>OZ026578.1:17832700-18462700 GCA_964020215.1 Aurelia sp. 3 sensu Dawson et al. (2005)
AGCACACTTTTGGCCGGCAGATTTTGAAAATGGTAGATTTTCACTATTGTTCTGAACTTCTATTGGTAAAATTCAAAGGGAACCGAACACATTCTGATGATTTTCCTCTCCACAGAAACCAAGCGAATGAATTATCGGCAGCCAATAATTCGTGCTTTCCTTGAACAACGACAGTAAGGCTTTAACTCTTGCTCATGTTCTTGTTCATAAAGACACCTTGTAAACCTGCCGAATACCTTTTAGTTAATTTCATGCAAATCTTGATGAATTGATTAAATCGAAATTTACATTGACAGGTATTCTGTTCTTGTAACATCAAACGAAGGTGGTCTCATTGAGCCAATTGTGAATGCTGTGTCGTTGCATCAAATTAAAAAGAGAAGCAAATTATCCTTACTCGGCTACTTTCTGAAGGTAATTTTCCAACTTTTTCCTGTTATTCAGTTTGCAATAGGTTAGGTTAGGTCTTCCATTTCAAAATATCATACAAGCAACAAAAGAGACCTGCATTTTAAACGCCCAACTTAGAATGCGTACAGAAGAGCTTCTTTTATACCGGGACACGCGCATGGAGCAGTATTCCACAATCCCTCAAAGATGCTAGGCCAGTAGTCGTATTCAAAAAAAAGACCGAAAACTCATTTTTTGAGCGGAAAATGAAAAAAAACTCAAACACACGGATTCATGGAAGAGCAGTATCTAGGGTTAGTAGATAAATTAGACTCATATTGTCGTTTGGTAACCAATTCCTGTATGTAGGCCTATTACTTTTGTTATATTTTTGTTAACTGAATGAATCTTCCGTGTATAAATATAATGAGTGCTATTAGCTCAAGGCATTTACGACTCTTTAATTGGATTTACCGAATGAATAAAAAGAACTGGCGAAGAAGAAGTGCGAGGAAGGCAGTGAAAGTGCAAAGAAAGAGATAGAGAAAAATGCTCTCTCTTTTCTCCCCGCTCCTCCGTATTTTCCCTTTTGATTCTCCTCCGCGATTGCTCCTCCGCGCTTTCGGTTTCTCCGCGCCTCATCATCGTAGAAGGGGAAGTGTTTAGGAAGAAAGGAAGAAAATTTTAGAAAGTAACGAAGAGATCTTAGTAGTGGATTCCTTGTGGACCAGTCGAGGAAAGAAATTCGTTTGTCTGCAAGTGCTACTTTTTATTTTGTACTGGCATTTCAGCCAAAAGCTACGATTGCCGTTGTTACATTATCAGCCTTGGTAAATCATCAGACCTCTGTGAGCTTTTAATTATTTTGCAGGAATACGGTGAAACAACGACAGAAGAGTTTCTTACAGCTCAAAGGAACTTTGTCGAAAGTTGTGCTGGATATTGTCTTGTGTGCTACATCATGCAAGTGAAAGACAGGTAACGAAGAAGCTACCGTTTTATGTTGTTATGGCTGACCGGAGAACGGGTTAATGCCTGTTTTTGTATGAGTAGCGAGAGAACACACAATGTCGTCGTTTCCCATTGTGAGATAGACTGATTGCATATTCGCAGTTATCGCTATTGATAGACTACTGATGGACGCTCAAACTACGACTTATGGACTTTGATACTAAAATTTGGGATGAAGTTTTCCCCTGTCGATTTCATAACTAGATTTGGAAACCATAGCAACACAGTACGAACACCAGGCAATGACGGATGGGCCTAAGTTGCCGGCTCGAACCTCCAATGTTAAAACAGCTCAGAATTCAAGTTTACAGTGATATTAGCCATGAACAAAAGCCACAAGTATCCATACGAATGTTTCCTCAATCCAAGAATCAACAAACCTTTCACTGTGAATCAGGAGTTCCTCAGTTTTAAGGCCAATTAGCTTCCATGAACTTCACCGCAGCATTGAGAATTTCCAACTGTAAAGGGTCACTTGCCTCGCTTCCGAGACTACACTGCAGCCTCGTTCCAAAGGGCACACGTAAACGTGTGCATCTCCATCTCAAAAATTTATATCAAAGTCCATAAGGCCCAGATTGAGCAAAAAAGGAAATGTTGTTGTTGTTGTTATTGTTGTTGTTGTCGTTGTTGCTATTTTGCGATATATGGGACTATGTCGTGAGGCTAATTGTGAGAGCCAAATAGATGAAAACTAGCAACAACAATAATGGTACTGTGCATCGTAAAGGGCTACGCAGATTTCGTTGCCTGATTCCGCCGTTTATATACACTGAATTGTGACGCACGACAAATCGGTACATTGGTTTTAAGGCACTTAACAACAGGAGAACAGGGATATGATGCAATTGCTTGCTTTCTGTCAACAAAAGCGAATTCCAATGATAGAAACTGACAGCCCTGACATCCAGAACTTCCTGAAGTTGGTAAGATTGTACGTGCAGCAAAAATTGCTGAAAACAGGCAAATCGACCGACAAACAGAATCCATTTGAAAGCTGAGGGCAAGAATATTATGCTACTTTGCAGCAATTACCATCACAAGCTGATAATGCAAAAAAGAATTTTGGAGAGGAGAGGGTACTGTCACTCAAATGCAAGATTCACTGAAAGCTACATGCAGCCGTGACCTATCGTTGATGTCTCGTTAGTCTTAAATCGAGAGCTATTGTTTTCTAAGATTTCTATGTCGAAAGGCAGAGAGACGAGGCTGAGATTCGTCTAATGATTTTCGAAAACATATGTTTGGTCGGCATTTTTACCTTTGTTACTTCGTCCCTCTCGTTCGTTCATTTTCAAACGACTTCTTAAGGGAGTGAATTCCTTAGATTGTTATAACAGAAAAAAAATTGCCACTGAATACGTTGGGTGTACATTCCCTCATTCTGGTCCATTAGACTGAATTGAGGTATCAAAAGGTCTCTTCGTTGTTTCAGAATTTGATTCAACGTTCCAGTTCTCATTTCTAGATGATTTAGGCTAATGGGCAACCTGAATATATAAGATCCCATTTACAAGATGCCGGTAGAATTTGAAAACGACTGCCGGTTTTGGCCTCCCGTCTACACGATGCGGACAGAATTTCCAAATTTTGCCGGCAGAATTATGTGTCGGTTAGCAAAGAGGCAAACTTTGCGATTCCGCCGGCATCATGTAAACGCACTTTGCCGGCAGAATTTTATGCCGCTTTCGTAACGAGACTGATATTTTTAATGCTCCCTATAGACCTTTTAGCTATTCTGAAAACGAATCTGGATTTTCGAACGATATTTCATCAAATTTTGTAGAATTTTCGAATGTGCACAATTGTGATCGAAGCTCTAACACCACTCAATCGAACCTCAGGTATGAAATTGTATGAAAATATCGCTCGATCCAAGCTCTTTTGTAGAATAGCTAAAAGGTCTATTGTCCTTATTGTTGTTTTGTTTATCTTGATTGATTATTGACGTCAGTTTTTATTGTCTATGAAGTTAGAATTAGATTTGACCCATACATTGTGTTGACGGGAGGCCTAAATGGCACTGCTGTTTTCAAATTCTACCGGCATCTTGTAGATGGGAGCTCATTTTCCATGGCGGAATAAAAAATTCTGCCGTTTTCAAATTCTACTGGCGTCGGGCAAATGGGTTGTAAGGTTATTTTGAGATGAGTGCTTCTTTTTATTGGGATTGTTTCATGTGAAAAGTCTGATTCCATTTTTAGCTATTACCATTTTTCTCTAGACATAACAATAACATTCTGCTCACTGCTGATGGTCGTATAATACATATTGATTTTGGATTTTTCTTGTCAAATTCACCAAAGAACTTGGGATTCGAGAGCTCGCCATTCAAGTTGACAGAAGAATTTATTGAGGTAAGTAGTGTCACTGATAGAATGACTTTTAAGAGCCATTGTCTACCAGGGTCCTATGCGGGATTGCTGGAAAACAACAGAAGTGCTATTTTGAAGCCAACACTTATTTTGCCTTTCCTCCGCCATAAATCAGTGGCCACTTTTCAGAATTACTCAAACAAGCTCTCACACTTTAAACGGAATACAAAGACCAGCATGCTTCGCGAGAATTTAGCAACTTGGTCTGCACAGCTTCCAGAATAACTAACTGTACGAAATTCACAGAAACAAATACAAACGATGGCGAAGACTGCTGGTCTTTTCTCCTCCCTTTTAAGTTTTTTTTTATACATTCGATTTAAAAACTTACAATTCATATTTCTGAATTACACTACCTACCACTAGAACATTACCATTTGGAGTGAAAAACTACGTCTACTTCATGGCAACATAAAATAGAAAAGAGGAGAATAACACTCACTATTTTATTTTCATTTCATTTCATTTGTTTTTCATTTAGGCACGGTAGCCCCATCAGTCCATGAGAACTGCTTTGAGGAGGCAGTAAACTACACGTAACGATGAGAAAGACAAAGATAGGACATCAATATACGCGTAACTACTCCAAAAAAAGAAAGAAGCATTTACTTTAAAGGGCATGTTGGTGGTTGTATGACTTAGTTTTGAATTCCTTATCCAACCGACCAATTTTATAGATAAAACAGAGAGTTAACAGAAGTATATCTTTACTGACGGCTGACCTATGCAACTGTGTAAGGTCATGATTCAATAGACCTTTTGGCTATTCTAAAAAAGAGTCTGGATCGAAGGATGTTTTTATACATTTTTATACGCAAGGTTCTATTGAGTGGCGTTAGAGCTTCTAGCATAATTGTTCACATTCAAAAGTTCGACAAATCAACACAAATATCGTTCGATTCAGATTCTCTTTTAGAATAGCTAAAAGGTCTATTAGAGCTGCATCTCCTCCATATCAACCACACAAGCGAGGCATAGATATATTTAGGGCCATTTGTATGTATCCATGTATCCTATCGCGCGTCTTTCAAGAGCCATTTACGCTAGCTTTTTTAAAGTTATGGAGCCTATCCTGATGCAGTGTACTTGTATTTGTGACAGGTCATGGGAGGCGCAGATAGTGACATGTACAACTATTTCAAGATCTTGATGCTTCGAGGTTTTCTTGCATCAAGAAAAAACATGGATAAACTGCTACAGGTTGTTGAAATAATGCGAACTGGTAAGTTTTAATCATTTCTTCAATAGAATCATTTTTATCTGTTGTCTCAATGAAATGGTTCCACCAGGGGCGGACTGATAGTTGAAATAGGACGTGAGGGAATTCTCTGTAATAGATGGTAATATAATTTTTAACACTAGCATTTCCCAGCTCAAGCAACTTCTGCTTTGTTAACGGGAAGCAGCGTATGGTTTAAAGCTGACCCGGGCCACTTTAAAGATTCACCCCGTTATGTTTAACAATTTTGCCACACGTGGTTTTATGGTGTACCAAAAGAAACAATAGGTGCATAGGCGTCTTCCTTAGCCTATTTATAGCGGCCACTCGATATAACTGTCTATTCTATTTCCTTTAAATCTAACTAGAAATGTATATTTAGCAAAACATCTCCAGTTGCAAAACTTTTCATTGCTTTAACTCCGTTGAAACTCATTTAAATCTGTTGTTTTGAACGCAGAAAAGGAAAATAATCTCATTTTGACTGGAGTGCCATTAAGATTAGGAGTGATAGATACTCATTTTCATATCCCAGTAAACTGTGACTTAGTGAATTGGCTTTAATTTTTAATGAGCGAAGTGTTTTTGAAACGTTGTCCTGCAACAGTGAATGGTTTTCGTGAGAATAACCAACCAATTGCCCATTTGCTACCAGTTATTTTGGCTAGGTCAACCAGTCAATTCTTATGTGAAAGTTTCCTGCTGATCTTTCTTTTGATTGTGTCGCTTTGAAAGCCACGTTTACTAGACTGATTTCTGCATCTATTAAGAACGAAGACTTCTGTTCAAAGAAGATTATCCAAATAATTTCGATGAAGCTTAGGCGCAGTAAAGTTAGTCATACCAAGTGAGTCAAAAAAGTTAAAACGCTTAGCGAGCTGTAGAATATAAAGTATATGACCGATAAACAAGGACAGAATACGATAGCAACAGTTGCTTTGATATCAAGGTATGGGTAGCCTTTAAACGGGGATTTTTTTTACTCACCCGGTATATTCGCGAAAAACTCCGACAAAGCAAACTATTGTTACCATCAAATTAGGCCCCGTTCATACTGCTCCATTTTTGTACAGGAATGGAGAGAAAAACCTCCGTTTTTTTGAAAGTGTTCACACTGATCTGCGCAAAAACGCCACAAAACCGGAGAGTTCAAAAACGCTATCAAGAGTGGATATCCACAAAAACGGAGGTTTTTGAAAACGCATTTGATCAATGTGAACGAACAAAAACGGATATGTTTGGCTCCGTATTTATTATCAGGCAGATCAATGTGAACGCACAAAAACGAATGTCTTTTTCTCCATTTTTGTACAGCTTTGATGCAACAAAAACGCATAATTACAAAAACGGAGCAGTGTGAACGGGGCCTTAGAATGGTTATAGACACAAATCATCTGACATATTGAACACAGAAAGTGGATCACAACTAAATAATTAAAATTATATTTTCATCTTAACCTGTAAAGGAGCTTATTCTAAATTAAGATATATTTTGGAGGCAGATTTCATGTGAAAGTTTGAGCTTACAGGGAGGATTCTTTGCAACAGTTTCTGTAATAAGAAGCTTAGTGTTTGGCTTAGCTATCGACTTAATTTTCAATTAATGACGTGCGGTGTGAGTCAAGAAAGTGCTTGCAGCTTTTGAGTAATCATCTAAAAATTCGTTTTGCCATCAATCTGCAAATTCACTTTCTTTTTCCTTGTTTCTTTATTTCTAAGTATTGTCCTGGTTCTTCTTCCGAGTTTTCATTTCCTTATTTTCAGTGGGATGGAAGGATTACTAGCCATTTAAAGCAACCACTATGCATGTTGCATCCAAGATTAGACCCCTTCTGAAGGACTGGTTGGACGATTTTTTGCCCTGGAATTACAGAAATTTTGCGTGTCCTCTCACTCGACGAAGCAATTTCAACATGGCAGACAGTTTGGACAATAAGATAATTTGGTCTCACGTTGATTTCTGACTATTTGTCATGGTGGGTGGGGTAATGTTAGACTACATGACATAAGTCCCTCCAACTTACGCTCGTTGTTGTTGTTGTTGTTGTTGTTGTTATCGCTTCAGTTGAGGGACTTATGTCCTTACGCTTCAATACAGGGACTAATTAGGCCAGGTCCGCCGCGTTCACGGCGCGACCAATCAGATCACTACTTTCTTGATATGGTCAACACACGTGCCTATTTGTACCGTTTGATTGGTTATTAGTTCAAAGTTCGACTTCTCGAAGCGAAGCCACGCTCGAAATAATGTTCGAAGGGACGTTCGAATTTTCTTTCGACGTTCGTAGGATGGAATATGTTCTAAGTTTCTTCTGATTTTTCGTAAGATTTTAGTCCCTGTTTAGAATCCGTTTGGTCGTCAGTCCTTTGTGTGAGTGAAATTAAAACATCAGACTATAAATGTTGAACGAATACAAGGAATCACGTCGTCAGTCTAGGGTAATGTTGGCCCAAATTGAGCAAAATCTCCAAATAAGTAGCTGGCAAAAGGACACTAAAGTACAAACACTTTCAAACTTTTTGTTTAATTGACATTCCATGCTTTTTGTGTCCTAGTAACAAATCTCAGCTATGATAAAGGCAGTTAAATATTTTTTTTAAAATTTATAAATTGATCAGTAAAATAGGCCCACTTTGCCCGACGAGTGGGAAAAGCGGATCTATTTTCATAACTTGAGTAATATGAAGTTTTGAGAGGGTAAATGAATAAAAAGAGTAATGGAGTTATGTTTCTCAACTATTTTCTCTTCAATAAACTCCCAGTCGTTAGCTTTCATCGCATGCAATCCCGTCTCTGCAAGGGAAATGACTCTACCATCCTCATGCCGTGATCGACGAAGGTACTACTTCGAAGGTAGTGATCGAATTTGACAGTAACCAAATAAACATTTTGCATTTTGTTTACTCCCATTTACTGGTTAAGATAGCGAACACAGTGACAGCAAAGCCTTTTCATATTTTAGACATAAAACAATGTGGCAGGATAATATATGTGTGAAAATTTTGAGCAATTCAAAGTTTCGTTGAATTTGTTTCATGACTGCATTCTCAGTAGGCCCCCTTTACCCCAACTGGTAAAAAATTTGATATAAAGAGAACCATTGCCTCAATGACTTTCAAATAAACGTCATTGCGTTTGTAAAAGTCCAAACGAAACTCTCACTTTATCTTCATTTAATTGGGCCAGAAAACCAAAATAACATTGGCAGGAGAAAGTTTTTCTAGGCCTTAAAATCCCTCCACAGTAAATCTAAGACAAGGGTTTTATGTCAAAAGGCAGCTATTATGTAGACATGACGATAAAAATAGCCAGCCTTTCTTTGATTTGTCGAGGAAGGATATTTCCAGCAAAACGTCAGTAGGCCCACTTTGCCCCGTAGACCCACATTACTCCCACCCTACCCTACTACTTGATTCACGATATGTTTGTAAGATAGGGGATGCTCTCCTTTATTAGTCTTTTAACTGAGAGAGCTCCTGCTTATAGAGGAAACACTTCGTTTTATCGAAAATACGAAACGATTGTAGATTCAGTACAATTACTTGAAACGCTGCAACATACATCTTGTAATTGTATTTATATTTCTTTCTTTTGTTTGTGTCTTGTATTTATTAGTCGAAATTGTTTTTTTATATTTGTGTTTTCATGTAAATAAACTAAGTTATATTGTAAGTGCCACTTGTGTTCCATTGTAAATAGAAACTAATTTATATTGTAAGTGCCATTCATAGTGGAAACTCAATGACCTCGTGTCTTTTTCCGCTATGATTGGCACAGTTGAATTAATTGTATTACTTGTTAAGATTTGATAGAAAAAAGGTCCTGCTCTTAGAAATTCCTCTGCATGCGAGCCCTAATTATTTCTCATTGTTTCAGTTATTTACTTGTTGTTATCTTGTGTTAGTTTTTATTGCAACTTGGTTGATTATAGTTATTTGTATTAAGGATGTATGTAATGGCATTTTAAATTCAACAATAGTGAGTTGATCCATTTGATCTTGCAGGTTCCCATCTGCCATGCTTCAGCCAAGGGATGTCAACGGTGCAAGCAATGAGAGAACGATTTCACTTGAACTTGACCGAACAGCAATTGGAAAAGCTCGTGGATAAACTAATCGAAGATAGCGTACAATCATTAACAACGAAATTGTATGATAGTTTTCAATATTTTACAAATGGCATTCTTTGAAGTGCGTTGAGAGCGTCCGATTGTCACCACATGTTTGTCGGATCTCGTGCAGATTCCGTGGAGATAGCTATTGCGGTAGGACCTTGGAGCGCAGTAGCCATTATATCTGTGAAAAAACTTAAGATTAATAGATCCCTAATAGTTGTCCTACCAGATGTCTCACAAAAGGTTTAAGGGTTTGGACGGTTTCTGCGAAAGGGCTTTAGTTTCGAAAACGTTCGTTTTCAGTTTACAGCATAGACGAGATGTTAACTTACACTTTGCAACCTCGCATGTTCAAATCGAATGTGTATGCGCAGAGTAATTTACCAAAATGGGCAAAATTTCTGAGGCAGCCTGAGACGGATGGTCATTGAATTATGCTGCTACTATCTTCGAGTAATTTGAAGGTATTTTCAGATCAGTAGAGTCAGATCAATCATTAAAATTTCGATTTTAAGAATCCCTGAACAATTAAACTACTATATAAATTATAGAAAATGAAATTATTAAGAGAAGATGCATTTACACTTTAATACTTAAACAGTTGACAACGCAACTTTCTAGGACTGAAGGAACAGGAACAGGGTCAAGTAGTGTCTTCTAATACCGAATGATCTTCCTCACCCAAGTTTCGTTGGCTCAGAAACTTCAGAAATAGTGTATTGTTGAGTTGACCCAAAGACTTCGTCAAATTACACATAGATAGTAACTGCATAATTCAATAACCATCTGTCTTAGACTGCGTTCACACGATACCGGAACAATTTGAAAACGGTAAGAGATTTGACGGTAAAAAGCTCGCTGCAAGACTTTGATGCCAAAGAAATGTACGTACACTCTAAGAATCGATCAGTCTCGTTCCAAAAGCATTGAAAAATGTTCTTTTTGATCATTTTTGAGTGCTCACACGATGCCCTTTCCAAAATGTGCCGGCTAGAGTTCCGTTTTCAAAATCTACCGTTTTCGAAATCTGCCGGCAAAATATGTGCCGTCTTCGTGTGAACGGGAGGCCAATCCGTCACATTTTTCACCTTTTTCAAAATGTGTCGGTATCGTGTGAACGCAGTCTTAGGCTACCTCAGAAATTTTTCCTGTTTAAGTGAACTACCCAGCGAATACGATCCCGATTTGGACATGCAAGGTCACAAGATATAAGTTAAAGGGTTTGTGCAAGGATATAAGCCTGCATTTGCACAGAGCAGAAAAATCTAAAAATAACCCAGTGAAATTGATGGCCCACACGTGTTGTTAATCGTCGATAGCTAAAGAAACAATGCTGTGTTTGCGCATTTTCCTTGTTCTATTTATAGAGAAGCCTATTTACCATTGCACACTTCCTTTAAAATCTCATCTGCACCATAAACTGGTAATGAAATTTTTATTCGTCGAAGGCTCCT
This sequence comes from Aurelia sp. 3 sensu Dawson et al. (2005), assembly GCA_964020215.1. Lineage (NCBI taxonomy): Eukaryota > Metazoa > Cnidaria > Scyphozoa > Semaeostomeae > Ulmaridae > Aurelia > Aurelia sp. 3 sensu Dawson et al. (2005). Next base: position 17,843,265 of record OZ026578.1, read on the forward strand.
TCGCAGGAACTGTTCAAACGCTTACGCGTCATAAAAGAGCTTGGATCCAGCGATACTTTATACATTTTCATACGAAGATTCGATTAAACTGCATCAGAGCTTCTATCACAATTATGCACAATCGACAGTTCTTGAAATGCATAGAATTATCATTGAATTTAGATTCTTGTTTGGAATAGCTTAAGGGTCTATTATGTAAAGTTGTATTGCACCATTCCTTCAATTGAATTGATCGAAGAGAACTGTAGGCCATTTTCCGTTGTTCCAGACAGAGCATTTTTCATATCACCTTTATTATTAGAAGTACTGCATCTTTAACTTTTATGAAAGGATGAATGAGAAAAACTACCTGAAACTTAGCACCAAACGATCTGAATTGACTGAGGAAAGTTACTATGACAAATACAAGAAACTCTATGAAAGCTCTATTTAGCTCCCCTTTCTATTAAAGTATTCCCCCTGAACCAAAATTGTTAGTAAGGCTCCCCCTCTCTATTAAGCTCCCCACTTACATCAAAGCTAGAGTTTAGCGAAGATTTTCCATTTACTGTATTTAACTAAATAAGTCTACAATTCTTGCCAAAACAACTTGAAAAGAACTTCATTTTGCTGCTTTTTCGTCAGATTAACCATACAAAATGTATCGCTGGAAACTTCACCTAACGCTTTTTTCCGCGCCCCTGCCCCCCCCCCCCCCTGAACAATGTTGGTCCGAAAATATGATTACCAGACTTGAAGAAAAGCCATTCGGCTGCTTGGTTGTGCCCTAACGCACTGCGTAATCGCACAAGAATCCAACGTTGTATGGGGGGAGGGGGAGGCAAAATATGCGATTTTCTTGAAGAGTTTTGGCAAAGACTGTAGTTTTGATGTGGTTTCGGATAAAACTGTGTCGAATTCGTGTAGCTGACTCGTATTATTGCATAATGAATCTGCAGAATATTGGATAAAAGGAACTAAAAGCTATCATATATACCCCTACCACCCATTCCTACGAAAAAGCCCCCCTCTTTTTTAATAAGCCCTCTCTCTTTTAACCCCCTGGAGTGTAACTTGATGACGTCATGATTTAAAAATAGCATAAATTTTACAATTCTGTAATTCGGTAAGCAATGACGATGTCAAAGAATGCTCTTCCCAGGAGTTTGGAAAATCACGTGAGGTTCCCTTCAAGTAGAGAATAGGGAAATAACATTATGCACGACTAGTTTCAAAACGCCTTTGCTGGACGTTTTTGTTCTTGTGAAGAGAAAAAACAGAGATAACGGCTGCGGAGGAACTTCGTGTTCTTTGTAGGTGGAAAAAGAAGTATGGCTGTGGCAGAAGCCTTCACACTCTTTGGAAGAGAAGAAAACGATTGTGTATTCTTAGGAACATATATGCGAATAGACAATTATGCTAAAGATGATTATGGTTTATTACAAGACAACTCATAAAACCCATCCTTTCTTTGCGTAGAACTTTCTTAAGTCCCATCACATGATCACTATTTGCAAATCCCTATGGAGTCGTTAAAGGCTAGTAAGTAGAACGCATTGCTTGCTGGCAAGAAGTTCATTTCCGCCATCTTTTGCGTAATGATCTATTGCATGTAGCTTCCCGTAAAAGCTTTATTTAGCCCCCCCCCTCTATTAAGCCCTCCTCTCTAATAAGCCCCTCCCCCTGTGAGGAGAAATTTCAAATAGACCCCCTTCTCTGTTAAGCCCCCCACATTTATATCGAATCCCAAAAGCTGCAAAATATTTTCCATTTATTTAGCTAAACAAGTTTGCAAGTTGGGTTTCATATGGTTTTAGGATAAAACTATGTCGAACTACTCAATCTATTTGTCCCGTAAAATTGTATTTTGAATCTGCAAAATATGGCATAAAAGAAGCTATCGTAAATGTCCTTGTTATTTGATTCTTTGAATAAGCCCCCCCCCCCGCTGTAATAAAACCCCGCTCTTTAAGTCCCCCTCTGGAGTGTCCAAACTTGAATAAGCCCCTGGGGGGGGGGGGCACTTAATAGAACTTTTACGGTAAGTTATCATTCTTTCACTCGAAGAGCTTCTTGTTCTTAAATGGAGCAAAGTCCTTAACAATAACAACCTGTTCTAATGTTCTGCTAATTTGCTTTGGTTACAGCTGCATGCAATTTCAGACTGCTCTGTAAATGTAAATTTCTTTCAGAGAGCTGTTTTATCAGTTTCTGTTCCGTGTTGCCGAAAACCTGCTATACCTGCTATTTCAGTAGCGGCGTTACTCAACAAGTACCATCAACTTTCCCTCCTCTCATCGAATTAAATTGATGTTTCTGTTGTCGCTTCAGTGAGGGTCTTCTTTCCCTAAATGTACAAGTGAGTTGTAGCGGTATCAGCGAAACCATGGCATTTATCGAGTCTACTGTTTCAGAATTGTCCCACCATAAAACAGATATATCCTATCGTCGCATAATGATGCTATCTTATACCAGAAACTATGCTTCTTCTCGATAAAACCGCTTTGGTGGTTGACACCTTAGGTGCAGTCGCACAAAGCAGTGGCGTAGCTAGCCACTGATGCCAGGGCAAAGTTGAATGCGGTGCCCGCTGTCTTTTCCTATTACCCACGTATGAAAGACGCTGGTACAGCTAGAGACGTAAGAAACGGGGGCATTGGGGAGAACGCCCCCCCCCCCAGCATCCTATCCAAGGTTCAGGATGCTTCCTACGGCCTTGCGTACGAGAAATTATGTAGATAACCCCAGCAAAGGCACTTCTGAACAATCATTGCAAACAGCAGAGAGCACATTATGACCTGATCATTCATGGCCGTACAAGACAGGCGTCAGACTTTGGAAAAACTTTAGAATTGATCGTGTAAAATGTTATTACCCTTTCCTTTCCAGTGAATTGCTTGAAGGGAAATTTAGCCAGTTAAGGCGCTTTCAGATTTTTCAAGCCATCTCAGACATGCACACATTTCAATTTTTGCGGCTATTATCGAGCTCGTCGCCGATTCTCAGCAGTGAAGATGCCTCATTATTCATTCACGAATTTTACATTAGTATGAAGTATCTCTTTGTCTTGACATTGCTAACAAGATTATGTTGGCACCTGGAATTTAAAGAGTTTTGGAGATTTAAAATGAGTTTTGAAGGCCAAAGAAAGATCGTTTTCTTTATTTCCAGGCAGCAGTTCTCAAGAAAAGGGTAGTTTTTATACCACAGTCCTACTTAATTATCGTCTGGTTGACCAAAATGCAATATAACATTGATAGAAGGCAGTCTTTTGGTCAGCAATTTGTGAAATTTTGGTCCAGAAAGTTCTGCTATTTATTACCACACAGTAAATTTTACTCGTTCATGTTTAAATAGCCATTGTCACCGAGGGTCCTTTGCAGGCATGCAGCAGTTCACCCTGTCTGAAAATCGAGTTTGGCCTACTTTTGAGTACTGAACAATCGTCCCCCCCCCTCCTCATTGATTTTTGAAAATTTTCAAACCCTCACTTTTATTCCAACCCTCCTTCTGTAAATTTTTGTGAAAATAAACACACCTTTGAATAAATGTAAAAGGAGATACGTTTTTTTAACTAACACGATTATTTTCAACCCTGATTATTTTGATGATGACAATGACAGTTTGGGACTATAAAAATTTAGCATTAATTGGTGGGAAAATTTTGTCTACCCTTCCTTGAAACTGCATGAAGAAATATTCACCCATCCTCTTTCATGTCAGAAAATTTCTTGTACCCAATCAATTTCTCTTCGGTACCAAACCCTCTGTAAATAGTGAACGGTCCCTTATCTCATCCCTTTTAAGGTTTGAAGAAAATCAAATCAAGCTTCTGAATCAATAGCGTCAATCAGTTTATTCATCTTGCTTTGACATTCTGATCTGATTGCACAGCTTCGAAGGAAAATGACGAATACCTTCCCGCTTTCCTGCCAAAGCTTTTTGATACGAGGTCTCCTCTTCGTTGCGAGGCATATGAGTCATGGGGCGTCCTTGCGGCTACTTTTAGGGACTTCTTCCTCAAAGATCTGTAATTTCAACCGTGAATTTAAAACCAAAAGTTTTCGTGGACGGATATCTATCATTTGTCGAAGCTCCGTGGCAGCCATTTACCAGAACAAACCGCTCTCCCCAGTCTCCTTTTTTATTTGTCGAAATGGTCTATTGTATAACTAACGTTGAAGAAAATGTTAGTTTCTGGTAAGCACATATCCCAAGCGTAACCAGTAGAAAAATGTTATGTATCTTGAACTGAATGAATGTGGAAAAAAAGAATATAAATTTTAGCTATTCTACAAAGGAATCAGGATCGAGCGATTTTTATACAGTTTGATACAAACAGACGAATTTTCAAATGGACACAACAGTGATACTGATAGAGCTGCTATTAGGCGGCTCAATCAGCCTTTCAGATGATGCAAAGCCCATTTTACACTAGGTGGAATCTTTTGCAGAAACGGGCTATTCTGCCCAAACGCATGCGCAGGAGAATTTTGAAGATGCATTTTAGCGGAATCTTTCCGTGGCGCAAAAGTAGAAACCATGTCAACTTTTCCGTGGGGAAAAAATTCTGCTTCATATTTTCACAGTGGTCCCGTAGTTCGATGTTGGGCTTTCTCTTCAATACACACAATGAGCAGCGCAGTGACATTGCAGTGACATCGCCACGAAATCTTGATTCCGCGTGGAAAATTCCACCTGTAAAATAAGCTTAACTTTTAGATAGAATGTCGTTCGAAAAGAAAAGACGGACGCTCGATCCAAGTCTCATATCTGGCAAGTAAACAGGTCCATCGTCCTTTTCCCATTTTTGAGAAGTAGGATCTAGGTCTAAAAATAGCTTCCCTTAAATCCCGGGGAGAGTACATGACTTGCGGATGGATGGGGGTCTGCCACCCGTTTCTCAGAAAGCTACCCGCTTTTAATTACCGACAGTTGCCATCATACCCACTGTTATGATGAATTTTGCAGCAAAACTACCCATTTTTGACAATTTTTGCCAATTTCTGGAAAACCCACCCATGTTTAAGGAAAATCTGCCGAAAAAGGGACGGCCTTGTTTAGAGAATTTTTTACTCAAAAACCCACCTATATGGGCGGCACATACCCGTCTTTCAACATATTATGTTACCCCCCCCCCCCGGGAATAGCTTTCCTTTCCCTACTGAAATTTCAAATACTTCACACCATGACATGCACAGTTTCGTTGAGACCATCCTACTCGCGCCATAAATAACTGATTATTTTTGCAATAACGATTGTTATTTGTTCCACAATCATAGTTTTTGAGGGAGCCTGACGACATTCATTATATGAAACCTGTAAAGTAGTGGGCGTGCAAAAGATTAAGTTGGGCGATTATTCATCACACAATCCTGTAAATTCTTTGATCTCAATAACATGATCGGTTTTCCTGGTGAAGGCCATCTTTGCATCCATTCTGCTTCCCTTACGTCATTTTCAACTGGAGGGGTCTGGGCTCCACGGAAGCCGTCTGAAGTTAGCCTGCGTGCAGACTTTCAGGCAATCTAAAGTACGCTTTAGGAGTCGCACACGAACGCTAGCAAGTTGGCGCAAGCAGCCAGGCTAGAATGCAGTGGCCATCGTCAATCATCATCAGCATCATCATCATCATCATCATCATCATCATCATCATCATCATCATCATCATCATTACTTTATTTACAGTTGGATCAATGTGTAGTTTGTGCTACTCAATACAAACTAAAGAATACCAACAAAAACAGAACTAATGTACATCAATATCGGGTGACCAAAAAAACCTTCACGAGCTAGATCATAGCTGGCTCCCTAAGATCGAAGGCTATTGCCAAATGCTTTCAATCACAGTTTAGTTGAAAGGCGTGGCTATTTTCCGAGATGCTGCATGATCATTTGAAGCAATGATTACCATCCGAAAAACCAGATTGAAAGAAAATTTCAAATTTCGGATTCCTCATTTTGAGCCCGGGGGGGGGGGGGGTAACTACCATATATGCAGGTACGGGATGTGCCATTTTTTGGGGTGCCTTTTTTCGAGCAGAAAATAAATTTCGGGGTATCATTTTGATAAAATCACAAGTAGTTATAAATTTTGGGGTGTCATTTTAGAAAAATAACTCTTTAGGGTATTGATTTTGATCAAATTTCACTTACTTGGTTAAAATTTTGGGTGGCTGCCACAATTCTAGGGTATACATTTTCAATGGCCTGTAAATTTTGGGGTATCATTTTCGCGAAAATTTATAAATTTTAGGGTGCGATTTCAGACATCAAATGGCACACCCCCATCACCCGTCTATTGAAGTTACCCCCTCCCCCCGGGATTTTGAGTGAAGTAATCACCATCATTTTCCAATGAACATTTTGTGAAAACTCGACATAGTGATGGATTAGAAGTCGTCTGGAGAAATTTTTTTTTGCAAAATGATTTATTCATTCATATAAAATCTTCTCATTCAAATTTCATGCTAAGCAAATTCGGAATTCAGCTTTTTTCACACTTTCCAAAACTTGGACTGGAAAGTGAAAGAATGGTCTTAGAAATGAATGAATTTCCACGTTTTTGAAACTGTTGTTTTCGGACAGTAATCATACCTTAAAACGGACCAAGCAACATCTCAAAAGATAGCGGAGCCTTTCAGCTACATGCTGATACCTTGTTTGTCTTCATACCATTTGCTGTTTAGAAAATATGCGCGATCTAGCTCGTGACTTTTTTTGCGTCACCTGGTAGTGTTTAAAGATCTCACAATCGTAGCCCTCCCAGCCCAACATCATATCGTTTTGCCAATCGTGTTACTGCTCTTAGACTGCGTTCACACGATGCCGGCACATTTTGAAAACGGTGAAAAATTCGACGGATTGGCCTCCCGTTCACACGAAAACGGCACATTTTTTGCCGGCAGATTTTGAAAACGGTAGATTTTGGAAAAGGAACTCTAATCGGTAGATTTTGAAAACGCCATCGTGCAAACACTTGAAAATGATGAAAACAGAACATTCTTAGAAACATTTGCAACGACACTGATCGATTCTAAGGGTGTAGGCACACTTCTTTGGCATCAAAGTCTTGCAACGAGTTATTGGCGTCTAAATTTCCTACCGTTTTCAAATTGTTCCGGTATCGTGTGAACGCTAGCTCAAATTTTGCAGCCGTAGACTGCGTTCACACGATGCCGGCAAATTTTGAAAACGGTGAAAAATTCGAAGGATAGGCCTCCCGTTCACACGAAAACGGTACATTTTTTGCCGGCACATTTTGAAAACGGTAGATTTTGAAAACGGAACTCTAACCGGCACATTTTGGAAACGGCATCGCGTAAAAACTTGAAAATGATGAAAACAGAACATTTTCAGACGCTTTTGGAACGAGACGAGACTGATCGATTCTTAGGGTGTAGGTACATTTCTTTGACATCAAACTCTTGTAACGAGTTTTTCACCGTCGAATTTCCTCCCGTTTTCAAATTGTTCCGGCATCGTGTGAACGCTAGCTCAAATTTTGCTACCGTCACATTTTTCACCGTTTTCAAAATGTGCCGGCATCGTGTGAACGCAGTCTTAATCACACCAGGTGTACTGTTCCGACGCATGCTGCCTCTGAACGCTATTCAAGTTGTACCAAACGTAGCCTGTGTCCCAGACCTTCAAAATCTGGTCTGGGAAACAGGCTATGCCGAACGACGCAGTTTGATGCCTTGGAAAGTGTAAGAAGAAGAATATATCTTTGATTCACAAGCGGTGATTAATTTCTTTCTTTGTGAATTTTCCTGCAGAAAGAGGGATTCTCGTTATTGAATATTTTATGTACTTCAATCATGAGTTTCTGTAGGTTCAGGACATGAATTTTGTTCTTTTCTTCCTATCTAGCAGTTCATCAAATGATGTTTGAACACATAAGCTTTTTTGAAATGATAAATCAAGAGTTTCAGGCCTAGGTTCCTGCTCGTCAACCAATTTCTTTATTGGCAGTTCTTCCAAAAAGCATCCAAATAAGGGGGCAATAACTGAAGTGTGTTAAAAGCATTTTAAAACAATTTTTGTTTTACTTAGATGGGTTAGGAACCAACAGTAACAGGAAGGAAAATTTCTGTTAGTTTGGAATAAAGAGTTTTTACATGGTTATCAAATTTCAGCTCGGAATCAATGGTAAGGTCCTGTTATTCGATTTGTTCGGCAATTGTAATTTATATCTCATCGCAAATTTTCTAGTTATTCCACAACACGATACAAATAAACTGAATTCCAGCTGGATTTGCAACCATCACATTTGATTTGAACAAGACGATGACATCATGTACATGATTTTCTAGGCACGAAATTCCCGGGGGGGGGGGGGGTACATAACATGTTGAAGGTACGGGTATGTGCCGCCCATATGGGTGGGTTTCGGGCCCAAAATTCTCTAGACAAGGGTCCCTTTTTCGGCAGATTTTCCATAAACATGAGTGGGTTTTCCAGAAATTGGCAAAAAATAGTCAAAAATGGGTGGTTTTCCGCCAAAATTCATCATAAAGGTGGGTATGACAGCAAGTTTCGGTAATTAGAAGAGGGTACCTTTCTAAAAACCGGGCGGCAGATCCCCGTTCATCCGCAAGTCATGTACCCCCCCCCTCCGGGACGAAATTACACTTGCTAGATTGAGATCAGATATGCACACAAAGTATTTCTTCAGCGAAATTGCATGGATCAGGGTTTGAAAAGAGTGAAATCATTGATGGATCGTAGGTGTTGAATAGAAGAGGCTCAAGGTCTGAGCCTTGTGGTACACCTGAACGATAGTGTTGGAGCCGAAGGGACCTCTAAGACACCTACCTTCAATCCCACGGGGAAACTTCTACTGGTATGTGGTGGGGTATCAGACCAGTCAGATAAAGTATAATTTTGGAAAGACCCAAAAATATACCAAAGTTAGGACATTTTTAGACCCCAAAAATTTACTAATTGCCTCATAATACATTAAAACTTGCGGTTTTATAGCTTGTCAGCAACTGCGCTGCAATATTTTGGTGAAGAACTCAGCCTAGCACCTTGTCAAATTTTCTCACCAGCAACCCCAAAAATACACAGATTATGCACCAAATAGCGTACCCAAAAGTATAATAGACAGGGTTTCGCAAACCCAAAGTGTCTGACTCAGTGCCCCCTGGGCCCTCAGTACAGGATTTTGTAGATTGGTTGGGGAAAAAGAAGGTCATAAAACGCTCTCCAAGAGGGACTAGCATGCCTTTGACCAAAATTTGTTTTTTTTTCAATGAAAGCCACTGGAGAAAAGTCTTTTTGTTTTTAAAATCTAGCAACACTGATGCAATTATATTGAAACGGTTTCAAAAATCTTCAGAGATGGCGCCAGAGAAGAAATTCTGGGGGGGGGGGGGGCAAATAGTGTCAGAGTGCCGACAGTGAGCGAAGCGAAAAAATTTTTAGGTACCAGACCACTCGGATTGGCTCAAAATGCGATCACACTCCTTTAAAAACATAGCGAACAAGTTATGGAAGTGCCGACAGTGCATAGAAATTTTCAAAAATTCAAGTGCCGGCGGGGGGGGGCTGAATGAAATTTTGGGGGGCTCCTGCCCCCAAGCATCCCGCTGGCGCCATCCCTGAAAATCTTGCTCTGAAAAGTTTGCGAGGGAAGATGTCATACTTTTGAGAGAGTTCCAACGCTGGCCCAAATTCTTAGTTTCTTCCATAGTCTCTTGGCAAGAGACGATGGTTTCTTCACTATGGTTTACACACAAACAACCAAGAACTTCCTAGCAACGGATTCCTTGCGCACATGCGCGGCGACCGCAGAGAAATCAAAACTGGTATTGAGAAATAATTGTGTTTACTGGAATCTGTGAAGGTTTGCGAAAATTGTGGTTGGTTGCTGTAAATTCCGGTAAATTGCCTTTAAATTCAATTCACTTATCATTAACAACGCGACTGTTTTGAACCTCAAAGGTCTGAGAACGTGGTGAACTACTAAGCGGATATCTGGCATCCAGGAGAAGGAAGGGCGCCGTATTATTCATTTCTGTTTTGGAGAAGAGAAGGGAAGATCGACCTCACCGATTATTTGGGTACAAATCACGCTTCTTGGTAAGTTAGTCAATCAACTGCAGAGTTTTAGGGTATTTTAACCAGTTTCAGTGGTTAGCTGCATATTTTGGTTATCGCGAAATACAACAGGTAAGTAAATTGTGGAATTTCATCCTTATTTCGACTCGCACACTCAGTTGAACTTTACAGTTTGGAGAAAAACAACATTTACTAGTATTTATTGCAGAATTTTCAAACGACATTGCACAACATCACAAGACAATTCTTCTTTTGGTTTCTCTCGATTGTCTCAACAAAACAAACGAGCATATGCTATTGAAAAGTTTCATAAACAGGTTAACCTGGCTCAATTTGTATGTATCATTTTATCAAATATAATTGTGATATTTACTAGCTCATATCAGATCCTATCAGATCCTGTTGTATTTCAATTTTTTTACCTTTTTGCGAGGGGCGACAAATTTAGGCCCAGTTTTGTCAATCGCAATGATCAGCGTGCCTTACACTCCATGACAATAAGATCAACAAAAGCAGTTATCATACTTAACAAAGATAAGATTTACTTTCTATGTCATATTTATAAAGGCGAGACTATCACAATCGAAGCTCCCACCTTCTGGAAACAAGGTTGAAGATGGCAAGTATTTTAACTTCTTTGCAGCCACTGTCGATTGATATTAATTAACCGGCGTTGTTTGAAGTTGATAACGGATTGATAAAGATCACAGTTAGTTCATGCAATGGTTGGGTAGGTGGTCTGCAAGATGTTAGGGAGTGCATGCATGATTCATCGTGAAACAGAAGGTGCTCATCACACCTCACACAATAAGCAGTGAAGGTATTTTCTGAATAGAAATAGAACTTCGTCTTCGTTTTACTTGCCGTCCTGAACAATGGATAGTCTGTTTTGATTAGTTTCTGGTGGGATATCAAGTTTTTGTCTTTTCCTTGCATAACAACGCAGGGTTTTTGTTTATACTCGGGCAGGTCATGCAGCCATGGCTGACAGACGAGGCTGCTGTACGCACTGAAAAATATTTTCTGCAAAGGTCAGATAAGAGTTTTTATGACGATTTAGAATCTGTGCCAATTAGCACAGATTTATTTGCATCAAATTATTTTCTGTTAGCCTGCCTACAATTTAAAATTAACTTGCTGGAATGCTATGTTTACCAAAATTGATAGCATATTGAAATTTATCGAAAGATGGATCCACCATCAAAATCAATTTTGCTCTTGAAGTGCATTATGCATATAGAAAAATGATGAAGAAATAATACTGTGTTAACAGCAACATAATAGGTATAAATGTCAGATGAATTTGGCAATCTTTATAACCAAAAATTTAAGAAACTCCAGTAGTGGGAAAATATATCTTAAGAAACTACTTATTTTGACAATGGAAATGCTCAAGATATTGTTAAACTTTCTTTTCACCAGTTTCCTTTATCACATTACATGGAACTTGGTCCTTTAGTATTGCCTAAACATTGGAAAGGCTTCAAAAAAACCTTGTTTTGAAATGGCCACAAGGCACAGGTAGATAACATGAAGATGAAGAAATTCTGAATACATGAGTCTGATAATTTTAAGAAGCTTTCAGTACTAAGAAATATGTGCAATCAACATAGGCTTTAGAATATGAAAGTGAAGCTCACAGTGCTGCACATAATTAGAGTGCTTTATGCCCAATTTTGATTATTTTAGTGAGATATTTAAGGAAACATCAGACAGTCAACTGAATGAAAAAAGCATGTAACCACCTGTCATATAGTATTTATTCATACATAAATGAAGAGGCAATCTTAATCCTCACCCAGAATATTAGTGAATTGGGCAACACCCACCTAAACTTAACCTTATTGTGCAAATTTGCAAATTTTGTATCTCCAACATTTCTGAGTATGGATAGATGAGGTATTTATTATACCACTTGAACATGTTGGTTGCTATTTGCATCATGCGAAATACTGAATAGTGAATAATGAATAGCCCGCTGCCCGAAAGGCCGCTGTCCTGACAAGATATCTTGTCGTTGAATTTTCTTAATTTTGCCCCCCTTTGAAATTTGAACAAATTATGAAAAACCACAGAAATTTTATTACCAGATGCTACCAAATGACCCAGTGTTAGGTCTTTCCTCCATTTGGGGGTTTCTGCCGAAAAATCTGCCATTTGAGGGTATTTTTCAAATCTTTGCTTTGGCTCTCTTGTACCCTGATTGGACTCCCTGTCAGGCCGCAGTGGGATTCCCCCAGGGGCTCCTGCATTCTCAAAGCATTGTTCCTTTGGCTGGTACTTGTGGGGGTAGCACTGCTGGCTCTACAAAACAGGCAGCATTACCAGACTTGGCTTTCTCCCTTTAGAGTATGTACTTTCAAGTACCAAATAATCGTCCCCCCTTCTTAATAATTTTTGAAGAATTTTCCAACCCCCCCCCCCCCCCCGCTCTTATTCCGCTTTTATTAATTTTTGGAAAAGTGAATAGATAGTAAGCATAATTTCTGAATAAACGCAAGAAAATGTCTCAAAAAGTGCATTCAACAGAACCGGTGTTCAAAAGTAAATGTATCAGTTACATGTTCACATAAATATATAAAAGATACGTGTTTAACTAAGAAAACAACAATTTTCTATTTCTCCAAGCAACCCCCCCCCCCCCGATTATTCCAACCCCCTGATTATTGTTATATCAAACCATTTCCAGCCCCCCAATTATTCTCACCCCCTCGATGTTTCTTCGGTACTCGAGAGTAGGATATGAATTTAATCTGAAAAATGACTTTGTGTGTGACAACAAGGGAAACATAGATCAAACAAACTCGTTTGTGAAGAAGCTTATTAAGTAGTGTTGCCATATTTGTCACAGTGCGCACAGAAAATCCATAGGGGTCCAAATGTGTATAGGATTTAGCAAGTTTTTATTTCTATATGTCTTTTGCATTGAATTTGCTGGAACTAATTAAAATCCAGTTTGTGGCAGAGTATTATGTGATATGAAGTTGGGTTGCCTGTTTGGTGAAGGGGGTTAGGAATCCTTTTCGTATATGGCATCTTCTTTCCATGTGGCTACTTCTTTTTACATTTTTTTTGAAATAATAGAAAAATTTAAGACACCAATTTAAAGGTAATGTGTCCATGTAAGTACAGCAGCTCTGCGGGGGGCATGCCAATTTCACGTGAAATTTCATGTGATCACTCAGACAAATACAATTTTGCGACAGTGAGTTTTAATACAAACAGACTCCTTACTTACTTGCGGTTGCTTTTCCAGAACTGAACTACGTCAGGAAGCCTTGTTATGAAATTTGACTTTTAATTTGCATGTGATCAGTTAACTTCTACCAATCACAGCGTGCTACTGGACGTTTCTTCATCAGCGTCTTGTCAGCATATTTTGACAATGTGTATACACAGCTGTACTTACATGGACACATTACCTTAACCCTATGTCAGTTAGAGGTTTTGAAGTGGTCAGCAACTGAATGGGGTAGAGTCAACCCCCCTCTTTTTCTTTGCTGTTAGTAGCTATGATCATAAACTTGGCAGTAAGATAGAATTTGATGCAAACAATCAAAATCGTGTGATTAAATCAAATTAACTCTATTATTTCCATTGCTATGGCAATAAGAAGAAATAAAGTTATGATTATCATGATTATCAGTATCATGATCAAAACAATGAAATGAGGCACATGATTGATTGTTTTAGTTTCAAATAGACCTGGATATGATTCAGGGGCGTCATGGCACCTGTCTATCAGGGGAGCCAAGGCCCTGAATTCTCCGAAAATAATATTTTTCATTTTCATCTGTTTTCCTATTACAAGACACTCTTGCAACGAGTAACGGAAAAATGTAGGAGGTGATATGTTTGGATTGGGTCCATATTAACCACCATGAGGTCAGGCCAGCCTTGAGGAATTTCATATTCGGGCTACGGATACCAAATGCGAGCAAAGCGAGAAAAAATGGGGGTCCGGGGGCACACCCTTGGAAAAATTTTTGTGACCACACCCTTCAGATCGTTGGAAAGTGCCCCTTTTTGTAAAGGAGTTGCCATTGAAAAAAGCGGTAGAACTTGACGAACGGAAGGTTTTCCTGGGAAATATTTAAAATAGAACTTAAAAATTACTTAGAAATAGATTGGTTTTCACTGTAGTTGATGAAATATAAGCAAGATAGCTTGATAACTCTAATAACTTTATGATATCTTCATTTCTGTAAGTATTCTTTTCCATAGGCTTGACTAGAGACTTTTTCAGTGAAAAAGGAGCGAATTTGCGGCTGAGGTGAAAACAGCCTATGCAAAATGCATAACCCATGGTTTCTGATTTGATGGAAATGAGTAATAACTATCAGTCATGAAAAACTTTCTGTTTTTCAAAGGCTAAGGTACCGTAGTATTTCATCAACTTTACTTGTCAAGTGCTGTCTTCAAATATACTTAAGACCTCCCTGTTTAAATTAACAATATGTCTCCTGAAGCAATGAGCTTTTATCATACAAGATCTTCATAATTTTTTCGAGGCACTGGTACACAGTGTATAAACGGTAAACACTGCTAAGAACAGAACTGATATCTGGAAAATGCCTATGAAATAGCAACAAAAAGAGCAAAATAATGTTGTGGGAAGAACTGAAAGCAATGCAAAGATCTAAACTGATCAAATGTAGTTAGCGCAAGCCGAAAGTCGGTGATTGTTTTCTTGCAGCCTGCATCTTTTGACTGGAAGGAAAACTCAACCAAGCTTGATTGTAGTATGTTTTAGAATAATTTTAGCATGGCATTATTGTCAAGCTTGATCAAGCTCATATCATACCTGCAAACTGGCTAAAATTGTGTCAACATACTCATTTCAAGCTCCTCCAAGCCAAAATCATGCTTCTGTCAAGCTTGCATAAGCTTGTTGCAAGCTGAAATGTTTCTGGTGACCACACAGAAAAAATTGGTTGCATTGGTGACAGTGCTTGTTTAGAATCTTGAAAATTTCATCACTCGATACCAAGTCAAACTAGCAGAACTTTGGAATGCTTTTTTCTTTTTTTCAGCTGCAAACAAAAAACTTGGTTGGGGGGGGGGGGTGAGATAGGATTAAAACCAGACAAACAAGCAAAAGATTAAGCAACATGTATGATAAACAAACTGGAAAAACCACTCATGACATTTTTCTAAAAAGTTGGGCACAACCAGGAGTTAAACAGTTTAATTACAGGCCCAGCAGTGGAAATGAATATAGTAGCATCTGAATCTAAAACTAACATGAATAAGAATATACTTCATTCTAAATCAGTAGGAGCATTTTGTTTCAATCAGCATGAAATGAAACCTCTCCATAACATGGAAGCAAGATACTTGAATGGATGGATCAAACTGTCTCCAACTGAGCAAGGGCAGATTTTGTAATACAATAGCATCAGTCGCTTTGGTTCACACCTCAATTCAAAGCGATTAGCGAATGCAGACAAAAGAAATTCTTTCAAGCAGAAATTCAAAACAAACGAAGACGCAAAGTTGCCCTGAAACCAGTATGGCAAACTCTCGTTTGGTGCGGGCGAAGGGAGGTTTTTAAGAGATGTAATGTGCTCATAATAAAAGAAGAAGGGTAAGTCTAAAGTTCTGTCTGGGGTATTTTGTTTATTTGACTCAAAAACCGAGCAGAGGGCATTACAATTTTAGCACATTTATTGCTCAGATATACGCAGTCACTGCTCAGCTCCTGAATCAAGTAAACAAAATGCCCAAGACAGAACTTTAGATTTACCCTTCTTCTTTCATTATGAGCACATTACATCTCTTAAAAACCTCCCTTCGCCCGCACCAAATGAGAGTTTGCCGTACTGGTTTCAGGGCAACTTTGCGTCTTCGTTTGTTTTGAATTTCTGCTTGAAAGAATTTCTTTTGTCTACATTCGCTAATCGCTTTGAATCGAGGTGTGAACCAAAGCGACTGATGCTATTGTATTACAAAATCTGCCCTTGTTCTCCAACTGTGCTATTCTGCTGAATCTGCAATCATCTAATACCATTAAATATAAACATAAAAGGTGATCTGAAAATGGTCCAAACAATATTGTAGTGAGGATTTGCTAGTTTGAAGCCACTTGCTGTCTAGAAAGTTGGTTTATTTAAAGTTGGCGAGTAAAAAAACTCAGATATAAATGAAGGAATGCAAAACAATTTTAGTTAGGTTGTGCAGGACTGCAGCAATTACTCTATCTTGATCAAATTTGAATTATTTGTGTTATAAACTCTGCCATCAAAAGAAATGGAGCTCTCTTAACCCTATCTGACCTGGGGGGAGGGCGGATTCCACCCCCTCGTACATTTTCATTCATATGTTTTTCCGTGTTTGCTGGATGCCTCTGAGATTTAGCAAATTTAACTTTCTGTCATATAGCAATGAAACGGTAACAAGTTTTGTGTTCTATTTTTAGCCTTGTCTCCATGGTAACCAAGTTTTCGTGCAGAACTCTGTGAAAAATATACATTTTATCTTTCTTAATCTTTTTTGTTTGGTCCAATTAAGTCTAAATTATGAATTTACATCTATTTTGATCTATAAATTTCATTTCTACACGAAAATTAAAGTTTTACGACCTTTTAACACACTTTCATTTTTATGACGTCATATGACATCATAATATTAATCATGCTCTAGCAACAGCAACAACAATGCTAATTATGCTATTGTTTCAAAATTGATTGTTTATATAATGAACAACCTTTGTGCTAAATTTGGTTGCCATATCTCAAGCAACAACAGAGATAAACAGGGGGGGTGGAATCCGCCCCCCCCCAGGCATTGAGTGTTTCAAATCACCCAGGTCAGATAGGGTTAAGGTTGCATAAGATGAATCTGTTTTGGGTTCATCAACTATGGTGTGTTTGTCATGGATAAAGATAATTCTCATGAAATCCATGTGACAAAATGCTGGTTTGATCATATGGGTTGTTAGACACCGCAGTTAGTAAAGTGTGTTTGCTTGTGCAGAGGAAAATTAGACGTTTTTGCCGAGGAGTTTTGAAGGAAAAAACCAAAGAATCATTTCTCTAATTTTTTCCTTGGCCGCTTACCCTAGCTCCTCTGTAGTAGGAAATAATTTTATCTCTCGGAGGACCTCTGCATAGGAACAAAGCTGCAGCAATGAAGCACGAGTGTGATATTTGGCTACCCATGGCTTGATTCCTCTTGGAGGAGAAAATTCCTCCTTTTTAACTCTTGGAAATGTTTTAAATTTAATGTATTTTTCAGGACATTGTCAAGCTGTAATACTTTTGTCAAGTGTAATAATTTTGGAAAAGTCTTTCTTCTCAAAATGGAATGCATGAAATGAGAATCTTCCCCAGGCTGGGTACATGACTTGCGGATGGACGGGAGTCTGCCACCTGCTTCTCAGAAAGCTACCCTCTTCTTATTACCAAAACTAGCCATCGTACCCACCTTTATGATGAATTTTGGTGGTAAACTACACCTCTTTTGCAAATTTCTGGAAAACCCACCCATGTTTAAGGAAAATCTGCCGAAAAAGGGACCCTTGTTTAGAGAGTTTGGGGCCAAAAACCCACCCATATGGCTGCACGTACCTGTACCCTCAACATGTTGTGTACCCCCCCCCCCCCCCCCGGGAATCTTCATCTGAAGTACTTTGAAAATCACCATTCAGTAGACAGAGTGTAATTGCTGTATTGCTTTGTCAAAATCTTTTCTGTTTGTTGGAAAAAGACATGATCGTTTCATAGCGCTACATCTGCACTGTATGTGATTAATGTTTAATGAGATTGCAGCGAATTCCTCATTGATTTGAGCTTCTAGTGTGAAAATAGGTTCTCTCGATCAATTCAGATAGCCACCTGCAGGAAATTGTTTATATTTTGAATGGTCTTACACAATGACATTCTTTTGTATGTTGCACCTTTAAGAAAACACCCAAAAATTACTATTGAGTTATTGTGTCAAGGTCAGAATTTCTGTGTGTTGCGATGACATGCCTTAACATAGATGATGTAAAGAAACTTTGAACACAAGAACTGAATAGGATCTTCTGTAAGTTTTTTACTTGTCATTCTTCTTATGAAAGGATCACAAAATATTTTACATAACTGTTGAGTTGTGCTTATATACGGTTTTGTCTTGAAAGATAAAAATCAGCTAAGGTTGTTGTTACCCATTTCAAGTCATTTGACTATACCCTCAGAAAGTTTATGTATTATACTACTGTTTGCATTCATGGCAAAAGTTTTCAAGTGGTGCAAGTTATGTTAAGGAATTCAAAAGAGTTTCGTAAAGACATTGATCACCGGACGTGATAGGGTACAAACAAATCAAAGCTGCTGATTTTGTCGGTTGCATACCAGCAAATAATGATTTATTAGATCACGTTTATACAAGAACAGAAGAAAACCTTCCATTGGTGAACCAACCTTTCAATCTTTTTGCAAAAGAACGCAGATTAGAAATGACCTAAACCTAAACGCAGATTAAAAATACGAAGAGGTCTGGTTGTGATAGTTGCATGCTTGGCTTGAAGGGGGCTTGAAGATGGGGATCAGAAGATGCTTTGAACACAAGAACTGTAACAAATTTTCTGCAATCGTTAAGACTTCTTGCCAGAAAAAGAAATGGTCTTGAAAACAGCTGAAAGGGCATACTGTGGTGATTGTGTCGGTGTAGTTTCTATTCAGACGTATACCTTGAAGTTAATTTCGAGGCGGAACATAGAGGATTCAAAGAAATTTTGAACGAAAGAGCGAGAAAATCTTCTGTAAGTAAGTCAACTTTTCAGTTTTCTTGTCAGCGGACTAACTTTTGGGGTCATTTTGCAGAGTGAAACAGAGCTAGAATCATTTCTTATGAAAATGTAAACAAGTATTGCTCGATGAAGGCTCTTTTGCAAGAATAGCTAAAGTTCTAATTTCAGGCTCCTGAAAACCATGAAAACGTCATTCCATCAACGTAAGATTCTATGCAACTTTGTAGCTTGCCGAAAAGATATTGCCGATGGTTTTACGTGATATTAGTTGACAAACGATTTGGAGTACAGGCAGGGCTGTAGGAAGCATCTCAAACTTGGGGGCGCAACACTTCAAGGGTACTTTTTCCTTAAACTAAGAGGGACATTTCCTGAAAATTTACGGGCCACTTATTGCAAGATCTTGGGGCTCGACGTGCCCCCAATGCCCCCGGTCCCTACGGCTATGAACCAACAAACGCAAAATTATACACTGTAATCAATGGAAAGAAAGCAGATGAATCCTGTAAAGGAATAGCAACCAAATTGACAAGTAACCAAGAGAAAGCTCGTTAAAAGAGAAACAAGAAATCAGCCAGAAACCCTGAAAGGAGAGAAAATAAGTTAATTTCTGCAATAAAGAGCAACGTTGAATAATCGAAAATGCGTTTATCGCTCGCTCATCAGTTTGGTTTGTGCGAGGAACAAATCGTCCATACAAAAAAGCGGATATTTTTTTAACTATATCGGCACTAATAATGGATTAGAAATTGTCTTTAAAGCGTTATACAGACTCGATTTGTTAGTCATTGCTAAAATTTGGCTAAAATTTGGGATACAACTGAAAAGGTGGCATTTTGTAGGTGTTCTCTTGCAACTTCATTTCCATTTTCCCCAAATGAACACTTAACTTTTGCTTCCTTTTTTGTCATTTTTACAGATTTCCTACTTTTTTGACAATTTTGTATCGCCCTACACAATCTTTCTATTAATTTAGCTTTGGAGACTTTGTAAGGCCTGAAAGTGGCATGTGGCTTTATTCTGCAGGAGGTAGACGATTTGCAATAGAAATGCAAAATGATGAGACCATATTTATTAAGATATCTCAACACGATTTGAGATAGTCATCAGCCTTCTAAATGATAAACGCCAGGCTTTTATCTGCTTTTGACCACTTGCTGCTTACTTGACAGAACCGAAATTGTGCGTACACGCGCGGAAATGCGAAATTTTGAGCCCCCTGGCTCCTTGTAACAGACACCGAAATTAAGTAACACTAATTTTTTCCCTAGGCCTTTATTCAAACTCTTGATTTATCGTTTCAAAAAGCTTATATATCCAAGCACGACCTTCTATCAGATTTCTCGATGACGTCGTTTTACGCCGTTTCTGCTGTCTGCTGACTTTGAACTCCTGTGATCCACAGCTGATATAAAATGCTATCTTGCATCACACCTCAAGATAGGCCATATCAAGATATCATAAAGAATTCTTTATGATATCTTGGCCATATTTATAGAAATTACAGCCATCGTCACTGTTGTAGAGCAGTGGTACTGTTGTTAATCAGTGTATAAAGCCCGTCAACTGTGGTTTGGTCAGTCGATAAGAATAGAACAGTACTGAAATAATTTGCCGAATGAAGCGATTGACTAGCAGGGCCTGGCAGGTATTGCCAACGGGCCACTTTGAGACTCGTGAGCTTTGTTGCTCCAGTGCGCATGTGTTGAAAATCACTCGGCTCATCATATTACCCGTATTTGATTTGTTTTCGGACAAAAATTCTTCGGACGTCTTGTCACGGAATTTCGGAGGGTTTTACAGAAATTTAGGACAATAATAAGCTATACCTTTTTCATTTTATTTTCGCTTACTTCATGCATGCCGTATATTTATAGATCGTGCATCATTTCGTCAGAAATTTCCACAAATGGTTATTGTTGAGGATTATTGCTAAAGTTGATTTGGTTTCAGAAAAAAACATTTTTTCATTCATTTAAAGCCTGGTTTCCGTACGATTGCAAGGATCTCTGGTTACGCAAGGATCACACAAATTTGTGACCAGCAATTTTGCGTCATTTGGTTTCCATTTATCGCAACGATTGCAGTTTTGACCTCTGGCAGCAAAATCAAATTCTCAAATAGAAGGAAACATATGTCAAAGGCATTGCTATTGAAAGGGAGGCCTGGATCACTGAAATTCATGGTCTTTCGGTTTCTCTTTGACGCAAGGATCGCTGCGATCGCAGCAACGCAGCGATCTCTGGCAACCTGAACAAGACTGTTTCCGTCTCGACGCAACGATCCCTGATCACAAATTCGTGTGATCATTGCGTCACCAGCGATCCTTGCGATCATATGGAAACCTGGCTTTACACTCTCAGCACATTCCTTTTCAATTCATAGCGTTAAGTAAGAATGACATTAACGCTTTCAACTAGATATTTTAGACCACTGAAACTTTCGGCCATTGGCATTGTCGGACGTATGAAATTTCCGAAAATATTAATGTCCGAAATGTTTGGCTGTCAAATGTGGAGGAACGGAGAACCCGGAGGAGGAATTAATTCGACGAAGTTGTTGTTGTTTGCATGTTGAGGAATTTACAAATGATCGAATGAACACGAATGTAAACATCAATGATCGAGGATAAAAACCAGTTTGTTCTGAAATAACTAACACTACATGGAATTAATTGAAATGATTTAAACAAATTACTGCACAAACCTGAGTTACATTTTGTTTGCTCAGCGTCAACTTTCATGACGTGTTGCTCAAAGTAATAATGATTTCCTTTGGTGTTGATGAAGTGCTTGAATCAACATTTTACAAGATTGCAATAAGTTCACATTTCCCCTTTTCGCGTTAATTTGTGCTGCTTAAAAATTACTTTTGATGTGCCATCTTCTTTTTCTCGTTAACTTCCGTTAAGTTAACGATGTTTACACATTTTTCAATAGTTGAAGCACAGGGAAACCAGGATTGATTGGTAATGAATAAAAAGAATAAATAAGAATAAATAATGGCAAATAGAGAATGATTAATTCCATATATGTCCTCTGCGCAGAAATTTTTTCTGAGCGTTACGCTCCTTCGCAGTTCAGAAAAAATTTCTGCGCAGAGGACATATATGGAATTAATCATTCTCTATTTGCCATTATTTATTCTTATTTATTCTTTTTATTCATTACCAATCAATCCTGGTTTCCCTGTGGTTGAAGTTGCTTAATTTCAGTTACTTCTGTAAATGAGCGGACGAAGTGGAAGCTAGCGCCGTCATTTGCTTTGCTTTCTAGTGGTCCCATGGGGGACACTGAATTTTCAAAAAACCCAAACATATCAGTTTAGGCTCATTGCAACAAAAAGTGTCAGCTCATTTTGTACTTGAAGCAAGAAAACGAACGTGAAATATTCTGAAAAATGCAACGTTGAGATCAAGATTGCTGTTAGAGAGCCCGTTAATGATTCTGGTCCGTGATTTACTTGACTTTGAAATCGAAATTCGATACAATGGTCAGTTTCAGAAGTAGGATATTGAATTTCAATGACAATTAAATTATGGACCAGAATTGAACATGGAATTCTCATTCCCATTCAAACGCCTTTCCAGAATATTCCTCATTTCCAGGTCTAAAAGATGAGTGATTTTACCGAACAAAGGTTAACATTTGACTGACAGATTAACATTTCAGTTTGAATATTCTCAGCGTAGTTTTTATTACACAGCCCACCGAACACGTGAGCTTTTTTCTGACTCACCTGTTGCAAGCTTTTCCATAGACGTCAGAGGTTGCGTCAGTAGGACTTTATTCTGGACAAGGTCAGTGTGCCACAGTAAATCCCCGGGACAAATGCACTTTGGCGGACACAACTTTCAAGGAAAATGGAGTTTGAATTGAATTGAATTGTTACAACAAGTTGCTGATTGGTTTTCATAACAATGGTGATAGAAATCCTATCATCTGATTGGATAATGCAGACTTCGAACATGATTCGACTAATTCGCCCTGGCTCGAGAGCGTCAACACAACCTAGATTTGACCTAAATCTGCAGCAGGGACTGGCAATCAAAATAGTCTTTTGGCTGCCAATATTTGGGGGCTGCCGCCCCCAAGCCCCCGCTAATTCAGTAGATATACTTTGATCTCACTACTGGCGCATTTTTCCATCAAAAATCCTTACAAAATGCAAACTCCGAGAAGTGCTGAAAGTGTGTCCGCCAAAGTGCACTAGCCAAATCACCGCATATAAGAACCAACTAAAATAAAAACCTGGAGGCTGTTTTTCATGATAGACCTTTTAGCTATTCTAAAAAAGAATCTGGATCGAACGATATTTCATAACATTTTGTAGAATTTTCGAATGTGCACAATTGCGATCGAAGCTCTAACGCCACTCAATATCGAACCTCGTGTATAGAAATGTATACAAACATCGCTCGATCCAGACCCTTTTAACGAATGGCTAAAAGGTCTATTATGCACCTTATGACTAAGAACCTATTTCAGTTTGATGAAACATAGGTTCTTATTGCAAGGGTAGCAAAGTTAAGTTTTGACAGTTGTTGCTCAGCTAATTTTGGTCCCTGATTCTCCTCCGCAATTAGTCAGTAGGTTCATAAGAACCCTTCTAAAAGAAATAATAGGTCTGAAAACCTTTTTAAGGCTCTGAAAGGGCATTCGCAAGTTACCCTTCAAATAAGAACATCTATACCCTGATATTTATCTTAGTGCCTTTGAAATAAGAACCTATTTCAGCCTGGCTCTCAAAAAAGTAGGTTCTCGTATGCAGGGACTTACTGTATAGTTCTTCCAGAGCAAGAACTACCCTTAATGTTTCTCACGACGGGGATGAAGATACATTAGATGCTGCCACGCAGCAGTACTGAATTGAAGGAATTAACAAGCACCGTCATGCAATTAGTGTTGTCAAACCTGCTTTTTATCAGTTTATGGACTAATTTGCATGTGTCCGATAAGTACCTCTGTCCGATTGTCACCGATGACACCCAACAAGAGTCCTTATCTCTTTGGCATACCACATATTCTCTGAAGCTTCATAAGCCAGTTGGGTTCAAAAGTCAATTGCAGATCATTACGTAAAAGCAAGGCGCATTACGTGCGAATTAATTGTTCTCAAAGCATATGTTCATCCTAAATAATTCATGCAGAATATTTTATCACAGTTACTATTTCGTTCTTCGGTAGCGTTAATCGTATTATCTGCATGTGTTAGTGCTGCTAAGTTGCATGCAGTAAGATTGCGTTCCGTTAGGTATCGTGAAAGCAGGTAAGGTCATGACTTAAGGGGGGCCATGAAATCTTGCTGAGGTGGGGTGGAAGAAATTTACAAATATTTCGTAGAATTTTCGTACCCCCTCTCTTGGGACTTTTGGTGCCCCCTCCAACATTGTAAAAAATATGTTCATCCCCCCTCCCAGTACATGTATATATGGTAACTGCCTTACTGCACTGTCATGTTTTCAATTGGGTGAAGACTTATATCGTCAAAGGAGCACATGAAGAAAAGTATAATCTCAAAGTGACGAGAAATAAACGATAATACTGTAAATTAAAGACTTGAGTACCAAATGTAACGTAGATGTTGAAAACACGACGTTTCGAGCGTACACTCGTTATCAAGAGACTTGATAACGAGTATACGCTCGAAACGTCGTCTTGATAACGAGTATACGCTCGAAACGTCGTGTTTTCAACTTCTACCAGGGGCGGACTGGCAGTAGAATTGGGGCCCGGGCGATTCGGCAACGAGGGGGCCCGCAACTACGCGAGCGAAAAGTTTGCAGGGCACTCCCTTGGGAAATCTTTTGTGAACACACCCCCTGAATTGGCCTCAAATGATACTGGACTAACTTCTAACAATTTGAATGGTTCTCTATACGAGTTGCATTCTGCTTTGAAACTCAGTGCGAGCGCAGCGAACAAAGCTGGGGGTCCGGGGGCTTACCCCCGGGAAAAATTCTCATTGACACACCCTTTAGATTGTTGGAAAACGCCCCATTTTGGAGAATTTACCATTAAAGAAGCAGAGCATCACGACTGATGGGGGTCATTCCGGGAAATTTAAGAAAATGACTGCAATTTCACGAGTAGATACATTATTTTTGAACTGCACAATATCCAAAGGAATAGTTTGTGATAGATTCTGGCAACCTCCTGGAATACAAAATAACTTTAAATATTCATCTCTATGAGCTTGGCTTTCACAGCCTCTTTTACTTAAAAATGAACGAATTTCAGCAAAGTATTACGGGCTGAAGCGCCTCGGCCGACCGTTTCCAGCAGGCCTGTTGCAAGAATGCAATTTCTTATAGCATAAGTTGAATGGGAAACCAGAAATCTCAGGGACACCGTGACCTTCAGGGCCACGCCCGCTTCGCTCTTCTTGGTGAAGGTCTGATTCATTGCCGAGAAATGCTTTCATTTGTCGTTCCTCAAACTTCAAGATCCAACTACTTCCGAAAGGGAATCCGTTTGACGAAAGACCTCACTGGGAAAATTCTTGAAAGCAGAGCATCAAAATCGTCTACAAAAGGTCTTTTTGTCAAGTCAATTACTGTACATGTTTTTGTATCATTGTTCTCGTATAATTTTCATTTCATGCCTTAAAAGTATTATTAGATCACATTTCAGAATCCTTAAATGTTGAATACTTCTATCCAGGGCGTACGCAGCACTGGAAGGTGGAGGGGGTCTGGGGCGTAGCCCCAGGAAAATTCTTAGCAACCACGCCCTTTAGACGGTCGGAAAATGAAGGAAACGCCCTTTTTAGCTATGCTTTGCATCGTAAACATGGCGACAATTATCACAGCAGGTCGCTTTGTCAGATTTGCAATGAGAGTTCATACCCATCATAGAAAGTTACTCTAGGAAAGTCAAGAAGAATAATTATTCAATAACGTCCAGACTAGTATATCAAAACACGCATTGCAAAGTTGCTTTACTGCAAAATGATTTGGAGCTGGTCCTTCGAGCTTGATAGGTGTCTCTTTTCGCTCCTTTATAATTGTTTAGTCGGCCGGTGGCATCTTTTATGCAAGAAGCTTTGGCAAATTTCAACGGTAGCAGCAAATTAGGATCCCTATAGCTAGTGGCATGGTGGACAGGCTGAGATAACTTGGGATATTGAAATGATTAAGTGGGTCTGGGGGCCAAGCCCCCAGGAAAATTTTTGAGGATATTTATTCTACGATTCTACTTTGGCTGAGAATGCCTCTTCCAGCCGCGTTCAAGCATTCGTTAAAAACCCAAAACCTTTCTATGAAACTTTGACGAGCCCCAACACAAATTTTATTGCATTTTTGTGCTAATCTCGAGGACCATCTTTATTGAAAAGGGGGGGTCCGGACCCCCATTCCCACCTTGGGTACGCCACTGCTTCTATCTTTTTTCTAAAACCTTATTCATATTTTAAATACCCCTAACATGGTCTCCTAGGTCACTGTAACCGAGTGTAGATATAGGCAAAAATTGTTTGAAATTAACAGACTGGCAAGGGCATGAGGTAAAGTGAGAAGGGGCCCCTGCATAAAAGACGCCTTCCTCGATCAGGTCTTTATTGGGCCCCTTTGGCAAAAGCTGCTCCAGTTTTGTCAAGTTCTACATTTGCAGATTCATCAGTTCACCTATCAGTCGAAAATGAGACTATGCCAATTGGAATTTTGCAGTACCCTTATCTTACGAACTGGGGCCCACTTGCAATCTTTTGACATTTTCAACTGTTTGACAAACAAAGATAACTGTTGAAAGAATCATTACAGGGCCCTTCAACCAATCTTTCGTTGATTGAAACTGGTTTTTTTGTCACTGTCAGAAAGTTCATCCAAAATTAACCATTTGAAGTATGTTTCTTCCAGCACAGAAGGGGCCCATTGGGACCTTTGCTGAGGGGGGCCCTTCGGGCCCCAGCCCAGTAGCCCGACTGGCCAGTCCGCCCCTGACTTCTACGTTACATTTGGTACTTAAATCTTTAATTTACAGTATTATCGTTTATTTTGCATACTAGTACCACACGCAACATACACATTTTTATTGAATTGACGAGAAATTACTTTCAAATGATGAAGACTTACTTCTTGATGAAGTAGCTTCGAACAAACTCACAGAATTCATCTCAAACTATTTCCACCCCCTCCCTGAAATTTGCGTTATTTCTCGTACTCCTTCTTTTTCGATTCTCTTTCGTCTCTTTCGTCCCCCGTTGGTGGAAAGGCGTTGCAACGGGCAGACTAGAGTGTCGGAGGGTAATTAGCAATGTGTGTAAAAAGATAGACAATGAGAGAAAAGAAGAAAACAAAAAGAGAAGACAAAAAAGACATCAAAGACAGAAGAGGAACTGACTATTGGTGCATTTGTTTTGGACTTTAGCTTTTTGAACTGTTTCATTCTCATATTTGTGTTTTATGCCCGTGTCGGGTTTTAGGCGTGTGTGTTCTCTTCGGTTGGCAAAATTGTGGTACCCCCTCCCAGATGTCTTCCTCCTCCTCCCTGGCAAGGAATAATGATCCGTCCTTTACTAAGAAGAATTCACTTCGAGGGTTTGTTTTTTTGGCGACCTAAATATGACAAAGACCTTAAAGTGGCTTTTATAAGCTAGATTTAAAGAAGAATAACAGAGGTTTCATAAACTAAATATATTGAATTGATATATAGAGTTGATATACACGTTTTTTTATAAGAAACTTGGATCAGGCCATAGTACTAAAAGTTTCTTAATTTAACATGAAATTTTGTCCATTTTAGTACTAAAAGTTTCTTCATTAGTTTCTTGTTTTTCAATGTAGAATTATCGATGCCGTCGCTAACACTGCAGCAGATATGTTTCTTGACATTTAGAATATCATACAGGAATAAACAGCGTTCTGTTATGTTGAAAATACAAATGGTTAGATAATATTGCCCAATGATAAAGGTTTAACGATCTATTTGTTGTAAAATTCATGCTTTTAACTTTGAAAAGTTTCTTAGTACTTCGCAGACATAGTACTAGAGTTTCTTAAAATTTTGGCCATCTTAGTACTAGTTTCTTATAACCCAGTTTCTTATAAAAAACGTGTATGGAGAAGAATATAAAGTCATGAAATAGTAAAATCAGCAGGCTAGGAACTGTTTAAGACGTTTCTGAAAGGTAATTGTTTCATGTGACAAATAAGGGAAGAATGGGATTGTTTTATGTGCCAAATAAGGGGAGAATATTGTGCATATCAGGGCCCCTGCTATTTCATAAACTCGCGAACAGAAGAGTTTTCTGCATTTTATGACCCCGTAACTGTTTCACAAGCTAAATATGTTGATAAGAATTTGATATTGTAGTATTGGGAGTCAGCAGGTTATGAACTGTAAAGAAGTGTTTTTTGCATGTTCGGGCACTATTTGATGCGTAAGCCAAGCATAGGGAAGAATATAGCACATCTTTGGGCGTTTGTTGCTTCGTAAACTGGTTAGCCGGACAAACTTTGTGCGTTTTTTGACGCCTACTTTTTCACATACTGAATATACAGAAAATAATTTGACGTCATAGCATTGTGAAATCAGCAGGTTATGAACTGCAAAGAAATGCTTGATAAGTCCTTGTGCCCTCACTGGTGCGTAAGCGGAAAGATATAACACAAATCTTTGGGCGCTTACTGTTGCGAAGACTAGGTACGCTGAAGAAATTCTTGCGTCTTTCAACGTTTACTGTTTCATTAACTGTATGTAATGAGATATGTACGAAATAGTTCTTTGTAAAAAGATTATATTTAGTGTACGAGGGTAACCTTACATGAAGACTGACAGCTAACTTTATATAAAGATTTTTCATTCATATATACATAAGAAGCAACGCTATGGGTCATGGGGCATTTCACTCATGTGAAGCAGCGTACGAGAGATTTTCCAGAACAAAAGGATTCTTACAGACTTTTGAAGGATTTTTTGTTGTAAACAAAAGGATTTTTGCCAAATTTGTACAAGACGCCTTAGGAGTTAAATGCCCCGCAGAAGAATATTTAAATGAGAGATCTTATTTCTTTACAGGTTCACAGAATGTAGTACTCAAGTCTGTTCATAAAGAGTCTGTGCTGTTGCTGCTGCTGTAGACAATCGTGAACTGCATTGACGACAGTTGTATCCCCTGAAAGAATAATTTAAATTCAAAGAATTTCCGATGAACTGAAAGACTTAGCTTTGTCGTTCGCTAGTGGATGAATTCTAACGATTTTCGTGATTCACAAGTATCGACAGGTCTTGTACACAGACGCAATTCTTGGCGACGTTATGAACACTTGCTGCGTTGCAAGCTGTCCCTGAAGCCATTATCCTCCAGCTGTTGTAATTTGTGATGAACGTTTTCTCTGCGAGGCGGTAACTTGGCGCTTGCTAAATTATCAGCAAATGTACCGTGGAGAAGTACTGGTCGTTCTGAACAGGGTTCACAGAGGATCTTATCCTTTTCTTGGAAGTGGATCAGCCACAAGGGAGATAGGGGTCTTTGATTTTATGATATTTAAGTTGAAATGTGTTGATCGCTGATCGTATGTACAAATTCGTGGCAAAGAAGGAAAATATTTGACTACAAATGGCAGGAGGAATTCTCGATAAGTGATCGTTTATGTTATTGAATTAGTAACCTGCAGAGAGAGTTGCAAGTTTCAAAGGGATTGAGGTGGATTTGCAATACTTGAATTACGCACTACTTGCTTGGAATAAAACGAAAACAGATATGACAAGAAGTCTTTGAAGGAGAGATCTGATACAGCGGTTCAGAATACATTGTTCATGACCAAACAATTGTGTTGACAAGAGAGAGGATAGTCTGAAGCAGAGTTTGAAAGAATATAGAAGAAGGAGAAGATAAGCAATCGGTTTTTGGTGTTAGATGTCCGTTGGCTCATTTTCGTAGATAAACTTGGTTGCAAAAGAAGATGTAAAGGGCAAGTTCAAACCTTTGTCTTAGAAGAGAATCAAAAGTCCTTCTGAAGCAACAAACAGAAGAAGTATCGCTGCTTAGTTAGCATCAGGGATCATTTGCGAATTTCGAAATAATTCATTGAACTCAGCAACAGTAGAGATTTCGTTGCAGCTGTCGATGATCATGTTTACCTTTATCTAGACGTTGTCCTAATGCATTATTGAAGACGTGATCGATTAACTACATTAATTTAAAGATGCTACTGTCCTAAGAATAGAGCATTGACGTTCGCAAAGGACTGATACTTGAGATAAACAATTGTCATTGCTTTGAATAACTGCTTGGCAGTATCTGTCACGTTGATGGAGGCCTAGCATGGGATGCACTCCTAGTAAGCAGGTAGATGCTTCAAAAGAAGGCAGCAACGGAAGTGATTATGGTATGTTTAGAATCATTCCTATTCTTCTTTTGGCCATTGTTCTTCATCGGATTGTTCTCTATCCTATTGTTATTTGTCGCAATATTAGGTTATTTCATTTATGTTCTTTGTTAGGTAACCCATTGTTTTTGTCTCATAGTTGTTAGATTTGCTCCTCTGTCCTATTGTTGTTTGTCGTATTGTTGTCAAGTGTGCTTCTCTGTAGACGATTGGGTTAAAGGCAGTCTGTCACGTATCTGATTGGCCGTTACAATCAGAGTTCAACACAACAGATTTCTTTGTGAATCTGTGTATTTGAAACAAAGGAGGGCTAATCTTCTTGAATTTCTACGGCCATAGAAAATCAGAGGATCATCAGCCATTCAAATTTCCTATTCTTTGTATTGTCATTATCAACCAATCAAATGCGTGACAGACTGCCTTTAAAGATGGCGGCAAGGAATTTTTTACCAAGATGCATTGCGTTCTTTAATCGAATTCCTGTAATTAGGACGCAATGCATCTTGGTAGAAAATTCCTTGCCATCATCGTTAGCGCTATCATCTATTCTACTGTTCTTTGTTTCTTTGTCACAGTGTTGTTAGATTTTCTTTTCTACTATTCTCCTTTGCTGCGTTGTTGTTAGGTATCCTATTGTTCGTTGCATTGTTGTTAGATTTTGTCCGTCCCATTGTTTGTCTATTATTCTTTGTCTCATTGTTGCTTCATTTGCTTTTCTATCCTGTTTCTTGTCATAACGTTTTTAGGTTTTTTGATTAGATCTGCGTGATATTCCGGCTGCGACAAATCTTTCATCAGTTTGTTAGTTCTTACACTGGAAGCCTGGTTTCATTCACAACAGGAAAATATTGATGAGGAATGAATTTCGAACGAAACAGTATTGATTAAACGTTTTTCAACTCTTTTGTCACGGAGTTTTGGGACTTTTTCACGGAGCCTTGGACGTTCAAAATAGACTTGGACGGCTTGGAAACAACCATATTTCATTTTTACTTGGTTGTTTTATACTAGCAATATTAGGATTTTTTGGACGGTACGTGATTTTAAGATTTTTGGAGCTATCTTTGTCAGAAATTTTGATTCAATGATTAGCGTTGAGGAAAATGAGAATGCTAAAGCGAATTTATTGAAAGACTTTCCTGTTGTATGCAAAATGTTCCGTGAGGCATAACATTTTTAAGCAATTAACATTCTTTGTTGCGACCTTTCTTCGCTGCAAAAATTTCATCGCTAGGAGCCTGTCTTTCAAGAATAGACGGAATCGGCTAAGGTTTGTTTACACCCATTTCAAGTCATGTGATCAATCTCTTGATAAAATATCTTTTGATTTCTCCTACATATTTCGCGCCATGCAAAGTTGTGCCATGTGTACAAAAAGTAAGACAATAAAACTTCCCAAGGGTATGGTCACATGAGTTGAAATGGGTAAAACAAACCTTAGCCGATTCGGTCTATTGCCTTTGCTTTGATATTTATGTAGAAAAAAAGAAGTACTGTTTTGGGGCTGTCACTTCTTTTGCCTTTTCAGTGTTATAAATCAGCAAGCACATCCGATTTTGAATTTTAAACTTGTTCGGGAGTGTTTACGCTCCACCAGTGTACAGTTCTTGATGAATAAACAGAACAAATGATTATCAATTGCAATAATAATCAAGATGTCAGACTGACTCAACCAAGGTCTAAAACTCAAAGTTGAAACCCATCCAATGCCACTGTCTAAAGACGGATCCATTGAAATGGCATTTCCCACACAGCAGCGACTGAAATGGGACTCAACGTTTATGGAACACCCTCCCTATGGAAAATGACGTGGAAATATCCCTTGAATCATATGGACGTGTTTGATTGGTAATTCCAAACCTACCAAATTCTGAAAACGGCAAACTTCGCAGAGTCGGAAACACAATGCCCAATCAAACACTACATTCTTCATAGCAGCAGATTTCAGATTTCAGATTCATTCTGGCGAAAACGAGGTTTCCAGTTGAAAAACACGAAGACGAGTTCGGTGCTTGGCAACAAAGATTTAACTGACTCAATTACCAGCACGCACGAGCGAATTCGCCTCGCTTTCAGAGTTTCGCAAATAAAAAACGAGAATCTCTCCAAAGTCTGCCAAATGTTCCGCCTGTTGGAGCAGAAGGTTCAACAGGCCTTCCAAACCTGACAAACCTGCCGTTTTCAGAATTGGCACCAATCAAACACATCCATAGTCTGTCTCAGAGAATTAGCTATCACGTGAAAATGTCCACGAGAGTCCGCGACCGCCCGCGACAGCCCGCGAGATATGAAACAGAAGGTGTTTTGCATGAGTAATTTTGAGTTATAGCAAGCCTCAAGTGGCACCTCATTTGAGACAAGGAATTTCAAGAGCGGGAGCACAATCAAATTCGAGCAACTGTTTTCCAGTTAATTCATCCTTACTTGGTCAGCTGGTAGAATATGCATTCCTTTTGTTGCTAATCATTTTTAACGGTAGCAATCATGCAGAAGTTTGCATATTTTTCGCCAGCGTGTTTGCAGATTTTTTGCCTCATCTGAAGCCGCATGATTAAAATTTCATGATTCGCAACAGCAGTTTCCAAGAGACGGTATTCACCGAAGAACTAATCGCAGTTACACATGTTGAATAGAAACATAGACAGAAAAATCCTGGTATGATTAAACAAGGGCAGATTTTCTAATACAATAGCATCATTGGCTTTGGTTCACACCTCAATTCAAAGCGATTAGCGAATGCAGACAAAAGAAATTCTCTCAAGCAGAATTTCAAAACAGACGAAGCCGCAAAGTTGCCCTGAAACCATTACGGCAAACTCTCGTTTGGTGCGGGCGAAGGGAGGCTTTTAAGAGAAGGTATATGCTTATAACGACAGAAGAAGGGTAAATCTAAAGTTCTGTCGCGCGGATTTTGCTTATTTGATTCAGGAGCTGAGGAGTGACTGTGTACATCTGAGCAACAAACATGCAAAAATTGTAATGCCCTCTGCTCGGTTTCTGAATCAAATAAGCAAAATCCGCGAGACAGAACTTTAGATTTACCCTTCTTCTGTCGTTATAAGCACATACCTTCTCTTAAAAACCTCCCTTCGCCCGCACCAAACGAGAGTTTGCCGTACTGGTTTCAGGGCAACTTTGCGGCTTCGTTTGTTTTCAATTTCTGCTTGAGAGAATTTCTTTTGTCTGCATTTGCTTATCGCTTTGTATTGAGGTGTGAACCAAAGCAACTGATGCTATTGCATTACAAAATCTGCCCTTGTTATATGATTACGGAAAAGGAAATCTACCAGAAAATATTCTGAAATTGTTGCAGGTTAATGACTGGACACACACCAGTAACGACCCCGCTGAAACGATGCTCCGCCAAGGTAGAAAAATGGATGACCCGCCAAGAGATTTCTTCCCCACGTAGTTTGAGTTTAAAAATTTTCCCCGCGGTGTTTCTGTTATTCCCTCGTTGTCATTTTTCTTTTCCCGTCGAAAATTGTACAAGTTTCGTCATAAATTATTGCCGAAATTTAGGGTTTTATATATTCTGTTATACTGTATATTTTGTAGATAGTTTGTGTAAATTAGCTGTTGTTAGCTACTAACAAACCAACTGTAAATAAGTTTATGATTATGATTATGATTATTAAATGTTCTTTTCCCCGTCATGATAACTTTAATCCCCGTTGAAAACGTATAATTTCAAAATTTGCTTGCTGTGTTTTTAATGTCCAGCAACAGGGACAGATTTTGAAATACGATAGCAACAGCTGCTTTAATTGACACCTCAATTCAAAGCGATCAGTGACTGCAGACGAAGAAAGATCTCACAACCAGTAAATCAAAACAAACACGGCCGCAAAAGTTGCTTCGGAACAAGTAGGTCAAATGCTCGCTATGTGCAAGCAAAAGGTGGTTTTTAAGAGATTTTTAGTACTCATAACGACGGAAGAAGGGTAACTCTTAAGTTCTGGCTCTCGGATTTTTTTTTATTTGATCCAGGAGATGCATTGTACTTCGTTGGGAAATATATTTAAATTGATTACAAAGTTCATTCAATCTTTATCTGATCAAGTTGCTTTTAAAGGACAAGTCCAGGGTTGGTATGACTTATGCTAGAAAAGAAACTTGTCAACTGCTACCGGGAATTATGAATTTTTTCCCATAGTTTGACGTTCATAACTGCTGTAAATAAGTTAAAGGAGCTCTGTCACGCAGGTGATTGGTTGTAGGGAACAAAGCCTGGACAAAGGAAACGAGCTAGAGCCCAGACTCTTTGAATTTTTCGCATGATAAAAATTCAGTTCAATTCACAAAATGATCTCTTTTCAATTCTTTTTCGGTTAATCTTGCCATACAAATTTTTAATCCCCTTTTATAATCTCGGCCAATTATGAATGAGACAGATTGCCTTTAAACATTCTTCGAATTTAGACCAGACACCGTGGCAATTTCATCGCCATGTTTTCATCAAAGCACGATAAAGAGGCTAGTAGCGACTAAGAGGCAAGAAAACAATAGGGCGGCCTCGTTTTCGTTCAGCGGGACACAGATTTTGGAGCTTCTTGACGTCACAATCCCCTCAATATCGCAGAGAAAAGACGAAAAATTATGGGAAAAAGTACGATAACCATTCGTTATCTTGTATTTAGCATCAATCATATCAACCCCAGGGTTTGCCTTTAAAGTTGACATTCGAGGAGCAGAACAAGGACAGATTTTGTAATACAATAGTAATAGTTGCTTTAATTG
The DNA here is from genome assembly GCA_964020215.1 of Aurelia sp. 3 sensu Dawson et al. (2005). NCBI lineage: Eukaryota > Metazoa > Cnidaria > Scyphozoa > Semaeostomeae > Ulmaridae > Aurelia > Aurelia sp. 3 sensu Dawson et al. (2005). The sequence continues at coordinate 17,878,112 of OZ026578.1, forward strand.
ACACCGCAATTCAAAGCGATCAATGACTGCAGACAAGGGAAATTCTCTCAACTGGTAAATGAAAAAATGCACGGCTGCATAAGTTGCCCCGACACCAGTAGGGCAAACTCTCACCTTGTGCAAGCGAAATGTGGTATTTAATAGAAGTTAAAAACCTACTTTCACTTGCACAAGGCAAGAGTTTGCCCTCCGCGTTTCGGGGCAACTTTTGTGGCCGTGTTTGTTTTGATTTACCGGTTGAGAGAATTTCCTTTGTCTGCAGTCACAAATCACTTTGAATCGAGGTGTCAATAAAGCAACTGTTGCTATTGTATTACTAAAACTGTCCTCGTTAGGGTGCTACATTTTTACAAACCTCGTTCTTTGTTTTACTCACTTGGTGGGACTGGCTTCGTTGGGAAATATATTGAAATTAACTACCAAATTCACTCAATCTTTATCTGATGAACTTACTTTTAAACTCATCATATTAAACTATGTAAGCTATAGCACGAGCAAGCACATCCTGTTAATGAAACGCGATCAATTCGTACACAAACATGTTAGTCCATACTTTGAAGATAAGTGAACCTCAACGCCTTTATCTCACACCACCTGCTCAATTTCTCTTATCTCCTGTGCTACCCATCAAATTGATGTCGTTTTCCAAAGCTTGTGGCTTGATCTTCTCTCTCTGCACTCATTTTGCTCAACTTATTTGCCATTTGGGATTAAGTCGAAATTACTTCACTTTGATTTTGATTCAAAACAAGAAAACAAGGAGAAATCAACTTCATGACACGTTTTTATATCAAACGAGTCGAACAAAGGCTAAAACGTTTGCAAGCCTGCAGTATGTTACTTTTTCATCAGATTCCGTGAAACCGGCTACACTTTTTAGGTAGCATGTCTGTTTAGATAAACAAAATTTATTTGGTGTGAATCCGTTGCATCCTTCTTTAGTCATTAGAAAATTGTTCAGTCTCAGAATCCTTCACAACAGGTCTAAAGCCTTGATCAGTTTGCTAACAATTCAGCATGGCAATATTGAACACTAACTGAAAAGCAACTGAAAGAATTTACCAAGTGAAAAACATTGCAAGGAGTGGCCCTTTATCTGCACGACCCATTGCCTAGGCCATAAGATAGCCCCACTGAGTTTCATTTTCGTCGATGAGGAACTTAAATTTTGAAAATTTTATCCCATTGTTTAGGCTTGTTTTGAACGATTCTGAGATGGGACACTTCCACGAAATCAGATGCGAATCGAGAACAATACTTAAAGAGACTTTGATATCTTTTGCAGATACTTCGGCTGCCGAGCAGCTAGGAAAAGATCATCATACCAGCGGGACACCAAATGGGAGTTCAAAGAACAATTCAAATGGAAATCTGTCGGAAAAGAATAAGAATAATAAAAATCATATTGTAAGTTTGCTTTCACAGACCTTTTTGCTGCTCCAAAAGAATCTGCATCGACGATGCTTTTACACATTTCGAAGAATTTTCGAGTATGCATGTAAGGGAAAGCCTCTGCGAAGGAGGGAAAATAGGAAAGCGAGAGACTTCCGCCTTCTCCCTCGCCTTCGCAGAGGTGATTTTTGGTATGTTGGTTTTCGGGTTTCCTGTTCGGGGAAGAGACTTGGACAAGTTCAGAATATGCTCAATAGTGATAAAAGCGCTTAACGCTACTTGATCGAACCTTGCGTATACAACTGTGAAAGAATATCGCTCCTCGATCCAGAATCTTTTCTGGAATAGCTAAATGTTGATTGATTGATTAATTGATTGATTGACTGATTTAATTGATTGATTGATTGATTCTCTGGTCGATCCTTGGGAGGGGGGCATTTTAGGAACTTGCCATTTTTAAGGGTAATTTTGCTTGAAAATATAGCGAAATTAGGGGTTTTAGACATTCTGTAGAATTATGAGTACTGTTTTCGAGAAACTTTGCAAAATTACATTGACTGCAGAGGCTCTTTTCTCGTTTTCTGACATTATGGCCAACATCAAATTTGGGAAAGTATGACTCTAAACTTTTAAAGATTTGCGGAATTATGGGTGCAATTTTCTCAGGCAAAATTTTGAAGTCCCCAACCGACTGATTAATCAGTTGAACGATTGAATGATTCATTCAACTGATCGATTGACTGTTTATTCAGTGATTGATTGATTGATTGATCGATCATTGATTGATAAAGCTAAAAATGATGGGATTTTTAGGACTTTTATTTCATGTTCTCCATCATCAAGCATCAACATACAATTTCTCAAGTAGAACACGCAAGTTGAATGTAGTGGTGAAACCAAACATCACAAATTTTGATTTAAATCATTCAAAGGAACGTCAAACGAACGAAGATCTTTGTTTTTCATATAAACAGGGGGCTTGACAAAGAATGCGGCTTGTTGAAGATTTTTTACTTAAAAGGAAGAGGCTTACTAGAAGGGGTTCTTAGTAGTTTTGGCGCAGTAGCGTAATGCTTCAATGCTTTGAGCTTGCAGCCAGAAGAATTAGGTGGACAAAGTTCGATGCCGGATAGAGCCACAAAACTTGAGCGACGTGACAGGGTCGCGTTGACTCCATTAGGTCTCGTCTACTTCTGCGGTCCCAGCGCTTGGCGCTAAAACCGCAACCTCGCCGTCAGTTTCACCGTCAGAGAGGGTGAAATAGAGCTTTTTATAGTAATTTTCAAGGAGAATACTAGGTGACTCCTGGTCGTAATCCCAGAAGCCCCACACTTCACGAGATGTCGGTAATGTTTGGTAACGCCGTTTTAATCAAAACACAAAGGGGGTTATAAGTGATATTGATGAGCGGACAGTTCTGCCGAAAACTGCTTTTCTTCAGTCAAACGACTACTTCGGTTATTCTTCAAAAAGGCCTTTTACATATTAAAGAGATCTCGTCATAGCTGATATCAATTAGATATAACTGTGTCAATCCGTGAATATAATACAATGCAGTAAGAGATAACTCCCGTCTTAGGCTGAGAAACTTAGATATTTTCAGCCCACCGACATTCACTCAAAAGAGCCGAGAAAGTGAAATCCTTTCTAGAGATGGTTTTCCTCGTGGTGATCAGAGTGACGAAGAATGTATCTGTCATTTATTATGCATAAGTGCCAGACAGTTCTTTGCAAATTTCAGCCGTTGAGCAACGACTCATCTGGTCTTCTGTAGCTTTGTGAAGTAACGGTGACAATGATGTTTCACAGTGTTGTTGTGTTAAAGCCCCTGTGGGAAGCATCAACCCCCCCCCCTCCCCGTTGGAGGAAATTTTGGTTTCTTGTCGAAGGAAATTTGGCAAAATGACGTACGAAAACTGCATTTTTAGCCATTTAAGCCCGCTATTGCCAGCTACAACCCCTCTGTCGGAAGATTTCTGACGCCACTTCTGACCATTGAATATTCGCATACATTGAATCGCAGAAAAATTCATACATGCTCAAATAGATCTTGCTTGAATGAAATCTGCTACTCCGTTCTGAAATTATGAGGAATCTTCTCAGGAATCTCGTTCAAGGAACCTACAAAACAGACCTCAACTCGCGATCAAATTTGCCAAATATTTCTGCTTGACAGCAATGATTTGAACACCTGATAAAGAGCCAAGCTCGAAACGTTGTGTATTATCACTATTCTGGTACTTTGTCATCTTCCTAAAGAATCACTTGGTTACTTACCTCACATTTGCCTAACGACGTACTACACGCAAAACAAACATCGTCATCTATGACTTGAACACCTTTACACCCCCCAGTAACGACCCCGCCGGACATTTAAAGAACAGCGGGGAAATTATGAAACTATATATTTTCAGCGCGGATTGAAAATATCGTGACGGGGAGTGAAACCTTTTGGCTATTATCTGTGATGGAACTTGTATAATTTTTGACGGGGAAACAAAAATTTCAACGGGGAAGCAACAGAAACAAGGCGGGGAGAGTGCTTTAAACTCAAACTTGGCGAGGCAACACACTTTCCTGGCGGGTCATACTTTTACCTTGGCGTGGCAGCGTTTCAGCGGGGTCGTTACTGGGGGGTGTACCTTTGAGTGCGTGTTGTCCTATTGAGAGGATTAAAGTGCCTGGGAAAATGTTGATATGCTCGTAGCGATGACACTCTTTATCAAACCAAAGAGACAGCACGTGCAGAAACATGTATAAGTCACAGCTGTAAGGCAGAAATGTAGAGGTAATTAGAACAATGTTTATACCACTTCTCTCGAGGGCATCACTTGAGTTTCCAAGATGCGGGTTTGTGCCATTCAAATCGTAAAAGTACCATCCATGAATCCGGAGAAATTCCGAAAAGTATACCCATAAATCTAGAAAATTTTCTGAAAATGATACCATAAATCCGGAAATGCCGATGAAGATCACCAATAAATGAATTTTTACAAAGAACCATACCCATGATCCGGAAAATGTAAAAAAATTGTTGAAGTCTACATCCAGAAATCCGGACTCTACCATTAAAAAGGTACCTCGAGAATGGCAACCCCGTACCATGGAAAACTTAAGTCAGCCCCCCCCCCCGGGCCACTTCTGTGCGTTTCTTGAAGGAGCTTCTCAAAAAGTCCTTCATAGTTTCAAAAAGGAGTGGCCTTTTCGGTCTGGTAAATTTTGAATTTAACTTGAACATGGTTACTGTTACAGGATATCTTTGCCAATATTATTGGCTTGATGTCAGTGGAAGGGGGGGGGGGGGGAGCTTTCAAACAGGGATTGTTTTCCCTGTACATGATATCCTTTGGACGAAGTTTAACTGCCTTATCTCTTTCCCTTCGTAGAGTCCTGATGCAAAAGTCAGCAAATCGAGGTATTTTTGGGTTGTTCTTTTAGTTCCATCTTAAAGACTTACGGGTACAGGCTCGAGTTTTGTTGACAGCATGTACTTATTATCTTAATTATTCCAAGAAAATATTGAATCATGTGCATGTCATGTTGTGTCTCAACTTTCCATCCTAAGAAGACATATAAAGAACCATACCCATAACCACTTTTGTGAGCTGAAATTTCGAGATAAATGAAATTCCAAGTTATTGCCCCTGCTTATTATAACCTTCAGAGGGTTGAGGGATTATTTATGGTTTTTATCAAATGTTTCACCCTTCCTTTCATGCACTTCGAAGTAACGGCCAATTTCCAGTCAGTGGAATTCTCTGAGCTGACAGAAATCCTCCATTGTCTACGAGAGAAAATGCTGCTCTATAACTGAATAAAAATCTACGTTTGAATGAATTTTGATCGTGTAAAGACTGGAAAATTCCACAGACAGGAAGTCAGAATCAAGGCATTTCACGTAAATCAAATTTTGCCTGTTGTCCCAATGCTCAGAAAAAACACAACAAGAATCACACAAAAATGCTTTAGCTTTTCCGGTATCAACCAAACTTTCATAACAATTTATCAAATCTTCTTTGTATATTGAATTTTCAAACGAATGGAGTTCTTTTGGCTCCTGGTATATCATGGGCAATCCAGCGCATAGTTTCCTAATCTACTTAATCTGTAGGTCACACGAGGAAAGAACTAACATATTAAAGACCTTTTGATAACCATGATCCTTTGTGCGCTGGGTAAAATGCAAAACAAGCAGAACAGGGACCAAAAATTTCAAATTTTTAAGGAGGGTAGCCCTTCATCAATAACAATGATGATTTTCATTTATAACTTTCGTATCTTCCAATAGTCGACTTTGAGGCCGTATAGGATTATGATTTGCTGTAGGTCTTTAAAGTGGAATTTGCCGCTTCACATAGATTTAAAACATAGTAGTCACATTTGAAAAATAGCTGTTTCTTTCCTTGTAGACCAATTTTGACAAGTTCAAAATCTGAAAAGTAAGTTCTGCACTTTTTCCGATTAAGCTTGCCGCTATATCATTATGAATGAATGATAGGGTCCCCCAAAAGGTTCTCAGGTTGTAGAACTTCGAATGAAAGAACCGCAGTTTGTGGTTTTACCATACATTGTTTGATAGCAGACTGAAACACCGTAATCTTATAGCTTCAAATAGGAAAGAAAGAAGCGCAAGATAAAAGGGAAAATTATTATAATGATGTGATGTTACATCAAAATGCTAAAGTTTATCGTTGCATTTCTGATCAGGTTTCAAAAGATTTGATGGATGCTGTTTGATCAATTTAGGCTGTACCCAGAAAATGACATTGTCATTGACGCACTGTTGAAAGGTCGGGAAGTTGTCACCCGAACAATCAATAAATTTTGCCTGTTAGTTAGTGACAAAATTTAAATATTTAGTGTATAGAATTTCTCGAACTCGTTGTTTTCCTGATTCATAAAACATGGGACACACTTCAGAGCACTTGGTTCTTTCAGAAATTTTTTAAAGATTCTTTTCGGTCCAAGAAATTTAAACGCTTTTCAACCATTTCATCTTAAATCAGTTTTCACTTAACGTATACGAATAATTTCTGTTTTCAGGAAGTGCACACAGTCACAACTTGATTTCTTTGAGATGCTAGACCGGAAAATAGATGCGGTAAGTTTCAATCGTGTTTATATATATCATTTCCATTCTAGCTGTAAGTCATCATTTAGATACAATGTCATACTTCCATTTGGTGCACCTGGTGAATCAGGCAAAAACTTGCGGCGTGCAACGACGCATATTTCATCCTAAAAAATTAACCTAGTGTCACATGAGGTTTGCAATAACGCAGAAGTAGCCATGCAGAGCACCTCAATTGTTTTCATCTGGGAACAGTTTCAGGTGACATCTAATTAGAGACAGACTTTAAACCGCTCTATAATTTTGTTTTTCTCAGGGTCCTGATTATACATCGGAAGATGACAGAGCTAGCCGTCGTTCATGGTCAGAGCTCAGGTGACACAAACTTAGAAGCAGCTCAAATTCAAGTATTAAGGGGAGTAAGGTACAATAAACAAACCATACTGATTGGTATAAAGCAAACGTGTCCTATTTGTTCAAGGGTATTACGATGAGTGGATTTAGACCACAGGTTTCATGTTTTTCATGATTAATATTGATTCCGGCCACAGCCACATGTTTATTTTTGTCTCTTTGCTGGTAAATCACCCCAGTATGAATTGCATTGGATCCTATTAACGCTGTAGCTTCCCTCTGGTTCCCTCGCTCTCTTGTCTCGCATGGCTGTTGGCCTTCGTTTGGAAATTGTGCTCACACTGAAAGTTCAATGTGAGCTGTTAGAGCGAGAGGGCCAGAGGCCGTTTAGTGCAAAAAGAATCGAATGCAAATGCTACACTGGATTGATATAGCAGAGAAGGATGAATTTACTGTTGTGTGTAGCTATTGCAGCCAATAATTTGCAAAATTGAACAGAAGTAGACCTATGGCCTAAGTCCATTCACTGTAATACCATGGATTTGTTTACAAAGTCGTAAATGGAAATGTTGTATCTACACAATGTTTGTAGTCTTACTACTTGGGTCCAGTGTCGAGCAAACCAATGTTTAGCGACATATTTCGTAAGAAATTTTTTCTTATGTTAAAATTTGGGTTAGCTCTATATTAGTTGTCAAACAGGTCTGGCAGTTACTCTGTTGGGAGTATGACTGTGTGTTCTACTGAAATTCGCTATGTTCTTTTTTCGGCTAAAGTACAAGGTCATTAAATTGGTGAAAATATAGAGACAATGCCTGATAATGAATTAAGCTCCATTACTGGGTGAGCCAGAAAAATGTCCCATTTTTGAAAATTCATAGCACCAATAGTACATGCTGGATTTGAATGACTCAAAGTTTGCTTGATAGCCACAAGATTAAAGTATTTTTGTAATTTCTCACATTTTTATGAGCATTGGAAATGCTGGTAAATTCGACTTTACGTAAGTTTCATGGTGGAAAAATGTCTGAAATAGGCCTAAACACTTAATAAAATGATGAAGAAGTTTCTCAAACCCAATGTGATTTAGCTTGATACCTTTGTTAATTAGAAGGAATTTCAGTTCATGTTCTGTTACTCTCTCTGTTTTCTGAGAATATGTTTCCACATGGTAATCAAAATGTAGCCTGTCCTTGGTTGCGAAGGAGCCAATTTTTCACTAAAGGTCCTGTATAAGCATGCTTCAATCTCAGTTGTCCCAAAGTCGAATTGGGCCTAAGTGGAAATATGGATCCACCTTGCAAGTGCTGAACTGATAGAAAGTCAGCTAACGTAAACAAGGTAATTTTTAAAATTTTACAAGATTAGAAAAAGAAAATATTGAAAAGATGCAGGGAAATGATGGACCCATATAGTAAGTCTAACAGAGTTTGCTTCATGGAACTCCAAATGAACATGGATAGATTAATGGGCGCAGCCATTAGCTTTCCTTTTGGTAATTTATTTTTATGTAAACCCTATGCTGTTTTTTGATAGTGCATTCAATGTGGAATAGGGTAGTTATTTATAAGTGTTGTGTAATTGGACATCCGCCTGTTCCAAAAGTTATGCCTTATAGTTGTAATTGTGTTTTATTCCTTCAATATCACGAAATTTTGAGCCATTCCTAAAGGGGTGAAACTTTTCTGTAGTGTCATGGCCTTAAAGGGGATTGACACAGTCAAAAGCTGGCCGGTGTGCCATGTCAAAAATATTGAAATAAATGAGCTTTCTTTCGTTTCTTTCGTCAAAAATATTTGTTTCCTTTCGAAATAAATGAGCTTACAACACTGTTGTATGTGACCACTCTTCTTGTTCACATTTTCATTTCATTTTTTTTTTTTCATTTTAAAATGTTTACCCTGGGATACAATTCAATTAAGAATAGATTAAGCAACTGCTTTCCAATTGTCCCAGCAAAAAAAACATAAAAAGCTAATGAGAAATAAACCTATTTACAATAATTTCTAATTATTTGGCTTTAAAAACGAGAAAAAGAAAAATAACGAAGACTCTTTCGATATAGAACAGCTTTCCTTGAATATTCTCAATTCAAAGCTTTTAGTTTCGTTTTGAATGACTGAATCGAAGGGGCTAATTTCATTTCCGAGTCGAGTTTATTCCATGCCTTCGCTCCACGAAACGCAAATGATTTTTGGCCATAAGCAGTTCTCATCTTTGGCACTGCAAGATTGCATTTCGTATCGCGAAGGACCCTGGTATGAACATCAGACAATTTGTGGAAAATGTTACCTAGGTTTTCGGGTGCGAGTTCATTCAAAGATTTATATACCATTGTCAAAGATTTACATGCAACGCAGTAACAGTATTTCGTTCCTTGGACAAGAGTCTTTAAAAAGCTGTAGCATCCAAAACAACAGATAAACAAGTTACCGACCTAAACTGCAGTGTTGTTTAGGTAAAATTGACCAATCATGGTTTACCAAGGAAATCACGTGACGATTACTTTCGCGCCAAACAAATTAGCCACGGCACAAGTAGCTTTGCAAAAGACGGAACGGGCACAGTGTGACTGGGTGTCTTTGTATCGTTAGAAAGCCGTACTTTCCGACGTCAAAGATAAATTTCAAGAAAGTGAAACAATAGATCTTTGCCAAAGTAAAGTTCAATTGGAGGCGAAACCCTCTTTCCAAAAATCAAGTTCACGCCGTTGGGTGACTCCCAAGCGAGACGGAACCGGCAAGTCAGTATTTCAGTAGATTGTTGTGATTTTCTGCAAGGCTCTATTCTGATCATAACGGGACCATCACAACTTAAATTGCAAAGGTTCTGCGTTCTTTGAGGTTGAACAGAACTTCCGCATTCTTTCCTTTGTGTTCTTTCATCACATAATTGTCTGTCGGATTGCAGATATGTGGTTTATGTGTATGTGTGTGTGTTTTCAGTTGCAACGAAGTTCCTGAAACTAAGAGCATCATGCCTCCCTCAGGTAAGAATTATCATATTTTGTTCTGAAATCGATTTGTAAGAAAATCTGAAACCATCCATTGCAAAGCAAGTCACAATGTTGTTTTTAGGCCACATCACAGCATGCATAACATAAACATAAAGCGGTAATGTGTTGAAGGAGGCAATGTCCCTAAGTGCCCTCACATCGCAGGCTTCCTCACATAATTTGTAAGAAAATCTGAAGTTGTGGAAGATTTGGACTACACATTGCAAAGCAAGTCGCAATGTAGTTTTTAGGCCACAGGATCGATAAACATAAACATAAAGCGATATTTTAATAAAGGGGGCGATGTCCCTAAGTGCCATCACATCGCCGGCCACCTCACATCTGTGAAAAGAAAACAAGCATCATTTTGGTCTTTAGCCCCTTATATTTTTCTTTCAGTGCTGCCCAAGAGGAATATGTGAATAGATGTTGGCCCTAGGTCTACTTACCAACTTTTAAATGGCGTCAGGTCCTCGGTCAGGTCGGCCGAAGGCAAGGGACGTTCATATTTATTGTAATGTCTTCATCTGTATACAGTGCTTTTATATGAAACCAAGATCCGGGATTATGGCATTGGCAGTTAAGCTTCCAAAATTTAGGCCACCAATACCTATGCCACGAAATTTCTAAGGACTTTTCAAAATTCTGATGCCACGAAAGTAACCTCATTCTACATTGTTAAATTTGCCTATCAAAACCTCAAACAAGTAATGAAAAGAAGTCGCACTCAAACCTAACATTTGTCTTGTCAATACTGTGTAGTGTCAGCATACAAGTCAAATCTTTCAATAGGGCACAGGGAAACCCATAAATCCTCCAATTTCACGCTTATCAGCCAATGGTGTTGCCGTATTCTCGTCACATGACCGAAAATAAGCTCTTTGAGACGAATTTTCGAGTACCCTTACGAAAATCAAAATGGACATTCGAGTAATAAAGATACAGAGCTGCTTTTGCCACGAGTCGATTCTACAGGCCCTACTCCATATTTTACATTTTGCATTTCAAGAAAATCTCATCAGGGATCAGCACTACATTGAATTTCATGCAACCGAAAATAGGCCTATATTCAAATATCATTTGGGAACGCAACAAATAAGATATAGCTTCCAAAATTTCACACCTTACGTGAAATATAGCAAGGAATAAGCTGAAGATGTTTCTTTGCTTCAGTTTCCCAAATCCTTGACGAGTCTCAGCTATTTGCGACGAAGAAAGCTATTGGGCCTACCTTCATCCACTGCATAATGCCATTATTCTGTTTCAAATCGGCTTCTTTGCTGTAGCAAGGTAGCAGAGCTATTCACCAACAACATAACACCAATTTCCACTATTCTCCGCTGAAAAATTGCCATCAACTTTGGTAAAACGCGATGAACTTTCAACAGCTCTTCGCCACACTATCTATTCCAAGTTTTGAAACAGTGTGCTCACGTGGAAAAATTTCTGTTATTATGAAAGTGCTCATGATGTCATGGTCAAGAGGTAGGTCTCGTATCATCATATCTCTACAAAGACTTGGCCTTTGTTTTAGTATGAAAAAGTGGAAGGGATTGAGGCCGGGCTTTCAAAATCATCTGTATTTCTTGAAAAAAGGAAAATGGTGAATGCATATTTCAGAATAGTTTGAATGAATATGAGTGTTTTTTTCATGGAAGTTAAAGGGTATTGGAGCTTGCGAAGATACCTAGGCCCCCTGTCATTTGAATAATTCGAATTCATTTGAAATATGCATTCACTATTTTCCTTTTTTTAGAAAATAAAGGTAATTTTGAAAGCCCGGCCTCAATCCCTTGCACTTTTTCATACTAAAACAAAGGCCAAGTCTTTGTAGAGAGAGGGTGATACGAGACTTATCTCTTGACCATGACATCAAGAGCGCTTTCACAATAACAGAAATTTTTCCACGTGAGCACACTGTTTCAAAACTTGGAATAGATAGTGTGGCGAAGAGCTGTTGAAAGTTCATCGCGTTTTACGAAAGTTGATGGCAATTTTTCAGCGGAGAATAGTGGAAATTGGTGTTATGTTGTTGGTGAATAGCTCTGCTACCTTGCTACAGCAAAGAAGCCGATTTGAAACAGAATAATGGCATTATGCAGTGGATGAAGGTAGGCCCAATAGCTTTCTTCGTCGCAAATAGCTGAGACTCGTCAAGGATTTGGGAAACTGAAGCAAAGAAACATCTTCAGCTTATTCCTTGCTATATTTCACGTAAGGTGTGAAATTTTGGAAGCTGTATCTTATTTGTTGCGTTCCCAAATGATATTTGAATATAGGCCTATTTTCGGTTGCATGAAATTCAATGTAGTGCTGATCCCTGATGAGATTTTCTTGAAATGCAAAATGTAAAATATGGAGTAAGGCCTGTAGAATCGACTCGTGGCAAAAGCAGCTCTGTATCTTTATTACTCGAATGTCCATTTTGATTTTCGTAAGGGTACTCGAAAATTCGTCTCAAAGAGCTTATTTTCGGTCATGTGACGAGAATACGGCAACACCATTGGCTGATAAGCGTGAAATTGGAAGATTTATGGGTTTCCCTGTGCCCTATTGAAAGATTTGACTTGTATGCTTGTAGTGTCGCATCTTTTTTGAGTGATCCGTGAAAACTGTAGCGGCAAAGTTCAACGATATCCTTACACAGCAGGACTCTTTGAGAAAAGAAAGGCAAGGCATGTCATGTGATCAATTAAAAGTAATTTACAGACAGACATTCCACAGAACAAGGAAGGGATGCGGTAAATTTTTGAGGCATGAGATTCGTTTTAATTCCAGATTTTAGCGGGGCCCGAAATCATTCATATCACACCAAATCTTGCGCATTTTGCATTGCTCTATTTGAGGGCCAATTTTACTGTGGCTGAAGTTTGGCAGGAATATGATAAAGAGTTGAAAATAAGCAAAACAAGAGGCATTTGAAGGAATAAGATATCTTATGATTTGGCCTGATAATATAACGATTTAGAACTCTCCAACTGTGGTGTGGGTATGAATAATTTCGGGCTTAACTGTACATGTCCCAGGGGGGACCACCATATGTTTCTGTACGGGATGCGCCATTTTTTGGGATGCCCTTTTGAGGCAGACAGTAAGTTTTGGGCCCTTGGGTGTCATTTTTGGTAAAATCACAAACAGACATAAATTTTAGGGTGTCATTTGGGAAAGATAACTCTTTAGGACAAAAGCTCCTCGCTGCCATCTTTAACTGACTCGTCTATTGGTCTTTCTTACTATTTTTGCAGAATCAGATGAAACGAACGGCCTTTATGGTTAGATTGAAAATCGCAGGATTCCAATTCCTTTGAAAAAGGTCAGTGTGAAAGCCTGTGTGATTGGTTTTGTGGCCGAGGTATGCATTGAGCAGAAATACATCAATGAGGCAAGCTTGCCAATTGAAGCTGTTTATTTCTTTCCAACTGAAGAAGGTGCAGCAGTTGTGGAATTCATAGCAAATGTTGATGGAAGAATCATCAAATCAGTGGTAAAAGAGAAAGAGAAGGCGAAGAGGGAATACGAAGATGCGAAGAAAGCAAATAAAACAGCTATTCTGTTGGAGCAATATAGGCCTGATATCTTCAACATACAAATAGGCCAGCTGAAGCCAAATGCTGAGGCTGTCATCACAATGAAATACATCAACGAATTGCCTGTTGATAATGGAATGACTCGTCTAACGATCCCAACAACAATAGCTCCACGTTATTCCCCTCAAAAGAATACTTGCCCAGGTTCCTCTGACGACGAATCGTCACAAGACATTTCAAATATTCCCTACAGCTACAACTCCCCAGCTCCGCTAGACGTTCAAGTCTCTGTAATCATGAAAAGCAGAATCAAAGATGTTACAAGTCCCTCTCACAACATCTGCAAGCAGGAGGGTGGTCCAAAATTCTCTAATGGATCATTTGTTGAGAAGATATCCTTGGCTGGGGGTAAAATAACAGAAATGGACCGTGATTTCATTGTTCTCATTGACTGCGCTGACACCCAAAAACCAGTTGCATTTGTGGAGAAAAGCCAAAATGGATATGCCGTTGTCATGGTTTCATTCATTCCATGTTTTCAAATTCAAGACGACCCCAAAGAAGTCATATTTCTTGTGGACAGATCTGGATCAATGAATGGGCGCAGCATGGATTCTGCGAAACTTGCGTTGGAATATTTCATTCGTGCCTTGCCTACAAGTTGCTTCTTTAACATTGTTAGTTTTGGAGATGATTATTCTTTCTTGTTTAAAGACGGAAGCAAGGAATACAATGAACAGTCAATGAAGGCTGCACTTCGTCATGTTGAAAAGATGGCAGCAAACATGGGAGGAACCGAAGTATACTCACCGCTTGAAGCTATATTCAATCAGGAGAGTTGCAGTGGTCTGCTGCGCCAAATTATTGTCGTGACTGATGGTGAAGTGAGCAATGAAACCGCTATCTTACGTCTTGTTCGAAAACATGACCACCTTGGGAGGGTATTTTCTTTGGGAATCGGGGCTGCTGCGTCAAGATATTTGGTCAATGGCCTGGCTAGAGCGGGAGGAGGAACAGCAGAGTTCAGCACTTATGGTGAAGATTTGCGTCCAAAAGTCCTCCAGCTTCTGAAAAATGCTTTGTTGCCACATATGAGGGAAGTTAAGTTATGGTGGCAAGATCGCTCAGGAAATGCAGTAGATGAAAAGAATGTACCTGATGCACCAGCTAAGGTTCAACCATTACATGATGGAAATCGAATGTTAGTGTACCGAAAATTTAATGCTTCCACAATCCCAACAGCTGTTACCGTTACAGCAGAGAGCCCCGATGGCCCTTTCAGCCACGTTATGCCAATATGCAAGGATGAAACGTTGGATTTTTCAGCAAACATTTTGCATTGCCTCGCAGCAAGAAAATTGATTGAAGAGCTAGAAGAAGGTGGAAATGGTGATGGTGCAAAAGAAATCATTATCAATGTCGCAACCCAGTATCATTTGGCATCAAAGTACACTAGTTTTGTTGGAGTTGATGCTGAGTGTCCCGATGAGAACTTTCAAGCGACAACAAAGATAGAAATTTCAAATCAAGTGCCACACATGTATGGTGCTGTGTTGCCCATACTCCTTGATGATGATTGTGAAGACCTTGTTTGTTATGAAGACGATGGTGATGTCGGTTTTATGCTGTGCGATGAACTGTATGCGTCACCCCCTTCGAGTCTTGCTCAATGCAATTTCTTTGATCCGCCACCAACAAAATATGATTCTGCTTCAATTTATGATTCGAAACCAACAAAATATGACTCAAAGTCAATAACATCTGCAAAGCCAAAAGATGACCTCACAATGCTTTTAGATCAACAATCTTTTGAGGGTGCCTTCGCGTGGTCTGTCATATTTCAAAAGCTTTCGGGGAAAACACTAGATGAGATACAAAGTGCCAAACCAATAGAGTTAAAATCCTTTTGCCAAGCAGGAGGAACAAAAGAAGAGTCAGCAGCAACAACTGCAACAACAATTTGGTTAACTGCAATTGCAATTCAACTGATGAAATTAAAGATGCAAGACAAAAGTGTTCTCTGGGAATTGGTCGTCAACAAATCAATGGCGTATCTACGTCAAATTCTGAAGGAAGATCATCTTGTGGCATCCATTCTAAACGAGGCAAAAACATTGATTGAAATTTAAGCAGACAATGGCTGTACAGACTACCTACTCTGACTCTACCCTCTATACTGGGTACCGTATTTCCTCTGTTAAGCGCTCAGGGCACTCCACCATGACGCTTATTCATATACATTTGGGAGAGGCTTTTTTACCAGTATTTAATGTGGAAAATGCCATTGAATTTCTCATTCCTTGATCATCTACAGGACAGTTTGCAAGACTTCCGTAGAAGTTGTAGGTATTTCACGAATTTGCCTGAATTTGGAGATGAGCTCAAACAGATTTGGAAGAACAACGCATCTGAATTCGTAAGGGCAATTATTCATTCAAGCGAAGTATTGTTCGCGAGGGGCCCAGCAATCTTTTGTGATGTTGCTTGGTCATTTAAAAATATGGCTGCGCTCCGAAAGAGCAGGACCGTTGAGCAGGGGAGTAGGGAAGTGAAAGGTCCGGGGCACAGACCCCAAAGGGGCCCGTAAAGATTCTGTGCCAAAGAAATTTATCATTGCATAAACCTCTTAAGCGCATTTGATGACAATTTATCTGCTTTAAAGGTTTATTTGCAAGAACCGTGAACTTTGATGACAACATGCTACCAACTGTCGCATTGATATTTCTATTTCATAGAAACTGGTTTTATCCTAGCTAGTCAGTCGCTGGTGTCGTAGGGTAGTTGAATTACCGTTCACATTCAATCGTTTTGGCCTGTTGAGTCGTTCGTTCCCAACATGTTTTAGAAATTTTTAATAGCAATAGTTGCAAAGGGGCGTTTTCCTCATTTTTGCAGGAGTCTGAAAGGGATGATCACCAAAATAATTTTTGGGCTGCACCCCGAAGCCCATTGGGACTCATTCCCATTAATCACTCCAGGGTCCGAGTTAGCTCTCGATGGCTCTGCGAAGGAGCAGTTTTAAAAATGTTGTAATTCAGTCAATGATCGGACTTGCCCTTCTTTTTCTAGTCCCTGTAACATTTAACAGTGGTCGGTCAGTTTGGAAGCAGCCAATTTCCTCAGACGACTTCAGATCTAGATGATTTTATACTCAAAATTTTAACTGGAAAAGGACGGCGATTATTTTATCCCAAAGGAGAAAAGTAGGATTCGAAACTTTGATTTGACCTTGTTTTAGGGCCAAGCCTTTCTTCTTAATGTGATACAAAGCATTTGTCACTATCTTATGATTTTAGAGAGCTGGTTATGATCCACCTCGTATTATTATTTTTTTGCTGACCTGGTAGGTAGGGATGCCACTTAAATGAGGAAACACGGTACATCAGTGCTACGAAAGACGTACTTCAGTGGTTTGATTTGGGGATATTTACTGGGCCTGAACTGGCTTGGTGTCAGGACAAACATATTCTTTCGAGTTATTGTAGTTAACCACCTTTATGTTGTAAGCATTCTTGTTGCTCAGACAAAGTTCAGAAAGAGATTCTTCAATTTCATAAATGAGTTTTCTAAGTTACAGATCTATATATTCTCCAGAGCATAGACATAGAGCCGGGATCACTAGGGGCACGTCACGTTCCTCCAAAGATTTTGCAGTTATAACGAAAAACTGGCCTTTTGTTTCGGGAGGTGCCCCTTTAGGACCTTTAGGTTGATAACAAAGTGTCCTTGAAATGTCATGCTCCCAAGTTCAAATTATCAAATTAACTGGGTAAGACAAACGTTGTTCGATAGGTTTCACATTTTTGTTTGGGAAGACAAAGGGAGACTTAAAGAGGAAGGCTGAATAGAGAGGGGCTAAAAGAGCTGTCAACGTAGACCATCTGTTTCATGAAAGTCAGAGAAAAATGGTCCAGTTGTCATCTGATATCAGAGATTGCAGTGAAAGCGGAAGGAGCGTACCACCCATGTCGTCAATATTCAAAATAGAATCGAATCTTCATTGGAAGTTGTTTTCTCTTCATGAAGAAATCATTGAACATTCTCATTCATTGTTGTTTCCAAGGAAAGGAACTCCTATTGTAATCCTTCTTACGCTCCGTAAGGCTCTATTCAATTCAAAGTTTTGGGAACTCACATGATATGCATATGCATGATAAGTGACCCTCGGGGATATTTACAGGCTGTCGCGACCATAGAAATGGTCGCGAGCTCGCGACAATGATATTGTTGGGGAGACGAGATACGCTTTTTCCGAGGAAACTTATGTGCTCCCCCGTGCAGTGGGTTAAAGCTCATGCGCAGTAGCGTTTTGGAGTCGAAGCTCTGACAGGCGCATGAGCTTTAACCCACTGCACGGGGTGACACGTTAGTTTCCTCGGACAAAGCGATCTCGTCTCCCCAACAAGACATATGATTTTGCATCTCCAATTACCCCCAAGATTCACTGCTTCATAAAACTTCCGTTTTCCTTGAGCTGGCACAAAACTTCCGTATTCGCATCACCAGATCAGATTGTAGAAATACAGTATTTTCACCCGCTCCAAAGTTGCTGAAATTGAAAGCATCATGTCTGCCACAGGTAAGGCGTATTACAACATTTCGTTATGAAATTGATGAGTAGCGAAGTCTGAAAGTATGAAATATGTAGACTAGTAGGCCTATGCTTTGCAAAACAAGTCAAAAATAGTTATTTTATGCCACAGCATTGATAAACGTAAGTCGATAGATGTGTAGTGAAGAGAACACAGTGCCCTCTCGTCTATTCAAAGAAAACAGGCATCAGCTCTGTCATTTACCCTTTGTATTTTTCTTCCAGTGCTGCCCGCAAAGACAGGAAGAGGATTTGCCTTTTTCTTCCTCACAAGACGACTTGGCCCCCAAGCGAAAATTTAGATAAATTTTTCACCGCCATTAAGGGCCGCACAAAATCTATTCTTTCACGCAAATCGTTCATACATAGGACGTCTTCAAAATACTCCCAACCCCTCCCCACAAGCGTTCCTTTGACAATCGCTGTATTTTCCAATCACGAAAATATTTCACCGAGTAGGTTGGGGGGGGGGGGTAATTTGGGTCTACGGGATAAATTTGATCTACTTAGCTTTTCGCAAGAAATGTCTTAGCTTTTCGCAAGAAATGTCTTTCTTCGTCAAGTTGAAGAAAGGTTGACTATTTTTCTTGTAACGTATACCTAATCAGCTGCCTTTTCACATAAAGCATTCGTCTTGGTGGGATCCATCTCTACTGAACGGCCTACTGTTCAACCATCTCATTGCCCACAAAAACTTTCTCCTGCGGCTATTATTTTGCTTTTCTGGAGAGTCAGATTCTTCATGCACGCTCCACCAACAACAATTTTAAAACAGCCCAAAGCCAGCGACCAGTACGCAGCACTCACTAATGAAATTATTTCCGGTTTACGTTCACCTGCCCTCCCTTGTCTCCGCTACTGTTTATCAATGCTGTGCATTGTCCAATCATTTTTTGTTGAACTGGGAAAACTGATATTGCGAATTACATCATTATCCAAACATGAAGGCCTCTATTTTATAGGAAGCAAAAGATATTACTATCTGAAGATTTGCGCCCTTCATAAGTCTGTTAATATTTGAATTTTGAATTTAAATGCTTTCAGAATGAAGCTCCCTATCCGGGTGTCCGACCATGATATCTAGTCCGCCTTTAAGCTGTGTCCGTTGATTTCAATTGGCATTGACATTGACATTGTTCAACCGTTTGGCAAATGGTCAACAAAGAAAACCCTTGCCATCTCCATTCAATCTATCGATCAAATTGACATAATTCGGCAGAAAGCAGGGGCATCGTTCTGAAATATCTTTCCCACAGTCTTTATATCCTAGTGGTGTTCATTGTTTTTTGTTATATGTAAGAACATGGGGTAGCCATGCAATTTTGCTCCTCATGTTATTGTCCCTGTAGTGTGGTGCAGTTGTATAGTATTAATATGTAGTAGGTAAACATGTATTGTAAGAATTTTATATGGATAGAAAAATGGTCAACTGGAATTTATTTGTGTCATTTCGATGATTTCCGCTTTGTCGACATAGAAGATCACATAAACTTTTCAACCTTAGCTGACTTGATTTGGAAAGGCATGGTAACCTCAGCATTATTGGAAAGAGAGATAGATCATTTTTTGTTTTTTTAACAGTTCTCGACACAAAAAGCAGTTCCTGTTCCTGCATTTAATTGGGAATAAGCTAAACTCGCAAACAGAAAAAATTTATCTGACCGAGTCTGAGGCCTTCGTCATCCCCAGGGGGGTACTCCATAACTTTCAATACGGGGGAGTCAATGCCAATATTTGGGGTCCGAGATTTTACGTTAAATCAATATTTGGGGTCTGTGAATTAGAATATGGACAAGAATTCAGTATTTGGGGTCCACAAATCTGAAAAAGGGAAGAATCGTGGAATCTGGTGTGGGTCTCCAAAATATTAGACTCAATATTTGGGCTTGGGGTCTCCAAACTTAGGCATAATATTTAGGGGTCAGCAAAGAAATAGCGGCATTGACGTATTGAAAGTTAGGGAGTACCCGCCTGGATCGTCATCTAAAGGCCAAACTTCGCTTAAACGACTGGATGATATAATCATCTCTTTCTTGTAAAAGGTGCCGAATAATGTTTCGCTAATATGATAGAATTGTATTTTTTATCATTATTACACGTTTTTTTATGAGAAACTGGTTTATAAGAAACTAGTACTAAGATGGCCAAAATTTTAAGAAACTCTAGTACCATGTCTGAGAAGCATTAACAAACTTGTAAAAGTCAAAAGCATGGATATCATATAGCAAAGATATCGTTTAACCTTTATTCTTGAGCAATATTAACTAACCATTTGTGTTTTCAACAGAACAGAACACTGTTTATTCCTATATGATGTTTTAAATGTCAAGAAACATATCTGCGGCAGTGTTAGCGACCACATTGATAATTCTGCATTCAAAAAATTAGAAACCAATCAAGAAACTTTAGTACTAAAATGGACACAATTTCATGTTAAATTAAGAAACTTTTAGTGTTATGGCCTGATCTTACTTTCTTATAAAAAACGTGTATAAGTCTTTCTGGCCTTACTGCAATTTCAGTTCAGCATCGCGGAGAGGATTCCCTCCTATCCGCCATCTTCCAGAAAAGTGGCGCGCTGGCCCAGACCTCTTTGCAAAAGGTCTATTTGCGATTTTAAGTTTTTACATCTTATACATGATAACGTCACGGATCCCGAGTGGGTGGCAATGGATCCATAATGGCGGACGCGAGCTGCGAAACTTTTGGGCGCGCCTTCTTGCACCAGGATCACATACTTGGAGAATAAAAATTGTCCTGAAAATCAGCGTGGGCGAAAGCTGAGATTCCGATGTGCCTACACGTTTTTTTTATAAGAAACTAGGATCAGACCATAGTACTTAAAGTTTCTTAATTTAACATGAAATTTTGTCCATTTTGGTACTAAAAGTTTCTTGATTGGTTTCTTATTTTTTGGATGCATGAATTGTCAATGTGGTCAATAACACTGCTGCAGATATGTTTCTTGATATTTAAAACATCATATAGGAATAAACAATGTTCTACTACGTTGAAAACACAAATGGTTAGATATATATTGCCCAACAATAAAGGTTCAACGATCCATTTGCTATAAAATTCATGCTTTTTTAAGTTTGAAAAGTTTCTTAGTACTTCTCAGACATAGTACTAGAGTTTCTTAAAATTTTGGCCATCTTAGTACTAGTTTCTTATAAACCAGTTTCTTATAAAAAAAACGTGTATTTTCATTTATTTGTTCAAATTCAGGTTCCCGATTGAAGCGTAACGGACAAAATAATCTGTGGAACGTCCATGCATGTCATGTATTGTTCTGACTTTTATCATGTGATCAGAGTAAGACTACGTTTCTATTACTCCGTTTTGATATAAAAACGGAGGGGTATGTCTCCGTTTTGGCCTTGCGTTTCCATTTAATAAGACGATCAAGGCCCGGGGGGGGGGGGGTAACTTCAATAGGCGGATGACGGGGGTGTGCCATTTGACATCTGAAATCGCACCCCAAAATTTATAAATTTTTGCGAAAACGATACCCCAAAATTTACAGGCCATTGAGAATGTATACCCTAAAATTAGTGAAATTTGATCAAAATCAGTGCCCTAAAGAGTTATTTTCTAAAATGACACCCCAAAATTTATGACTACTTGTGATTTAAGAAAAATGATACCCCAAAATTTATTTTCTGCTCGAAAAAAGGCACCCCAAAAAATGGCACATCCCGTACCTGTATATATGGTAGTATGGTAGTTACCCCCCCCCCCCCCCCGGGGGGATCAAGGACGGGGTTGTGATTTGAAAACGGAAACATTTGAAAACGCATCGTTTCCAATGGAAACACCGAAAATGGAGCCATTCAAAACGATACAGCAACAACAGCATCCGAACATGTCTGAACAAAACAAAGGAAATGAAAACGAATGAAAACCGGAGTACAGTAAAGTCCCGCCTTTAAGAAACTAGTTTCACAAAAACAGCCTGATTGGTTTCTTATGTTAGAATATATTTCCTCAAAACAGGGTGTGTATACCATGGTATAAGAAACACCTTTACTTTCGAAACAGCTATCAAAATTGTTAAGAGGTCATTTTAAAGATATGCACTGTTGCACAAGGATCTAATAGTTTGAGCCAGTCTAAAAGTTTCTTGAATTGTAACAATATGGGTTTAAAACTTTCATTCTTGTTTCTAGAGAACTGAGACCTATTAGACATATTCAAATATATGGCATGAAATATTACTATGTACCTTTGTAAAAGAAACTGAATATGAATGAGTCAGGACAGTTTCTTGTGGATAGGTATTTTTTTAGCAAAATCAGGCCTGAGTTTCTTTAGTGCAGTTTCTTAAAGGCGGGACTTTACTGTAATGGAAACACCTTCGTTTTCGTACTAGGCATTCTTGGCAAAAACAGAGTAATATAATGGAGACGGTTCGACAGGCCCGTCGGAACGAAATTCATATTGGGGGGGGGGCTGAAAAGAGGCGCGAGCAAAGCTGCAAAGACGGGGGTCCTTTAGATCGTTGGAAAAAGCCCCATTTTTGGAAAATGTGCCATTGACGGAAGCAAAGGATCACAACTAATGAGAGTCTTTCCATGAAAATTTTTGAAATTTTATACTGGTATGAAATCAAAAGATATTACATTTTGATAGATTCTGGTAGCTTCCTCAAATATGTACGAGTTTGAATCTTCATTCCTACGACCTTGGCTTTTACAGCCATTTTCACTTACAAAATCAGCAAACTTCAGCAAATTATGGGGGGCTGAAGCCTCCCCCAGCCCCTCCCGCTTCCAACGGGTCTGGTTCAAGATTATCAGAACGCGGAGTGATTTGAAAAATGAGACATTAAAAACCGGAGTAACAGAAATGAAGTCTAACACCGTATTTGGAGAGTGATCGAACAACGAAATCTCAGAGAAATATTTCACATACTTACTGAAATCAGCAGGCTTGAATATCAGTGACAACATTCCCATTGTAACTAATTGCAGAAAATACTTTTATTGCAGAATCAAATAATGAAACAAACGGCCTCCATGGCTGGATCGAAAATCGCAAGATTCCAATTCCTTTGAAAAAGGTCAGTGTGAAAGCCTGTGTGATTGGTTTTGTGGCCGAGGTATGCATTGAACAGAAATACATCAATGAGGCAAGCTTGCCAATTGAAGCTGTTTATTTCTTTCCAACTGAAGAAGGTGCAGCAGTTGTGGAATTCATAGCAAATGTTGATGGAAGAATCATCAAATCAGTGGTAAAAGAGAAAGAGAAGGCGAAGAAGGAATATGAAGATGCGAAGAAAGCAAATAAAACAGCTATTCTGTTGGAGCAATATAGGCCTGATATCTTCAACATTCAAATAGGCCAGCTGAAGCCAAATGCTGAGGCTGTCATAACAATGAAATACGCCACAGAATTGCCTGTTGATAATGGAATGACTCGACTAACAATCCCAACAACAATAGCTCCACGTTATTCCCCTCAAAAGAATACTTGCCCAGGTTCCTCTGACGACGAATCGCCGCAAGACATTTCAAAGATTCCCTACAGCCACAACTCCCCAGCTCCACTAGACGTTCAAGTCTCTGTAATCATGAAAAGCAGAATCAAAGATGTTACAAGTCCCTCTCACAACATCTGCAAGCAGGAAGGTGGTCCAAAATTCTCTAATGGATCATTTGTTGAGAAGATATCCTTGGCTGGGGGTAAAATGACAGAAATGGATCGTGATTTCATTGTTCTCATTGACTGTGCTGACACCCAAAAACCAGTCGCATTTGTGGAGAAAAGCCAACATGGATATGCCGTTGTCATGGTTTCATTCGTTCCATGTTTTCAAATTCAAGACGACCCCAAAGAAGTCATATTTCTTGTGGACAGATCTGGATCAATGAATGGGCGCAGCATGGATTCTGCGAAACTGGCGTTGGAATATTTCATTCGCGCATTGCCTACAAATTGCCTCTTCAACATTGTTAGTTTTGGACGTAATCATTCTTTCTTGTTTAAAGACGGAAGCAAGGAATACAATGAACGGTCAATGAAAGATGCACTTGGTCATATCGAAAAAATGACTGCAAACATGGGAGGAACCGAACTATACTCACCTCTCAAAGCAATATTCAATCAGGAGAGTTGCAGTGGTCTGCTGCGCCAAATTATTGTCATGACTGATGGTGAAGTGAGCAATGAAACCACTATCTTACGTCTTGTTCGAAAACATGACCACCTTGGGAGGGTATTTTCTCTGGGAATTGGGGCTGCTGCGTCAAGATATTTGGTCAAAGGCCTGGCTAGAGCGGGAGGAGGGACAGCAGAGTTCAGCACTTATGGTGAAGATTTGCGTCCAAAAGTCCTCCAGCTTCTGAAGAATGCGTTGTTGCCACACATGAAGGCAGTTAGATTATGGTGGCAAGATCGCTCAGGAAATGCTGTAGACGAGCAAAATGTGCCTTATGCACCAACTAAGGTTCAACCATTACATGATGGAAATAGAATGTTAGTGTACCGAAAATTTGATGCCTCCAACATCCCAACAGCTGTTACTGTTACAGCAGAGTGCCCCGATGGCCCTTTCAGCCACGTTATTCCCATATGCAAGGATGAAACCTTGGATTTTTCAGCAAACATATTGCATCGCCTTTTGGCAAGAAAATTAATTGAAGAGCTAGAAGAAGGTGGGGATCGTGATGGTGCAAAGGAAATCATCATCAATGTCGCAACCCAGTATCATTTGACATCGAAGTACACTAGTTTTGTTGGAGTTGATGCTGAGTGTCCCGATAAGAACTTTCAAGCTACAACAAAGATAATAATTCCAAATCAAATAGCGTATGGATACATGGATGTTGCTGCTCCTTCTAAGGGCCTTTCTTCTACTTATTATATGCGTGTTAATCCACGTCATTCGACCGCCAGGCGTCCTGCTTTGCCTCCCATGCGCCTTGGTACCCAAGAGACATATTGCTGTGATTCCGATGATAACATTTACGAATGTGTTGGTGTTGACCCATGGATTTCAGCCCTTCCAAGTCGAATGGCAATGGCGTCTATGTCTATTTCGCCGCGCCTTGGTACCCAAGACACATGTCGTGATTACGTTGATGAACTTTACGAATGTGCTGACACAGACATTTCAGCCCCTCCAAGTCGAATGGCAATGGCGTCTATGTCTATTTCGCCGCGCCTTGGTACCCAACACACAAATTGTTATTCCAATGATGAAATTTACGAATGTGCTGACCCAGCCCCAGCCCCTCCAAGTCGAAAGTCGATGACATCTGCATTTCCAAAAGATGACCTCACAATGCTTTTAGATCAGCAATCTTTTGAGGGTGCCTTTGTGTGGTCCATCATATTTCAAAAGCTTACTGGGAAAACACAAGATGAGATACAAAATGCCAAACCAATAGAGTTAAAATCCTTTTGCCAAGCAGGAGCTACAAAAGAAGAGTCAGCAGTAACAACTGCAACAACAATTTGGTTAACTGCAATTGCAATTCAACTGATGAAATTAAAGATGCAAGACAAAAGTGTTCTCTGGGAATTGGTCGTCAACAAATCAATGGCGTATCTACGTCAAATTCTGAAGGAAGATCATCTTGTGGCATCCGTTCTAAACGAGGCAAAAACATTGATTGAAATTTAAGCAGCCAAAGGCTGTATAGACTACCAACTCTGACTCTGCCCTCCGTACAGGGTTACCGTATTTCCTTCGTTAAGTGCGCACGGCACTCACCTATTATACTAATTCATTTATATATTGCGGGACGCTTATTTACCAATATTTGATGTGAAAAATGGCATTGAATTTCCTAGTAATTGATCATCTACAGTGCAGTTTTGTTGTAAGTTAACACAATTTTCGTTTGTAAGACTTCCGTAGAATTTATAGGTTTTTGACGATTTTGCCTGGATTTTGAGATGAGTTCAAACAGATTTGGAAGAACAACGCATCTGATTTCGTAAGGGCAAATATTCATTCAAGCGAAGTACTGTATGCGAGGGGCCGAGCAATCTTTTATGATGTGCTTGGTCATTTAATTATGACTACGCGCCGAAAGAGCAGGACCGTTGGGAAGGGGAGTAGAGGGATGAAAGGTCCGGGGGGCTCGGACCCCAAAAGGAACCCGCAAAGATTTCGTGCCAAAGAAATTTGTCATTGCATAAACCTCTGCAGCGCATTTTATGACAATTTATCTGCCTTAAAGGTGTATTTGCCAGAACCGTTCACTTTGGTGACAACATGTTTCCAACTGTCGCATTGATATTTCTATTTCAAAGAAACTGGTTTTATTCCAGCTAGTCTCTGGTATCGAAGGGTCATTGAATTAACCGTTCACATTCAATCGTTTTGGCCTCTTGAGTCGTTCGTTCCCAAAGATTCTAGTGACTCCAGTGATTGCAAGGACCTTGTGTGAACCAGGCTTTACTATCATTAAGCGATGCCTTGATTCATTAATGCAATTTCCTTGCATAAGATTTACACGGAGTGTTTTAGAAAATTTTTAAAACCAATTAGTTTAAGGGGCCTTTCCCTCATTTTGCGGGAGTCTGAAGGGGTAGTCACCAAAAATTTTTTTTGGGCTGCACCCCAAAACCCCGTGGGGCCCATTCCCATTGATAACTCCAGGGCCCAAATTGGCTCTCGATGGCTCTGCAAAAGAGCAGTCTCAAAGATTGGGTAATTCAGTTATTGCTTGGACTTGCCCCTTATTCTAGTCCTTGTAGCATTTGAATAAAGAACAGAGATCGGTCAGTTTGGAAACAACCGATTTCCTCAGACTTTTTCAAATCTACACGATTTTATACACAAAATTTTAACTAGAAAAGGACGGCGATTATTTGTTATATCAATATAAAATATTACAATGTACGCTACATTCTACTATACTCTAACTACTATGGAACACTGCAAGGACGATACCATGAGGAGCAAAGGACAATGTCTACCCCATGGCCAACACATAAAAGATACAATTAAATATACAACTAAACAAACACCTACAAAAAGGTTTACATACGATACGATACTGATAGATGCTGGAATCTGTTTCACAATGGCTGCCAGGTAAGCGACGAAGGCGAAGATTTCTACCGTTCCTGACCCCCTCCAGGGTCCCCATTGCTCGAGACATGGCTTCTAAGTTATCAGGGTTTATGGAAAAAAAACGTACATAATGATTTTTGAAATTTTGTGTAGATGAATTTCGAGCCTTACATCCAATGTGAGATAGAACTTAAAGACGGGGAAAACAAATACAAGGGGGAAAAGAGGCTTTGCGATCGGGGGCGGGGCTATTGCAGCTGCTTCAAAACCACTTCGATTGAACCGGCCTGTTTTGTGAATGAAATTTAGGGTTAATTTGAGTACATTTTTATCAACATCAATAGAAAGCTCTTTGTCACCATAATAAAATTTGGACCAGCACGTTATTTGGAAGGCTGTTTATTCGAACTTATGGTCGTAATAATGCCGAAACTCCAGGGAGCAGATCTCGTCGTTGAATGTCAAATCGGCAGAGCAACAATAAGTGTTTCGTATCCTCATTGCCATCGTTCGTTGGGCACATTGGGTCAATGGTATCTCGGAAATTGTGACTGAATTTGTGAAAATTCAATTAACTGAGACCAACCCTTATTTGGGTAAGATACGATAAGCCTAATGGGTCATGAATACCAAATACAGATTTTGCAGGGGGGGGGGGGGGGCGAATCATTGACAAAAGCTTTTTCTTAAAAACAGCAACAGATAGTGCAAGCCTGATTTCTGGATCGAGCTTGTTCCATTCAGACATTCAGATATGCAGTTAGGATAAAAACCGGATTGAAATTGTTCGGTTCTTGCCGTTGTTGCGAAGAAGTAATTTGATTGATGAGGTTGTGGGATTGGCTCCTTTGAGTACAGGGGTGTGAGATTATTCATAATCTTATAGAACAAAGTAAGACGACTGCTCCATCTTCGGGAGCTCAGCGACTCCGAGCCAAGATCAATGTACAGCCTTTCGCGTGATGTTCCCTTCCAGGTTCCTGTTATAGCACGGGCAGCTGAATACTGAACAGATTCTAATTTTTCCATGAAATTTGACAAACTGATGTTTTGACTGAAGTCACATACTTTAGCAGGGATGTGATAGATAACACCCCCGTAGTCCAGATGTGGTCGCACGTAAAGCTTATATAGTTCGCTTTGGGTATGTCTGGGTAGATATTTGGAGAGATATTTCAGCAACCCAATGCCTTTCTCGTTTTAGAGATACGAATCAGAGTTTATATGAGCCGGGAAGGAAAGCTTTGAGTCTAAGATAATACTTCAATGTTTATGTTCAACCTTTTTACGAGTACGTTGTTAAAGAGAATCACTGGATGATCTGTTCCATTTCTTTTTCTTCAAAATACTAATTCAACAGCTTGTTTTTGTGGATCAGGATCGCTGATTCGTAGACTCTATTGGAGGAGGAACCTCTCTTCTCTTCAGGGAATCAGTTGAGTCTGCACGCAGGCTACTTCGTTAGCTTCTCGAACAACCGTAAACAAGCACGTATCATCGGTGAAAAGTTTGACATTACATTTCAAATCAGCAGTCAGATCATTTATGTAAGCAAGAAAAATAAGGGCCCAAGAATAGAACCCTGAGGCACTTCCGCTGAAATATCTCCCCAATTAGAACACTGTCCATTCAGAACAGTTCGCGATTGTTTCACTACAAATGAGAAAAGTAGGAATCGAAACTTTGACTTAACCCCTGATTTTAGGGACGGTAATCATACTTTAAAGTGACCATGCAGCATATCAAAAGATAGCCAAGCCTGTCATCTTAAATGTGATACTAGCTGTTAACGAAGTTAAGTAAGTGCTGCTCAAGCCGTAGTGTAAAACACACTATTTCTGCGAATTTGTCAACAATAAATGTTGGAGAGGAGTTTTGGAGGATTTGTGACTTGCTAGACTTGTGAGGCAAAGTTGCCCCAAGCAAAAAAGAACTGTTTGTAACTTTCAAGTCTGTTTAGTGTTACTACAGCATCTATTACATTCTAATACAAGATTAGTCTCATTTGAAGTGTTAAATTGTAACTTTAAGGCAGAGTTATTTGATGTTGGTATGTTATGTGTTAGACGGTATGACTTTCTTTAACCCTTTTTGGTACCACACATGGCATTATTTTCTTCCTTGTCCACAGATCATTTTACGTGTAGCAATATCTTTCATAATTCCTATTTAACTGTACAAAGTAACTGTCCATTATCTGCTTATGTTAGCAATATGGCAACAAACTCAGGACTCAATAATCAATGATATCTAAATACGAACAGTTTTTTAAGTCTGAAGGACAGTCCTGAGAGCTCATGATGCACATGAGTTGGCCACCACAATCTTTCAAGTGTAACGTTCATCAAAGTAAGGTCACAAGGCGTAACGGACTGTGACATCTTCCCTGGTTTCTTGGTCTCGTCTTTGAAATACTGCCCCCTGTGATTCCTTGGTCAGGTCTTTGCAAGAATGACACACGTAAATATCGTAATGGTGTGCCAATGCAGTGTTGGTCATTGAATGTTCGAAGTTGGATTGACACTCACACGTGGTGATGCATAAATAATGATCCAATGCTGCTTTGATCTTTGCATGAATCTCACAAGTGAATCCTTTTACTCCTACAACAATAAACAGTGAAATGAGCTTGCTTGTATGTGTAAATGTATTGCAAAGGATATATGGTTGGTTGGCAGCATAAAATGAATTTGACGTCTTGCTCTTGGTAGACAATTGAATTGCAGTTCATTGTCCATGGAATGTTATGGAATCACAAGTGACTTTTACATATCCTTTGCATTGTAGGAATACTTATCAATGAAAGTAATATATCGGAACTCTATCAGATCCAAATGATCATGGTCAAGGATCCTTATCACTCACTTTTGTGCAATTTTCTGCATGATAATTTCCTTGTTTTTGGAAGGGAAATTATCGCCTATTCTGTTCTACAAACGATTCATTCGCATTCCTGAATACATTCCCTGCTTGATTGGGTTTGATATAGGGGATATGATGAAACCTTCAACCACTATTTGTTAGCAAAACTTGAAACATTATGCACGTATTACTTGACGGAAGCCCGAATTCCCGAGGGGCATTTCACTCATGCGAATCGGCGTACGAGATTTTATCAGAACAAAAGGATTTTTTAAGGATTTTTGATGGATTTTTCTTGAAACAAAAGGATTTTTGCCAAAGGTGTACGAGATTTTTTGGGAGTGAACCGCCTCTCGCGAATTCCTCGCTCCCTACGTGCTGTTTGTTCATTACAGCAGGTTTAGGCCGCTAGGCCTTCCCATGCCTTTTCGTCTTCGAAGCTCGATCTCTTCTGAAACCATATGGGCGATTCTAACACATGAAGAATGTTGCAGAATTGTCTATGTTACTTCTCAATTAAATTAAAATGATTACCTTCCTGTTTTTGTTGAAATTTCCTTGGTGTCGAGCTACGATGCGAGTTTGTTTCGTCGGCAAAGCACTATGGAATAAGGTCTGTTTTGTTGCTGTTTTGCTTGTCCTCATTTGCATATACTCCATCCATCCATCCCAACAAACAAACAGACACGGAAATTTCTTATCAAACTCGTACAACGAGTTCCGATTTGGCTCTCCCTCGCAGTGGAAAGTAAAGTCTGCACGCAGGCTAGTTCCCCATTTGCATATACTCCATCCATCCATCCATCCAACCAAACAAACCGACACGGGAATTCCTTATCAATCTCGAAATAAATAGCTGCTCGCGCATGCGCACTCGCAGCAACAAGGCATTTGTCAATAACGTTTGATTTCAGGGAGCTACGATAATTATGATATACCTCGTGAAGTCATCTTTTGCTAACCTGGTAGGTAGAGAGGGCACTTAATGGAGGAAACACGGTACATCGGTAGTTCGAAAGACTTACCTCAGTGGTCTGATTTGAGGATATTTACTGGGCCTGAACTCGCTTTAAGTCAGAAGAAACATATTCTTACGAGTTATTGTAGTTAATTAGCTTTCTGGTATAAGCATTCTTGTTGCTCAGACAAAGTTCAGAAAAAGATTCTTAAATCAAGGTTGCTTATAATGAGTTTTTTCTATTCAAGTTACAGATCTACATATTCTCCAGAGCATAGACGTAGAGCCGGAGATCACTAGGGGTAATGAAAAACTGGCCATTTGTTTTCGGGAGGTGGCCGTTTAAAACCTTTAGGCTAATAACAAGTGCCCTTGAAGTGTCTTGCCCCCAGGTTTATAGTTAAACTTAAACAAATTAAACAATTATCAAATTAACTTGGTTAAACAAATGAACAGGGTAAAACAATCGTTATTCGCGACATTTCACCTTTTTGTTTGGTAAGAGAAAGTGATGGTTGCAGTATTCAGAGCACGGGCTGTAGAAAACTCTGAATAGACCTATTTCGCACTTAAATTCTGTTCACGGCGAAAGATGCGATTTTCTGAACAGGAAGAACCCTACACCATATCTATCGCCTTTGAGACTTAGATCCACATCACATCGAGGCAAATGATGTTGCTGGAAGTATTTCAAAGAACTGACGTCATTGTGGAAATGGTTTATTAAAGATAAGAGTTTTACATGATACCACAGGGGGCTTCTTTGCTAAATTTCGGGTGTAGGGGGTGCCGCCCACCGTTTCAAAATGTAACTGTTTGCTTGACCAATTTTTGTGAGAATGATACCCTTGGCTACCCTGAGTTCAACCTCGTTCCCAGGGCCTTTTGTTATATTGGGACCGTCCAATTATGACAAAAGGTCGTGGGGACGAGGTTGCCCTGAGTTGTCGTTTTCAAGACAAAACTTGCTAAATACTCGAATTCTCTGGACCAAAATTTTGCCAAAATTTGTTTTTTTTTCACAGGAATTACCGAATTTTGACATCTCCTTGACCAAAATTGCCAAAATGCATACTCTTGCCTGGACTAAACTCGACTATAATTGCTAAAAAGTATACCCTTGGCTAGACTAGAAGTCCGAAAAAGTATACCATTGCGAGCGGCACATCCCCAGGTACCTTTATATGGAAGAACCCCTCCCCCACCCGTGCATGATACATCGAGCCTTCCTAGTTAATTATTTCGTTTCCAGTTTATCGATATTGGCAATTCTAATCCCTGTTCATGGCAGATTGCCTTACGTTTGAGTGGCATGATGGCTCTAGCTCAAGTTAACCTGCAATGTGTGGGAGTAAAATGCAACTCAATATATCAGAAACGAAGTAACTAGGAAGACTCGATGTATCAAACGCAAAGGTTACTCTTGATACTTTATAAGAATATAAGGGTAATACCAACATCGAGTCTACGTATATGCTTATGGACGCTGGCTATGACCTCGATATCATTTGTCAGCAAGGCTCACTGTTGTGATTAGGTTATGTAACTTTGCGATGGCCTTTGTAATCGCCAACAATCCGACGTTAAGTGGACCCGCAAAGGACCCTGGGTGACAATGGTTCTCATCACAGTTGTCCGTAACCGTACGAGAAGAAAAAATCTAGGGGGCTGCCCGACACAAAGCCCATTGTTTACCAAGGTTTTTGCCCGACTAAGGGCGAAATTTGCCCGATTGGGGCTGATTTTTGAAAATTCTCCAAAGTTGGGGGGCTATTCCCCCGTCCCCCACCTCGTAAGCTCATGCAGCTGTCACCACTGAAAAACTGATATGTTCAATAGTCGTAAGCTTTTCATTTTTTCCTTGACTTGAATCGTAATCAGAACAATATTTAGTCTAAACAGACAGAAGCTTTGCAGAAATTTGCTTTTTAACGTTCTGAATCTCCCGCTAACCATTGTGACATCTAACCAACATTTGCCTATCTGCAGAAACGCATAGTTTGTTTATCTCACGAAAAGCAGCTGATATTAAGAATTCAATCACCCTAGAGTCACATTGACAGACCTTGATGAAAATCCTTTGAATAAAACACCAGCAAATCCAAACTGACCTAAAGAAATGATTCTTGTTGGCAGACTAAACAGTGACACAACCTTGAGATGCTAAACATCTTTCGCCTATTGCTAATTTAGATCTTTCTGCTTACTCTGGAATACCAAAAAATCGTCCCCCGCTTATCAATTTTTGAAAAACTTTCCAACCCCTCCCTGCTCTTATTCCAATCCCCCCTTTTGTTAATTTTTGGAAAAATGAAATGATAGTAAACATAATTTCTGAATAAACGCAAAAAGCCTCAAGAAGTACATTCAACAGAACCAGAGTTCAAAAGTAAATACATCACTGTTCACATAAATATATAAAAGATACGTGTTTACTACCAAAGAAAGCGACTATTTTCGATTTCTCCAAGCACCCCCTAGATTATTCCAACCCCACCGATTATTGTTATATCGAGCCATTTCCAGCCCCCCATTATTCTCACCCCCCTTTTTTCGGTACTTGAGGGTATGCCATCGGATGCATCAAATAGTTCAGACTTTAACAGTCAAAGTGGAAGAAGCGTACCATCTATGTTTTCAATATTCAAGATAGAATCGTATCTTCATTGGATTCTGTTTGCAATCCAGTTTACAATGTTAGATCAATACAACGTAACTGAACTGCTTTTGAAATGGTATCAACCAATTAGAATACAGAGATTAGCATATCTTTCAGTCACTATTGATCTAAAACTTGCTCATACAATCAAAAGGTTTTCAAACTAGCAGCGTCTTGCTACATGACTTGTGAAAAGTGAGAGAACGTACGAAGATCGATAGTAATCGCAAGATGGTCTCTTTCGCTATTATTGAGATATTGGCTTTGGTGCATGTTTTCACTGCATTGCTTGCTACATTCGATAAAAGATTTGGCGCATTTGCAGGTAAGTAGCCAATGTTGTTTTATCTTCTTTTCACTCCTCTTTTGTAAGAATACCATAAGTATTTCCAGCCTCGGATATTCTTGATAAATTTCCATTTTGAGCCTGAAAACATTCTGACAGTATCATAATTCCCTTCAAATCTGATAGGGGGACGTTTCGTGACGTTACAAAGACGGAGTCGGATGGAAAAATTTAAAGCAATCAAAACAGTAAGACTGATCTGAGCAATCATAAAGTTTAAACGAAAAATTTCTGAAAATGTTAAATATAACCATCGCAAACAGGCAACTGCTGAGAATGAGACACAGATATGCAAGCTGAGGCCGAGTAATATTTTTATAGTATTCTTAAAAATTGGATTATTCTGAGCTTGAATGTTCGTATGAGCACTATTCTTATGAAAATGAAGGGTGTACTAAAGATTTGTCTATTTCATGTCTCTTTTGCTGTCGTAACAGCAGTCAACCACTCAAAGATACTTGTTTTCTTTCTTTGACATATGGATAAAAGTCTAAGATAGAAAAAAGATGGGAACAGAAGGATAAGATGGGAAAAATCCTTTTGGTATCTTCAACATTTAGTTATCGAAACAGCAAGCAGAACATCTGATAAGTTATAACGTTGAAAAACTTTCTTTAAGACAATAGAAAGGAGGAAAGTACCAGCGTATTCGATGTGCTGGTAGCCTGCGTGCAGACTCTACAGTGCGAAGGAGCGAAAAGGAGAGGAAAGCTCCCTGTAGAGTCTGCGCAACGGCGACCAATTCTGTGTTTTGAGTTCTTAGATTTTGTGGAACCGTCTGGTATTGGCTGCACGATTTAACTTTTGTTCTTACTTGTGTTCAGGGTATTCTGCTTGTAAAAAATTCTAGAATAATGTTTGTTACACGTAAATTACGCTGAAAACAATTAAGAACAACAGTTAAATCGTGCAGCCAATCACAGACGGTTCCACAAAATCTGAGAACTCAAAACACAGAATTGGTCGCCGTTGCGCAGACTCTACAGGGAGCTTTCCTCTCCTTTTTGCTCCTTCGCACTGTAGAGTCTGCACCCAGGCTATGTGCTGGACAGCCTGAACGAAGCATTTTGACACAAAGGACACATGTCGCTCAACTTTCTATCGTCATGTTTCGCGTAATTGTTAGACAATGGACTATAACCACAGAGAGACCATAAGAAAGGTTACATTTTTTAGTTCTTGGAGTTTCACGCTCTCGGGGAAGGGGGGAGGGGGGGGATCCTTCATTGTGACCGAGATTAATAGACCTGGACTTTAACAAAATGACTTTTTGTATGACAGAACATTAAAGAATTCTGGACCAATTCGCTTGAATATCTGTAAGCTTCGAAATTTCGAGCCCATCTGTATGAATTTTGTTGATTTGAAGACCAAAGATACATTCAAACCTTTTCTGCTTTGACTAGGTTTGACTAGCTACACAAAATGTATCGTTTGCCAAGCAAAATACAAGGAGACTTCATCTTCATGGGACCTATTGATAAGAAAATTAAAGAAAAACTACCCATCTTCCAGGACTAAGGCTAAAAGGGACTCATACGTGGGAATTTTCCCGGGAATTTCCAATGAAATAGCCCACCGATATGAGCAGTAAGTACAATATCAATTAGCAAGGAGTACCTCCTGGGCTTCATCTGCCTGAGCAACAGTTTCACGCTATGCAGCAAACACCAGAATGTTCTACTTGAATTTCTTGCATAATATACACTGGGAGGTTAACAGTATTGCGTTGTTGCATAAGAATATTCAATTGTCTGTTGCTCAAAACTCCGAGTAACAACAAAAACTGAGCCTTTCTTACTGTCTCACGGGCGGCAGACCCGAATACATTCCCTGGTTGTAACCACACCTCTCCCGGTTGTGAAGACCTTTGCAACATTCGTTTCAAAGTTTGGATTTATACTACGTAAAATGGGTACAGTATGCTTCGGACACCCTCAATCATCATCAATCAAATCAATTACGGGGTGAGTGGCCGAGTGGCTTAAACAGTCTTCGTCAGGTGACTGAAGTTAAGCTTGGTCGAGTGAGGTCAGACTCTGGAAGGGTGACCACGGAGGTCTGACCTTACAACTCACCTCGTCGTCCTTCGGAAGGGACGTTAAACTAGGGGTCCCATGCCTGGATGCGGCGTGCACAGTGGGCCTAAATTAGCTTTCAGTATCTAGAAATTCTGACAAGCCCACTCAAAACAAATTGAAAAAAAATCATGAAATCTTACATAAACTCAACTTTTGACCGTCCTCTTTCATTAGCAGTTACTAAACCTAAAAGTTGCGAGGAAGAGTTGTTAAATGGGAAAAGGCTCAGCGGTGAATACACAATTTGGATCGACGGTGTAACTCCAACCATGGTATATTGCAATATGGATATTGATGGTGGAGGTTGGACTGTTTTTCAAAGAAGGGTTGATGCAAGCACTGACTTTTACAGAGGGTGGAATGAATACAAACAAGGCTTTGGCAACTTAAGCAATAATTTTTGGTTGGGACTGGATAACATCCACAAGCTAACAGAAGCAGGAGCTGCACTCAGAATTGATATAACTGAAATTGGTGGCAAGAAAGGGTTCGCGAAGTATGACAGATGCAAGATTGGTAGTGAATCTACCAGTTACAAGCTAGAGGTTTCAGGTTATTCTGGAAATGCAAGTGACTGCTTATCTTATCACAATGGGATGAGTTTCAGTACGAAGGATAGGGATAATGACGGCTACTTTCAAAGCTGCGCGAGTTACTGCAGGGGAGCTTGGTGGTATAAATCGTGTTATTACTCAAATCTAAATGGACAATACGCCGATGGAACATATGACAGAACGGGTGGAGCAGATGGCAACATGATGTCATGGGTCCGTCTCAGCAAAAGACAAAATTCCATAATATACTCAGAAATGAAAGTTCGCGGTAGGTGTCTTTTTCATAGCCTTCTTCATACAAATGTGCCTCAAGATCGACGAATAAATTGAATGAAAAACTTTTCAGATGCTAATATTTTCGAATATTTGAAACGTCCAAAACATCCGATACATGAAATTTTTGTGGTCCACAATATATCGGGTGCTCCAAGATAAACTATGCACTTTTGACACGCCACAATAATTCGCCCACTGGAGCGCTCTTGAAGATTTGTGAGTTGGTCTTTAGCTAAGATCCTAAATTTTTTGCCAGTACTTTTGTGCATGTTTTCTATTTGTGGTGCTATATGAAAGGATTTCTATTTCGAAAACACTGAAAACGATCAAAAAACGTAGATCAAATTTTCTGAAGACTTAACATGTCTCGCTCATGGCTCCATAGATCGAAGAATACAAAATGTACAAAAATCTACCAGCGTCTAGGCTGAGGATCTTGGCAAAAGATGAACTCATAAATCTTCAAACGAGTCCACTATCATGACACGTCATCGTGGCCCGTCAAAAGTGCATAGTTTATTTTGACGCATCTTGCATTTGCCATGTGCAGCACTAAGTAGAATATAGAAAATGCAGTAGTACTTTCGCAAAATGCGTACAGGAAAGAGAAAAGTAAGCCTTACTTGAAGAAAAGTAAAACAATTTCTTGCACATAAACATGTTCCATAAAAATGGATATAGGAGAGTTAATTACAGAATAAACATAAATGTTTCAACAAACAAAATCATTTCTGCAATCATTTTCATCATCTTCGACAACAACTTTTAAATAGAGATCTTAGACGAGGATCCCTGCATGACGTCACAGCTGTATTGAAAACCCAGCACCATCTTGTTTTGGCAGTAAAAGATCAATCCCCAATCGGATATGAAGTGAATATGGTATCTTGCAAACAGGACAACAGCAGCAAATATGCTCTCCCCAACAAAAATAATGATTATTGAAGTTCTCTACAGCCAACTTAATTATTTTGCAGTACCGGTTACGTCTCCAGAGTCCTGTCGACAGTACAACGTATTATCTGAAGAGACCAGGCTAAATACATTCATCAATCACCTTCACAATGGATGCGATAACAATCTGAATGGTTGGTACCGATTTATGGGAAAAGCTGGCGATCGCATGCTGGATACATGTCCATCAAAAAGTGAAAACTCAAGTAGCTCATGTGGATCTAAATGGCAAGGTTGGCTAAATGATTCTAATCCAGACATAAATGAAGGAGAAGTCTACAGAAGAGTATGTTTGTCGAGATATCCAAGTTGTCATTGTGAATACGAAAAGATCATCAAAGTAAAGAACTGCGGATACTTTTATGTTTACAGGCTGATTGGAGTGCCAAGATGCAGTCAAAGATATTGTGGAGTCAAAGGTAATTGAGTTATAGCCCATTTACACGTAGCCAACGTGTGGACCAATCACTGAGTTTATCCTGGTCTCGAGTAAGCTAGTTCACACGATGCCAGTAGAATTTAAAACGGCAGAGCTTTTATGCCATACTGGCAAATGCGCTCCTGTCTGTGCGATGCTGGTGGAATTTGAAAAAGGCTTTGGCCTCCTGTGTGTATTATGCTACAGCAGAACTTTATGCTAACTTCTTAGACAATAACAGCAGACGTCAGTTATCAGTACAAATAAACAATAAAGACAATAGGAAGCATGGAAGATTTTAGTCTCGAGACGAAAGCAGCATAAGATTCTACTGGCAGAGTCGGTCTACACAATGCAGGTAGAATGTGAAAATGGCAGAGTTAAAAATTTTGCCATTTCATTACCTGACATAAATTCTGTCTGTATTGTGTAGGTGGGAGGCCTAAGGGAACTATTTTATGCCGTTTTCAAATTCTACTGGCATCATGTAAAAGAAGAGCATTGATATGCCCAAATTTATACATGTATCGGGTGGCCCAAGAAAGATGAAATTTTGAAAACTTATAATAATTTGAAAATATCACTGATCTTGAAGATTAGTACAAAAATTTCAAAGATGAAACTTCGTAAAAATCGTAGAAATCGTAGAAATATTTCAAATTCTTGAAATCTTTTAAAATCTTTGGAACTTCGGTTTTCTCAAGCAACCTGGTTTTGATTCATGATTTTGAAGCATACTTCGAAATCACAGAAAGTAATTGTCGATTTGAATTTTTGGCAAAAATTTCCACTCAAATAAAATGATTTGCCTGAGGCTCCGTTACTCCGTTTTTGTACAAAAACGGAGAGAAAAACCTCCGTTTTTGTGAAAGTGTTCTCACTGATCCGCACAAAACCGCCACAAAAACGGAAGTTTTCGAAAACTCTGTCAAAAGTGGATATCCACAAAAACGGAGGTTTTTGAAAACGCATTTGATCAATGTGAACGCACAAAAACGGAGGTTTTTGAAAACGCTACAATATCCATAAATGAGCTTCACAAAAACGGAGCAATGTGAACGCACAAAAACGGATGTTTTTCGTTGCGTTTTTGTTATCGGGCAGATCAGTGTGAACGCACAAAAACGGAGGTTTTTCTCTCCGTTTTTGTATGAAAACGGAGCAGTGTGAACGGTAGCTTCGATGCAACAAAAACGGATACTAACAAAAACGGAATAGTGTGAACGGGGCCTTAGTCCTTGACAAAGTACTTGCAATCCAAGAAAACATCTCAGCTAAAAATGGGATATTTTGTAACTTCTTAGGATGATATTGCTATAAGCTTCTAATTTCTACTGTCGATTCAAGAATCTATTTATTCTTGCATCTGTGTTCACCGTGTAGAGCACTCTCTTTCTCAAAATTTATTCATTTTTGACATTGTTGGGGAACAATAAAAACAACTGTCTTCAAGCAACTGCTTATTTTGCCGTTCATCTGCCATAAATCAGAAACTACTTATCAGATTGACTCCAACATGGTCTCCAATTCAAAGTCGAAGCCTGACGCGTGTAAGTGTGTAAAAACTGAGTCACTTGAAGCTGCAGCTCTTCTGCAGCCGCCACACCAACGGACATCAATTTTTTAAGAAACCCTTAGACTGTACATTTGATTCTGTACTGGCGGACCAGCTTCTACAATGTCGATTCCCTTTAATTCAACTTGCTGTTAGCATCGTTAAACGCTCGCTTGTTCGTCTTAACCACTTTCCGAAGGCGCACTTGCTCGCAAGAGACTTCATTAACGGAATATACTTCGACGTCTCCAGTGTCAAGATTTTCTTCCAACAAAATGGTTACAGCAACTAAATTCCTCTTTCCTACAGATTAAGATTAACTGTGCTCTATCTTAAACTCTTTCCTCCCTTTCGCAACTCGCTCTTCTTGCAACTACTCTTTCGACCTCTCTTCCAGGGGTTCTGCTTGCTTGACATAAAATGAAGCAGACCAAATTTTAAGGGGGTTCCTTAGGGCTCTCACATTGCATTCAAAGGTTCCAATTAAAATTTTCCAATTAACATTTAATTTTCATCTTCACAGACAAAAAGTTAACAGTTTCATGTGGCAGTAATTACATGCGTATTGATTTGGATAGGCAATATTACAATGTATCGAGATATTCCAGTATCACTCTTCGTGATACTACTTGCAAAGCAACATATTCCAGTGCTTATATCACTCTGGGAAGCATTCCAAGCATGTGTGGAGTGGAAAAAGAAGAGACTGCAAATAAAATGATATACAAAAACAAGGTTATCATGTCAATCAATCAACAATCAGACATCGTATCACGTGACCACGGTGAAGAGATCAATTTCAAATGCACTTATGACAGAGATGGTGTAGTGAGCGGTGTATCTTTTGAACCAATCAGAAGAGTCGTTGGAGAAGAAAGTATGTAGCAACTTTTTTCGAAAGAAGACTTAAGATATCTTAAGTCTTTCAGAAGCGCAATAGTTCTTGTTCCTGCAGCTGTTTTGTTCCTCGCTACTTCCATTTGCCAGATTTCCTTGTATCCCTGTGTTCTGTAAGTTTGAGTGACAGTGAAACTGACTTGGCAACAGCAACGACAAGAACAACAGCAACAACAACAACAACCTTAACCCGCATCGGGATACCAGGAAGAATACAACTGCTATAAGAACATCTGACGCTGTTTCTTATCGCTGATGATTTTAATCGCATAGTTTATGGACTTGCACAAGTCGATATACAAGAAAGAAATTCCTTTCTTCCAGGACGACTTGGGCAAGTCCACATAGTTTATGTAAAAACTACCTGCAGCTATTCCCTGAATTGTGACATGAATTAACTTTTCTACATGGCATTTTTGATGATTTATGTCACATATGTTATAATTCCTAAAACTCATTCATGGAGCTTCTTAAGATCGTTCTTGTCTGCATTCAAGTTTCAACAATCCTAATCTTAACTATTTCTCTATGATCCAAGAATTTGCTTCGGCCGAATTTAAAAGCTTTTGTGTGGTGATGAAGTTAATTTTGACCTTTCAAAATTAATGTTTCAACATTCAAAACACTTTATGATGCATCCATGATCAAGTTAACCATCGAGGAACGTTTTAAACTAAATTAATGTCGATTTAAGATATCAATCTTTTCAAGCGAAACTAATGTTTACTTTGTTTTAGACACAGAGTGGAATACTATTGAGTTAGTAAGAAAACAAATGCTGTTTGAAAGGCTATTGCTCCCTAGATAGCAAAGTAATAATATTGAAAACTGTTTTATTTTATTGGGGGGGTCACTGGGGTTTTGCGGATGGCGGATATCGGCCTATTTTCGGTGCGGAAATGCGGAAATTAAACATCATTTCTGCGGATTGCGGATATTTGTTGCATTTTTGCGGAATGCGGATATTTCTGCAAAATTAATATTAGTTGCTAAAAAATCGCAGATTTGATGCTCATTCCGTCAAAATATTGCGTAACATTTACTCAAGGCACTAAAACAAACGAAAACAATGCATATCACAAAGATCTGAAGACAACAGCCACAACAGCAACAGCAACAACAAAATTTTTCGCGCGAAATAATCACCCACGATGACAGCAACTGCTCGAGTCTGATCGGTCACGTGCAAAATGGAAAGAAAATGGTTTATGTTGTGTTTTATATGAAGTAGGAAGACTTTGCTCATAACCCTCAAGAATAGCGGAAATAGCCAATTTCTGTCTGCGGATTTGCGGAAACAGGGCAGAAAAATTGCGGAAACGCGGAATTGCATACCCCCCAGCGACCCCCCTTTCATTGCCAGTATGTTCAATTCGGTTCTGTAATTTACCCCTTCTATTCACTCCTTCTAAATAGGAGTGAACTCGGTTCTAAATAGTCACTCGTTCCAGTTGATATGGGAGATTTCCTGCAGAAATCCCCTTTCAAACGCCTGCAAAAACGAGAGAAAACAACGAGCGAAATTTCCTTTGTTTTCCTTCCTCGCTAAAATGACACTTGCATAGGCATAGATCCGTGTTTTTTGTCTTCTTGGGCGAACAGAATCTCCCTGATAATCATACTGGTAGGAAGGCTTGTTCAGCCTCCAAAAAAGATAGCACGCACTACAGGGGGTCCAAGTCATTGCTCTAAAGTGAAAATATTTGGGAAATTTGCTCGCGATTTTAGCATGTTTCAAAAGTTTGAAAGGACTTTCTGGAGAAAATTCCTTGTAAAATTTGAATGGAGTGATAGCCTGAAAAAATCCAAAATAATTGAACATGTCCATTGTTAAATGGTGCACTTGCTAATTCCATGTCTTTGATATTCAAGGAGCAGTAGCCTTTCAAAAGGGGAATTGTCTTCATTGACTCACCAGGTGAACTGGAGACAACTGACGTTATCAAATGCACTCTTTCCCTTCTTTTCTTCTGCATCCTTTCAAGTATTGCATTCAAATGATTTTGAATAAATTTCAGGTGATGTTGGTAAATTTACATTCGAATTTGCGATGTATAAAAGTGAAGCATATGCAAGCCAGTATTATTCTTATCCTATCAAAGTGAAATTGAGAGATTGGTTGTATTTTCAAGCTGCAGCTAGTGTACAGGACAGCAGTTTGGTGTTATTGATTGATCAATGTTATTCAACCCCTAACATGAACAGAAACCATCCCAATAAATACTTCTTTATCAATGATGGGTAGGTACGTTTGTTTCTCTATTGTTGTTCATATAATAGCCAGAGCTTTGGACGAGATCTCATTTGAGGACATAAAACGTTGTTATGTACAAGCTGAAATTTGATGCTTCACACAGTCGAAGGCCCAAGAACAGAAGAAAGAACTGAAGGAGAAGAACAAAATATTTCTGTGAGTAAAATCATACTTCCTATCCAGTGTTCTTGCTTCTCATGACAATTTTCTGCAAATTAGGCATTTTTATGATTTTACAATAAATTAAATCCTAAATTAAATCCATTTAATTCCAGCTGCCCTTCGGACAAAACTGTTCGATTTCACAACACAGATGGCCAAGGGCAAAGAATCAGTATTCATGCATTCAGGTATTTGGGAAACATTACTACAGTCTATGTTCATTGCCTTGTGTTTTTGTGTCATAAGGCATCACGTGACAGCAGATGTCACTCAGGTTGCAATGGAAACAATGTGAAGCGTGTAAGGAGGGATCTAGAGGAGAGCGGATTGAAATTCACAGGTGATAATGACAGGCATTCAAAGTATTATCTCCTCGAAGCAGGGCCAATTTCAGTAAAGGAAGAAGAGCCAAAGACTGCTCATCAAGGTACACAAAACTGACTTTTATAGTGATTTTTGGCAGTTTTGCACAGTGTTCTAATTCAGATTTATGTTTATCATTTAAAAAATTCACTGTATACAGTAGATGGATAAGAAATGAAGGATCTGCTGTATCGAAATCTGTAAGAATATTTCTAAGAAATGAAACAGAAAAATGCAGAAAAGCTACAAAGCTATCGCTATACTTTTAAAGGGAGTACAAAGACTAGCATGCTTTGCACCCCGCACGAAGTCAGTGACTTGCTGTGCACAGCAACTAGAATACCTGACTGTACGAAACTCACAAAAAATGGAAACAGACAGTGGCAAGGGCTTCTGGTTAATTCAGATTCATGATTTAAAGGATCTTTTTACCAGCATGCCTTGAGTCATGGCCCATGACGATGGTGAAAACGAGAGAAGACACTTGCAAAGGCATGCTGATCGATACTGACTCTCGACTT
Source organism: Aurelia sp. 3 sensu Dawson et al. (2005) (assembly GCA_964020215.1). Classification (NCBI taxonomy): domain Eukaryota; kingdom Metazoa; phylum Cnidaria; class Scyphozoa; order Semaeostomeae; family Ulmaridae; genus Aurelia; species Aurelia sp. 3 sensu Dawson et al. (2005). The sequence goes on from OZ026578.1 coordinate 17,921,930, forward strand.
ATGAAATTTATCGGTTTCAATTGATACGCCAATTCAAAGCAATTAGCGATCACAGAAAAAGAATACTCTCTCAAGCAACAAAACAAAACAAAGGAAGGCGTAAAGATACCACCAAACCAAGATGGCTAAGTATTCGCATAATGCGTGCCAATAAGAGCTTTTAAGAGTTGTCTTGAATATAGATCCAGAGAAGGATGGATCCAAATAGGCCAAGGGTGGAGTGCCTCAATTGCGCCGTAAACATACCAAGCATCGGGCATGTATTTGCCTTCTGCTCAACTTTGAATCAAATAAATCAAATTCGCAAGGCAAATTTTTAAATCCACCCTTCTTCTTTTGATATGTGCTCATGTTTGCTCTTAAAATCCATTTCTGGAATGCACAACGAGAGAGCGAACAACCTAGGTTTCATAGTAGCTATTGGGGCTTGTTTTGTTTTTGTTTGCGACTTGGCCGACATGCAATAGAATTCCCTTTGTCTGCATTCGCTTATCGCTTTGTACGTGGGTGTCAATTAAATAGTAGGCGATAGGTGATCCTCTTTGTGTTTGCAAGATACTGTGTTCATTTAACATCGGATTGGTTTCATATCGGCTTGACCTCCTGTTTACACGAGACAGCACCAATCCGATACGCTTCATACCGTTTTTGAATGTAAACAGAACCCCAGTCCGATATGAAATGAAAACGGTATCGCGTAAATAGCCTAGGCTACACGTAAACAGAAAAAAATTCCATATCGGATTGCCATCCCAATCCGGTATGAAATGAAAACGGTCTCGTGTTGGTTAAAGTTACTATGATTGAAGTGAATGCAAAAGACGTCTCATTTTAGCTTGTTAAAAGAAATCCAAGCATCTACATGGCTTTCAAAAAATTAGCCGTGCAAAGACAATATACTTTGACATGTGCCAGACCATATTAGGGTAACTGATCTACGTAAAAAGGAATTAGTGATTTCTGCTAGAGCTTGATCGCACATGGCTTGAGCCACTTCTATATGCGTAGATTACCTCAAGTTCAGTTGCTTGACTGCTTTATCATCATTTCATAGGCCAAGATAAACAAGGAAGTGTCGTCATAGCATTGGTTGTTGGAGTTGCTGTCTTAACAATCATCGTTGGAATCCTCGTTTTTAAAAGGAGGCGCCCAAGGCCAGTGACAGAACAACCCAGCAAGGAAATTGGAATTGATAGTTCTGCAATTGGCCAAGATTTAGGGAGCAAAGATGCGAAGGTTGATGACATTATAATCAATGAAGAACGATTATAAACAAACAGCTTCTGTTAACTAAAGTAGGGGCACTTAACCCACATTGTATAGATGTTTCGGGATTCTATGATGATTTTCTTTCTTATCCATCCCTTCGAGATGGACCTGAAAATACAGTAATTAATTTCATTCAATTTTATTAATTTCTTTAATTTTCGGAGAAATGAGCAAAAAAGTCATATTTTAGAAGTAGTGGCGATTGTCATCATAGATTGTTGGGGATACGAATAGGCTAAGTTGTGAGCCTCCAGGAATCCCCCAAAAGGGCTCCAGATCGCATGCGTAGTAGCGATTTATGTCAATGACGTGATATGCAAATTAGATTGACGGTTGAGAACAGGAGAAAACAATAGCAAAGTTGCGCATGACAGTGTGAGCCCCACCGTTGATTCGCTCTCAACAAAGCTGAATCACAATCGGTCAAAACAATAGGGTCAGCACTTCATCTCCCCAACAATAGACAAATCTAGATATACATTCTAATTAATGCGATTAATAATCGAATGATTTGACAGAACCTGCTTCATTTGATGAAAAATATGTTCTTATTGCAGTGGTAGCAAAGTTGATTTTTGATTGTTGTTATTAAGTTTATTTTGGACGTACACGTCTTTTTTATAAGAAACTAAGAACATGGGCTAGTACTGAAAGTTATCAGATTTCGAGTACTCAGAGTTTCTTATGAATTTCTAAAAGGTTCCACAACAAACTTCATGTTCAGTAAGTGTGCCCTTGTGAAACAATGTTATTTGAAGCCTTTCCGATGTTTAGACATCACCTAAGTACAATCCGAGTAATGTGATACAGGAAACAAGTAAAACAAAGTAGAAACATATTGTTTAAAAATAAACAAAGGAGTTCCTTTGTTGAAAATAAATAGTTCTTAAGTTTTATTTTGCCAGTACTCGAGCCTCTTAATTTTTTTGGCGATCTGAGAGTTGAGTTTCTTAAAAGTAGTTTCTTACAACAAAATACGTGTAGTTGGCTTTCACAGATGAATCTCCTCCCACAACTGTTTGGTTCGCTTAGAATTAGTTATTAAGTTCATAAGAACCTTGCCAAAACGAATAACAGGGCTGAACATCTTTTGTAAAGACTCTGAAAAGGCCTGCACAAAGCACCCTTGAAATAAGAGCCTTTATACCTTGAAATTAGTCTTAGTACCTTTAATGTAAGAACCTGTTTTAACCTGGCTCTCAAAAAAGTAGATTCTTGTATGCAGGATTCACCGTATTTGCCAATGATTATCAGTGAATAAACTCCCGTGGGCTATCAAGTGGACCCCTTGGGGCTCTACCGAGTGAGTCAATAAAAGAGTCCGGCTGTTGAAAAATGCTTCTCCCTGAACATCAAAGCAATGATGTTGAAAAATGTCTAGTTTTACTGCCTATACATTCACTTAAATTTAACAATTTACCCTGCTTTGTATGTATGTATTTATGTATATTAAAACACTGATCCTAATACAAGGTTTTTCACAATGCATAAATTAGAATATAAAATTAAATAAATGAATTACAAGAAAAAGTTATTCAAATTTTGTTTATAAAATAGGTTTCAAAGTTTCTATTTGTTTATGCAAAATTAAGTAGTTAAAAAGTGAGTTTTACGTGAAGACTTAAATTTTCCAAAACTTGGAGCTTGTTTTAAAGCTGTTGGTAGTGCATTGAAATCTTGAATGCTCCTGTGGTGAAAAGTTCTTTGTTGGCTTGACGAAGTTGATAATGGCACATGTTACGTAAATTACTCGCTTGTCTTGCATAATGACTGTGAATATCTCTCATTAGTTAAAATTTTCAGATAAATATAAGGAAGCCATTCCATTTAAGCATTTGTACATCACCGAGAGACGATCAAAATGTCTCATCTGATCAGTTTTCATACAATCAATCGGCCATTCCTTCCTGTCAAAATGGGAGATTTTCTGCAGAAAGCCCCTTTTGACAACCTGCTAAAACCAATGAAGTCGACAAGCAAGGCTTTGCCATCATAGTTTTTCCTTCCAAGCAATACTGACACTCATAAAATTTATGTATTTTCTCCTCTTGGGAGAATGGAATCCCCCGGAATAAGTTATTCATGCAAGGGAGTTAGACTTTTTAATTCTTCCAAGAGTGCACAAGCTAAAGAGTGCAAAGGTCATTGCTGTAGGGTAAACACATAAAGAAACTTCCTCGTGATTTATGCAGGCTTCTCAAGGTTTCCTGAAGGAACTTTCTTCAGGGAAATTCCTTTTTTAAAGCTGAAAAGAGTGACCAATTTCAGCCACGAATAGTCCTGAAAATAACTTAACATATTAGCTATTCAATCGGATGTCGCAAAATATCATTGCTTATGTGTTCAGGGAGCAAAAGCCTTTCAAACACAGGACCATTTTTGGACTCACCCGGTAGTTTCCGAAGCTGTTTTTGTCACACTGTTCTTTCCAATACTTCAATCTCAGCAGCAGCTGCCTCTTCAGTCTTATAACGATTTGAAGGATTTTCCGTTCGCATCTCATGCCCATGGCTTACTTTCATTGATCCATGATATTTCAACTTCAAAACAAATACTGCAACAACTATGCCTATAGCAATGGCACCTAAAGGAACACCAATGCTGGCTCCAAGTTCGGCTTTACTCAAACCTATAAAATAAATGCATTTATCAAAATATGTTTGCACAGACTACACCACTGCGCTACAACATCTTTGAGGCTTACTTTTAGACCAAAATTAAAGCTTTCCGAAATTGGTCGAGTTTACTGAAAAAGCAAAGCCTATAGCCTAACTGTTTGGCCACAAACAAAGATATTCAAAGTGGGCCCGTTTTACTGAAAAAGCAAAGCCTATAGCCTTACTCATTGACTAGAATGAGGATTTCAAAATCGACCAATTGTACCGAAAAAACAAAGCCTAGGCTTACTTTTAGGCCAAAATTGAGGATTTACAAAATTTCCAAGTTTACCGAAAAAGCAAAGTCTATAAAATTTATTATTTTTTATAGATCACATAAGTTGTTACTACATACAACAAATACAACTACTGTGCCACTCATTGCAGGAAAGGACACGAAGTCAGCGAGTTCCCACAATGAGTGACACTTTCAAGAAACTACGGTAATTAAACTCAAAAGAAACATAACAGAAAGAAAAATAAAAACGATGAGCCTGATCACTGAGCAGAACTGAGGCTGTTTGATGAAATGGCTGATCAGCCGCCCGCCTGATATGGATCCCTAGAACTATAGAGAAAGAATTGGTCCTGCATGCTATCTTAGTTTTCAAAATAGCAATGTCTGGTTGGATGTACATGGTTCCCCAGCAAGACCAACTACCCGACTGATGCACCCTAGAAATGATGATCTTCAAGACTTACCAATTTTGCCAAAATGAAATGTCTTGCCCTACCCCCACCTCACCTTTTGACCGAAAATATGGAATTTCAAAATCGGTCTTTATGTGTATCACCGATGTCAACAACAAATCAAAGAACGCTAAGAATCAAGGGACAAAAAAGGCACAAGTCTTTTCTTTACCTGTGTCTGTTGGTTTGGTTAGTTTGTCTTTTTGCAGAACAATGGGTCCTATACCAAGAGGATAATCTTTGGAATGAGCTGTATCATCTCTTGAAACTTCTGAAACGTTTCCTAGGTTTCTTCTCACGCGTACTCTATTTCCGAGGCAACCTGATTGACATTTGCTGACTGTTGATTGATTGTGACACAAAAAGACGTAGCAATGGACATAAATTGTTGTTGTGTTGCTTAGGAATCTGAAGGCTTGGATACTAAATCGTCTTTTCGTTCCAGTTGCATTATGAAATTTGACAGTGCTGTCAGTAGGACAACTAAAAAAAGAAGCTATAATCATGGGTAGATGGACATTGCAATTAGAATGCGTTCAGACGATACCGGCACACTTTGAAAACTGTGAAAAATGTGACGGATATGCCTCCCGTTCACACGAAAACGGCACTTGTTTTGCCGGCAGATTTCGAAAACGGTAGATTTTGAAAATGGAACTCTAATCGGCAGATTTTAGAAATGACATTGTGTGAACACTTGAAAATTATAACAACCCCGGACTTGTCCTTTGATAGCCTGCGTGCAGACTATACCCAAGGAAAAGGTATAGTCTGCGTAACGCCGCCCACTTTTGTGTAGTGCGTGCTTCAGCATTTATTTGATAACAAAAAAACGTATTGTTGTAACAGCCAATAATATTGCTTTCCTGTGAAACGAGGAAGCAATCAGATTTGAGAACGGCTATCATGTGATTAAATCTCAGGTTTCACTTTGTTTTCTAAGCAAACTTAATTAGCAACACAATGCTCTGGAATTTTAAGTACCCAGCGGCAGACAATAGGCAGACGCTAAGGAGAAAAGGCCATTCAAACTGCTATCGAAATGGAATGCTGACGCATACAATACACGAGACTGAGTGGCGTTGCGCAGACTATACCTTTTCATTGGGTATTGTCTGCACGCAGGCTAATCCTTTGAGGAAGTAGACTCGAACAACAGTTCATCTTATTAAAAGCAAGATACAATTTTACAGGGTACCATACACTATTCATAAGAATATAATCTTGCACTTTAGCATCGATCATATCAACCCGAGACTTGTCCTTTACGTTTGAAAAAACCGAGTCTAACGTTAACCTGCTTCTTATAAACAAGGCGAAAAATGATGGTAGTCTTACCCATTAGTGATGAAAGTATATTTCTTTGGATCATTTTTATCACTACTTGGTGTTGCGTAGCATTGATTGATCAATAAAACCAAACTATCGTTGGGTGCATTTGCTGTCACTTGGAAGTATAGCCAATCTCTTAACTTCACTTGCAACGGATAAACAGTAACTGGGCTTGCATATGATGCTTGTGTGTACATTTCAAATCTGAACGTAAAAACTCCAATGCCACCTGAAGAAATGAGTAGAATAGTGATAGTACAGTACAGTACATTACAGTACAATACAATACAATACAATACAATACAATACAATACAGTACAATACAGTACAATACAATACAGTACATACAGTACAATACATTACAGTACAGTACAATACAATACTGTACAATACAGTACAATACAGTACAGTACAGTACAGTACAGTACAGTACAGTACAGTGCAGTGCAGTGCAGTGCAGTGCAGTGCAGTGCAGTGCAGTGCAGTGCAGTGCAGTGCAGTACAGTATAGTAGTAAAGTACAGTGCAGTACAGTGCAGTACATTGCAAAACAATGCAGCAAATTACAGTACAATACAGTACAGTACTTTATAATACAATACAGTACAATACAATACAATACAATACAATATAGTACAATGCAATACAGTACAGTACATTACAGTACAATACAGTACATTACAGTACAATACAGTACATTATAATGCAACATAAAATAATACAGTACAGTACATTACAGCACAATACTATATAGTACAATACAGTAAAAACGCTGCACTTTCAATTATTTTGGTATGATTATGACAGAAAATACAATTTCTAACATGCCTGGTTTACAATTTAACACAGTCTGTTCTTTGAAGATCCTCAGGGAGGGTGCGCACCGTGACAAGAAAATGCCTTTTGCAATCAATTGTTTTTAGTCACGGTATCTAGGATCTGTTTCTGACGAGAGCAGCAACCGTTCTCCGAAAATTTTAAGAACAATTTTCTTAAGTAGTCTGGGGCAAGCGAATTCAAAGATTTGTAAGTCAGTGTGGCGTCTCTTTTTTACCATATAAACAAAATCGACTAAGGTTTATTTGCACCCACTTCAAGTCATGTCGATAAATCTTCTGATGAAACATCTTTTGATTTTCCTACCATGTTTCGTGCAATGCAAAGTTGTGCCACGGATGCTCAGATAGAATAATACTGGAACCTCCCAAGAGTATGGTCACATGACTTGAAATGGGTAAAACAAACCTTAGTCGATAAGGTCTGTTACTGATAGTTGACTAGCCAAGATTTCGAATGGGCAGAGCAGCAGAAGCATTTCATGGGCTGTTTGTTACATTTCTGGCAGCTTTATTTTGGATCTTTTGCAAGACGTTAATTAGCGATTCACTACAGCAGCCCCAAACGGAGTAATAGTAACAATAGTACCCCGTAGGTCTACTTATTTTACTATATTGAGCACCCAAGGATGTGCCTGCCAATAGGGACCACTTTCAGCTGAAAATTCCACGACAGAATTACACCATTTGTGTCTTTGTTCCGGCACAGCTAAGAGAAAGTAGCTTTATATGAGCATGAGTCAGCTATGCCCATGCCCATATAAAGCTACTTTCTCAAGAGCAGGTCAAATTAGACATGAAAAATATTCAAAATAACTTAACAAAAGAGACGGGCGCTATCCAGGACAGGTGTTATATTTCAAAAGCTTATTCTAGGACAGGGTCATAAACTTTTTCCTGGCTGGCAAAGCCCGGTTGTTTTTCTCCAAGGTAGACCCTCCCCCCGGGCAATCATATAAACAAGAGCTTACCTTCATTCGCAATGACTATCCAGTCAGGTTTAAACGATGGAGCACTAACGTATGAGCTTCGATCATATTCACAACTGACATCTATCCTTCGATCTTGGCTTCGTATTACCATACCACGAACACCATACACTTTCATAATTACTGTATTCCTATATGTAATCTTGCTGGATGTCTCTTCAATTGTCCAGTTACACAAGTGTGGAGCACTCCCCAGAGTGATGTTGGCAGATGATATCGAGGCTGTACATGCTGGATCACGAAGTGTGATGGCAGAATATATAGATGCATTGTAGTATCGTCTGTCCAAATCGATTCGCAAATAATTTATACCACATGACGCATGTGTAGCGTTGTCTGTAGGTGATGTGAAAGAAAACAGTGAGGCAAGCAAGCAAGCAAGCTAGCCAGCAAGCAAGCAAAAGCAAGCAAGCAGGATGAGGGACATTTCACTCCCGAAAAATCTCCTACACCTTTGACAAAAACCTTTGCTTTCAAGACAAATCAATCGAAAATCCGCAAAAATTCCTTTGTTCTGAAAAAATGTCATACGTTTTTTCGAATCAGTGAAATGCACTTCGAAGCGAGCAAGCAACCAACCAAGCAATGTTTCAAACATCGCGAAATGACGCAACGCATCCACCTATGTAATAAAGAATCGGGCGGGAAAGAATCCATCCAAGAACATTGGAAACGTGCTTGGCCTTTGACCTCTAACCTTCATCAATGAAATGAAGAAATGGTAGATAGTTCCATAAATGCATTGATAGTATCATTAGAAAGAAGTTTTAGATTGAGATGACACTCTTGCCAACTTGATGGACAGACAGGTCTGTTCCATATAGAAATCGTGTGAAACATCATGCTGTCATATCAAATCAAACAACAGCACAAAGCGTATCCATGGCTCACAACTTACAAGTTAGACGAATATACAAGTTAGGCGAGCCAGACGCAGATTGGTACAAGCTTTAGTACAGTATGGTACAAGCATGGGTACAAGTTGGTTATCCTTTGGAAACAAAGAAGTCGTGCTTGATATGTTAGTGAATGTATCTGTATATGTACCATGCGTGAATGTATCTGTTTGATGTAAGACCCTGTGTTGTGTGTATGTGTGTTTGTGTCAAATTAATTTCATATCTTTGAAATTGTAAGTGTCATTCGTGGTGGAACTCACTGTCAATATGTCCTTTCCCTCTATGCATGGCAAGCATTTCATAAGTCTTGTTCTTTATTTCTTTTAATCGTCTTTGTTGAATAAAAAAAAGAAAAAAGTCGGGCTGAAAATGAGGATTTGTGACATTTCTAGTGTTTCCTATCATATCTTTTGTTGAATAACAAGCAAAAATTACACTTAATTTAGTTTCTTTGCTATATTTTTTCACCTTTGGTTCACATGCCCGACTCTGAGTCTTAAATATGAATCTGTCCTCCAGCGATCTCAGGCCAAAGGCCAGAGTTCATAGCTCTTCAAAAATCATTATTGCAAATGTCTCGACAATAAAAACACGAAAGACCGCAGAGACATGCGAACGTAGTCAAAAAACATTACAAATTTCATACCTACCAGCAGATATCTCCACATATGTCCCGCATATAATTGCAATGAATACCAGGAAATTCAATGATGCCGGTCTTGTAAATTTCGTTGCCATATTGGGTGCTCCAAGTAACAAACAAATATTGTAAATTCATCATAAGATTCTTCCAAGTAATTATGGTTTGATTTTGTGAGCGAAAACCTTCTCTCTGCGTGTGTTTATTTGTTTGGATTTCTACTTGATTCTGATTGCGCTTTACGCGATTTCGCCTTCTGGCCTAGGACTGATGACGACTTTATCCTTTCATTTTAATTTTCGTTGTGTTTTGTTGTTGACGAAAGATTTATTGTTGGTTTGAGATTTACGTCATACTGTTTACGTTTAAACACCAGCACAAAAGAAAGATTATGGAAATTTGACCTGTTGTGAACCACTGGTGAATGCCTTTCATTTGTCAATCGAAAGCCAGTTAGCAACCTCTGTGCGGGCCTCTGTGAGGTATCATCAAACAAGAGCTTGTGTGTTGTGAGATCAACAGCAGTGTGAAAGATGAATTGTAATTACTGGAATGCGGAATAGAAGGTAATATTTGTGTCCGACTTACGAGTGGACTTGCTACAAGCCTCTCTCTCTTTTAAATTCGAAATAGAAAGAGAGAGAGGCTTGTAGCAAGTCCAACTTACGAGGAGGGATGCACTGTGTCAATCTTTCGAAGATAGTACAAGATTTTTTCAAAACATTACGATTTTCAAGGAATTTTTTAGGAATTTTCTCCTGTAAGGCCATAGACAATAATAAAAATGCACAATTTGCCGGGGTCGCAAGAAAAGCTTGATTGATAAAGGTGCTCTTTGCCATCATTCAAAACAGTTCAAACCCTGGTTCAAGCCATATTTGGCACGTGAGCTCCTACGCAGTGATACGTCACATCTTTTCTGATCAAATTTGATAAAGATATTGGCTACATCAAGAAAGTATTGTAGACAAAATCGGCGAAGGTTTGTTTGCGCCCATTTCACGCCATGTGATCGATCTCTTGATAAAACATCTTTTGGTTTCTCTTACATATTTCGTACCATGCAAACTCTGCCATGAATGCAAAAAGTAGAATAATGCGGAAAGCTCCCAAGAGCATGGTCACATGACTTGAAATGGGTAAAACAAACCTTAGCCGATTGGGTCTTTTGCTCATGATAAGAAACAGGATTTTTGCTCTGTGCGTAGATTGTATGTAGTGATAAGCGTTAGGCATTTCAGTCCAAATAAAACTCATTAGTTTTTCGCTAAAATTCCTTTGTTTACAAGAAAAATCCACAAAAATCCCAATATCCCTTTAGCTTCCAAGAATATCCTGCACCTTTTCGAAGAATGGACTGTTCCTCAGTGATACGTCCCTGGGTAACAAAGCCAACACAAAAACCACATATTGGGTTCCAGAAACTAAACAAGATAAACTGGAGAAATGGCAAGAAAAATATTCTTACTCCTTGTGTGTTTTGAAGATTTTAGTACCCAGGACATGATAAAACGGCAAACGGAAATGAATAAAATGGAATGAAAGTGGGGGATAGCAAGACAGACCCCTTCTTCAGAAGATATTGGGATGACAAACAATTACTCACCAAAAACACAGTTATTGCACATATTGACACATATTTTCATCTGAAATTTAATGTGAGACAGATTTTTGATACTTCTATGAACATTTACGATGACTACGTTCACACAATGCCAGCACATTTTGAAAACGGTCAAAAATGTGACGGTCGCAAAATTTGACCTAGCGTTCACATGATTCCAGCACAATTTGAAAACGCCAGGAGGTTTGACAGTAACAAAGTCATTGCAGTTTCCCCTAGAATTTAATGCCAAAGAAAGGTACCTGAACCTTGAGAATCGAACAGCTTCGTTTCGAAAGCGTCGATGAATACTCCTTTTTCATCATTTTTGATTGTTTACACGATGCCGTTTTCAAAATGTGTCGGTTAAATTAGATAGAGTAGACTGACGACGTGATTCCTTGTATTCGTTCATTATTTTCAATCTGATATTTTATTATCGAAAAAATGAAATAGAATAAAATAAAAAAAGATAGCGATACTATTGAGACTTATGTAATGAGTATATAGATAAAGTTCCGTCTTCAGCTACCTTTTCAAAAATCTGCCGGCAAAATCTGCTTAATTTTGGGATCTGTTGCAGGGAGCTACGGGGGCTCAAAGTAACAAGAATTCCCGCATGCATGCGTTGTTTCTGCTCTGTTGGTCAAAGCCTTTATGATTTCTAACTCTTTCTATCGGCATAATTGCAAAATAAAGACAGTTATTAATGTGAAAATTTGAGTGGAGGCTAAACTTTGTATGCACAACAAGATTTTGGCCTCAAAAATGTAAAACTTCAAGAACCAAATACTTGCCCTCATTGCGCTCTTACCCGTCAATCGCGAGTCATTTTCTCTCATAAACCGCAACCGTCAGTTTTCTTCACTACGTTTTATGATCACTATTTCATGTGGAAGAAGCAGGAATCCCAGGGACATTTATGTGAATCTACAAATGGCGATGACCGTTCTATTACAGCTATCCATAAACTTGATATATAATAGCGGTTATCCAGAAAAAGTTCCACGAAGTAACAGAAAACCGTAAACCGTTCGGTAAAATCCCAGTTTTCCGTAACTGCGTAGCAACACAGAAAAAGTATACGGCACTGATTTTCTTGCAGCAACGCATTCCACATCCAAAATAAGGCTGAATCTGGAAAACCGCCTCACCGTAATAGACCTCCATAAATTTTCACTAATTTGGGACTTTTTCTAACTCATGCTGTACTTTCTTGGAGCTAATATTTATAAACTGTAGCGCTTCTGTAGGTCAGTTGCAGACAGATTTGCAGACAGTTGCATCTTTCTACCAGGTTGTTTGTTACTGAGCTAGTTGCAAGATTAAAGAGAGCTGCATTCAGCATTTTTCTGCCTGTATCACAGCTTGCCAGCCACCAAAAGTGCTTAATAATCTGAGGCCAATGGTAAGGGAGAACATCACTTTGTAAGCGGGAGCTGTAAGAGACAGAGATAAGGCATTCATATAGGAACATCTACATTCCGAAAATATACAGTACAGTAAAACCCGCGCAATTTTGCAAGTCAGCCTGACTAGGTTCTTACATGTTGGGTATTTAGTCGGAATCGGGGCTGCCAAGGTTCTTGAATTGGTTCTTACTTCATTCAGGGCTTTCAGGTATTTCTTTTGTTAGCCTACTATTCACTGTCAGTTCACAGCACTTCAGCTCATGAGGCCTCATTCACAACAGAAGTTTGCGGAAGAATCAGAACTTTTATATAATCTAATGAAGAGCTTTCAAAACATTTGTAGAGTTCTGTGTAATATTCACATATGGTATTATCAGTTTGTACAGGCTCAATGACTTGATTTGGCAATTTCCACAAATAAGAACCTATTTCAAATTTCAGGCTGAATGGCTTCTTATACAATGAGGGCCTAATTTTAGCTTGTAGGTTCTTAATCACTAGGTTCTTATCCGCGGGTTTTTACTGTATTCAATCACGAATGTATTCAAGCAATTAATATATTACTTAAATCTCTTTGTTATTTTTACACTTTGACACTTAGTCGCTTTGCCTTCCCGGCCCTTTGTTTTCATAATTGTTACAAATCTTGACAAGAAATGTTTTCATCCTTGGTTGGTCGTCCTCAACAACTGAAAAAGCTTTACTCAGGATTTTGGTAATTCTAATGGATGAATATCTACCCCTGCAAAGAATGACAGTGAATGAAAACTAGATCAATGAATTTGTGGGGTACTTGGATGCAACTAAGTTTTACTGGGTTTACTGTCTTCTCACTTAAACTAAATGGTATGATCAATACTTACCTTCCATTCAGCACATTCTTTAACTATGGATTCTTCCCTTGAAGAAAAGTGAAGCAGATGAGCGATGACACCAATCAATTGCCGCGACTGAAATAAAGATGGCAACAAATTAAGTGTTTTATGCTCGTATAAAATATGTAAAAGCATGGTCCAAGAGCGTGTGTGTACTTTTAACATGAGTCCAAATTTTGTCTTAAGAATTTGCTGGCCTTTCTTGTTATGAACACAAGATAAATTTCTTTAAATCACTAATTCACTCTCATGGCAAGCAAGGCATTTGGCAAGCGGGCTGGCTCGCCTGCATATGACCAGGTTCTTTGCAACTGTGTTCGTGTTCGTGTAGTCTTTGCTATCGAGCTAAACAACTTCTTGAAGACCCTCGTCAACCTGCATGTGACAGACATTTGTCAAGTAAAGATAACAAAGATCAACGAAATATCGACAAAGTATGAAATAGGTAACCTTGAAAACATACTTGATCATTTGTGCTGCACATATACTTCAAAACGACGTTCTTTATATATCTTTATATAGTTAAGGAATATCTGCTCTGAAAAGATACAAAATTTTCATCGCATATACGGCAGGAATACATATCAAACGAAAAATGATTTAAAAGGCAAAATGAAAACAGACAGCACTGAAAGCTTTCTTCATCTGAAACTCATCAAAGTATGACTATTTGACCTTTCACCATGAGCAATAGGACACCCAGTGTGTAGCAGTTTGAAATTTATACCAGAAGCAAGCCACCTTAACTTAGTGTCTTTTGTGTTTTGAACTTATTTTTACTTGGTATACAACCACCTTTCACTGTTTCGTAATTTTAAAACTTTTCGGCAGTGAGCCACCTTAAGTGCAGAGCCACCTTAACCGTAAAGCTCTAAGCGGGAAAAACTTAAGCCTAGGTGGCTTACTACTGAAAAATTTCAAAATTACGAAACAGTGAAAGGTGGTTGTGTACCAAGTAAAAATAAGTTCAAAACACAAAAGACACTAAGTTAAGGTGGCTTGCTTCTGGTATAAATTTCAAACTGCTACACACTGGGTGTCCTATTGCTCATGGTTTCACATACTGATGAGTAGAAGACGAAAAAGTTGTCAGTCATGTTTAATAACGGATTTGCTAATCAGCACAACAGTTACACAGATAGGTAGGAAGGAAGGTGATAACTTTGGTAGCAATTTGATAGGACATAAAACTTTGAAAACAGTTACCAAAATTAGCGTTAAGACGAACAATGAATTTCCAGCAAGTAAACAATTCTTCACACAACAAAATGCATTGAAAAGGATACTTTAAATTTATTTCGTATGAATCTTCAATTTCAGGTTTTGTGTTTTGTGATATGTTCGATATTTGTTGATGTTTTCCTTTTGAATTATAAGATGCTTCATTCTCGTTCTTCATTTTCTGAAATCAAAAGATGTACTTTAATCAAAAGAAAGAAAAAGCAGAGTTGCGGACTAAAAACATAATGTATGACTGGAAACCAAAGACAAGTTCTGTACGGTTCATTGCCATACAAGATTTCTCAAGGAGATATTTCATAAACTGAAGTTTTCAATGCGATGGAGGGATCACATCACGTTGCTGGAGGGATAACATACGGTAAGGCGGAGGATACTCAGTATTTGGAGGGATAACACGCAGTAAGGCGGAGGGTTTTCAGGTATCCACAGGGATCACAAACAGTTTAACGGAGCGATAAACTCCAGAATACTGCACAGACGTTCTACAGGGTGAATATAATCTTGGTTAAGTTTCAAGATATTCCACTTTTGAGCAAACGGGTAGACATGGAAATGCGACTACCATCCTGCAATACATACCATATCTTTTTGGTAAGCTTTCTTTAGATCCAAGAACTTCTGTTGTTGATTGGTCAGTTTCTGATGAGAACAAATGATCATGTCACATAACGGATTGGCGGAATGTGTTAGTAAAGATTATGATTAGGAGTTTGTGGTGCCAGAAAAAGTTGCAATGACGAAATGATTCCTTTCAGTCATTCGATGTTTTTCAATCTGATTTCTTTATTTCCCTCCATCTAATTCAATGAGCAAAACGGAAGTTTCTGTGATGAGTCTAAGAAAATGTGGCAATTTATCTTTCTAAAGTCCAATGCGAAATATGATCCAGAAGAGAAATTGGGTTGATGGTTTAAACCATTGTTTGTTCTTTACTCGCATGGTAGATGGCTACATATACACACTTTTTTAAATGCTATAAATTTTTTTCAGCCTCGATATTCTTAAGACTTTTTCTTTTTTGAGCCTGAATATGTTCTTAAAGCACTCTTATATTTTTTAAATCTGATATAGTTTAAGCGGAACATAGTTAAAATCTGGAATAGAAACGACGCTTTTTGAAAAAACAAGCGAGATATGTCAGTCTTGCGATTCTCTGTATGAACGTCGCAATGAAGGCAACCTACTGAAATATGTGCCACAAATATGCGAGCTGATGCTGAGCAATTAGCCTGTGTTACTAGTCTTAAAAATTGGATGATTCTGAGCTTGAATATTCTTATAAACATTATTCTCATAAAAGAGTATAATTAATCATATACCTTGCTTGATTCATCCAGTTCCGCTTGTAGAGATTTGTTTGCAATTCTCAGCTCTTGAATCTGAAAAATGTAAGATTATAGGTATATGATTAGTTAACGATTTGATATTTGAATCAGGGTCAATTCCCTGTTTGAATGAATACCACCGTAAAAATCAGCACGCAAGAAATTTCATCATATTTAACTACAGCCTAGAAGCTTCAAAATTTAGTCCTTTGTGTAAGATCCTGTCCGTCCTCGATTTTGTATAGAGTCTTGTTTTGAGGAATAAGTGTATTGACACAATACTTTGGCTGTGAAAATCTGAAATAATAATTTGATTAACATGTAAAATAAACTCTTCACTCATCTGAAAGGCCTACACAGGCCTGATTCCACCACACTGCAAAATTTCAATCCCGTGTCGCCGTATTTTGATTTTAAATGGAAACAATTGAAAACTGCCTACAAAGGAACAATAATCCCGAAAAACTTTGATAACGTTTAGGAACCTAATTTCCCCAGTACAAGTACGTAGAGCCTGATCCTTTACAGATAACCAAGCAGCCTTACTTGAAAAAAGTTTGTTTCATATTTGCGAGTTTTTATGGCAGCATTTAAGGTTTTAAGACAGGGCTTTTTCCTGATATTGAAATGGGTGTACCGTGTGTTGAAAAAGTGCCCCCTTTTGATTGGAAAAAGGAACGAATCAATAAACTATGGGGCTTCCCGAGTATAACAGCAACATTTTCAATCTTTAACTTAAGGGCACATACCCTGCACTTTAAAGTTGTCCACCAAACAACAAACATTGGAGATACAATTTCCAAAATTCAAGATTTAGGGTGCACCTGTTATAGATATTTCGTAAAGGAGACTAGCCATGACTTGACATCATCAGGCATATCCCAGAAGAATTTTAACTATAACTTTAGTGTTTAGTTCTGAAAAGAAGTGGATTTTTTTCTTTTGCAGAATCCTTATATTTCATTGGAAAATTGATAAGAACAATCAAAAGAGGAAGCCAATCGAGGAGAAGGAATGAAGGCAAGCTTACTTCACGAATTGGCACAACGATTCTATCATGTTTCGTTTCGCACATTTGTCTTCTATTTGTTAGATTAGAGTTGTGGCTATGCGTATATAATTCTTGAAAAGTACCTCGTTTGTTAGCTCATCTTCGACATGTAGTTGTCCCTGAGCTTCAATATGAGCCTAAAAATATGAACAAAAGTCAGGCCTAACCAATCCATCTTTCGATAACCATGAACCATACAAGAGAAAATTTAAAAACTGAAAAACAAACTATGCAAATGTAATTCCTGTCATCGAATATGCTCAAGGGTAAAAAATAGAATTTCTTCCACTTTCAAGATTTTGTCTTTGTAGAATGATACATAATCTCCTATGTTGATTCGGTTCTTTGAGACTGCATGAATTCTAATGTTTGCGCACGCACAAAGACTAATGATAATAGGACAGAGCAACACAAAAGTTATTTTTACGCTTTAATTGAAAATAAAAACAAAACTATACGCTACCTGTCTTTCAGCAAGTTCCAGTTCCAGTTCTCGAGTGCGTGCAGTAAGTCTAGCAACAGTCTTTTTCATATCTAAGAAACAAAGCAAATAATATCATGTAAGCAATCAATTCGTTGAAAATACGACACGGTACACAACATGCAAAACCAACTTTGCTATTCAAATGAAAGGGTAAGATGGGGGTAATTTGGGTCTAAAATGGGCAATTTCGAACTAAAGAGCACCCTCACAAACTCGCTCGAAAGATCGAAGATTTCTTTTCGCTTTGATTACATTGAACCTTGCTTTTGTCGTTCTTGGAAACTTGTTCCCGTTCTTCAATTTGAATTTGAACATTTATTTGAAATTTTTTACAATCCTCACTTTTGCGTGTAATTTCTACCTGCTGGCGGGAAATTTGGGTAGAAAGGCAGTATCCACCTCATCAGAAGCATTGTAAATTCAATGAAATAAAAATAAAAGTGAAAAAAAAGAAAAATCTTCACCGTTTTCAAAATGTGCCTGAATCGTGTCAACGAAGTCTGATACGCGGGTTTTTACCGTAGAGGTTCTACCTTATGATCAACTAAGGCAGCAACACGCAAAGGCCTGTGAAGATCTACTCTTGGCAATAAAAGAAGACAGATTTAAAAAGATGGAAAACAATATTGCTCCACAAATTATGCACACCGTGGTTGTCATGATGGCTTTTTCTTTTGTGAGGACTTGCAAGTCTGTTGTTTTCTTCGAAATCTTTAATCTGAAAGAGAATTTGATCAAAATGTGAATGTGAATACAGTTTGTACCGAAAAAGCTCTATTAAGCCCTCGGGGGGGGGGGTTATATTCAATTTCGGACCTCCAGAGGGGGGCCTTAGGGCCTTAATAGAGAGGTGGCTTACTAGAGAGGGGGGCTTATTAAAAAATCAAGTGACAAGGATATATCTGGTAGCTTTTCAGTTCTTTTATCCGATATTTTGCGGAATCAACATATGATTTACGACTCAAATACATAAATTCAACACAGTTTTTATCCCAAACCATATCAAAATTAACATGCAAGGTTGTGTCACTATGCAGATGGAAATATTTGGTAAATTCTGGAATTTTGGTTAAGTGGGGGGGGCGTTAGTAGAGAGGGGGCTTATTTCAAATTTTGACTGAGAGGGGAGGGGCTTAATAGACAGGGGGACTTAATAGAGCTTTTTCGGTAAACATAAAGTTACTGTGACAAAACTATTCTATGAATAATGATCATAGATATACAACTTGATCAATAAAATACTGTTCTCTACACAAGGTGAACATATCACATCGGAGACATTAAAAAACTGCTGAAATCATATTTTAGGGAACATACATAATACATTACACATACTCTTTCCTGACAAACATCCAAGTTTTCATCCCTCTCCTTGATCATTTTTCTCAGTTCTGATATTTCTCGTTCTCTGAAATTTGATAACAGGAAACCATAAGATGTTATAAAAAATGCATCAAAACCGAAAGAAACGTGATGTAAAATTCGTTTCTCCAGGAATCAATTCTATTTCACCAGTGCTTGCTGACTTTTATTTCTACGGTACCTTAAGAACAGTTGCTGTATACAGTCAATTTTTACTTTAATTACTGCACTAAGCTTTAACCAAAATCAAAGTGCTACATGTATTTAAATCAAAAACTTGAACAACAAAATTCAGGTATCTTATTTATATCTCAGAACTAAAAAAACCTGTTTTGTCGACGCTCCTTCTCCCTCCTTATGCTCCTTCTCCCTCTTTATGCTCCTTCCCCTCCTTACGCTCCTTCCCCCCTCCTTACCCAAAAGTCTAGCTACGCTTTTCGCTCCTAAGAAGACCTAAATTACTACGGCAAAATCATTCAATTTGACAAAAATGTATGATTTTTACCGATATGTCATTAAATTCTCAAAGTTTTCAACATGTACAAACTGTCTGCTTCAACCTTTTTCAAAAGTAATTACATCTCTTAGGTGCCACAAGTATATCATTCTCACCTCTCTAACAACGCTTGTTCTCTATTTTCTAAATTCACCTGTAGGGTAGAATAAAGAACATTAAAAGATCTCAAAAGCTTCGGTGGAAATGATTTCAAATAACCTGTAATCTAACGTTTTTCCTTGGACTACCAATATTTTCTTTTCAGTATGAATATACATATCTAAGGGCAAAGATGATAAAAATGAACATTATTAAGAAACCTTTAAGAGATGTGTAAAAAATTCTGGGTGCTAAAAGTCTGATAATACAAAGAATCTTTCATTACCTACTGAAATTCTTAGCTTCTTTTAAAACATAAGTGTAAAATAAAGTAAAGGACGGTATTTTGCACTGTGACTGGCCCAATCTTGATGACGTAGAGACTTCAGGGTTAAGGGATATACATACCCGCATTTCTTTGATTTCATTTTGATAAATACTGTCCATGCCAAGACTATTTCCTAAATGTTCGTCATTGTCCTTGAATCAATAAAAATTCAGCAGTGAGCAATAACTTTTACTATTTTTCAATTAAATACTCTACAATAACAAGCTATTCGAGACAATACAGATGAACCACCTTTGAACACTGCGAGGACTATATCACAGGGAGCAAAGACAATGACTACCCCATGGTCATTACATAAAGAGCATTTTTCGCATATTGCTACCTAGCAACCGAAGGCAAATTTTAGGAAGCTGAGAAGCAGCGTTTCGGCCTTTCCCCTCGATGTGACGACACCTCGTCATTCCTTTAGCTTTGAATTACAAGGGCAAGCCGGAAAAAGTTCCAGCTTTTGAAAATTCGAAGAACCAAGCATCACAGGTTTGAATGACTCAAATGTTAGATAAAATCAAAAAGATTGAAGTATTTTTGTCATTTTTCTTGCTGTTTTACCAGCACTAGAAGTATAGGTAAATTCACCTTTATAAAAATTTTCATGGTTTTCAATCATCTTTCCATGTATGTACTTAATCACCCTGATAATGACCATACAAAGGCCACTCATCTTAGAATAAAGTACCGTAGTATGATAAATATTACTCTGAATTTCCACTAAATGCAAAATTTCATGTGTGCTACATTTCAGCTGATTTGATTGGCTGAATCCAAAGTTACATCAATCAAGGGGAATGTCTCTTGATTCTAAACATTGAAGGTGTAGCCCGCAAGAAATTTCGCACCTAGTGAAAATCTAGCTTTTAGGATGACCAATTGCGACGTTTGTTCATAAAGCCTAGAAAGCAAAGCAATTATATCTTTTTCCTTGAACCTTAAACCATTGTAAAGTTCTGTGCAATGAATTTTCCGTATCTTCTCCCCCTCCCCCGGAGAATTGGAAATACTTATTGTATGGGTACCTTCGGAACTGGAAAGATCAAAACAGTCAGTGACAGGCAGGATCAAAGATTTTATTGAAAATTTGGATACCCGTAAGTTGTATGTAGTTATTAATGGCTTTATATTTGCTTAGTTTGATTTTAAAATTTAGAAGGATGGAAGAAAAGATATGTGCGAAATGTAAAATTCCAAAAAGTAAATGTACCTTGAATTCGCCATCTTTTATATTCGATATCAAGCAATCCTTTTGCCTCATAGCTTCTTCAAGGGATGATATCTGTAAATTGTTAAAGAAAAAACATTCACTCATGGAATGAACTCTATTGTTCAAATGAATGACAAAGAGACTGGATAAGGACGACAAGGGAACTTATCTCAGCTTTTTGGAAAGAATAAGCAGCCTCATTCCGAAAGTGTTGAAATTTTCTGTTTTCATCATTTTTCGAGTGTCAGCACATCGCCATTTGCAAACTGTACTGTTTAGAGTTTCGTTAGCAAAACGTCCTGGTAATTTCACCCAGAAGTAAAAGGTTTAAAAGCGATTTTGCCTATTTACCTGATTTTTTAACTCTGTCGTTTTTCTTAAAGCATCCTCCAGATAAACTGATACATTCTGGTATTCACTTTCCTTCAAAGAGAGTTCAGCCTATAATTGAATTAAAGAAATAGATATTAACCAGCAAGGTAGAAAGAGATATCCAGCGTCTTTTTCAGTAAAAATTGAAATAACTATAGTATTGAAAATACAGTATTTACCAAAAATGCAGCAAGTGAATAGATTTTCTGCCCAAAGCCGCCTTACAAAGCTGGCCAAAACGAGCGAAAACAACAAGGCCTAGATTTCTATGTTTTTCTTCTTTACAACGATGACATTTACAACTATTCAGCATATGTTTATCCTCTGTTATTCTACTGGGAGAGCAGAATCCCCCTAACTAATTTTCTTACACTAATGGGGAAGACGTGTTCAACCACCAAAGGAGAAACACGTCCCGAAGGAAATCCTTGCTTCAAGGCAGCAAACGTTTGGTCGCAACATTAGGGCATTTTTGATAGTTAGTTTCTTCTTGGGTTTTATCTCGCGAAAATCCCTCATACCGTCGGTTGAATGTGGCCAATTTCAAGGCAGAGAAATTCCTAGGAGGTGAGATATAAGGATCCTCTTACCTGAACTTGATCCTTTTCTTCTAAAACTTGTTCTATCTTTTCTTGATAGTGTCTGATTCTCCTTTCCTGTTCTTCAACTCGAGTTTCCAGTGTTTCCTAGGATGAAATCAACCTTCAAATATGCTGAATCCTCTCCTGCATCATGAATTTGAAATGCCAGCAGAACTATATGTTGACATAGCATAGCCAATCTTTTTGCAAGTTAAAAGATGTTAAGGGGGCGATGGCCGTTAAAGATGAATGATGGAGCTGTAAATACTTTTGCAGCTTCAACTAGAGAATATTTTTTGATACTCACTCATAGTAAATTACCATAAACAAACTCCAGCTTTTTGAAGACTTCTATAGCTTGAAGACAGAACACAAGGGGCTAGTACGTTGCATCCTCGCCAACCCTCCAGGAAAGTCACGGAAGAATTCCCAACAGATAAGCCATTTACAAATCTTATCAGTGTCAAATCTGTTCTCTGAATTTTCAGAAAAGCTCATTTTCGGGTATACCTGACTAATCTTATGCCATTTTTCTTTTACAATTTTTGCTGATTTGTGTGATTTGGGGGGAGGGACTTGTCCCCCAGACCCCCCGTGGCATCGCCAATGAGTAGACTTTTACATGGAATTTTATCAAGGTCTACTGAGGTCTATTCTATTTTATCAAGGTCTACTCTGAGGTCTACTCTTAAGGTATAAGTCTACAAAAATATAAAAATGAAAGCTAACCGTGTTGATCCTGTTTGAATGCTCGAATCGATAGGAAATCTTTCTTATCTGGAAAAAGAAAGTTCCAACAAATGTGAAAAGAAAATCAACAGAGTAGTGTGAAAATATTTTAGTTTCTGGACATTTTTAAAGAATTAAAAAATCAATATAAAACTAGTCAGATTTTTATTGTTCTTTTGTGGTTGTCCAGAAGTTGATCCGGGAATGAAAACAGAAATGACCGTTGCAAACGAGAAGTGATGGCCTGATGTGTAGCAAGGAAACAGATTTGCAAATCTACGAACATTATCAAAAAATTTTTTCCAGCATTTAACAGAAAGAAAATCAATCCAGGAAATATGACCTAAATTTCTAGTAACTTACTTTGCAGCATTATATACAGCTCCAGAATAAGAACATACCGTAAGTCCTCAAATAAGCCCCACCTTCGAATAAGCTCTCCCCTGATTGTTTGCGAAATAAGTCACCACCCTTGAATGAGCTCCCACGGGGAGTTAATCAATTAAAATTCTTGTCAGTTTGATCATTCTTGACGAAAAACTGTTCATCATTTTTAGGGAATATCTTTTGATGCTATTTTTGACTGACTTTCTTCGTGTTTTTTTCAACGTACTCGGGCTTAGATATTACCTTTCAAACAATATTTCCCAGTACATCTCCTGATTTTAAGTATACTGACCAGCATCAAGTAAAAGAAGAAAATTAATCCTGATAATAGTTTTGGCTGCTAAATAAGCCCCCATCCTGGAATAAGGCCAACCACGAATAAATCCCGATCCCAAAATATTTCTTGCCAAATAAGCCTCCGAGGCTTATTCGAGGACTTACAAATGAGAAAAAATGAAGTTTGAAAAGAGTGCAAATTGAGCTGAAGACCGTTGCCAGTAGACACAAACAACGACGAAACCTTCACAGAAAGCAGTCACTGAATGATGACGATGACGATGACGACGATGATGATTTTGGTATGCAATTGCAAAGTGTTAGATATCATATCCAGCTTTTTCTAACTATTGAACACATGTTATATCTAAATGATATTCTGTTAGAGCGAAAACACTAACAAATGTAGCTCTCTCCTCTTAGAAAAATTCTAAAAAATCTTATTTGATAATACTAGAATAGAAAAGTGAAACAAAACCTGAAAAAATGTTAACCTCAGATTGAAGATCCCTTATTTTTTCTTCTGACTTTGCTCTTTCTTCCTCTAATTTACGTGATGTCTCTTTTAGACGTGACTCGAGCAATTTATTCTGCAAATAAATTAAAGCATGTAATTTCATTTTTGACAATTTTCCATCAGTTATTGACGCACTTGAGATGTACCTACTTTAAAGGAAATGGTCCTTGCCTTGTAATAAAATTTTTCTGCATTTTTGAAAAGGGATAACACAGTTGCCTTATTGTCTTATAGATAAACAATATTTTCAAAACGTATACAACATTTAGATACAACGGTAAAGCACTTTCCTTCACAATTTATTTGATCTTGGCATTCTTGAAGAACAATGGAAGTGCTGAAAAAAATCTTCTTGCTGCGTGTAGTGCCACAATACAAAGACAAACAAGTAAATAACATAAAATATAAGCACTTTGATGCGAACTGAAAGTAGCGATGTTTCGAGCATAGCCCGTAATCAAGCCAATGGAAGTTCTGCTTTGAATCAACCACTTAGCGCATAACGCATCTCTGCATCTGCAACTACTGAGAACTGAAGCAGCAAGAAAATCATTTTGGTTTCAAGGACCTCGCTGTTACAACGAACTTCCCTTGGAGATTCGTTCCTTGAATTCTTTTGTGCTATTTAGATCAAAATTGAAGGAGTACTATGACTAAAAGTGATTCCCTGTAAATAAGATACTCTTGTCGAAACGATTTCTTGTAAATATTTTTGTAATTTCCTCGACCAATTTTTACATTGTATGAGGATTACTATCATTAATTTCTCTTTACATTATATTTTAATTTTAACAGGGCCCTTGTTGATAACAATACTTTCTAGTATTGATAAGGTATTTACCCTGTATAAACATGTATATTATAATTATTATTATTATTATTATTATTATTATTATTATTATTATTATTATTATTATTATTATTATTATTATTATTATTATTATTATTATTATTATTATTATTATCATTATTATTATTATTATTATCATTACTTAGAATGACCATTCTTATGCAGTAGATCAGAAGCTAATCCTACGAAAATGTATAGACATTTTCTTAATAATTGGTGATCAGACGTTCGGACCAACATTGTTCGGGGGGAGGGGGGAAGGGCGGAGAAAAGAGTGAAAAATTTTCTTGCTGTGTATTTTGGATGGTTATTAAGAAACAGGTTAAGTTAAGAAACAGGAAAATCAAGTTTTTTCTAGTTATTTCGGCAAAGATTATAGAGCAAAACTAATCCACACAAACCTGAGCTTCAAGAAATCCAGCCCGATCACTTGAAATCTCTAACTCTGATCTCTCTTCCTTTACCGATTTCAATTGTCGTTCAAGATCAGCTACCTGAAATGAGTATTTCAACCTTTAAGGAGTGTCGACAATTCATAGATTATACTAGTATAGTGAAAACTTGCTTAACCGCTTACCACTCACACTCACTAGTTTCATAGCTTGGTTTCAAAGTTAGCGTGACAGCGAGCCTAAATGGACCGGGCAGCGGCTTTGGCATTCTTACGTGAGCACGTACGGTAAGATGTCTTAACTTGAATCGTTTCCTTGGCGGCTTCTTCTCGCAACAGTTAATTTATGACAGACCTTATGTAATGGCCTTCGGGTAGACAGCCTTTTTCTTCTCAGGGTATCCCTTCAGTAGCATTGCAAAGAAATTTTGAAGCAGTGAAGTTTGCAATATGCAGTGTAATTTTTGACGGAATATGAAAAAATGTTCTTGCAGCATGGCCCTACGATTGATGAATTTTGCATGTTCATTCTGCATGCAAGCTCCACCTTAGAAGTATGTTCGATGGTAAATATATATTGAAAAACTACGTTCAATAGAGACTCATACTCATGCAAACTGAATGATCATCTTACTGCTTAAAGGAATTTACGACATCCTCATTTTACGAATAAGTTACCAGCATCAAGGGTTATACACGAAAACTTTTTAATACCTTTTCTTGTAAAGTGAGAACTTTCGAGGTTTCTGAAATTCGTTCTTTTTCCTGTGAGTATTCAAGTTTTTCTAGTTTCTCTTCTTGTATTTTTAACTGAAAGCAAAAGGAAGAAAATAATTAAAATTTGCATAAAGCGATAAAAGTATGGGAGTTGACATTTGTATTCTTTTGTGTTGTGCAATCATGTGTGGTCTATGAATTAATTGTGTACACTTCCAGTTTCAATTAGACACTCAACTAATTTGATTGAATTTAAGACCAAAATCAAAGCTTGGAAAGGAAATGAGTGCCATGCCGAAATTTTATACCACTTTTAGGTTTTATATAGGTTTTAGGTTTTAGGTTTGTTCAACATGATATTTTTATCCATTCTGTTTTTGCTATTTTAATTGGTTGGCTTTTATTAGCTATACTTGTAGATATTTTTTATGCATGTGTAGCTATTTTATACCTTTTTTATGACAACATTGTAAATAAAGTGTTAATAATGATAATAATGATAATAATAATAATAATAATAATAATAATAATAATAAGAATAATAATAATAATAATAATAATAATAATAATAATGATAATAATAATTCTGGAATTCTTAACTCTTCAAAAATGCATAGGTTATGAAGAACTGTGATCTTGACATAAACAGGAGTAGGCTGCTTTTCTAGTTTGCAATTTAGCAATTTGATGACATCACCATTTCAAAACAGGCTGGAATATAGAAAACCGCTGTAATTCTGAAAAATAATCAAAATATAGTGGATTGCCAAAGTGGAATCGTAGCACAATACCTGAAGTTCCGTTCAAGCCATTTAATCAAACAGCAGATGCAATTCAATCCCTTTCAAATATTCGACGACTTTGCTTTGTATTAATATAAATACGTAAATTTGTTCGGGATACTGCGAATATTCTCTTTAGCAAAACAAAGGAAACGTGTCTTTAACAAAGGAAATGACATTAACTCTGATTGACTCGCTGATCAATGGGACGAGCGAAGCGTTTTAGGGCATGCGCAAATTAAAAAAGGAAAGATGAAGGGCGATGACCCTGAGATCAATACTGCGCAGACTCCAAAGCGCTTGGACGGGCGACTGGCTCTTCTGGAGAAAATCCGAAAGACTTTCACTGATAGTAACTCGAACAAGAATACTGTAACGTTACCGGTGTAGGAAGATACAAGGTCATCTTGCCTCCACCAAGAAAATTACATACGATTTTACAAATCAAGCTTCCACCAAAAAATAAAACCAGACCAGGGAATAAAAAACACAACAGACAAATTGTCAAAAGAAAAGATGGCGCCTGGCAGTTCCATAGCAAAGATTTTCATCAGTTTTGCAACATCAAATTGTAACTGGACGCTATAATGACGCTGAAAGTCTAACAGTTTGAGAAATTTGGATGGTTTGTTACGAAAATGATAAAGAACTTCTTACTTTATTTTGCAAGTTTGATATTTGTCGATCAGCATTTTCTTTGTGATCTTGTAATTCCTTTTCTTTTTCTTTCAATTGCTCATCAAGTGTACTTATCTAAAAAACAGATATATCAGAAGGTTAATGATCATTTTCTAAGAAAATGCAAGGTGAGTCATAAAATGGTTTGACGTTTTGAAGCTTTCGTGGGGCAGTGATGTAATCCTCTGACATTTCCGTCAAAACAGTCAAGCAACCATGCGTTGATCCTAGGTAGAGCCCTAGAGCCCCACTACTTCACGTCATGAAAAAGGGTTGCGGAATCGATTAGGTTTTTTATATTTGTGTGATCCCATTCACCTTCACAAAAGCTTGTAGCTCAAAGCGTTTATCAGATTCCTAGAAGCTTATAATACCATCCACAAACTTTTCCAGTCCTACTGTCGTTGGCTTGTTTCATTCAATTGATACTTGGGATACTGTTCAGGTCATGCAGTCTTGTTGATATAACGTCCTCGTAACATACTCAAAAGGAATTTTGGCGTTTGGAGGGTGAGTTGTTTTCTTGAAGCAGTTTGATGAGAGATATCAACTAAACGGGATTTGGTGCATACCAAAGATCCAAGTGTAGCAACTTTTTCATTTGACTGTGATCGTTGATCAGCCAGTTGACTTCGAGCCTCTTGTAAACGGTTTTCTATCGTCTTTCTCTGCATAAAAAAGATATATATGTCTTTGAGTAAATGCTAAGAAAGTACGACGTTTGGAAATTCTTCAAAGGCCGATTTTTGAGTGACCTTGAGATTTTCCTAATCGTGTTACTGAGGATTTGAAGAAATTAATCATTAGATCTGTTCAGTGAATGAATCAATACACTGTTCAATGAATTTATAAAATTTGTATATTTTTGAACCGTTCAATGCGTAATACAAGATACTAAAGTTACTACAATTATCTGTGTTTGAAGAAGATGGAAAAACCAAAGACGAGAAACTGACATGTTTACAACCAAAATGATTGATCCTGGCTGGTCAATATGCAATCCCTCTTGTAAGAGGAGGTAAATGAAGAGAGTTAGCTTAATAAAATGTTTTCAGGCTCAAATCTGGACGCAAATTTCATAGAATCGCTTACCTCTTTTTCTAATGCTTTGACTTGGTCTGTTGCAGATAGAGTGCTATCTTCTAGCCTGTTTAATATAAAGAATGAATATGTAAGGTTCATATAGTTTACCTGAAGCACACAAAGAATCAATGAATTACATTTTATCGAATAAAGAATTGTGCACAGTTTAAGGTACATGATACTGGGTAGACCGAAAAACTTCACATGTTTGAAGATTCATCACGGGGAGAATACTTC
The DNA here is from genome assembly GCA_964020215.1 of Aurelia sp. 3 sensu Dawson et al. (2005). Classification (NCBI taxonomy): domain Eukaryota; kingdom Metazoa; phylum Cnidaria; class Scyphozoa; order Semaeostomeae; family Ulmaridae; genus Aurelia; species Aurelia sp. 3 sensu Dawson et al. (2005). The sequence continues at coordinate 17,950,337 of OZ026578.1, forward strand.
AAGTAGTGGAATGAATTAATGTTTGGTTGATATCTGAAAGGTTAAAATAACAGGGAAAGTGGATTTATGAAAATCCTTTTACTTTTCAAGTGAATTTTCAAACAAAGAAATTCTTTTTAGTTGACCCAGTTTTTTATCAAGAAATCTGGACACCATCTACAGAGCAGAAACAGCGTAAAATGACGTCATCTAGAAATCTGAGATAATGAAGTGTTCGGATACATAAGCTTTTTGAAATGATAAATCAAGAGTTTATGGCTCACAGAAGAAAATACGAAGTGATGCCTAAGGGATCTGTTGTAGGGAGCTAGGGGGGATGGGCATAGTTACGCATTTTGGCGCATGTACGTGCAGTTTCAACTCTGTCCACCCTGTCTCTTATTAGTTAGATCTCCCCCACGACACAGTGACCATAACTGGATAAATATTTTGATAGCTCTTTCGTTCAAAAGCAACTTCAAGCTATCAGCAAAAACATAGGTTTTTCATTTAGAGGGTGATCTCATCTCCATTAGTCTATTCAGAGAGGGAGGTATTCCCTTAAATTTCACAAATTTTCATTGGTAAATGAAAACATTGCTTTTACTTACAATAAGTAGGTACATGATTTTGTTAGTTGTAACTGAACTGAACTGAGCAATCTATTCAGTTCTCCTTGATGTAATGATGTAAGAAATACCTGTTATCTAAATCTTGTAAACGTTCCTTCAACATATCGATCTCTGTATTTCGCTTTTCGAGATCTTCGGATGCCTAAGAAATGAACAAGAACATTACTTCTTTTAAGTTCTTCATAGATCTTATCTAGGTCTTAACAATTATTTCAAACCAAAAAGGCGTAGTCCAAGATTTTAGTATAAAGGGGCGTGTGTCATTGAATATCTTCAGCCTGCCTTGGGATTTCATGCTAAAAAAATTAAAAAATTTGTGACTGGGAATCATGCTTTATCTTCATAATCGTTGACAGTATAAAAAATCTGATAGCAATGTCTAATTCAACAAAGTTCAAACAAAGTTCATCCTTTTGCAGACATTTTCACGTGGCATCTAATTTGAGACAGAAGCGAAGGAGTAAAATTACATAATTGGGATATTTCATTCGTCCAAAAATTTTAGCGTCTGGAGATTTTGATATTTAAGGCGGTTCTAATATGAAAGATTATTTCAATCTAATATGAAAGACATTATTTTAACTTACCCTTGATTTGTAAAGATTGTATGTCTGCCTTAGAGAAACCAGTTCTTCGTTAGCCCTACTTGATGATAGTTCTGCAGAAGATAACCGTCCATTTTTCTGTATTTTAAGAGAAAACGGAGCCTCAACATTTGAACCTAAAATTGGACCATACACCATTCGCATTTGCAGGTTAAATCAGCTGCACTAAACCAGTTTATAGAATATTCTGTTCCAATTGTTCCATCTAACAAACTGAATGCATTCGATCCGTGGAAATTTAACCTGGGCTAGATAAAGCTGGCCTAGCTTTGTCAGTGTGAATGGGGTATTAGATGCAATTTGGAAACATACAACAAATCAGCCTAGCACCATTTTCAAAAGGCTAATATATCGTATTCTGGAATAAGAATCAAATTTTGTCCTGCAATACTAAAACTCGTGTGTTAGGATCCTTTTAGCGTCCATGCAAACTTTACTTTTCCATTGCTAAGGACTAGCTCTTCTTCGCAATGGAAAGTAAAGCCTACATGCAATCTAGGGTCCTTTGAATCGTAAAAAGACCGGGACGTGCCATTTTGCCATAGAAAAATTTTCAAAAATCTAGCATAATGCTAGGCATTGGATGAAGATTTGGGAAATGATTCCGTAAATAACATAATATTCCTATGATTCTTTTAATTTTCCAAGATTTAAGAACGGCATTGATAATTCGACACGATGTCTGAAAAGATACCAATAACTCGGACTTTTCCAAAAAGTAGCCATACGATTGCACGCCCCTGTACCTCAACATTCTAAGATACTTCCCAGCAGTAAATATATGTTCTAACAATACTTTTCTAGAGAAGGTACTTAACGAAACATTGCAAAGAGATCCGGATGCAAAACAAGCAAGAGGATTTAACACATTGAGATCTGTATATGTCCTCATGAGAGTTTACGACAGGACTTTATGATATTTGTTCTACGCATTCACTTTTACAATGTTGTAACGAGACAACTTAAACCAGGCAAATACCTGAATATGACTTTGTATGGGTAAATTCGCAGCATAAAATTTCATATGGTTCCTCCTTAAGTCACACTCTGATGACGACATACGGCATAAAGGCGTCAGTGTGCTAAACCTTTTTGCTTTTGCATCCGAATCTCTTTGCAACTTTTCTCTGAAATAGATTCAGAGACCGGGAGCTAAGTCTTCCAAGATTTTATTCTTCGTTGCCAAAGAAAAATTTCAGCAAGAAAACATAAATTCAAAATATGAATATTGAAGAAATTGGTCCGCCCTTTATGAAAATTGCAAGCGAAACTCTGTATATTTCCCCAGGTTATGAAACCCTGGTTTTTACAGAAGACTTACATCACTTAGCTCTGCTATTGTTTCATCCAGTTGTGACTTCAAAGCAGACTTCTCCTTCTGTAAATTTGTAACCTGCATTTCAAACTGCTTTTCTCTCATTTCTTGTTTCGACCTAGGAATACAGAAAACTATTTGCATCAGATTATGTCATAAAAGACACGTAATAACTCTTTCCAAATATAAAACAGCATTATCTTTAAAAGAAACACCTGAAATATCTTTTTACCAGATCATTTAAGATAGCAGCATCACTAAAGAAATATCTCAAGAACTTTCATCAATTTAGCGAAAAGGTACATGCACGCGACTAACCTCTCCTTGGCGAGATCATCCAACCGAGACTGCATGTCTTCAAGGGCTGATTTCTGCTCTGCATACTCTCGATCGAGACTTTCAAGATGCTTGAATTCAAGAAAAGGATACTTATGTATATTCATACTTTTCTGCAGAGCCGAGGAGAGGGGGATAGGGATATCAAAAATCTGGGGCCCATGGCAATAGGGGCCCATAAATGATAATTCACATTTTCCAAAATATGGTCCAGACCAGGTTTCTTGACCAGGCTTGGAAAATGGATCTCAATAACTTCTCAAATTGTCATAATATATCTAAATCATGAAGAGACAGAAACGGTAACAGTTAAACACAGCATCTAAACCATTGAAATGTACCGGGTGAGCCGGAAAAAAATTTCCTATTGGAAAATTCATGGCACCAAGGGCAACGGATATGAATGATTCAAATTCTATTGCATAACGGAGAGATCAAAGTATTCTCATGACTTTTCTCGTATTTGGTAAGGACTGAAACTCTAGATAAATTCCATTTCACTTAATTCTTTGGTTCTAAAATGCCTGAAAAGGTACGTGGAATACTTCATCAAATTGTAGGGAACTTCCTCACACGAAAGGATATGAAAAGGTATTGTACCTCTTTCAGGAGTGACATTCCATCCCATGGCAATAATTTTCTGCCATGAATTTTCAAAGTGAGAACATTTCTGGCTCACTCAATGCGTTCTCAAAATACATCAAGATGAAAAACAGAAACAGAAATGCAACGTTGAATTACATACTTTTGATTTTTCCATCAGTTCTGCTGCTTTCTTTGACATTTCCGTTTGTGAATGAATAAGCTGTAACAATGGATATGATTGACAATAAAACATCATGAAACTATTGAATAATAACAAATGCAAAAAATCAATTGGATTGACGACCATTACCATTGGCTGCAAGCCTGTACCTAGACTTATGACGATGGGCCTCTTGTTTCCCTGTGCTCGTTGATAAAGTACACATCTGCGACGTTTGGCGAGAGGTAAAAAGCATTGGACTATTGCTAAGTTGCCTGCTGAGTTTTAAAAGATCATTTCACGAGCAGAAGAGAAAACAAGAAAATTAATATTACCATGCTTTTCATCTTGCCAATCTCTTCTTGCTGTAACTTCGTAAGATCCTTTACATCAACATGGCGACTGTTTTCCTTAAAAAAACCGAGAGAATAAGTTAAGATATAGAGAAACTAAGAAATTTTACAAGATGCAATGCGACAAAATTACAACTAGGTTCTTCCCAGCAAAATTTTTTTGGCAGATTTTTCCAGGGTAATTTGCTGTCAGCACAATATTACGTGTAAGCACAATATTAAAGGACGTGTAAGCACAATATCAAAGGAAAGATAACATTGGAAATTAGCAAAAAAATCCTGCCTTGATCTTTGCCTCGTGAAGCAGGACAAAGTCGGATGCATCATCTATCAACAATCTGTAACATACTAACCAAGTCTAGTTCCCTCCTCTGCCGTGCAATTTCCTGTTGGTATAACAAAATAAATCATCTACGGATTGAAATGATACAATTGAGCCAAAAACTGTATAGACCCCTACTTAGATCAGGAGTGGTAGCAGGGCCGCCGAGCGCTCTTAGAGGCCCAGGGACAAAACTGCGATGTGACAAGTGAGGCCTCCTACGAGCGAAGCAAGCAGAAAATTTTTTCGATCGTGCCCTTTAGATTGGCTTAAAATGTATTTCAGGCATTTCCTAGACTCAAAATTTTAAACAGCTTCAATTATGAGGACCCTTAGACCCCAAGGCTTTGGGGCAAATTGCCCCTCCTAGCCCCTCTCTTAGCGGTCCTGAGTGGTAGGATACGATTAGGTTGAATTTGATCTCATTAGATTCTTTGCCTGCCTTGAAATGCCATAAAATGCTCTCTCTTGACAATGACAGCCTTCCTCAGCCATACTTTCTAGCCTGGAACTGTACAAAGCTCCGTCACCTTTGTGCTTTAGGAATGTTTGAGCCTAAGTCGCCTATTGGCATCTCCTGCACACTACTGTTTCGAGACCTCTGCGTAGGAAAATAGTGCGTAGGAGATGCTATTATACTAACCCCATCCTTTTTCATAACAAGCTCTCTGAATTCTTGTTCTTTGAGTTGAAGTTGTTTCTCATATTCTTCTTCGACACTGTTTAGTTTCGTTTGATATTTCCTCCCTGTTGCCTCAGTTTTCTGGCTGATTTCTGCATAAAGAATATTCGCATTTTGAATAGGAATACGATTAACATTTATCTGAAATTTGATGAAATTACGTTATAAATCAGCAATAGAACCTCCTCCAACATCATTTATCAGGAAATTTTTGGAGAAAAAGAGATTGCTGTTTTTGAAGCAATCACGTTTTCGACTTTCCTGTGCCATATATCAGCACCTTGTTGTCTGATTGGCTAAAACATGATCTCAAACTCTAAGGTCTGTCCTATGAAAATGTATCAAAAACACAAAAATAGAACGTACAGCTCCTTCACAGCAGCCATACAAATGGTAGACAATTGTTTTCGAAAACTCTGCACTTACTTAGTAATAAAAGTAAATTCAAAATGGGAGAAAAAGAGTTTCATCCAGAGTGACTGTAATTTCTTTTGGAAACCAGGGATCATCTTCACAACCAACACCACAGGGAGCCCAGGAATAACTGGCAAGCTCAAAAATAAATTGTCTGGAATAGGAGCTGCGTAGGAAACTGCGAAGGATTTGCGAAACCTTGAATAAAAGCTGCGAAGGAAGCTGCGAAGGACTCGAAGCACGTGGCGCTGAGAAGGAATCGTGAAAAACGGAAGGAACTGCGAAGGAGAGAAAAAAGCGAGAAGGAGAGAAGAAAGGACAAGCGACGAATCACAGTCCACCAACGCCTCATTTTCTCCGCATCAGCCTAGGACTCGGGAATCGTTGCAATCTTCGCCTCAGATTAAACCATGGAGAATTTGTCGGTACGACCGGAGCGAAGTGGCAATGAAAAGAAATGGTGGAAAACCACCACAGCTAGTGTTGCTTGCTGCTTGTGCCCCTGTGCCACCTCTATAATCAATTCATATGTCAAAATCGAGCCACTAATACCTATGATACATGTCTCTCTGTATTAAATATCTTTAGAACTTTAGTGTGTAAAATAAAATAGGAGACCTTACCTTGTCTAACATTTTGTAAAGCTTCTTCTAGCTTATCTTTCTGTCTTGCTTGCTCTTTAAAGGCTAATGCCATTTCTGAGAAAGATAAATTGATGAGAACAATTTGAAAGTTCAAGGCCAGGCTTTACCGTGTTATGCAAACAAAAACAACCTCTGCTTCGAAAGATTTCTGCTTCCAGCGAATTGCTTCCCTTGATAGACTATGAAGCTATCATTTTCAATTTTTGTACAACTTAGAAAAATCCTATCTCTTTCGTCCTTTTCTTCTGTTCTAGACCTCTAAAGTAAACCTCGACCATTTTAGTTTTCACAGATAAAATATATAGTTAAACATGAGAATTATTCTATGATTTTACTTGGGCTTTGAATAATTTGCAAATGATAGCATTCTGGAAACAATATCTGGCTTCTAGGATGCAAAATGATAATCTAAAGTGGTTGGCGTTGCCGTCCTGATTTCGTACACTGTCTATTAGGTCGCTGATACCATGAAAAGCCAAACTTTTCGCAGGAAACTTTTCATAGCTGGTTTGAAATGAGAAGAGGAAACTGCAATGTGTAAAAATTGTAAACACATTGCTGCAAAATGAAACCGTCTCACACCGTACCATTGATTTTTGTTTCCAGTCTTCTGATTTCGTTATTTTTGTTCAGCTGATCTTGCAATCTGTCTTCCTTTGAAGCATGGCCAATGAACTGAAAGAATATCATTGTAATGTTTGAATACTGTACTGAGTAACGAAAGTCTCTCTTGACGAATTTAGAATGCAGAACACAGGCAAAAGCATTGATTTAGACCCCGTCTACACGATACCAGTAGAATTTGAAAACGGCAAAAAAGTGCCGTTTTGGCCTAGTAACGATGCCAAATTCTGCCGGCAGAATTTTGCGTCGGTTAGCAAAACGGCACAGTTTGTAATTCTGCCATTTCAAATTTTGCCGGGAATCGTGTAGCGCACTTTGCCAGTAGAGTTTTATGCCTCTTTCGACATGAGGCATACATTTTTAATGCTCCCTATTGTCCTTATTGTTGTCGTTGCTTTATTTTTCTTTATTGATTATTGACGTCAGTTGTTATTTTCTATGGAATAAAAATAAAATTCTACCGGCAGCGTGTAACGGGGTCTTATAAAACTGGCCACAAACGTAGCCTATCTTATTTCCTCACTCTAGTTAAAACTGGCTGTAAAATCATTCACTTTGGAACACGGATCCCTAATGATGAATGTGAAGTGAATTTGAGGAACCCTCTAAGAAACTGTTGAGGAACTTCCAAGGCTTAAAACCTGGTAATTTTAAGAAACTCTCAGTACTGCATCAATTTCTTAGTTTCTTGTAAACAGGGACATAGATGTAAACACAATGGATTCACTCCGGTGCAGCCATTAAATGCACATGTGCATGGATGCACACCTCGCTTACGAACAAAATTTTGCGCAAGGGGTTATCGAAAGTACGACCGTGACTTAACAATAGGCATGGGCTATTGTTGTGATATAAAGAGATGCTACATATTAACTTCAAATGATGGTAATAAAAAGGAATTTTGAATTCATGAAGGCATACCTTGGTAGAGATAGAAGGGATATCTGCAGGTGTTAGAGCAGGCGATGAGAAATCACTCGTGGGCGAACTCCTAGGTATCGTAATATCCGATTCCATCGATTCTTTAGAGCTATACAAACTGGCTGTAGATACTCTTCTTTTCTCCCATTTGTTCTCGCGATAGAGCTTTCCATGCGTGCGAGTGTACGTAGAGCTCCGCGGTGTTATTACAGGCTTGCTTGGGGTAGAGGCAGCATTCGGAGGCTCACCCTCTTCTATCCTCTGTTTCATTTTCCTAAACATCTTGATAGTTATATATCTTTATTAGTTACACTAACAAATGATAGAATATAATTATGTTTGAGACTTAGGCCTTAATATCATTGTGATTGTTAAATTTGAGGTGTCAGGGTTAATCAAAAACAACGATCGTGATCTAAACAGGTAGCCACAGGTTGCGCCATGACTTGTTACATGAAGGACTTGTCATCTGAACTCGGCAAAGGATACCTTCAGGACTTATTCGAGATTTAACGGGTGGCGACACAGGGAAACCAAATTAAATGTTAACTTTTGCATTTGTTGCTTGATAATCTCTATTATTTTTCATTAATTTTGCTATTTGGTAATTTCTTCCATTTTCTATTTCGTTATTTGGTAATTGACTCCATTCTTATTCATTTTCAGTGACTTCTACTGTGCTGCGCAGCGAACTTTTACTGCGAGAGAGATTCCATAATTCCAGAGAGAGCATTTTGGATATAATCATCACTGTTGGAATTTCACCGTTTTGAAGATTTATGCAAGAATGTGCGAGAGGAAAGATATCTCCAGCTATGACAAAGATTAAAAGCACCGTGAACTGTAAAACGATTGAGGAAATTCAAAATGACCAAAACAAAAGATACTCAGTTTTTGAATGTCTACAAGATGGTAGCAACCAAAAGTCTGAAGCTTTTGCGCTTTACGATTTAGGAATTTGATGATGCCACAACGTAAAAACTAGCTGAAATTTTAAAATGCTGTGACTCTAAAAATACTGACGATATCAAAACTGCTCTCTCTGGAATCATGGCGAATGATCTGAAGCTCACCTTGAGAAATTCAGTTGAAAGAATTAGGCAATAATATTTTACACATTTAATATCAAAGTTTCACAAAGATTCCAGCCCTATGCTCTCCATGTACCTGGTAGTCAGGGGTGGCGCCAGAAATTTTCCGTGTTTCCGTGCGTTATTTCGCCAAATTTTCTCACACGAGAACGCTAAATTTCCTCCGACTAGACGCCTCCGACGGAGGGGCTGTAGCCCCCCTGGCCCTCCCCTGGCGCCACCCCTGCTGATAGTAATTCTATCGTGGACATTTTTAGATATCATTGTTTTTGGCATGGTAAGTGTTTTCTCTCGATTACTTAGGCGTCTTGTCATGTCCTTCCGCCCATTTGTGAGTGTATTTTGAGTCACTTTATTGCATTAGTTCACTCATGTTTGCAGTTAAGCCGGATCTCCACTGGGTGGAAAATGTCGAACCGCGAAAAGCAGAACAAGTAGAACGTATTCCTACTGTTGTGTTCGCGGCTTGAAATTTTTCTGCGGCGACAATTCAATTAGCCAATTAGATTGCCGAAAATTTTCCACCTGCCTGTTGATCGGTTGGGCCTAAACTGAGCAACGTCAAAGCCAAGGTGACTTAAATAAAGTGACTTAACATACACTCACCAATTGGTGAAGGGATGAGCAGATGGCTAAATAATCCAGAGAAACACTTACCGAAGACAAGGATAAAGATAAAATATGATAGCTTTATCAGTATTTCACTCCATATTTTGGGATTTAACATACAATTTTACGCCTCAAACATATACATTTGACGCATTTCTTATCCCAAGAGTATATCAAAATCCCCATCAAAATCAAAATTCAAACTTGCCTTGGCTAAATAAATTGAAATCTCTAACAACTTCTGGAATTGATATAAGTGGGGGGCTTAATAGTCTTATCTAAAATTCAGGCTCAGAGGGGAGGGCTCATTAGAAAGGGGTGCTTCATAGTGAGGGGGGTCGATAGAATTTTTACGGTAATTTATGGAGCTTTGCAATATGGTGGTGGCAGAAATCCATTGCTCTTCTTGCTTACAATTCAAAAACTGTATTTCTCACTACCTTGTAAATAGCTGAAATGCATATAAATTGCAATTCAAATAAAAAAGGTATCAAATGTTCCACATTGCAGTTATATAGTAAAGTGCCCACAGATAATGGGGAAAAATTAATAAAAACAACAAGTACCTCTCTTTTTACTTTAGTGTTTGCCAAATTTGTCAACTTTGTCTAGGTTAGGCCAACGACGACGACGTTTATCATACAAATAGTTCTGATAAACATTGTCGTCGTTGGCCTAACCTAGACAAAGTTGGCAAATTTGGCAAAAACTAAAGTAAAAAGAGAGGTACTTGTTGTTTTTATTAATTTTTCCCTGTTACCTGTGAAGTGCTTGAACTTCTCCTAATACCGTTCAGTTCAAATGAAGATGCAATGGTGATATGTGTGACACACTTTTCAAAGACTTTATACTTATGCTTGTTTCACCTATTATCAGACATAGAGTATTCTTTCTCCATTTCTGAAAGATCATTTGCCATTGAGTCTTTAATTCCAGATATTCTTTTGTCTGTTTCCTCCTCAATATTCTTCAGTCTTTGAGTTATATCACTTATACTTGCATTTACTGGAGTAAAGTCATTCAAAATTAGGAATTCTTTCATATCTGATACAAGTTTCAAAAGTGACTCACCAGAGCGTACCTGAGAATAAAAAATGTAAATCATAAATCTAAATCAGACTTATGAGAGAAACACAATGTACTGTATTTTATAAACTGTAGGTCTTCTCTATCTTGACATGAATGACAAGCCTGAAAGTTTCCTTAAAAATTCATAAGAGTTCTTGTCTTAATATCCCTAACAGAATTATCATTTGCCATGGAAAACAAAATATAGTCATATATATATACATCAATGTGCTGGCAAATTATAGGATTCATCCTTGTTTCCATGGCCTATATATGTATATGACATGAATTAAAAGTACATTACATGATTTATTGAAATCTTGCCTAAACAGATGGTAAACTCATTCTTTTTATTCAATAAACACCTTCATTATTGATAAGAGATAATAGGCTAAATCTATCAAAAGTTTATAAACCTTGCAGCTCTAATTTTCCCAAATCACTCCGAAATGTTTTGACACTATAAAGTAAAGGCAACTGATTTGAGAGATTGATTTGAATTCAAATCATGTTTCTCACTTGTTTTGATAAGAAGAATAATGAACTCTTCCAGCATAGCAAATACAAGAAACTCATTACAAACATTTGGTAGCAAAAGTGACTTTAAAATTCTGCTAAGAAATTACCTACCATCCTCACACCTTACATTCTTATGCAAATGAGTGTAAGGTTGTTTTCTATGCCATTTCAAAGTGCCCTGTATCCATCTTTTCAAATTAATCCCTGAATAAAATACCATGTAAAAATGGTTTGGAAAACTGACAAACACTTACAATGTTTGATGCCCTAACTTCAATTTCATATTGCGTTTGGACTGCTTCTGTCAGTCTTGCAACTTGAGTCTCTTCTTCAATCTGCCCAAAAGGAATACAGATGCTTTGATGGAAATTGGCACCATATTGTTTAGTTTTACATGATCACCTCCCCCAACCAAATCACAACACTGCTATTTATGTTGTTGGAATAGAAGATCTTCTAGATGTATTTTCGTACATAACAAAGGAATAAGAATAGAATCACTGCTTTTAAAACAATGGACAGGTGTGCATCTTCCAGGCGCACTTTGCAAACTTATCAGTCTGGCCCACCTATCATACGGAGTAAAACAACATTTTTCTGTGTTTCCCCTGCCTTCCTCGATCTTGCCTCTTGCTAGGTTGGAGAGTTTGTGTGCAGCTGAAGATTGACTTTGGTGCACAAGATGAATGTTTGGGGACGCATTTGCAAGTTTTTGAGTTTGGTGGTGCATTAAATTTGAAAAATGTGAATTTTGGTAGGGATAAAAATGAAATTTTGTATCCCAGTTAATTCATGGAAGATGCCACGAGGATTCATATGAAAGAGGCCTTCCCCCTGTGTGTACCTGATTCTTGCTGCATGGGTAACAAACATTACAGAACAAGCACCGTGTCTGACTGAAGACTTACGGTTTGTTACAAAAAGTAATCTGGTGCGTGACTGAAAAAGTCGAATCACAAAACAATCGCAAGAGACAAAAGACCCGCCACAAAAAGGAGGACCTTCTTGCCGCCAAAATCAAAAAGCTCATCGATTAATAGGAGCCCGAGTTTTTACCTTCGCAGTTTTGACGATCTCGTTGAAATTATCAAGAATTGATTTGATATCATCTTTCAGCCTTCGATTGTATGATTTGAGCAAAGACTCTCTACTTGAAAGACCTTTCTGTGCAGTGTTCATCATCACAGCTTCTTCTTGGTGTGTAAACAAAGAAAACGGAGGCTAGGCCATTCTGCCTCTTTTTCAATACGCGGCTAATGAATCGATCATGATCGCTCAATCAGTTCAATCAATCTGTCAATCACCGATCACTCATTTAAAGGCAGTCTGTCCTGTCCCCTTGATGAATGGAAATAGATCAATAAAGATTTCTATTGAATATTCGACAAATTTGTGCTCATCGCCTTTATTCAAAGCGGGCAGAGTCATTCTGGACTTGCCCAAGTAGTCATATCAGTCTACACAAGAGTACACCCCCCAGGACGACCCCGCTGGACATTAAAAGTACAGCGGGGAAATGATGAAACTACACATTTTCGGTGGGGATTGAAAATATCATGACGGGGAATAAACCTTTTGGTTACTATCTGTGATGGAACTTGTATAATTTTTGACGGGGAAACAAAATATTTCAAGGGGAAGCAACAGAAACGAGGAGGGGAGAGTGCGTGAAACTCAAACTTGGCAGGGAAACAATTTTCCTGGCGGGTCATCCTTTTACCTTGGCGGGGCAGCGTTTCAGCGGGCTTGTTACTGGGGAGTGTACGAGTGCTGTTAGGGAAATGAGGCACCAATATATAAACATCTATTCGTTTTGAAATAGAGCCATTTATGTTTCAATGTTGGTTTGCCCCGTCATTTTCCTTGAGCGAATAGCAGTATCTTGTCTGCTATTGGTCAAACATTATGATCAAAGGTGCCGTCTGCCGTACCAAAAACCATCCGGCCATCCAGCTGTGTTATCCAGCTGTTCGCTGTTCGCGACAAGTCGTCTCTTTCTTTCTTACAGGACGACTTGGGCAAGTCCAGAGTCATTCGTGCGTAATTTTCATGGCCATGACAATGAATTACTTTGACAATGAATGACTTACGCCTGAATGACTTTGCTTTGTTTAGATGAAGCAAATAGCGAGGGGACAGACTGCCTAAACCGGGAAGTAAAAGCGCTCGCATTGCTCGCTTCACTCACACTTCAACATTTCTAGCTTGAAAGAAGCCATGTGCTAGATCTAACAGCGTCTGTGATTGGTTACCCTTGCCGGAAGGGGGTCTCTAGAGTCACGGTGACTTGAAGTCTGATTGGCTAAACTGACTCTCTATGTAATGAAAATTGAATGAATGGACATTTTCCGAGATCGCAGAATGATCTATCGACTCCTCTAAAATCAATCGTCCAATTTGAGATACCTGTATAAAAATTTTCTGGAAATTTACAGTATGATGCAGTAAAGTCCCGCCTTTAAGAAACTGCATTATACAGTAAGAAACTCAGGCCTGATTTTGGTAAATAAAATACCTGTCTACAAGAAACTATCCAGGCTGATTCATCTTCAGTTTCTTTTACAAAGGTACATAGTAATATTTTATGGCATATATTTGAATATGGCTCCAATAAGTCTCAGTTCTCTAGAAATAAGAATGAAAGTTTTAAGCCCAAATTATTATAATTTCAAGAAACTTTCAGTACTGACCCAAACTATCAGCTTCTTGTTCAACTGCGCGTATTTAAAAAACGTTTTCTTAACAATTTTGACAGCTGTTTGGAATACAAAAGTGTTTCTTATACCATGGTATACATACCCTGCTTTGAGGAAATACATTCTAACATAACAAACCAATCAGGCTGTTTTTGTGAAATGAATTTCTTAATGGCGGGGCTTTACTGTATGCTTATAAAAATGTGATGTGAACACTAGCTGAAAATTTCCCACTTGTATTTTAGAGGCCTGGAACCTAGTAAATCTGTTTTAAAAATAGCACAATGGGGGCAATTCTCAGCCTCTCTGCAAATCTTTTTCTCTGCATATTTGCGAAATTATGAAATGCGGCTTGATTTGCGAAATGTGTCTATAGTGGATTGCAATAGGAGCTCTTTCCTCTGCAAACCACAATGAACAAAAATATTCCAGAATTTTGTCATGCAAAGAAAGCAAGATTCAATGAAGATACATTCATTTTTTCATTCATTCATTTTTACTTATTTAGGCACGGTAGCCCCGTCAGTCCATGGGAACTGCTTTTCAGGGGGCCGTGGCAAAACATTTACAAATAGGAAGATGATACTACGAAATAGGAAAGGTCATCATAGTTTGTTTTTGATTCTTCTCTTAAAGGTGGCAAGGGAAGGTGCCTGTTTGGCATCGCGTTCAAGTTGATTCCAAAGCTTAGGTCCACGAAAAGAAATAGCCCTCTGCCCATTGTTTGTTTTTCGTAATGGAAGCGAAAGATCAGTATCAGTATTTCTCAGTTTCCTAACATATCGAGTCGAATTTTTTCTAAACAGGTTGGAAAGGTACTCTGGGACGAGGCCATTTAACGATTTGTACATAGTTGTCGCTATTTCGCTCCTAATAATATCATTCACAGTTTGCCAATTCAAACTGCGAATTATTGGCATAGCAGGCGCATCAAAACTGCTTTTAACCACAATTCTAGCTGCTCGATTCTGCAACTTTTGCAACGTTTGCAGTTTAGTCACCCCACAGCACCCCCATACTGAACAGCAGAACCGAAAATGGGGCTCAACGATACCCCGATACATTTCACTCAACGTGTTTTGAGGTAAAAATTTTCTGGAATATTTCAAAAATCCGATTGCACGAGAAACCTTGGTACGGAGATTGTTAATGTGTTCATCCCAATTTAAGCTCCTATCGATCATCACACCCAGATACTTTGTTCGGTCAACATTTTCAACTTGAGAGTCACCAATAAAAAACTGTGGATGATCAACGGTTTTATCACTGATTTTCTTAATTTTGGGCTGCGAACCTACAATCAGAGCTTGTGTTTTTAGAACATTCAAAGAAAGTTTATTACCTTGCAACCATTGCTTCAACTCGTTTAGCTCACTGTTTAAAGTTTGGTTTATATCTGCTAAGCTCGAAGAAGAATAAGAAATACTGGTGTCGTCGGCGTACATGGTCACTCTACCTTTGTTCAGAGAGAATGGAAGATCATTGATATAAATCAGAAACAACAGAGGGCCTAGACAAGAACCCTGGGGCACACCGCAGCGAATATCTTCGGTTTTAGAACATATTCCATTAACTTTGCAGAATTGCTTTCGAGAGGTTAGATATGACGTAAACCAAGTAAGTTCTAGATTTTCAACACCATACTTTCTCAACTTTGCAAGTAAAATGTCATGGTCGACAGTGTCAAATGCTTTCTTTAGATCAATAAAAATATTTGCGGTGTATCTGCCATTGTCCATGTTCACATACCAGTCATCTGTGTTGTTAAGAAGGCAAGTGACAACAGAATGAAGGGCTCTGAAGCCAGATTGGTTTGAAAATAGATGTTTGTTTTTGTCCAAATAAACGTACAGCTGGTTAAAGATAAGCTTTTCAAAAACCCTGGCTAAAACAGGCAGGACAGATATAGGTCGGTAGTTAGATCGATCGTTAGTTTGACCACTTTTAAAAATTGGGGCTACTCTGGCTATTTTCCAGCTATCTGGAAAACAACCAGTAGCAATTGAAAGATTGAAAATATCACAAAGAGATTATACGATTTTGATCTGAATACTGAAAACAAAGGTGGTACGCTTCTTCCGCTTTGACTGTAAGGCTCTAATTGTCAGGTATAGCCTGGTGCATTGACTCTTACATGTTATATACTGATCCCATTCACAATGACGTTAAGACCTCATTCAAGTGCTGGAATGGCTCAGTGGTAGGGCGCTCGTCAACCGATCTGAGCTGTTGGTGGTTTGACATCTCACCTGGCCTAAGCTGCTACGTAGAACGAGGAAAGTCACCAAACTCTCTGCATTTCCAGGAAAAAGGAATCACGAGGTTTGGTTACATCGAGAGGAAATGCGAGGATACTACTTCGCTAAGCTTGGCCTCTCAGTGTCCTAAAACTGCCTTCCGATGCTGGATAGCAATGTAGAAAAAAGAATGACGTCAGTTCTTTTGAAAGCATCCTTCGCCTTGATATGATTTGGAGCTAAAGCCCAGAAAGGGAGAACGTGTTTTTCCATCGACATAGGCAAGCGTACATTTCTTACTTTGTTGAAATTTTCCTCATCCACCTCGAAAGGATATTAATTGTGAATAAGATCTTTCTTAATTAATGATGATGATGATGATGATGATGATGATGATGATGATGATGATGATGATGATGATGATGATGATGATGATGATGATGATGATGATGATGATGATGATGATGATGATGATGATGATGATGATGATGATGATGATGATGATGATGATGATGACGATGATGATGATGATGATGATGATGATGATGATGAGCTTAGCTTCAAAGTGAAATATCTAATAACATCATCTATGACATCAAAATGCAAGACAAAAATGCTGCACGACATTTGATGGAACGGCTTTAGGGTCACACGCAAAGGCAAACGGTTAAAATGAATTTAATTTGACGTAAGTGAGGACGAGAAATTGTAGGAAATTGTATCTGAAGCCCACAGCCTACTCTTGAACACTAATTCAAAAAGTTAAAGGAACTTAAGAGCAACTGTCATCACTTTCTAAAGGATAAGAATTCGGTTGGAACTTTCATCTGAAAACAGAACATAGGAGTGGCATAAGAGAAATCTGTGAATATAAATATGTATGGTGTTGAGTTGCTAACAGATCAGTCATCTCTCAATTGATTTAAGCTGACAGATAGCATGCCTTACTTCTAAAATGATATGCCACAAGACGATCAAATATGGACATTTAATATGATACTTAACTAAGCCTCTCTGCACTAGAGGAGCTAGGTCATTTGAATTTTAATGAGACAGTAAATGTCTCCACGGTTCAAAATTTAGGATAATACACAATGTAAGGGGCCATGACAGTACCTTTGTCCGAAACCAGTTCCTGGCTATCGATCGATCCATAACAACCTCATTGTTATATTATATATGGAAATTTCGACTTTTTCAATTCGACTCAAATCAATTGTACTTACTGATCGTAACACATATCACACTATGAAACTGCACTGTTTTTAAAACAAAATTCAGAACATGCTAATCGTTGATAGTTGATCAGAATGAAATGAACCCTGATATGAATCAGCGTTAGGGCTATTTCTAGTGTTAAGTGAAAAGTCAGAGCTCGGGTGACGGCTCAGACTGTTTCACTCCATTGAACTAAATTGTTTTTACTGTTAACTTAAAGTCATTTCACTAAAACTCGTGGAAGCGGAATGTGTATTGTGGGGGTACCGTTGGGCAAAAGGAACGAAAATAAGTCTAGACAAGGGCTCGGACGGAGGCGGGAGGGGGGGGGGGTTACACTAAGGTTAAGGTTTTCAAAGTCTTATAATATATTTGTGTATTATCCAATGCTTATTTGGCTATGGATGTCGCCAGAGACCTTCTTTCGATAAACTGCGTGCTCTGCAAAATAGTCTGAATTGGTGAAAAGAGAAACAAGATACCACTTGAAAACTACTTATTCCTTATCAATCAATCCTTGATAAAATGATATCGTTTGCGTGATATTGTGATATCAATATGCCTTCTGTAGCACGCTTTCATCTGACACTTTAGACCGCAATCTCTTGAGCAAGTCCCAATTCCAGCCTTTTAATCACCTTCGAAATTCTTCAGTTTGCTATCCCTGAAACGACATCTTTCATTCCAAGTATTTTTCTTATAGTCTCGACTTAAAACCTAGTCATATGGTGTTCGTGCTGTATTCCTATTTTCTTACAGTTGTTAACATGATCCTTTTCGACTCCAGAAGTAGACTTTCGTATCATGACTTGAAAGTCCCTTCTGGCCTAGCTTATCTGATTTGTCTCCATTCGATGTGCAAAGGATCATGGTTAGCAAATGTTCTTAAAGTAAGCGTCACTCTCTGTAGATAACCGCTGCATTTGAATTTTAACTTAATTTCAAGCAATTTAAATGAAAGTGAACTGGCCTTCATAGCAATAGCTGTTCTTCGAGCAAGCTAACTATAGATGAACTATATTGTATAGTATGAATTATAGAATTGATACCAGTCGATATACGTAATGTGACATTTGACATACCCAGTGCTCCAAAGAAGTACACGGATTTGGGTGACCCCAGCGATATCAAATTAGCTTTAACCATCACTGCAAAAAATGGTGAGATTTCCCCATGTTCTTTGTGTTGAAAATCTTGGGGAAACGGACACTTTCCTAACAGTTTCCTATGAGGGAAATTGAAATTTCCGTTCCTTCAATTTTGCACAGAAGACTGTCGGTTTCCCCTAAAATTCCATGCAAAAACTATTGGGAAATTTAAACTACATTCACACTGACACAGTTAAACCAGCTGACTGGATTTGTTCGATTGACCATTCAGAAGGCCCTATTTGAAAGCCTGGTTTAGTTGAAGCTGGCTTAACTTCCAGTGTGAATGGGGCATTAGATATTTCTTGGCGTGTATTTACTCTCAAAATATTTCTCGATAGTCAACTTGAACACAGGTACCTCGTTAGTTGGTACTGGCCCTTGGGAGCACAAATATTTACCTTGAAAGCTCAAATCTAGATCCACCTGGCACCTCCAAAGCAGAGCCTTAGCGTTTTGGCCTAAGCAAACTCTTGAAAAACGGAGGATGAATCAATCATACCTTGATAAGATCAGAACAATATCAGATCATGTCATATTTTGTTTGCTAGAGGTCATCCATTATGCAGTTTGTTATATTTCTCTTCAAATTCAGTTTTGACTTCCATGAACAGGGGCAGTTGTGTAATACAGTAGCAACAGTCGCTTTAATTGACACCTCAATTCAAAGCGATTTGTAACTGCAGACAAAAGAAATTCTCTCCGCCGGTAAATCAAAACAAAGACGGCCACAAAAGCTGCCCTGAAGATTGTAGGGCGAACTCTCGCCTTGTGCAAGCGAAAGTTGGTTTTAAGAGCAGTTATTTGCTTATAACGAAAGGATGAGGGTAAATTTAAAGTTCTGTCTCGCGGATTTTGTTTATTTGATTCAGGAGCTGTGTGGTAATTGTTTCATTATTGGTTTCAGGTCAGCTTTTGCAGCAGTTTTTGTTTTGATTTACCGGTTGCGAACTCTGGTTTGGAGATGGATGCAAATTTGAGCTTTCATGATAGATATTTCTGCTCTCAAAGCAACAGCTCCAACAAACGAGATACTAATGTTCAAGTTAACTATCGAGAACATTTTGAGAATACTTAGCTATTGTTTAAAGCTAAATTCACATTGCTGCATGCAGTCAAATATGTATACTTTATATATAGGACACCCGGGATAATATGTAGCGGATAGCGGAATAATAATCGATCATATTAATTCAGATTGCATTTGAAAGTATCTTCCAACCACAAGACTGCCGCAAATATTGCAGACCATATTGCAGAATCCACAAAGAGATTAAGTCTTTTTGCATCAATTAATTTTCTAATACATATGATGACTCAAGATTTTACAGGACGCCCAAAGTCTTAGCAATCAGTGCCTTTGTTCCATGTCTCGAGAACTGGAATGGACTGACAGCGAGAAGACTTTAAGAGCTTCAAAATGATAGGTTGACATTTTGTACGGAGTCTCTCAAAATATTGTGCCTCGTTTGTACACCACTTTAATTAAAAAGCCTCGTTTTGGAAATTTGTCAAAATCTCTTCCTATTGTTAACATGAAAATTTCGAGCCCAGATTCGGATTTAGCAGTTAGCACCCAAACTTTAGTCTGGTTACGTATTTTTCAACTGCTGACAATTGTGATGTTGATTTTATGACGATGTAAAGTTCAGAGATTTATAAGGGATGGGACCGTGAAAAGTCGTTCGGGGTGAAACTTTACACCCCGAGTCTTTTTCACAGTCAAATCCCTTACAGATTTTCAAACTTTACATTGCCATAAAATTAACACTACAGCCGCTAGCAACATGAAAACTTAGGGTTAGACTAAAGTTTTGGTGCTAAATCCGAATTTGGCGTCTAAAATTTCATATGAAAGAATTTTGAATAATTTCCAAAACGAAGCTGTTCATCGAAGTGGTGTATTGTGCTGGTTTCTACAAATTTGCAAACTATAGGTTTCAACTTTAGAGTATGAGACGTTGTTCGAGTCAGTCTGACAAGTGGTTGATGATTTATGGCAAAGGAAGGCAAAATGATTGGCTACCTCAAAAACACTTCTGTTGTTCCCCAGAAATGTGAAAATCAAGTAAATCATGGAAAAAAGCTCAGACCTCTAAAGGAAGTGTTGATCACGGATCCCATCGAATATCACATTACACTACTTTCTTAAGAGAGACTGTATTTGGTAACGCTTTATAAAACATTACGTTATTGCTGTCAAGAGATCAGAGATCAAGAGGCGCTTACACATTCAACAGGAGGTTCTTCCACCAAAGCGAGGACGCTGTAGAAATAGTATATGATGTGACCTAGAATGCGAAACTTCTTTAAGGTTACGTTTGAGTGATGAAGATGAGAGAAGACAGGAGAAATACCCATTGAACAGCAGCAAAGTATAATCAACTGAAAGAAAGTAACAGTACGTGGTTTAAAATCTTAGATCATCATTATCCTATGAGCTTGATAAGGGCATGAACTTAAATCACTGAAACCATAACGCAGAATGAAATCATTTTATATACGAGACATTTTGCAACTGGAACCTGAAATCAGTCAAGAAAGAACAGATGTGATGAAAGGAAATGATGAAGGAAGAAAAGGTTAGTTGAAGATTTTTCAGTTGCTTGCGGCAATTTCAGGAGAAAAATTGATCGAAGAATTTCACGAACTAACACAGAGTTGGGAGCCATGATACCAATCCTTAGTTGTAGAGCAGTTTTTAACAGGTTTGTTGTGCAAGGTTGAAAGCTTGCATTTGTAGAGAGCAGGAAAATCTCGGTGACGTGTCTCTCTTTTTGTTCTATCTATAGACAAGCCTATTTACGGTTTCACATTCCCATTAACTTAACTGTTATTCAGAACTATTTTGGACGCGTACAATGCAGTAATACAACACTGAAACAGCAAGTAACGCAATTTAATAGCATTTTTGATAGAACTGAATATAAGCACGACATTTAAAACATTGTTCAATATCAAATGAACCGCGGATTCTCCTAGAAATTTATGCAAAACGCACTTCTATCATGTATGTACATTTGTCTCATCTCCTCGTGCGAGTACTACTAAATGGCTTCTTTGCATATATTTGGATCGCCCATACTCATCCAGATACTATGAAAGAATAATTTTGAAATTTTTGAAATCTGTTTGGCCACGTCATAAACATCAGTTTGACAAAAATTTTGTACTCTTTACCAGCAGAAAAATTTTCTACCTTATCAAGAATATTTCCCAGAAAGCTCTTCTTGATAGAGCTTTTCTAAAGTCACACCTTTTGACATTCAGCGTTTGCCTCGATATAATTTGGAGCTAATTCCTAAAAGCGCGCATTGCTCTGAGCAACGCAGGGAGCGCCTACGCTATATGCATCAAGGCGGTGTAGCTTCCTGGAGCAGGAGTGCTTTTGCTGAACAAAAAAGAATCCGGTCTCCAGAAAGACAAAGCGATCTACCTTAAAGCAATTTACCTCTCTGATCGACACATCTTACACCTCTGACTGAATGCATTCAGTCAAATCAAAATAAACTGAGAGAGAAAAACTTTTGGCTTGGGTGCGTTGCGGGTGTGCAGGTGTGAAATCTATTCTTCAGAACAGAGAATCACTTCGTCTTGTTGAAGACCTGATTTTGCAAAGAAAAATGCATTCTTGCACATTCCTGGCTGGAGGTTGCAGCCTGCTCCTCGAACTAAAGATAGCTCTCAAACGTCTTTTCTCCTTGTCAAACAATTCTTGACATGGCAAAACGGAAAATCCTAGGTATGAGAGTATTAATTGTGCTCTTTCTCGACAGAAAACAAAGAAGCGATCACCGATAGCAAGGCCTCTGACAGAGCAGCAGAATCCGTTCAAAGCGACCGTCAAGCTGCAGAAAACAAGTCAGTGGCCTGGAGAAAGAAGTTTTCAACCAAACAACGAAAGCAATTAGAGGATTCCTTTAAAGAACAAAAATATTTGAGCGTAAAGCAAAGGGATATTTTGGCAAATGATATCAAACTCAGCTCTGAACAAGTTAAGACTTGGTATCAAAACAGAAGGACACGCTGGAGAAAAAATCAGATTGCAAAGCTTCGAGATTCATTTTGGAGAGCATATCCGTCATGGGAATATATACAGACTGAGACAAGGGGTGATGAAGTCTGAAAATGAGTGATTCATTTGTATGGATTCGAGATGGACACTGAATTATGACGACCTTCGCTACTGTTTATTGAAGCTTAGAGAGAAATCTAGTTACTGTGTTCCGAGGAACCATCCTCAAAGTTAAAGGATCTATTTCATTCAGCATTCCTTGCACGTGTCGTCTCTTGGCAAGCCTTTGTTTGTCGCCATTTTCATGGCCCATGAAAATTGCGACAACAAAGGCAAATCAAAAAACAACATGTGCAAGGCATGTAGGATGAAACAGACCCTTTAAAGTCGGTCTCGAATTAGATGTCACGTAAGATTTGCGATAGCGCATAGCTATTCATGCAAAACACTTAAAATGTTTTTATTCGCGGTCATTTTCACGCGACACCTAATTTAAGACTATAGGTTATCAAGGTGACATAGCAGCCCCAAAGCAGGGACCCAGTTTACACTGTACCTGTGAATTCTGGATTTAGAAGAAAAGTGAAAGAGATCCACCTCCCATATAGACTGTTCGCGCAATCGGAAACACTTTTGTTTCTCCTATTCATAGAATAATTTTGTTATCTGTACCTATATTCTGTACTTCTGTACTTAGCTGTCACTCACTAACGAGTATATACGCTAAGGGTATTGCTTGTTGGGACTCCTGATTTCCACTGAACTCCTTTATTCAAGCGAAGCGAGCTTTCTCTTCCTTCAGGATGAGCATCATTTTACAAAATTTCGCTGCAAAATGAAGTTTGACGACTTGTAAAAAATTTGATGTTCATGAAGTTGAGTTTACAGCTTTAGGATAAAGCTAGCATATGCCGGAGTAGTTGCAAAACATTTGCTAATAGGCATCACTTTGTATTCACATGGATTTAGCTGCAGAACAGTCGCTTCACACGAAAAAGCCCGCCCAATGGAAATCAGGCTTTAGACCATACTTTCAGAAAATGTGTCAATGCGGCTTTTTAAAGTCCTCATTTCTCTCGTTTAGAATCACTGAGTCAGGCAAATAGTTCCAATCACTTATGGTTCTTGGCATAAGCGACTTCTTATATGTACTTGAAATGTTCAACCAGAATATAAGTATTTTCGATTAAAGCAAAATATAGCTATGATGCAAATAAATTTAATGCTTTCTTCCATGGAACCTACAGAATTATTTTTATTTTCATCTACCTTACTTTCGTGGATGAAAAATGTCTTGCCAGAGCTCTCCTAGCAATTTCCTGTTGCGTCGCGAAATGATTCATAAGAGAGGATTCTTTAGTGAATCTTTTTCAATACAGTTTCCGGTACCACGATCCTGGGTAGCTTAACAGGACCTCGAGTGCCCCTCAATTAATGAAAAATACTAATATAAGAGTAATGAAAGAAGATTTACATAGCTATTTATCTACAACATTTTTTCTTATTGAAATATAGTTTATTGGATTGATTTATGACGAAATTCTGAGCCATTCCTTGTTATATGAGCTATCAACAGTCATAAAATAGAAGAGCGAAGGTGGTCTTGGGATCAAATACCGCAATGTCTGTCTCGAACTGATGTCAAAGGAGATCATGAACGATAGGACACCAAGTGAGAAATTTTCATCTATAGCGAGACACCTTAACCTATTGTTTCTGTGCTTTATACTAAACCTCAAATCGCAGTGAGCACCTTATCGCAAATGCATGAACTAAAAATTTTTCAGTAGTGAGGAAGTTAAGGTGACTCACTCTTGAAAGATTGGATGATTAACAACGATTTCTATTGTCTCAACAAAGACAGCACGAAAGAATGGAATATGAACAAATCTTTGGCAAGAAAGATATGCCATGCAACCTTTGCAGTGCAAAATATTTAGGCACCAATCAAAAACAGTATGGTATGGCATTGAAAATGCACGTTTTCTTGGATCTAGGATATGGCATGCAGCGGCATCTTCAATAAAAGAATCCCAAGGGAAAATTGAAAACTACTTCTTTAGTTGCAACTGTAGGCTAAGATAATTGTATATTGATAATTTACGGGCTTTACAGTTGTAGTATCGATGATAAATTTTGAACTTTCTTCGCTATCTAGATTAAATATTCTATTAGTAAAATGTAATTAGGTTTTTGGCTGGCTTTCATTGGTATGTTAGATAAAAGAGAAGCCAGTCTTGAATAAAGAAATTATTATTTTATAAAATCATAAATAGAGATCGATTTTCCTGCAATTCACTAGACTTATGACATGATTCCTTGTACTCGTTCAATGTTTTTGATGTGCTGTTTTAATTTCACTCATACAAGTTTGAAGCCATCAAAATAATCCAATTCAATGCGAAAACTGAGACTCATGTAACCAGTCTAGCAGTTCACCGGCAATCTCACGAACCAATCACTACAATTTGCTTTAGCGGAGATTGGCTTTAAGAAGTTAAGGACACTAAAACATTGATTAAAGTAAAAAATTCATCTACAACAAATCATGCTTTATACCAATCCTCTGTATGACGCTACTTGGTAAACAATAGACAGGGTCGATAGCTTTTATATTTTCTGTATCATGCTGTAACAGCGATAGTCCGGCAATTCCAAACAGTGTGTGAAATGGATCTACCTGAAAAGATAAATGGAAAGGAGAGCTGTACCGGTTGAGCAAAAAGAAAACAATGCCCGTTTGAAAGACCACAGCTCATGACACTAATATGGACAAACATCAACATGTTCAAATATATTCTAAATTTTACTTGCTTGAAATCGGTCACTCTGCTCTGAAACTACGTGAGATTTTCTCGAGGAAGCTCTCTAAGAAATCTTAAAAAAACTGCATTGAATCACGACCAAACTCCTCGCCATAGCGACCATGTTCAAATATATTCTAAATTTACCTGCCTGAAATCGGCTACTGTGTTTTGAAACTATAAGAGATTTTCTCGAGGACGTCCTCAAAGAAACCTCAAAAACTGCAATGTATCACGACCAAACTACTCGCATGTCTATACCTTATGACAATGACTTGTACAGGTCTTAGCAGGTTTCATCCATTTGGGAGGATGACAAGTCATTCCTGGAGGCAAAACGACG
Source organism: Aurelia sp. 3 sensu Dawson et al. (2005) (assembly GCA_964020215.1). NCBI lineage: Eukaryota > Metazoa > Cnidaria > Scyphozoa > Semaeostomeae > Ulmaridae > Aurelia > Aurelia sp. 3 sensu Dawson et al. (2005). Next base: position 17,975,657 of record OZ026578.1, read on the forward strand.
TTATTCACGACGATTTCGTCTTCGCAAGAGGCAGCCTGTTAACCAGACTTAATTTCTAGGTCTGGTTAACAGGCTACCCAAAAGGAAAACACATGTTGGAATAAGTTAAACAAATTGAGATAAGGCAGAAAGTTCGGGAAATCTTTTGGTCGTTGTTTTAAGCTTGCTTTGAAGAAGTCTCGAAAAAGCTTACTGGAAAAAATCCCTTATAACTTCAAAACGGAGTGGCCTATTTCAGTTAGGAGGTAAATTTTCAGGTTTATTTGAATATGTCTGCTCTTACAAGGTATGTTTCCTAATATCATGATCTTGACATTCACGGAGTAGTACTTTTCAAACGGGAATTCTTTTTATTGACTTACCCTGTAGAGAGCTAGCTGTAACAAAATTTTCCGCAATATACCGAACAAACAAGGTGCTCCCAAAAGCCTCGCAAGCTTGACCACACATAGCTCCTTGAAATCAAAAGTTATTTTATTTACATATGGTTTGTATCTTGAAAGACTGTGTCTTGGTCACTTTACGCTGCGATTTCTCTACAAAACCCAAATTTAAAGAACATTCAAGATTTTACTTTTCTTCTTCAGGTTGAAATGATTGCCATATTTCTATAAAGATTTAAGGTAAAGATAGACCTGAGGATGTCGAGCGAAATTTATCCAGTGAAAAAGACTGAAGTTTGCTTCTCTTCAAAAGTGTGCCCCAAGGCAATTTGAAATTCGGCACATTTTTACATCTTACAAAGCATAAGGCAAAAGTTCAGCTTTGAGCGAGGAATGATTTCTTACCATGTCACCAGGTCTATCGGCAAATCCACCTGTTTCTTCATCTTGTGATGCTAATATGAATCGACAAAGTTTGTCCTAAGAAAATTCAAGAAAAGACTCACAATTGAATGGGACTGAGTGATACAATCTGTGAATAGCATGATGCATGTACTATCACGAAAATTTGAGTGAAAGATTGGTTTCTGTTTGTTTATTTGCTTGTTTGTTTGTTTGTTTCAGCTGTGGAAATACTTCTTCATTGATACAACTAAGACCATATTTAAGCAAGCAGATTTGCAAAACAGAAAAAATGAACAGAATTAACCCATTTCAAATCCACTTGGGCTTTTTGTTGCAAAAAGGCCTTGCTAAGAATCACAAAGACTTTGCTCACAAGCTACCTGTGTAATATGAAAACAGCAAAATAACCATAGAAAGGGGGAAATTTTGCCGGCACAATCTGAAACTGTAGAATATGAAAATGAAACTCCAACTAACACAACTTAAAAACGGCATCGTGCGAACACTCGAAAGCGATTCAAGTGGGACATTTTGAACATTTCCAAAATGAGGTTGACCGATGCTTTAGGCCCAGGTAAATTAATTTTGCGTCAAAATCCAGGCTCTTGGTCCCAAGGCTTGCAAAAAAGTGGTACCAACGCATATTTCTATCGTTTTCATATTGAACCGGTATCGTTAGAACTGTAGCTAAAATTTTGGTACAGTCTCGTTGCTTGTTGTGTTCAAATTGTGCCGCCATTGTAATGGTATGAATGAATTACTAAAATAACCGAACTTCGACCTAGATTTCATTGCTTTGATGCAAATATTTTAGATTCATTTGAACCTTACCTTGTCTATCCAATGCAATTTCCCAATAATCTTTAATGATGATAAAACCCACCACGAATAACAAACATCAGGAAGTTTCTCTGGTCTACCATTTAGGCCTCCTGAAGGAAGTTGCCTTTCACATAACCACCAACCAAGTAAATCTGCATTGACATAATGCAATGAATTTGTGATAGCCAATGCTCCTACGCAACAGTAGACCTACAACAAGTTGGATTTGTCAGGGCCTTTCTGTATCCATCTGCCAGAATAATTTAATTGCCCTCCATACACAATGTTTTCGAGAGCTTTTCAACAATCAAGGGAACAAAATCAGTACATACCAGCTTCAAAGTTGTAATAAATCAAGATCTTCGGAAATTGTCCATTGACTACATAAGCCCATGATATAGTAAGACTGTCAAACAGTTTACCATAGCAGACAATTTTTCAGGTCTTTCCATGATTATAGAACATCTAGTATTTGTTTTCGATTCGATATGCTTTAGTACTGCAGCACGAAGTTGAAAATTAAGAGTTGCTTCTTGCCTTCTCCTAAGTAACCATAGAATAATAACGACATTTACCTGCCCAGAGTGTGACTCCGAACCGGGTACACAACCAAATCCCCCATCGAAATTCATACATGATACAATAAATGAAACCGCTTTGTCCACATCTACAGCATCCAATCTCCCCTACAACAAAAGCCAATGTCAACATTGATTTTATATTTCAAGAAAGAAAATTTCCTTGATAAGTGTATCAAAAACAACTAAAATTGATATTTCATGTAACAATCAAGTTCCTAGGCAAATAAGAACCAACTTTCCTTTACTGTTATAACTATCATCGTAACTTTTTTGTCAAGCAAGCATCTTTAGATGTGTCTTTTTCTAATAACAAAAAATGAATATCGACAATATTTGCTAGACGAGCACGACTTTTTAAAAATTTCTCATAACATTTGAGGGAGATGAACAGTCTTTGCGTATTGTCTCGTGACAAGAGATTCCTTACGATTTGATCAAGTGTTTAGGCCCTTACTCAGGCATTTTCGAGCATAGACTATAAATATTAGATCGGCGAAATAAGGTGGTGTAAAATTCTATGACATGTTTCTGCTAACTGAATGGCTTTGGCGGGGGGGGGGGGACTTTGGCTACCTATCCCTAATTCTACCGCTGGACCTTTGAAAAACTTTGAATATTTTTTCAATCATAGCGGATTAAAAAGTTTGGCTGATTTGAGGATGTGACGTCATCAAAGTTCCAAATAATAAACAACGAAAGTGACAGACTTCTGCTTAACACCGTATTGTGGATATCCATAAATTTTTTAAATTCATAAACTTTAAGAAATTATTTCATGTTGCCTCCAACAGTTTATTCGTTTCTCTTCTTCGCTCGTTCGCTCCGCTGTGGCTCCGCACTCTCCCCATTGAAAGAGCTCACAGACCGAAATGAGGCCGTTAAAAACATTGAAAACAAGATGGCTATCAGGAACGTGAATATAGCAGATTGAAATGCTAAATCGACAGGACAACGGAAAGAATGGAAAAACAAAGAGCACACAAAGGTAGGCCTGACAGTTCTGATCCTTTACAACGATAATAAATCTAATAAGAACTTCCACGTATCCCAAACCCATGGTAAATCATGAGCCAGAATCGAACATGAAATTCTGGCTCCCATAAAACTCTTTCCCAACATTTCCTAATTTCTGGGTCTATGAGATGTGTGATTTTAACAAACAAATTTTCAAATCTAAGTTAGCCTTAGACTGATGGATTAACTTATCAGTTTGAATATCGATCACATACTTTTTAATCCACAGCCCGCCAAACGTCAAGACATTTTTCTGACTCACTCGGTAGCACTTCTTTTCTAGTGTCTAATGATGAACGGATTGACTCACCAGAAGCGACAAACATGCTAAAGCACAAAATGAAAACCTCGAGTCTTTCTCACCTGCGAAATAGAAAGATAAAAAAAAACAAAAGTACGCAAACACCTCTTCTTTCAAATGAAATTTGACGACTGTCTTTGGTTTCCTTTTCATCTTGATAATATTTACCATGCAATGTGTTACGCTAAAAAATTCAAGTGCAAATCTGGAAAAAATAGTCTTAGCACCATGTAACTTCTTTAACCTTCTATCATATGTATATATTAGCAAATGTATAAAGGCTTTCTGCAAAAAATATATAGCCATCTTTTAGTGTGCTTTCAGCAGTGCTGCTAAAAATGCTCTGGTGACTGTTGTTTCGCTGTAAACTACATGAAAACTGTATGTATGCAACGATATGACACTACAGGTATGCAGGTCTTTCTTCTTAGTTCGACAAGTTCATGACAAAACATTCGGAACGAAGTGCAGCAATATTTGAAAGTTTTGAGGTCACTTCAAACTCACACAAACGAATCAAGTATCCTAAAATTGTGCCTAGCAATGCACCTTTTAGCTATTCTGAAAAGAATGAGAATCGAACTATATTTTGTTACATTTGTGAGGTTTTCGAATGTGCACAATAGCTCTAACGCCACTCGATCGAACCTCGCGTATAAAACGTCTAAAACTAGTGCTCAATCAAGGCTCTTTTGCGCAATAGCTAAAAGGTCTATTGTTGAGTTGAGAAACTTTACTTCGATATTTGATTTCTTCTGGCTTTTCAATGACCTGCTACTCAAACTGAAATCTATGAAGAAGTTTGCTTACCCCATTTATCACCGATGAATGATCCATCGATTTGTTGCAAACCACTTACAAAGGATAGAATTCCATTAACATCCACAGCATCAATTTTATCATAAAGAACAAGTATCTGTAACAAAATGAAACATCTCACAAATAATTGCACACTCACATCAGTTGTGGACGGTTGCTAGTAATTCCATCACTGCAATTACGAACACTTTAAATCCCATTATTTCATGCGTAAAAGCTCCATTAAGCCCCCGCAGGGCTCATTTAATTTTAGAAACTCCAGAGGGGGGCCTATTCGAGAGGGGGCTTATTAGAGAAGGGGCGGGGCTTATCAAGGGAGCTAGATGAAAAGGATATATATGATGGCTTTATCAGTCCTTTATCCCATATTTTGCAGCTTCGACATACAATTTTACGTGTCAAATACATACATTTGACACAGCTTTATTCCAAAAAATGTTAAAATTAACATAAAAACGTGTTTAAGCTATGGTAAATTGAAAGTCTTTTGTAACTTTTAGAATTTGACAAATGTGAGAGGGGGGATGTCTTGATAGAGAGGGCGGCTTCTTCAAAATTTTGGCTCAGAGAGGACGGGCTTATTAGAGAGGGGCCTTAATAGAGAGGGGAGCTTGATAGAGCTTTTCCAGTATGCCTTATTTACCAAAGGCAATAATGCACTGTTTATATGGCCTAAACTGTTGTCAAAATTGTATCTGAATCATCCTATTGTTTCTCTTCAAGCTTGATATTGTTGCTTTTCCTTCGTTCCTTGCTCGTCACAACAAAAATCTAATTTCTGCCCAACTTGCTTGAAACGAGATGCATCACTGCGTAGGTGCTCCAGCAATCTAACATGACTAGCTGTTTGAACTTTGGTGTGAAGGATGATAAGAGAAGAACGAAGGTAAAGCAAAATTAAGATTTTCTCGCAATCATGTGGAAGCTAAACAACACAGCTTGTAAGAATACGATGCACCAAAAAATCTCTTCAAATCTACCTTTGAATTTGGCTGACATCTTAAACACTTTAGTTTTCATTACCAGCCCTTTATTTCAACTTAAGCCAAGTACGGTTTGAATTTTGACTCACCAATACCACTTCAATAGTTTTAGCATCTCAAGCAATCATAGCTGAAAATGTGTCATAACTTAGCAAATAACTAAGTCAGGAGCCAAAAACCACTGAAGCTAGATCAGAATCATATTTTCAAATGATGTTCATCACTATGCAAAATCAGCATAGACTTATTATGTCGAGTTCTAGTAACCACAACTACCCATTCAATTTACTAGCTCATGGAATCAGCACAGCACAATGAGAATTACTAATGAGAATTCAAATATGATGGCAAGTTCAGATGAAAATTTTACATTGATGCAATGCACTTAGAGAGATATGAATGCAATATGTGAATAACCTGGACAGCACTGAGTGTGTGTAGAAGATGTGGATCATGATCAATGCTAGCTCCAAATCCACCAGAATCATGCTGACATGATTTAACAAATGTTATGATCTCTTCTTCGTTCATCATCTCTAGCTTGTCAAGTAATGCCATAGTTGTAAGACACCAATAAATTCCTCCCATCCGTAAATATTCTGTCATGATGTATTCCTGTTCAGACATTAGAAAGAATAGTCAGCCTATTGCATTGCTTAACCTTATCTGACATGATATTAAGCCTAAAGTTTAGAACTGGGCAAATTTTGATTTATATCTTAAAATTTTCATGAAAAGTCAAGTTTGATGAACTTTAACATAATTTCAATTATATGACATCATACAGCATCATGATCATTATCATGCTCTAATGACAACAACAACATCGCTAACTGAATCATAGTTACAAATATTCACTGTTTATACAATGAACAATCAATGTGCAAATTATGTTGCCATATCTTTTATAATGACAAAAACAAGCAGGGGGTGAAATCAACCCCTCCGCAGACATTGAATGTTTGGAGCACCCACGTCAGACGTCAGACAGGGTTAATCATAGCTATCTAGTTGAATGTTCTAAAAGATGGCATTTCTTTGTTTTTTTCTGACTCTCTGGTAGCCCGAGTGCAGCCTTAATGAGGCTGTGTTGAGGCTACGCTCTGGGAGATATATCAAATCCCCTTCATGAGGAAAATCTAAATGATAATAAATGAACACGATACAGGACAAGGTTTTCCATTATTCATGCCATTTTACATCTTTACTTTTAATAAGATATCTGAATACTTTGAACTTAAACAGTGCAGGGCAGTTCATGGCTTGTCCACATAAACATCATTGAACTAAGACGTACTGCACAGGACAGGCTTTACACACAAACATGAACACAAATCATGAAATTTTGAGAATGTTGACTAATTATTGAAATTATAATAAGCATTCTCATGCAAAATGCTATGCAATATGAAGACTAATAAAATTCACCCTGGAGAATTTGAATCTATCTTAACTTACATAATCATTCCTCTTGGCTTCATATCCATAAATGTATGATGAATGTTTTTCAATGAATAATTGTGTTGGAGCATCATTGGGTATCTTTATGTCTTTTACTGGTGTGCCCTACAAGAACAATTTAAGAACCCATTTACTGTACACAGGATCAGATCTAAATGAGATCAGATCCATTTGGATCAGATCCACTTCTATGAGGGGCATTTGCATGGGATTGGATGGATCCAGAACTGTTCACACTTACATGAGGTTAAATCCATTAGGGTTTTATAAACTTCTCGAATCATAACAGCCAACTGCCGTTAAAAAATATGAAAATCAAAGGTCGATGGCCCCTTATCAGAATGTAAAAAAAAGTGAGGAGATGGAAGTCTACATCCATGAAGAAAATATGGCATGTAAGAACATCAATCCTTTTTGAGATTAGACCCATTCAGGGCGACAGTACTCAAGGTAGTTGAAGCTGCTAGATCAGCTAGATCTATGGATAAGATCAAAAAATACTGGAGAGAGCGGTACTTTTTCTTTGTGATGACCGTGATTCTTCTTATGAAGAATTACTTAGCAAATCATAAAAATGCACGATGCATGTAAATAGGCTTAGATACCTTTGTATTCAGTTTTTCAACACTGTTAACCAGGTAAATCCTGAATTCATGCAAAACATTTTTGAAACAAGAGCCTCAAATCGACCTTTACGTCGTCCAAATGATTTACAGCACTACAGGCTAAACCAGACAGCGTTCAGTTCAAATAGTCTCAGGTCCCTTGGGCTGCAGATTTGGAATCGTTTGCCAGATTCACATAAGTCAGCCGAAAATCTGGTCTAATTCAAAAGACTAATCAAGAGCTGAGCTGGGATGGAGCCACCTCACCTGTACGCAGGTAGGTGCAAAGAAAATCGAATTAGACAAGTAATTTTTTTTTAGTTAATGAATATTTCGATCTAAAGTAAGATGACACACACACACACACTGCTAGGCTTTTTGTGCTTGGCATGAACTACTGGCCAATGGCGGCGAGGCGAAAGAGCAGAGAGGCAGGGGAACAAGGGCTTGTTTGTTTCCCAATCTGCAGAGTATGGCACTTTTCGAAGAGATCTCCGGTGTGCAAGAAGAAATTTCTTTTGTTCTCTATTGTCTATTTTGAATAGACTATTATCTCCGGTGTGCAAGTGCCATACTACTGCACACCAGTTTGGGCCTAAATTTTCAAAAATGACTTTTAACGACGCCTCTTTGTGAGCAAGCCTAGGCAATAAAGTGTCGTCACATGATTTACAAATTGCATTCATAATCAGTAAATTTATTTGAAAGGACTTACCATATTCTAAATATTACATCCACCTCTGATTTGCTACTGATTTTCTGTTTTCCTCCTTTCCTTCAGAATTCCTGCCCATTCGTTATCTCTTTTGATGTGGCCTCGATCTGACATAGCCTCTCAATATTCAGTTTGTTCCAGTTCCAAGAACTTCTGTCTGTGTTCATTTTTGGCGGGAAAATTTACAACACCGTCAGTTCGCAAAATGGAGGCAAGATGGCCGAGAATTTGAACAAAGTTCGACGATGTCGGTGGTCACTGTGCAGTTGGGACAATGTGGAAATCAAATTGGTACTGATCTATTCAATTTGCTGATGAATGATGCCACAGAGGTCCCAAAATATTCAAGCACAGAAAGTAATTTGAACAAAGAATACCACCAAGATGTTTTAGAGAGATTTTTCACAATAAATGATTCGAGAAGAGGGAGAAGTGAGAAGGAATTTGTCGCTAAATCTGTGTTGGTTGACACAGAACTGAAGGTTATTAATCAATGCATTGCTCAGTCAGAAAAATTTGGTATGTTATTATCAACGTGAACATTTTTTCCGAATGGTTTTGTGTGCTCTGCCCTTTTTTCCTTATTGCAATGAATTAATTGTCCACTGCATCCATGCTCTGGAAATTTCATCAGGGTGAGCCAGGATGCACTTTCCTGCATGCCCGGGGTGGAATAATTCACACAAAAGTGCCATTACATAAGTACCCCATCACATACTGGAAAGTTTTGAAGACCACAAGCATTACACATTCCATTGCACAGAGGAACAGGAACTTTTGCTTTTGTCTATCAGGGTTATGCAGCTTTATGCAGTTACCAAAAGACAAAGATCAATTGTTTTAAACTGTTGCTTTCAGCAGTGGCAAGGACAAAATTTCTGCAAAGATTGAGATTATGCAATTGTCATTTTATCCTAACTCCAGTCTTGTTCTTGAAGGTGCATTTTTACCAAATTGCATCCACCGAGGAAAGCTCAAGGACAGAGGCCTCAATGCTCCCCTGAAAAGATTCCTGCTACCAAACCCTTTACATTTGCAGCAGTCCTTTCAAAATTGTTTCTAATCCACAATTTGTTGCAGGTAAATGGTCATTTCCCAAAGACAGCAATTTTTCAAAGAAGCAAGGCTCAGGAAATAACTGGGCCCAAGGCTACGAAGGCTATGGAAAAGAGGCTTCAGAGAGCATTTTGAATCTTGCAAGAAGGGAAGTTGAGCAATGTGATTGGTTCAGTGGCTTCTTGGTAATGATGAGCCTTGCAGGGGGAACTGGATCTGGATTAGGGACGTATATCACTCACTGTCTTCATGATACATTCCAAGATTCATTCATTGTAAATCAGGTTATTTGGCCATACTCTACTGGAGAAGTAATCCTTCAAAACTACAACACAGTTTTATCGCTATCTCATTTGTACCAAAGCTCAGATGGGATCATAATATTTCAAAATGATCACTTGAATAAAATATGCACAAGATTGCTCAGTTTAAAGGATGTTTCATTTGATGATGTGAACAAAGTAATTTGTCATAAATTAGCAAGTGTTTTGCAGCCAGCATTTTCAGCAAACGACTCTCTAACATCAAATGTCTTAGGAAACATTTTATCAGATTTGTGCAGTCATCCTGCTTACAAACTGCTTTCGGTGAAAAATATTCCTCAAATGAGTGAAAAATCAATGGATTATACAACTTTTGTTTGGCCAGCTTTGATGAAACATTTAAGGCAGATGTTAATTGCTGATTCAGCTTTAGAAGAAGGTAATTGTATGGTATGGAACTTTAAAATCTTTAGTTGCATTTCACATGTAATTTACTGTTCTGTTGGAAATAAAGAACAAAGAGAGAGCCACAACGATAGATCCATGCAACATTTCTATTATGTAATACACAGCACAGGCCTTATTCACTGTGATATGATAAAAATACTTAGTGATCTTTAAGCATTATATATGTTATGATAATTATTCTCCAACCATGTGGAAGACTGGGCGATAAGAATTCATGAGAAACAAAAGAGAGTTCTTAGGCAAAAGAATCATTTTGATGTGCATAAGTCATGTACAGTAGCAAGGAAAATGGTACTATCAATGTGAATTAAGATCCTTGTTGTAACGGAACGTTAATTGATATGTGAATAAATCGCTGGATAGTTGCTTTTTGAACTTTATTGCATCTTCAACAGCAAAAATTATTTGATTTTGACAGATCATTATGTATTTTTTCACCTTATGAATCAAGTGAAGACCAGTAAGAAGTTTACCTTGACTAAAATATCCATCTTTTTGAGACAAACAACTGATCTAATTGTATGTAATCTTTTTTCAATACTACCAGGTGTGGCAAAAAACCATGAATATTTGACAGACCACAATAAATTTCCATGCTTTACCAATTTCCAGGATTTGTGACTTCTTTTGCTAACAATCCACAATTTACATTCAAGGATATTTTGCATATTTTTCAGTCTTCTGTTTCTAGAGCTATAATTGCTTTTCATGAAATCTTCGTTCTCAAAAACACTAAAAAACAATGTGAAATGAATGTCCATCGACTTTATAAAGACTGGATCAACTTTATAAAGACTGAATATGAATGAACCAACAGGAAAATTTCTCATGATGGGGAATTTTGAAATTGATTAGTTGTAATCCGCTGCACAAGGGTTTGCTCAAGAAACATTGATGGAGCCAAGAGTGACATTCTTTAAAAGTTGTGAGTTAGTTTCAAGATCAATAACAAATTAAATCTTATATTATGCTGTTGCTTTAATGTGGCATCTATAAAAAGACAAATTTAGGTGCAAAGCAAAGACAGTTTCTTCACTTCATACAATTTTATCCATGTCAGCTTACTGACAGCTTACAGATAGTGCTTTTCATTAATTTTTTCTCTACACTCACTTTTTTACTTCCTAAAACCCAATGAAGCGTCATGCTGAAAATGTTGAAAACTTTTAGTCTTCGTGCAAAGCTGCATTTTTAAGAAAACTGATATTTTCTTTACCAGGCATTGATTGGGAGATTAAGGTGCCACCAGCATCTTCTGCAAGAGAGTCAACAAGTCAGGCATCATTGAAATCAAATTTTAACAAATCAGTTGCAAATGCGTTGATTTTAAGAGGCAAAGAATGTCAAGATGTAACAACAACTGATTTTGGAGATAAGAACATGTGAGTACTCAAGTACAACTAAAAAGTCTGTCTCTAATTAGATGGCGCAGGAAATTTTCCGCAAAGAAAAACAATTGAATTGCATTCCATGATTACTTTCGAGTTTTGGCAAATCCCACATGGCATCTAATTTTAGACACACTTTAGCTGATTAGCTGATCATATCCAGGTACTGTAAATATGTTTAATTTCAGACTTTTGTAGAATTGCGCCCAGGAATCATTATAGGTATGAGATCAAGTGGATAATTGATGCAAGAAAAATACCTGATTCTATGAAAAAGTAATCTTTTAACTTTTGTGAGGATAAAGGCTTCTGCTGGTGAACATATGATTTGTGCTATATCTATTGCAATCTTTCGATGACACAGATACAGTATAAGTCCATTCAGAAACAAATGATCCTTGAAAGAGACTGTTGCAAAAGCATTTTCAACCATTTCAAAATTTTGGTTTCATAGTATTTTTTACAGCAACCTCTTGTCACCTGCTGGAAGTAGATGTATGCACCCCATTCACTTGTAAACTCATCAAATTGTATCCTTGTTTTGGAATGGGGCACTTGTATTCCTTTCGTGATGAAGTTCGCTTTCCGAGAAATGATTTCTTCTTGCCCCAGAAGTTTTGCTCAAAAGTATACTCTCTGGTCTCTAATAGAAATTTCCACCCAGGACATTCTTATTCCAACCCCCCCCCCCCCCCCGCTTATTAATTCTGGCAACGAGTTCCAAGCAAGACAAAAGTTACACAGCAAAATTCTATGCACCCAACTAAGATTAAGATTTTCGAGCGAAATCTGTGATGTCATTGCATTGTATTTTAAAGTCTTACCGTCACTATACAAAGTAAGTGCGAATCATTGACTGCCAATAATTCATTCACTTGGTTTTCCCGAGGAAGGTCATCGGCCGCATTGTTAAAGCTTCCATTGCAAAAACGAAAATTTAGAAAATGAAATTTTTTCCAACCCCCCGACTATTAATTTTTGAGATTTTTTCCAACCCCCCTACTATTCCAACCCCCGTCTATTAGAGACCAGAGAGTAGCTCCCTTTGGAAAACATTGGCTGAAATACACCCAAGAAGTACAAATTAAGCCAAGCAACATTAGAATAACAATCCACTCTAAACATGCCTTAACTAACTGGCGCCAGAAATATTGCCAGCTAGAGGACATTGACAAAACCCTGCGAAACTACATAACCCTAACAGCAGGAGAGTTAATTAACCTCTCTACCCAGAACCTACCCATCCTAGGTATCATTGGCGCATTATTTTACTTTTATGATGCTGAAAATTATTTCCTTTCAGATATGCAAGATGGGTTTCAGAAAACAAGAGATTATCAGTTTGGCAGCAACAAAGACCCTTCAACAAGTATGAGAAATCAGCAACGTTATTAAGCAATGGTCAAAGTTTTGTAGAACCCTTGAACTCTGTGGTGAAGAAGGCATGGAACATGTTTGCATCACGTGCTTATGTACATCAGTATACCAGGTATGGCTTAAGTGATGATGATTTTGTGGACAGTTTTGGATATCTTGAGCAAATACTTTCTGATTACCAGCATTTATAATGATATATGTACCATCAATCAGTCCATGAATACAGTGGTGCAGAAGGCATGGAACATGTTTGCAACCCGTACTTATGTACATCAGTATGCCAGATGTGGCTTAAGAAGAAGATTTGTGGACAATTTCGCGGATATCTTTACACATTCTATCTGATTACCAGCATTTATAATGATATATGTACCGGCAGTGCACCCTTGAGCTCAGTGTTGGAGAAGGCATGGACATATTTGTACAATGTGCTAATGTACGTCAGTATACCAGGAATAACTTAAGTAATTATGGTTTTTTCGACAGTTTTGGATAAATCGAGCAAATTATTTTTGATTACTGGCATCTATAGTGACATATGTACCCTCAATGCACCCTTGAACACGGTGACAATGAAAACATGGAGCATATTTGCATCACATGTGCTTATGCGGAACAATGTATCAAGTAGTGATAATTTTGTGGACACTTTCGGCCATCTTGAACAAATTCTTTCTGACTACCAGCATTTATGATCAGCTAATCATTCTTCAACATGCACTGTAATGTAATTCAGTTGAAAGGATTAAGCAATAGCATTTCACACTTGACTTTAAATTTTTTGCAAAGATTGGAGCCTTATGTTCCCCTTGTTAAGTAGTGTGAGAGCAACAGGCTTTCAAACATATGAGCATTTTTCTGATTCACCCGGTATATAATTTACATAGTTTTACACTTGATTACAGGCATATATAGTATCTGTATTTACCAACTACAATGGTAACCAGGCCAAGGAAACGCTTGCTGGCGCTGTCTGCGATGTGATATGCGACCTCGTTTCCATTGACGTAGCAACGGAGCAATTATAATTAGGCTTGCCTAGCAACGGAATCTTTGCTGTGGAGAACGACCAAGAAGAAGACACAGATGGATTTGAAATATATTCATTTAAGGTTTCACAGGACTTCAACTTTCCTCACTATTTCATAAACCGTTCGACTCCCATTCGATTGATCGAAATAACTCGAAATTGCGAAAGTTTCGAATCGGTTGCCGTCTCTGAAAGTCGTTGAAGCGCGAGAATGGGCCTAAAGCAGAACCGGTGCAAGTACCCCGAAAGAAAACTAAAATATCTCGCGAGTCTCATACTATCTCAGAAAAATTTTTCGCTTGATTTATTGCCAATAGTCATCCAAAAGCATCTTCGATTGCTCAAAGTTGGGCGGGGTAGGGCAAAGTGAAATTTTTACGAGTGCGTGCTTGGAGCGTGACAAAGAGGTTGAAGTGGCCTAAGCTACCGCTGAAGAAACTTAGCCGCTGCAGCTAATTCATGCTTTCTAACGGCTAAACGATTCTCGCTATCCAAAGATAAAACATTTAAAAGTCACATGAATGTCTAAACTAGCCTAAAATGCTTACCACTGTTGTAGAAATTCAATCCAAAAACGCGATGCACTTGTCCGTCCAAACTTCAGTTTCCATCTTGGTTTCACTGCGAAGTGCGCGATCCGCTGCGAAGGAGGCGCATATCACATCGCAGAATGCAACTCAATGCGCGATTCCTCTCCCGTGTTTAGCTCCCTGATGGTAACTAAGCATCTATCACGTTTCATTCATAATAAAACCCAAACACAGATGCAGTTGCAAACAACGACCTATTTTCAAATTTCGCAGATGCAAAATTGTCCACATTTGTGTCCCATAAACATCTACTTGCAATGACCATATCTTGTCCTTTGATTTGCCCAATATGAACATAACATACAAACTTATATCGTGGCATAGTGAGCTCTTTTATCTTGCTTTGTATCTCATTGCATAATTCTTTCGACAATTCCTTGCATGCATTTTCGTCATACTCAGCTCCTTCCAGCCTTTCACTTAGTACCTCATTTGCGATTTCGGTGATTTGAGAGGCAGGAAATTTGACAGTAGGCTCCATTTGATATGAATTTTCTACCTTGCAAGCTGTGTAGTTTCTTTTGAGATGAATCGGTTCGATTGATGACACAAATGTCCTGCTTTCATTGAGTCGCCTGTGCTCTCGGTGTTCTGCCGTTGTTGGTTTTGAGAAGTGCTCCTTGCTGAGGTAGGCCAGTTGACCTCCTGGCTTCTTTCTCGTTTCGCTGGTGTTTCGTCTGTCGGTTGATGAATTATTGAATGCTCTGTTAACGGCCATGATTCCGAATAAAAATGAGCTGATTAATTTTGATTTTTGTCTTTCAATGAATAGTACGGTGCAGGATGTCTCTTGTTGGTTCGTTGATGATGTGACCAACAGCTAGAGATATAAAATGAATAATTTTTTCATCAAATGGAATAATTTCTCTATGCTTATTTTTCAATATTTCAAATATTTAACCTCTCCAGTTTGTGATTTTATATAATAGAAATTTGCCGCATTGATATCGAATTTCATTGCATTTTGCCAGCAATACAGGATGTCCATAATTGTGCCCCGTTAACACACCTATTTTTACAGAGCCATAACTCATTGAATTTTTAAATGCTGGTGATTTCACAATTGCCAAAGCTGATTTTGACTCACGTGGACTCTAACGTGGATGAACATACTCCAAATTCAAGACCATATGGCCAAGGCCTAACTCAGACTTAATGGCTGTTGCTAACTGAATTGTTTCTCATTGAAAAGTTCTCTTTAATCAACCGTTACAATAAAAATTGTGTCAACCACCATATTTTCGATGCATAGAGAATGCATTTCAAAATATAAAATGCTTGCCTTGACGTTGCGCTCTCGCTTTTTCCAAAATATAGAGTGTGCTTTAACATTGCACTCGCTCTCTCTTTTACGATGTATAAAGAATGAATTTCAGAAAACACTTTTACGATCTATAGCGAGATAATTTCGATTTCGATAAATGCTTTAGCACTGCGCTCTGGCTTTTACGATACACAGAGAATAGAGAAATGAGTATTGTTTACGATCCCACAACTATAGTTTTATTAGTTATCAAATCCATCTTAAACTAATGGTGTAAAATATGAAACAATATTAGCTGCTCATGTACCTGTTACTGCTGTCGAATATCACAAAAATGGTTCCATGTTTATGATATATATCTATATGTTATATATAAAATGAATTTCAAATACGGAATACTTGCTTTAACGTTGCGCCCTCGTTTTCACGATGTACAGAGAATTTGGACAGGAGTATAGTTTACAATCCCATAGCTACAGTTCCATTAGTTATTAAGTCATCTTAATTTGATATTCTAAAATAAAACAGAATTAGCTGCTCAGTTACCTGTTACTTTTGTCGACTATCACGACTTCTAAAAAGACACAGACAATTTTCGAGAGATAGTTGATGCAGATCATTTACAGGTCACAAAATCCACTTGCAGGTATAACTTTCTTTTGTAAGCTTCGTTCATACCCATCTGCCACTGCATATTTGCTTTGCAATCAGAATGGAGAACTGCTAATTTGCATCATAAATGAGTTGAGCACTCAAAGACCCTAGCAGGTTTACGACTCCTTTGCACATTGACAATTGAGAACAAATCAAGGAAAGAAATACCCCCGTCTAAGTGCCCAGGCATATTCTCCGGTGTTGATTTTCTTTATGAATAGAACTCCTGCTGGACTAAAATTACCCATGTAAACCCCCCGACCAGAAGTTTTGCAAATCCCAGCGAAATGTTTATATTCGCACACTAACGATTCTCCGCTATATTGACAATATTCGCAGAACGAAATTAGTGCTACATAGCCCGGACCAAGTAAACATCTGATCGCTAACCCGGACACTTAGACGGGGGTTTTCTAGATACCATTATCTTCCCACTATTAGCAAATAGGCGAAAGGGCATATTAAACATTTGACCAGTAACAGATACCTCTTTGTTTTTGAATCCTGAATATTTTCAGGTTGCTAATAGATACTGTGTGATGTTTTCTTTGTGAACAATTCGTAGGGTTAGAGTTATGAGAAAAGTTATTACAGTACAAAGACCTGCTCATTTTAAGTTGTTTAATGCTGCCGTAGCAATTGTTCACTTTTTTGAAATGAGAAAAAGCAACATAGTGTCCGTTCTATATTATGATAACAGTTGGTTTTAATTCATTTACTTACTATCAATTATCGTTCCATTTTCTGTCATGTGTGCAGACTCATGTTCAGATAAATCTGAAATTTACTTGACAGGAATTTGTAACTCCGTTCTAAGACTGTGAGTGATTTTCTGGAGAAATACCTTCAAGAAACCTTTAGAGTGGCCTAAAATGTCCATCAAATTCTCCAAATATTGCTTACTTGCTGCAATACCTTTCGGGGGCTTGCCCAAAGTTAGATACTTGCAATAGACCACTTTGACGATGACGTCAGTTCTTTTGACATTCTTCCGGGAATATCACTTGCCTTGATTTAATGTGAATCTAAATCTCACATGCGTGCATTGCTGTCAGCAACATGATGATATGATCATGATGGAGATTTCTTGCTGTACAGGGAATCAAATATCATTGCCTCGAATTGAATTTAATTGTGAAATCGGTCTATTGTAAAGTGCAGAAAACCTAAAACTTCCCATTGTAATCGAAACTGCACATGCGCTGTGAACAGTGGATAGCCAAACAACAACAACGCTGCGTCTAAGTGTTTTCTTTGTTCTATTTACAGACAAATGTATTTACCATTTGTCTTATCTCGTTTTATCTTGTGAGAATGAAGCCTCTCAGAATAATTTTGCAATGGCAATTTCATACTCCCTGATGACACGCTTTGTTTCCAGCGCTTCTATATCATTGTTTGTTTCCCACTGGAAAGTAATGGCGCTCGCTTCGCTCTCATTCTGATTTTCCCGCTCCTGCGGAGGGCTGTTCCAACGAGGTTATTTGTTGAACGTGTGACAAACCTTAATAAGCTTTGCAAAGATTTACATCGGAGAAAACAGAGAGGGTACCTTCTTGATAAGTCAGAAAAAGCGTAGGATGTTTGGCGGACTGTAACGTCGCTTGTAGTAACTAAATTTCTCGGTGCAGCAAAAAGTCTAACTTAGAATATGGATCTTCCCCATTTAAGTCAGTCACTTGATGCATAATACAATACATATGATTAATATATCTACAGTTGGTGGCAGCAATGGTTTTAAAGAAAACTAATAGATGCCAACTACTGTATTTACAATACAGAGTTCAAACCTAAAAATAAACGTAAAATATATACATGAATCTATATACACATCACCTGCAGATAGTTCAAGAACCTTTTGCTCGTAACACCTTGTATGGGAGTCCTGCAAAGTGACAAAATCTTAAACCAGGCCTCTTCAACACTTGAGCCTTGTCAGAGTTACAGGTACACATGATATTACCACGGGAGAATGAAATAGTTAGGAAATAGTGTTCTCTCCCTTTTGATGCCTTGTCATAACTTGCCCTTATGTTTCAAAGACCCTATAACGCGTGCTTCTCTGTCTTTTGCAGAGATTTATTTCAACCAGTTCAACAAGCTGTAAGTAACAACGGGGCTTTTTGCTCGCAGGACCCAGTTTCTTCTATTTCTTTCTCCCCCGGTAATAATACCACGTGTTCCTGTAACTCTGACAAGGCAAAAAAGTTGAAGAGGCTTGGTTAAAAATTTCATCATCTTGCATAACTTCCATACAAGGTCTCAGGAAGAAAAGTTTTTAACTAATGGAAAAAGGTTTGTGATCAAACTTTGACTGTTGGCTGCGCGGAAAGATTTAGAACTTGTTTACACTGTACCGGCACAACTACGGATCCGTAACAAAAGTGTATCTGGTTTGCCTCTCGTTCACACTGCTCTTGCTACTCCGTAATACCTTTGTTCCTTGTATCGTTAGAAAAATTTATTCTAGAGCAGTTTAAACGCTCTTGAAGCGCAACAACTTTGTAGTGGGACAAAACTGCACCGGCACAGTGTAAAAGTGATATTAGTTGACGTCGAACGGATAGCTACAAGTGACGTTACAGTCCTCTAAACACCCCACGTTTTTCCTGACTCACCCGGAATAATATTTTGATGATTTACATCCACCTTTTTTGCCGATTTAAAGATTTGGAACCTATGCTCACCTTTGCGTGTCAATAAACTTAAGTGTTCATAAATCGTTTGTTTGTTTAATGAACATCAAGATGCCCATGTCATCGCAAACCTTTGAATTAGATCCTCAAGGAGCATTCGTGAAAAATCTAAGACTAATTGTATACCACAGTGCCGAAATAACTGTTAATCGTACTTGTGAATCACACTACTGTTTTACTGACAGTTCATTTGTCCAATTTCAAAGTGTATTTTGCATCACAGCGTTCCTGGTGAATCCCTCGATTGTGAAAATTTTAGTTATCACATTATTACTTACCTTCTGCTACATCACTCATGCTTTCATCTGCTGAAAACTACTTCAGGATCAATCATGGACCTTTTTAATCAAGCTTGGTTGCCACTAGGCGTTAAATCAAGTTGGTCCAGCTCATTAACTTCTGTAAAATTATCGTGCCGTTAAACTGGATTTTGAAATAAAAAAGTTTTTATTTGATAGAAAAAAATACAAAATAGATAAGTTCTCATCCCAAGACCGAGCGTTAAATCGCGATAAACTGTTTCAAATTCTTCGAGTTAAATTATGAAGTGCGTTTCCATTAGAGTTAAGAAATAAGCACGATTTTGCGCGCATAAATAACGCAACTAGTGGAAACCAAGCTTTATGAAACTTATGTACAATATTTAATTTAAATCCATTTTAGTACGATCCCATTCGTATTGAATTGTCTGCTCTTGTTCTTGTACCAATGTCTGTGAATGCCAGTTCAGTGCTAACTGCTACGTCTTTGCCTAACAGTCGACCAGCTGCAACTCTAATTGCCTTGACCCTCAAAGAATACACGATGGGATTGATAGCACTGTTCATAAGAGCTAAGATGTTCATGAAAATGCCTATCGTAAACCCAGAACTTGTGAAATGGCAAAAGTTGTTCGAAACATCCAAGACGTACAAGTATGTTGGCATCTGTGCTGCAAAGCATATCACATATACAATAACGATAATTCCTATCGTATAGGCCTTCTTCTTCTCTTCCTTTTGCTTTCGAGCTTCGATCTTTGCTTCTTTGCCTTCTATACTGCCAAGTGATACTTGCACTTTCCTTTGTTGACATATAACTTTGTAGATTGATGCATAGCAGACTATTACGTGCAAAAATATGACCGCTTGAGCACCAATGTTGATAGTATAAATCAGGCGTCTGTAGTATTGCTCTACGATTGTCATCATAATGTTATATAATATTGTCAGAACTATAAGGCAATAATACCTCTTAGCCGTGACTGATCTAGTGTATTGAAATGGAAAACATATTGCCATGTATCGATCAAGTGTTACCAAGTAAGTCAAGCAAAATGACGTCGCAGTTCCTAAATAGTTCGCTATACCATTGCTCACTACGAGTGTGCTTATGTCAATACGAGACGGTACACCAAAGCAAGTAGCGAGGAATATTGGTTGAATGACTAATCCAGCATACAAGTCAGTCACACATAATGCACCTACCAAAACATTTGAAGGAGTATGGAGGGAACGAGTTTTTACAAACGTAAAAATGCAAAGTACATTGCCTGCTATTGTCCATAAAGCTGGTAAGATATCAATGACTGCGAGGCTAGTAATGATCGCATTCAATGTTTCCTTGCCTCGCAGTGCCTCTTGGCTATAACATACCATGGCTGGTTGGACAAAAGTCTTTTGTTCCGTTCCATTGACTTAGCAGAAGTTTTCATGCTTGTCTCTTCCCTGTATCTTTGTTTGCTTCATTTTGTAGTAGGGTCTCTTTCGAATCTTCCGTTCCTTTTAAAACATTTTTGTGTCGCATTCTTTCTGCATTCTGCTGATACAACTGTTCTTTCTATCGTTCTTTTTCTGCTCTAAAAATAGACTGACTACACATGTTGTAATTCGCTCCTTACTTAAACTGATATGCCGCTATGATAACAACGACTCATGTCCTTCCAGAAAAGGACATAGCCTAAAATTACCTGCTCCTTTTTCTTAAAACCGCTCAAATTAAAACTGTCGACAGTAGTTTCCTGAAGTGCTACGTTGGAAAACAAGCTATCAGTACTTAGATGGATGTTTTTTCGAGCTATTAAAGTGAAGAAGACCTGCCTACAAGTCGCTACAAGTGATATTATGCCTGTTGTGGGGCTTATCAGATCTCGCAAGATTCGCTTGCTACTTCGAAATTTTGATCTTTGAAGCAATTGAAGCAATTCAGTCGAACATTATGCGCTTTTTGCCTTTGGCGGGAAGTTTAAATTGAAGAAATTCAGCCAATCTGATAACGTTAGCCGAAATTTTCCTTTTTGATTGGTTGGGGAACATATCTTGGCCCTGCAGGAATTTTTTTACCGTTTTGAGAAGAGTTTTGACGTAAGGCCCTCACTGAAGCGGCAACAACTGCATTAATTCAATCCAATGAGATGAGCGTCAGTTGAGGTCCTTGTGGATTGAGACTATTGTAACAATTGTAAAAGCAGATCGCCCTCTGGTTCATTAGTCTTTGGGAGTCTGGCGTTTTATTTCATTGCAGGTAATGATTTGAAGAGAAGGGTTGCTGCAAACCCACGGGGCCTTTCCTGAGCTCAGTTTTGAAGTTTTTTTCTGGTTGGACTCTGCTGCGGCCTCTCAGCCACTGTACGTGTTTCGGTTGGCTACTTGGTGGGTTGTTTGCATTGATTTTTGAGGTAGTTTATGATAACTAAAGTTTATGATACCTGAAGTTTAGGTTTTCAGTGTAAGTTAAGATTAGTTAGGGCAAGTTCGGGTTAGGGTTAGTTTCTGGTTAAGGTTATGGTAGAATTATAAATACGTGGCTAAAGTTTCTTTCGAGCCCTTCAATCAGAAGAAATATAGGTCCTAGAATCTTACACTCACTTCCTTACACCGATGTGGAACCTATGCTTGCAAAGCTGCCGGTTGAGCAGCCGTTGCCTTCCTTCCAACTAGTCGACAAGCAGCATTTCTTATTTCCTTGATTCTTAGTGAATACACGATTGGATTTATTACACTGTTCAGAAGAAATAGAACGTGTAGGCCAATGCTTATGGTAAAACCATTGCTTGAAAAATTGCAATAATCATCTTTGACGTCTAAAATGAATAGATATGTCACCATATGTGGCCCACAACATACCAGATATGTAACAACAATGATTCCAATAGTGTATGCCTTCCTCTTATCCTCCTTGTGCTTTCGAATTTGGCCTCTGTCATGGTTCTCTTTGCTGCCAACAGATGCTTGGACTTTCCGTTGCCGACAGATTGCTCCATAGATTCGCACGTAGCATATTATTACTTGGGGAGTCATAACCCCTTGCATAGCTAGGCCAGAAATATAAGCCTCGCGACGGTAGTATATGTCAAAAATTGTTGACATGAAACAGATAAAAACTGTAATGCTGACAATGTATAGATACTTTCTGATTGTTACAAACTCGGTGTAACGAAATGGATGACATATTGCAATGTATCGATCAATTGTTACTAAGTAAGTCAATGAAAATGACAGCTGCCCTCCAAAATAAAGACATGTAGCAAAGCGGGTAACTATATCGCTTATATCTGTATTTGAGGGTATCATCAAGCAAAAAGTGAGCAATAGTGGTTGTAAGACTAATCCAGCATACAAGTCCGTTGCACATAATGCACCAACCAAGACATTTGAAGGAGTATGAAGTGAACGAGTCTTTGCAAATGTAAAGATACAAATTGCATTTCCTGCTATTGTCCATAAAGCTGGCAAAATATTGATGACCATAATGCTGGTAATGATAGCATTTAATTTTTCTTTTTCTCGAATTTCTTCTTGGCTGTGACACACCATGTTTTTGTTGTGAAAAGCCTGTCATAGGCAATCAGTCTCTGTCAGCGTGTCTTACGTTGTATGAATGACAAGTGATATTGCCTGAACGAGTAATCCAACATACAAATACATGCACCGACACCGACAGAGTCCACCGGCTTTGAAATTCTACGCTTTGATTCGTTAGTAATATGCCTTCAGATCAGCTGAGTCAACGAAAGCAACCTCCCTTAATAGTTTTTAGATTTTCATTAAGAGTTGAACTTTCTTTATATTGTGAATACTGAATAATCATTGTGAATTTTTTTTTAGCTTTATAATTTTTGCTCTATGTTTAAGTTATTGTATATTGTAATGAAAATATTTTTTATTGGAGAGCCCTTTGAAAATTCAACCATTTTTGAAGAGCAACCCTCCCTAAATAAATGAATTGAAATGAAAAATGAAGTGAATAGGTCATCGGTGTCAACTTTTTCCAATCTTGATTCTTTCTCTGAAAACTCTTTCTTTTAGTTGTATCAACTGATGTAGGAATCTCCCACCAATTTAGCGTTTCTTTGTCTTTCAGTTCATCTTGGTTTTGACATCCTACGTTTTGATCAACTGGCAATATGCCTTCAGGTTATCTGCGTCAACTTTTACCGATCTTTGTTCTCTTTTAGTTGTATCAACTGATTTGGAATTCTCCGACCGATTTAGTGTTTCCAAGATTGGTGTTTCTTTGTCTTGAAGTGCATCTTGGCTTTGACATCCTACGTTTTAATCGACTGGCCTTTAGGTTATCTGGTCAACTTTTACCAACCTTTGTTCATTCTCTGAAAACTCTTTTTTTTAGTTGTATCAACTGATGTGGAATTCTCCAACCAACTTAGTGCTTCTTTGTCTTGAAGTTCATCTTGGCTTTGAAATCCTACGTTTAGATCGACTGGCCTTTAGGTTATCTATTCAACTTTTACCAACCTTTGTTCATTCTCTGAAAACTCTTTCTTCTAGTTGTATCAACTGATGTGGAAATCTCCCACCAATTTAGTGTTTCTTTGTCGTGAAGTTCATCTCAGTCCTACAATTCTTTAATGGTTTCTTTCTCTACAAACTCTTCTTTTTAATTCATGTCAGTTGATTTGAAAATCTGTCGCCGAAACTCTAATGAAGTCGTAAATTTTCTCCCATTTTGTGGTTTATCTTTGTGGCTTATCATTTTTTGGTTTTTAACACTACCATTCTGTTTAAAGATACAGCTTCTTATGATAAGCAATTTCAATTTCAAAGCGATATTTTATAGTGTTTTTCATTAAATTTTTCTTTCAACGGTAATATATTTCTTTACTCTAGATAAAGCGTTATCGTTTCTATTGTCAAAAGGATAAATAAAATTAAAATGCAGGTGCAACTAGTAAGACTGACCTGCAGATAGCTGGCAGGTCTTTGGTATCCTCTCGTTGTCTCATTCCTGACTTTGATAACGGCAGCTTTAAATGCTGATTTCAGCTGATTTATGATTTTATTGCTCCTGTTCCTCTGGTTTCTGTGGCTTCACTTCTTGTCGTTCTTAGCCTGCGTGCAGACAATACCCAATGAAAAGGTATAGTCTGCGCAACACCGCTCAGTCTCGTGTATTGTATGCGTCAGCATTCCATTTCGATAGCAGTTTGAATGGCCCTTTCTCCTTAGCATCTACTTATTGTGTGCTGCTGGGCACTTAAAATTCCAGAACATTGTGTTGCTAATTAAGTTGGCTTAGAAAACAAAGTGAAACCCGAGCTTTGATCATATGATAGCCGTTCTCAATTCTGATTGCTTCCTCGTTTCACAGGAAAGCAATGTTATTGGCTGTTACAACAATAAGTTTTTTGTTATCAAATAAATGCTGAAGCACGCACTACACAACAGTGAGCGGCGTTACGCAGACTATACCTTTTCCTTGGGTATAGTCTGCACGCAGGCTAGTCGTTCTCGGCTTTGTCACAGCTGGGTGAGTCAGAAAAAGTTTGCGCGTTTGGTGGGCTATGGAATAAAAAGTATCAGGCTGATTTTCAAAACTGAAATGTTAATCTATCAGTCAAAAGCTAACTTAGATGAGAAAACTTTGTTTGGTAAACTCACTCACCCGGTCACTCATCATTTAAACTCAGGAATTTTAGAAATACTGGTGAAGGGCATGTTTGGAAACGAGGATTCCACATGCCATTCTGTTCCATAATGTACTTGCCATTGAAATTCAAGCTCTGTTTCTGAAACTGAGAACGTAAACTTCAATGCCACATAAATCATGGACCAAAATGGAACGTGGAGTTCTGGACCCCCATACAAACCCTTTACAGGCATTTTTCTAATTGTTGAGTCTCAAAGTGAATGACCTGGGATATAAAGCACTTGTCTATAAATAGGACAAAGAAACGCCTAATCCCTCTATTGTCTTTTTTGGCTTTGCTTTCTTCCGCTTTGCGCTGGATTATTCAATGCAATAGGCTATTTATATACCTGTGCGATCTCATCTTTTATCGGGTTATTCACTTTAAAGATGTGTGATTTTACTAATGAAAATTTTCTCTTTCAAGTTAGCCTTTGACTGATGGATTAATATTTTAGTTTTGAATATCAGTCATATACTTGTTATTCCATAGTCCGCCAAACCCGTGAACTTTTTTTTGATTCATCTGGTACGATTGCTCTGGTTTGTTGAGTTCCCACGTGGTTGTTCCGGCTACCCCCTTAAAGTGATACACAGTTTTGCTATTAGTCATTAGCGTTTGTTTACAGTTAACAGTTTTTGCTGTTAATTGAATTCATCGCTTAGTGCCACTTAGATAGTTTACCAGGAAACAATCTAGTTCTAAGAACAGACAAGTTTTGACACAGGGACCCCAGAAAGTTGTATAACCCAACCCCACTCGCGTTCGATCTCTTTCTTAAAGCATTACGTCATAGCTTCGCAATCGCAAAGGAGGTTCAGAGGTCATTGGGGAGAGGGCTTACACAACTTCCTGGGGTCCCTGTGGTTTTGATTCAAAATGTTTGATGGTGTTGATGGTGGTGGGATTTACTTGGGGTGCCGGGCACGTAGTCTTGTTAGTTTTTTAGGCATTGCTTCTTCCTTATTTGTTGTTGGAGTGGTGCATCCAGGGGAGGTGGCGGCCATGGTGGGCGGCAGTCTGTCTTTGCGATGAGAATTATGTCTGTCTGTCTTTCTCTTGTGCTTCTTTTCTTGTTCTAACTTATTGTTAAAAACGGAACTGTTATGTTTGATTTCTTACACAAATTAGTCTGTGTTTTTTTGGAGATATTGTTTTATTGATATTACAATGCTTTGTAGTAGGTAATGCATTTGATAAAAAGTAACTAATTATGTATCTCTTAACACTGTGTAAAATGGTCACTGTCCTTCATGCATCAATTTACCTCGACAGAAGCGACTCTAAATCGTGTTGCATCTTGTAAAGCTTCATTTTGTGTGACTCTTGCCTTCCTTCCAACCAGTCTACAAGCAGCATTTCTTATTTCTTTGATTCTCAAAGAATACACGATGGGATTTACAGCACTGTTCAGAAGAAGAAGTGCGCTTAGGCCAGCACTCATTGTTAAGCCACTGCTTGATAAGCTGCATACATCATCCTTTAAGTCTAGAATAAATAGAAATGTTACCAAAGGTGGCCCATAGCATACCAAATGGAAGATGATAATGATTCCCATGGTATATGCTTTGCTTTTATCCTCTTTCTGCTTTCGAATTTGGGCTCTGTCTTGGCCTTCGATGCTTCCAACAGATACTTGGACTTTCCGTTGCCGACAGATTGCTCTATAGATTAACATGTAGCATATTATTACTTGGGGAGTCATAAACCCTTGTAAACACAGTCCAAAAAGATATAACTCACGACGGTAGTATATGTCAAATATGGTCGTAATTATAGCGATAAAGAATACAGTGCCGACGAGGTATAAATACTTTCTAACCGTCACAAACTCAGTGTATCGAAAGGGATGACATATGGCAATGCATCGATCGATTGTTACCCAATAGGTCAAATAAAATGACGCTGAAGCACCAAAATAAAGCGTAGTACTCGTGATTTTAACAATGTTGTGTATGTCATGCAGTGATGGTATCATAAACCACTTTGTGAGAAATAATGGTTGTAAGACTAATCCAGCATACAAATCAGTCACACATAATGCACCAACCAAGACATTTGAAGGAGTATGAAGTGAACGAGTTTTTACAAACGTAAAAATGCAAAGTACATTGCCTGCTATAGTCAATAAAGCTGGTAATATATCAATGATTGCGAGGCTAGTAATGATAGCATTGAGTGTTTCCTTTCCTCGAAGTTCCTCTTGGCTGTAACACATCATTCTTCCATGTTTCTTCGTAGCGTGTATTTTTGTGAAGGAGCTTCTTCAATCTCTTCAGTGTTTATCCGTTCAAGATAGGTATTGTGCCATATTAGAGTGTTTCAGAGTGTATCCTTGTGAGTGTTCTGACAAATGGATTTGGATCAAGATCGCCCTGAACTCTCTCCCTTTGCGAATCGTTTACAGACATGTTTCTCGTTGTTTAAATATTTGGTTTGGAGATATAAGAAACCTCTTTCTCTCAACATTTCTCAAATTTACGCATTCCAAGCATATGAGCAAGAATATTGATGAAAGTAACAACATCGAAATATCGTAACAAACTTCAGAGTCTCTCTCATCTGAAAGTTTCTTCGTTTCCAAGGTGTTGATATGAAACTACAAACTTACTGCTAACGAAGAAAAGAAGATGTCTTCATCTGGAGATATTTTGCTTGTGAAGACATACTTTGCTTGTGAAGACACTAGTGGCTATGTCAATTAAAGTCTTGTTCATCAAAACTGAACCAGTTTTCCCGCGATCTTTTCTTAATGCGAGGAAAACTTAACTGGAAAGCATTGGCAAGTTCTAGAATGCCTTTTCTGCTTATGGAGACAATTTTCTTCCTGTTTTGCTGGCAAAACAGAAAGCCTACAAAGTAGATTATTAGGAATGCAAACGTTCTGCTAAAACGAAGAACATATCTTCATCCGGAAAAGACACTGTTAAAGATATGTTCTTCGATATATTCGAAATGATATGTTTGCTTTTAAAGACACTGGTGACTCTGTCAATAAAAGGTTTTTTCATTAAAACTGAATCAGATTTCCAATGATCTTTCTTAATTCGAGTAAAGCTAAACTGGAAAGCGTTGGCAAGCTCTACAATGTCTTTCCCTTTGGCTTCTGAAGACAATTTACTTCCTATTTTGTTGGTATAACGGGAAGTCTACAAAAGAGATCACAAGAAATCCAACTTTATGTGCTAAAGAAGAGCATATGTTCGTCTGGAAGCAGTTTCCTTGCAAAGACACAAGTGGCTCTAGTCTGCTGTGGCTCTGTCAATAAAATTCTTCTTCATCAAAAATGAACCAGTTTTCCAATAATCATTTCTTAATTCGTAGACAGCAAAACTGCAAAGCGTTGGCAAGTTCTACAATGCCTTTCCTTTTGGACTGTCAAGCAATTTACTTCCTATTTTGCAGAAAGTCTACACATTATCAAGATTTGTTCCCTTTATCCTTTCTCCAGTTAGCGCGAGTAGATGACTGATTACTAGATAGTTGTAAAAATTACTTACCTTGACATATTTCATATTATATTTCACAAGGAATATCATATTTTTATAGAAATATCATATATTACGAGGAAGTTTGAAACGAGGATAAACGCTGTGTACGAGCTAACTGTTCAGACGCGCAGGAACCATTTGAACTTGATTTCTAGCAGTGGTTAGGCTTGGGCCGAAGAGAGTACACCAAAGAAAGCAATAATATCGAGGAAATGAACTTTAATTTCTAAGCTACAAACAATGTTCATTATTGTCCATGCTTCAATATAGCCCTGTATTGGGAATTGAGATGGAGAACAATATCAATGATTAAGATACCAACGAAATTAAAACTACCCTGGGTACCAGACTCTTTCTGAAAGAAAATTGAGAGGGTCAAGTTTCTTTTAGAGAGAGTTTGGTACCCAGGGTAAATTGAAACTGACAGTGATTAAAAAATTGTAAAGCGTATTACAGTGGGTGTACATGGCTTAAGTCCGAGGAGAACGAGGGGGCGAGGAGGCTACTTTTAACATCCGAGGAGCCGAGGATTTGCTTTCTTCTTGCGAGGGAGGTGCCTCAAAATATCTTAAAACCAAGCGAGGTGCGAGGAAAATTTAAGAGAAAACGCTGAAAACCGAGGAGCTCAGGTTTCCTTTGCATTAAACAGCGAGGAGGAATGATAGTAAGAATAATGAATTATGTTTTTTCGCAGTCCAGTTTTCGTGAAAAGTACACAGAGCAATAGCTGTCCTGTCAAGATGACGTAAAATGATTTTGTGGTTTGAGATTCTGGCATTGAAGTATTACGATATGAACTTGGTCGATATCAGGGACAAAAATGGTGGGGGTCTGGGGATGCGACACCCTTCAAGCTCAAATAAAGCGCATTCTGCAGGGCCATCGACGATTTCGCAGTACGCCCAGTCGAAATAGATTTCAGTACAGTAAGTAACCTCGTAACAAGAGTTGTAGTCATGCGAAGCTGTCTTGAAATTTGTAAACAGTTGCTGCCAATTTGAATTGTGATTTCAAAGCTTCCATTTTTGCTCTGGTAAATATGGAATCTCAGGGTGCTTTCTGAGCCAAAGTAAACTATGTTTCTTCAAAAATTTTTCTTGAGCGCTGATTTATATAGAATAATTTTTAAAATATTATCAAAGTTTCTTTGCCGCTAATAACAAGCAGGGTATTGGGAGATCCATTCTAAGCCAAAGTAAAGGGCGTGGCTCAAAAATTTTTCTGGGGCTGTTCCCATATCCCTCATTTGTTCCCGCTTTAAGGTAATCGCCAGGGTTAAGTTTGTTCATCAACATAGAAGGTTGGGTACGAATAAGATTTTATCGAACAGGGTCAAACTGACGAGTGCAAGAGCTTCAGAGACAAAGAGTGTGTGGGTTTTCTTTGTTCTATTTATAGATTGACCAATGAGACGGTCGTATATACCTCTGTGTGCTACCTTTAATTTACCCCGGCAAAACCACTGTCTGCAGGGCATCACTCAGTTTTGTAGGGCAAATACCTTTTTCATTCTTCCAAAATTATTGGCCAAGTTACGCCCCTGGTCAGCACTAAAAGACGCTAGAATTTGAAAATCACCATAACGAAAGAAGTCCTTTTTTCTTTTCTTGTACAAGGATGAACAGGACTGCAATTACTCTGTTTGCCAGGCCCGTCGGAAGCGGGGGGGCTGGGGGGCTTCAGCCCCCCAATTATTTGCTGAAGAGTGTTGATTTTGTAAGTGAAAAAGGCTGTAAAGCCAAAGTCGTAAGAATGAAGATTCAAACTCGAGTATATTCGAGGAAGCTGCCAGAATCTATCAAAATTGGAATATCTTTTGATGTCATATTAGTATAAAATTTCAAAATTTTCTTGGAAAGACTCTCATTAGTCGTTATCCTTTGTTTCCGTCAATGTCACATTTTCCAAAAATGAGCCTAACATTTTCCGTGCAGTTGTTTTTGATGACCCTGTCAAATCCCTTCCGCCCCCTCCGTACCATAACCTATGACAGCTCCATAACCCCATGTAGTTTTTTATTGTAAAGTTTTGATTGAACAGCAGAAAACTGGACATCCATTTATTTTAATGGCATGAACAGAGCTTTCTAATTGGTCAATGGACATTGATCGGTTATGGAAGCATCTGGAACTAAATTTTCATCTGATATAGGAAACAGATGGTTTGAAGCACATGCCGACTATTTGCATTTTAGTCCCAATCTAATATCATCTACTTTTGATCTTGTCATTTTAAACAATTAAAACCATCTGCTTGTCGAGTTGTAGGAAGGAAGGCAAGAGTTACTAAACGTGCGGCTATGGAGGGCGTAACATGATTTAGAGCCACCTTTGTCAAGCTGAAATGAATTTCTAATGAATAGAGGAGGTTGACTTAGAGGAGGCTTGAGAGTTAGTTTGGTATCTTCATTAATGCTCAGATATCTATTTTTGGGTTTGTTTGTTTGTTCATTATCATTGATACTCACTCAAATGTAATGGTGACATACGAACTTTAGTTTCCTCAATCTCCATTCGTCTCGCCCTCTACCACAGTGCGTTCTTGGAAGTTACATTTAGAAGAACTTAAATGAGAACCAGAATTTAGGAAAATTTTCATATTTTTAGTTGAAGCATCACCTGTCAGTTGGATCATAGGTCTTCTAAAATGCTTATTAAGCCAAGCAGATTCAAAAAATTTTTTGTTTGCTGTCATTGGTTAGAATTAGTTAGAATTGCACAACCTATCTGGTCTTCTTTTTTTCGGATTTTTCTCAAAGCAGCTTCCCGACAAAAATTTATTACACCAGAGCGATATGGTCAATAATGGAAAAAAAAATCTAAGTTGTAATTGTCTTTCTGTGATTAAATACTTAGTCAAGCGTTTGATTTGTGTGATCATTCACAGTGGTAAAATCTTTAAAACGGTGGTCTTTTTTTCTCAGTGGACAAAAACAACGTCACTTGTTTAAATTTAAAGATTTATTATGCAGAGATTGATCAAAGGCCCTGTTTACACGATACCGTTTTCATTTCATAGCGGATTGTTTTCATGTCGGATCGGATTAGCCTCCTGACGAGAATGCATCAATCCGATACGCTTTATACCGTTTTCGCGCTTTGAAATGGAAATGCTCTGAAAGTGACATGAAACCAATCCGATATCGTGTAAACGGTCGAATTCGGTATCAACTCAATACGGAACCTCATTATCAATACCAGGAGCCTCCCATTCATCTGGGGGTGCTGCGCAGAATGCGCGCAAAAACATCAGTGAAACTTTTGCAGTGCAGCGAAGAGTTCTTGTGTAAACAGAGCCCCAATCCGATATGAAATGATAACGGTATCGTACAAACAGACTAATTTTTGTACCGGATTGGGATCGGAAATCCAATGTGAAGTGAAAACAGTATCTTGTTAACGGGGCCAAAGTTACTTGACAGACAAAGGGCTACTAAAGTACTTCGTAATGATTTTTTTTCCTTTTTTCTGAGTATTGTAAATATATCAAACATTGATTGAAACATTGAGGACACTGAAGAAAAACTGAATTTTTGAAAATTCTTTTACTTTGAGATACGTGAAAAAGGGGGAAGAAATCTCCTCATCTAGAGGAACAAACAAATACATTTCAACTCCCTCAAGCTCTTAAAAGTAATTTTTACAAATTCATGAGATCATGTACGTCATTACCTTTGTAAAGATTTGGCTCTTAGCTCTGAGGATCTGAGGAGAGTTGGATTTGCATGAGTGAGTAGATTCCTAATGATTTTGATCAAGGCCTCTTTTTATTGCATGTCGAGGTAACGGATGGATAACGGATATGATATTTTTGTAAATTAAACTTTTTTAATTGTATTGCAATGCTCAGAAAACAAAATGATTCCAAACTTTGATTGATTCTCTCCTCCTCAAATTTCAAACTTGTGAGGTTCTTTTTGGTCCAGCCGTTTTATTTCAACGATTTTATTAATTTACTTACCGAATTATGGTTTCACCAGATTCCTGTTGCCATTGTTGCTCGTGATTCTCGAACCATGCCTTCGAGAGTTTCATAAAATTAGCATATGGTATTTGCAAATTTCCTTTATAAACTTTACGATATCTTGCTCAGTTGATAAGCAACAATCTTCCTTATGGTTTTGAAGTGAATGAATTTCTTGTAGAACTTGATTGTTGCACTTCATTAATTATTTACGCCCCTTTGAGGTTTCTCTTCAAAGTATGACTTAAACTTTGGAGTAGATCTACTGCATTTATGAATCTGAATTTCTGGTTGCAAAAATGGCATTACAGTACTAGAATCCCGCATAAAAGAGAGCCTAGATGTTCATGAGGTAGTCTGAATGAGGTTCTTGACTAGCCAGCATCATAATCATGTCCAGCCCATAAAGTTCTTAAAAAGATGCTTGTAGTACAGTACAAATATGTTTGCTGAAGCCTCGTTTGGGTCCTTTAGGTCGTGCAAAAAGACCCAAAAGACAAAGACTCACAGCTTTGGTCCTTTGTCTTTTGGGTCTTCCTGTATGAGTTTTCTGTAGTTTAGTTTAGTGAATGTATCTACTTTAGGAATAGTACAAATCCTGAAATTCCTTAGAAGCTTTTCGAAGGTATTTTGGTGGTTCAAAGTGCTATATTGTCAACAATGTAGATACAGTAAAAACCCGCGTATAAGAACCTGCAAGTTTGCAAGTCAGCCTGATTAGGTTCTGATGTATTGAGTATTTAGTAGGAAATAAGGCTGTTCAGGTTCTTAAATCGGTTCTTATTTCATTCAGGGCTTCCAGGTATTTCTTTTGTTCAGATTGAAACTTCAAGCCCATTATTTACTGTCAGTTGAGACACACAGTAATATTACAGAATACAATGAAAAGCTTTCAAAGCATCTTTAGAGCTCTTTGCAACTTACACATGTGGCAGAATCAGTACGTATAGGCTCAATGACAAAGCAACTAGAGTTTGATTTAGTTTGATGATCCCCACAAATAAGAACCTATTTTAAACTGCAGGCTGAATGGGTTCTTATGCATTGGGGGTTTAATTTCAGAATTTTCAGCCTGTAGGTTCTTAATCACTAGGTTCTTATACGCGGGTTTTTACTGCAGTGCCGTGTTCACTGCCACTGAAGGTTTTGCGGCGCAGTGGTGTTATCCCGGTGAGGGGGGCTTCTATCAATATGTGATGGTGGGAGTCAGACACAGCTTATTTTGAAATCTCAACGATTTACTAAATTTAGGACATTTTTATAACTCAAAAATATACTATGAAACATTTACTAGACTTTTCGTAGCTTTTCGACAACTGGTTTGAAATATTTTGGTGAAAATTCAGTCTAGCATTCACCTTGCGAAATTTTCTCGTCAGCAATCCCAAAGATATACTGATTTGCACCAACAGCCTACCCAAAGGTATGCTAGGCAACGTTCGCAAAACCATAAAGTGTCTGACTCCCACAGTCACCCACTAATGGAGAGTGCCTCCCCTGGGGGGGGGGGGTTATTCCTCTGAACAGTCAGGCGGACAGGCAGGTGGACAGGCCTCAATCCTAGGTAAGGCCACACCACTCGAGCGTTACAACAAGAGGTTTTGGGCTCGATTAAACCTTTTCCACTTCTGCGGTCCCGATGCTTGACGCTGAGAATCACAGACTCAGAATGTTTGCTTTCTTTTGCTTGTTTAAAGAACTTTTGAAGTTGTTTAAAGAACTCACTTAATGGACTATGATATTTTCACAGGTTTAGAACGATCAATTGCATTATTTATCTTCTGGGAATCTTAGTGATGCTTATATTTTTCACGCATCAGATAGATGCTTATATTTTTCATGTATGAGATACTTTCTTATACACAACTTATCTTTGGTGTTTGGAGGATAGTTCTTCTTCTTGCTAATGTTTGACAATGAAACTTGACAATGTTTCGAACCTTCTTCATTTTCAAGCTTTCCCACAAATGATAAACCGTGCAGACTAATGAACTGATTCATTTCAAGTGGATACGATTTATTTCCCAAAGACACACCAGCAGGAAATAAAATTTCTTCAAAGGGAGGCTGAATCGCATCGAACGTTTCTATAGTATTTACAGGTAATCAATTTACGAGGTTGTTCTGTTGTACAAACGCATTATAGAGTTGAAATCAATAAAGAGGTGGAGCACTTGTGACTGGATGCCATCAATGCTTGTTTGTACTATTTTTGCTGCCAGGTGGAGGCAGTTATGAAGTAGAGAATTTAATTCTAATCAAGTGATACATCAAACTCCTGCGTACAAGGCTGAAACTGTCAAATTAGAGACCGTTCATTATTTACGTAGGGGTTGGTACCGAAGAGAAATGGGTTAGGTAAAAGAAATTTTCTGACATAAAAGGGTTGTGTAAAAGCAAGGTAAAAGTTCTTTCTCATAATTTCAAGTCCGGGTAAACAAAATCTTTCCATCATTAATACTAGAAGTTTGAAGTCCAAAATCGTTAACTTTGCTATCAAAATCAGCAGCATTATCCATTTCACTTTCGTGCCTATTCTCTTCCCATCAATGTCATCAATATTTACAATATTTACAGTACTAAATCTACAATTTACATACTTTGACATCGACATAAATTCTATATGTAGGGTAGACTGACGACGTGATTCCTTGTATTCGTTTAACATTTATAATCTGATGTTTTAATTTCACTCATACAAAGGACTCACGACCAAACAGATTCTAAACAGGGACTAAAATCTTACGAAAAATCAGAAGAAACTTGGAACATCTTCTATCCTACGAACATCGAAAGAAAATTCGAACGTCTCTTCGAACGTCACTTCGAACGTTGCTTCGCTTCGAGAAGTCGAACTTTGAACTAATAAGCCAATCAAACGCTACAAATAGGCACGTGGGTTGACCATATTAAGAAAGTAGCGATCTGATTGGTAGCGCCTTGAACGCGGCGGACTTGGCCTAATTAGTCTCTATATTGAAGCTTAAGGACATAAGTCCCTCAACTGAAGCGATAACAACAACAACAACGAGCGTCGGTTAGAGGGACTTACGTAATGTAGTCTATATGTAGGGGTTGGGTAAAATTCTCTTCAACCGGAGAATTGTTGGGTAGATGTTTCTTCTGTCACCTTTTGAGTTGGGTATGAATATTTTTTGGACTAGAAACCATTTCTCTTCAGTACCAACCCCTGTGTAAATAATGAGCGGTCCCTTGGACACATACAAGCACACATTGACTTTAAAAATTTTGGGTTCTTATATCAAGATTCGCCGCAATTAATAACTGTTTATTGTGTAGTGTCTTATGTTGTAGATTGGGTTAATGTATCGCTAGTTCAATAAAGTTTGATTAAATGCTACCCAGCTGAGAAGCTTGCTACTCAACAAGACCAGTTGCTTAACAGATCTTTTGTTGCAAATATTAAAGACCTCTGAAGTCCAGGAGCCCCTTTGACTTGCTACAAGTCTCAGTTTTAATCTCAGAATATCTCAGACAGCGTAAAATGAAAATACGAAGAGAAACAAAACGAAGACTTGTATCAAGTCAAGGAGCCCCTAGAAGTAGCTAATTGATCGTTTCCACACTATCAACGCAATTTTGTTCTGAGGGGGAGTGACAAGGTAGTAGTACCATGGTATCAGAGGGATGGTACCCCATAAAATATTCTGCAAAGATTTTACAACCTGGTACAAAAAAATAGAGGACCAGTACCCGGCTCATAAAAGTCAATACCAAAAATAAGAATTCCTAGAACAAATTTTTGCTTTTAACAGCGCAGATGTGGCAGCGAATCGCTTAGGTGTGGTCTAGTCTCGATCATTTGTCTCA
Source organism: Aurelia sp. 3 sensu Dawson et al. (2005) (assembly GCA_964020215.1). Taxonomy (NCBI): domain Eukaryota; kingdom Metazoa; phylum Cnidaria; class Scyphozoa; order Semaeostomeae; family Ulmaridae; genus Aurelia; species Aurelia sp. 3 sensu Dawson et al. (2005). Next base: position 18,011,722 of record OZ026578.1, read on the forward strand.
CTGAAGGAACTGTACACCTCATTTCAGAATTCATCATATTTAGGATAGATTGTACTATGTTCATTATCAGCTATTATCTCCTTTTCCCAAAATTGGTGTTCCTTGGTACTAATACCTCCTTGCCACTAACCTGTGTTCTAGGAACCCAGGCTACCTGTAATCTTACAGTCGACCGATTTTCACATGCAGGACTACCCTGGGTACCAGAGCCAAAAAATAATAAAAAGAAAAAATAAGGAAGGAAAGAAAGTTGATAGCCCTGGGTACCAGAGCCTCCTTTCTTCCTTCTCTCTTTTCCTCTTACCAATTTCATTTCATCTAAATTTCGAGGCTCTGGTACCCAGGGTAATGCAGGACGAATTTGCCAACCATCCAGGTTCAAGTGCATTTTTTGCACCCTTCTCTGTTTATTGTTGCGAGCTGACAAATATACCTGGGCCAATCGGCCGTGAAAAGCGCCCTTCGCCCAAGCTCCTGCTCAGCGCCATTCATGGAATCGAGGCTTCTCGAGAAACACAGACAACAAAATGGCGGTCAAAATTCAGCTGAAAACTGACTGAAGTTGGCATTATTTTGTTATATCTGAGATGATTTGTGGATAAAGCAGCACAGCAAGGGAAAGAAATGTCGCAGGAAGATGTAGATCAACCCCAAGAACCAGCAACAAATAAATCAGAAATGTTTGTTTATCGATTTATTCAATATGGAAAAGAACATGTCCTCAAAGTTCCTGTTCCGATCCCGCTTGAAACAACCGTGAAAGAATTAGCATATCGCATCATCGGCTGCCATTCTATTGCCTGTTATGTTGAAGATGGTAAGAGATTACAAAGAGGATTTTCCAAGCTTCTGTGCTTTACACCAGGGGTAGCCTCTCCAGACATAATTTTTTCCTTCTCTGAATCGGAATTAAGTTTACACAGTTGAATAGGTCTTGCAAAAAGAAACATTTTGACACTTGAACCACCAAAATCGTGCATGGGAATAAAAAGTTATTATGTTTTAAAGATTCAATATTGAGACATATTTCTGACAAAAGTGTATAACAGTTTTCAATAGGAAATTAATGATGTGATGGCACCAAAAACATGCACAGGAAACAGTTTCAAATACATTTTTAATTCTACCTGAAGAGTAGTAGATCATACTGCGTTGAAATTTTGAGCAATTACCCGTCACAAACAATAGGTCATACAAATTGATTTTGGGCGTGGTACATGCAGAAAAGGGTGTGGCTTTGTTGCCATGGTAGTAGCTAGTAAAATAACAATAAACAATTGCTGCTTTTGAGTTATACCCTCTGGTATTGCTACATTGGAAAAACACATGGGAGGAATTGCATATTATTTGATCAACTTCTACAAAATGATATTGACAACTATCAACTTTCAGTATTATCAATCAAAGTTCATTATATAGTTCACTCATTCATTATTTATTTGCATGCATACTAACAAGTACTAGTGATATAGCATCAATTAGTAGCTATAAATCTCCTAAAGCATCTAAAAAGTGATTTAAATCGATACAATTGCATTAACATCTATTAAAGTTCATTATGTAGTTCACTTATTCATTATTTATTTGCATGCCAACCAACAAGTACTAATTGCATAGCATTAATTAGTTGTTATAAACGTCCTGAAACATAAAAAATAATTGGAATAGATGGTGGACGTGGGGCACAAGGATCATCCCTAATTTTGGAAAGAACAATGGCCTTTTCTTTGAAAACAATTGAATGAAACAATGTTTTTTAACTAAAACAATAGATTCATCCCAGGAATATTGGAAAGAACAATTGCCTTTTCTTTGATAACAATTGAATGAAACAATGCTTTTTAATCAAAACAATAGATTCATCTTTGGAAATATTTGGTTGAGTGTCCACCACTATTAAAGCACTTGTGCCACCTGAAAACTTCTTGATGGAATATTTTTTATTATCAAGTTTCTTTTGTTTGCTAGGAAGCAACATCACTTGCACCAACATTTTCAACTGGTGGTGCTGCTGCCATCCACCTATATGTCTGGCTTTTTTGCATGCACCACTTTCCTACTTGGCAATCTTTTCTATTCTGAAAAAAGAATGAAAATCTAAATTAATTGAAAGTTTATGAAATCAAATAACAAATAAAACGATCATAAAACATTTGCAGTACCCATTGTCCAGGCAAGGGCACACTGCTGTCATTGAACAAAAAACGTTAATGCGCCATTTTGAATTAGAACGTGATTCAAGGAATTTCACAACAAGAAACGGGATCGGCTGAAATGGGCCTAGCGGTAAAATTAAAATTGATTTTTGAAGGTGAGCCTAAAGGAATCCTAGGCTAAAACTTTGTCAACATAAGCTTAGATAGTTGAAAAAAAAGTTAAAATAATTGCGAAACTTCTTACCCTTCACATTTTGATCCTGCAAGCTCACAAATTTTTTGATTTGTTGCCGTTCTTGTTCCAGTTGAGATATTTTTGTCGCAAAAACGTTGCTATGACGATCAGGGCCTCGGCTTCAAACTAGCCAGTTTTCAAACAGTTTGGAATAGAGGCTCAATTGAAATGGCGCATCTGATTTGACCCGAGTTACCGCAAGCTGCGTCCGCGCGGCCAGATCGGCGAAAACGGCTACAATGAAGGAAATCATATTAAATTGAAAGTTGTCTTGCTGAACATGAAAAATACACCATGAAATAGCCCTGGAATTAAGCTAAAGAAAGGTATAACAATCTCCAACATTCAACGAGGTTTAATGCAGTATCGCGGTGCAAGAAAACAAGTAAGAATCGAAATTTGATTGAAATTGTCAGGATTTATCACACCAGTGTTCGGAGAGGCTACTGCCAGGGGAAAACCATGATTTCTTTCTCTAGATCAAGATCTCCAAAAAATCAGTCCCTTGGGGCTAGCCTGTGCTCAGATTCATCCTGCCAGATTGGAAAAGTGAAAAAAAATGTGCACCTGTGTTTTTTGTTTTTACTGCGCCAAGTTTACTATACTAATGCATTTCTACTCCTTCTGAGCAAAATATTCTTATCAAATTTACATTTTTGATGTGCCTCAAATGCAATTTCTTGCAAATGAACACCCCCGGATCTTCAACTGCACACAAAGTTATGTGTTGCGCATGACAAACGTTCCAGCCTGGTCATCCTGTGGCTCTAATGTAAATCTCCAAGTTTCTCACATGCATGATTGAGCTTAAAAACTGTTTAGTAATTGATTTGCTAAGCACTTAATTGTTGGCTGACTCTTAAATCTTATAGAAAAATGTATGCATGAAACTCCTGTGGTGATGCTCTCAAAGATGTAAAGTGCCCTCAAATTTTCTTCTGCACAAGAGGGAAACAGCAAATTGGATCCCTGGGAGAAGCCAGATTGGAAAGTTTGCAGAATGCGTGGGGGATCTCTCCTACGTCCAAATTGTTTGCGCGGCTGCATTTGTGTCACTAAACAATAGTTCTATTGTTTCCTTTCGTTGTTTTACGAAAATTTCGCGGCTGGAACCGCGGCTGGAGTTTAGGGTGCGCGGCAGAGAAATCGGCCGCGCAAGGCAAACTTTCCAATCTGGGGGAGAAGTTACGGGATAGCAATTTAAAAAGTCTGAGAACACAAAGGAGAATGAAACGAAGGTTGAGAGAAAGAAGGCTAGCCTAAACCACATGAGAGTCAGATAGTTCTTTCTCTCAGCTTTTGTTTTCTCACAGTGCTAATTGCTTCAAGGGAAAATCTTTGTTTCTTTCTTACATACTTGGCAGTGCCACTGTGCCCATGAGAAGTTTTTTTGGAATTTTAAGCAATTGCTCTGGATAATGTAGATTGCACACAGGTTTTAGCATTCAGTATTGGTAGAAATGAAAGAGGTGACACAAATGAATCAGAACTACAATTTTTCTTTCATATATCCATTCTTATTCTAAATGTTCATATTTTAGATCTTTTGATAGCACTGGAGAGGTTTGTAAAGTCAAAGACAAAAGCACTGAACAACGAATTAAGTCATGCAGTAATATCCAATGTGAAAGATGCCCCAGACAAGATCAATGAGATCGTAGATTCTTGGGTGAATTCTTACTCAAAGGAACATACAAAATACCAAAGTCAAGATGACAAAGGTGATGATGACATTGAGTTTTCAAATATTTATCATGCTTTGATCCATTCTCCTGCACTGGAGACACTTCTCCAACTGGAACACAGCTATTCAGTGGCAGTTAAAGATATCTTGGAGCAAAAAGATGGAGCTTTGGACAAGCTGCAAAAGAAGTATGTATTGCTATTTATATATCCTGTTCAATTTCAACTGTACAGGCTTTTGACATTTTGATATGGTATTCCTGCCTTGAGTGGTCAAGAATTCTTCAGAATAGTTTTAGTTTATTGAGAATTCTTTTTTGTAAAACTCATTGTCTCCAGTCTTCTTGAGGATTCTCATCAAGTAATGAAAATTCTTTTAACTAATATTAAATGTAATTGGCAGGATTAAATGGTGTCTTCATGAAAAGGGTTTGGGCAAGAGTGAATAATCAAGTGTTGACATTGTTGAAATGGCATGTGTAAGAGATCAAGAGACAAAGAGTTCATTGACATTGACAAACATGCTTTTTGTTAGAAGATGAAGAACTATTTAAGTTCTGAAAACACAGGAAGCCCATATTACAGATTATTAGAAAAGTATGTTGTTCAAGAAATCTGATTATTAGAAAAATATTTTGTTCAAGAATTATTTTCCTTTCTTTCACATCCATTGTGTTGTTCTTCTTACGTCCCCTCCCGTGTTATTATTCGTGAAATAAAAAATTTGAAAGGAGCACAAGGAAACAAGGGAGCGAAAAGTAAAGCGAAAAGCGAGAAAAAAGAAAAAGAACAAGGACTGCAGCTTTCTTAGGCCGTAGCCACAGCGACAGTTTTGTTTTCGCTCATTTCCGGATTCCTTTGCCCAAACCATTCAGAAAAGTCTCTAAAATCAAAGACCATACCCTATTCAACATACCTGATAGGTTTACTTTGAAAAGGTAACCATTTTTCAGCACCAAATTGAAGCAAATTTCTCTCAATATCAACGAGTTGCATTTTTTCTTCACTCGTGGAATTTTGGTCCGGGACAATTCAAAGGAGCCGACACTTCCAACGGTTTTCTGATTTGAACAGTTTCCCCCGTCTTTTGCAGTTTTTTGGTTGCAACAACATCAATGACTGCAAAAGACGGGGGTAACTGTTCAAATCAGAAAACCGTTGGAAGTGTCGGCTCCTTTGAATTGTCCCGGACCAAAATTCCATGAGTGAAGAAAAAATGCAGCTCGTCGATATTGAGAGAAATTTGCTTCAATTTGGTGCTGAAAAATGGTTACCTTTTCAAAGTAAACCTATCAGGTATGTTGAATAGGGTATGGTCTTTGATTTTAGAGACTTTTCTGAATGGTTTAGGTAAAGGAATCCGGAAATGAGCGAAAACAAAACTGTCGCTGTGGCTACGGCCTAAGAAAGCTGCAGTCCTTGTTCTTTTTCTTTCTTCTCGCTTTTCGCTTTACTTTTCGCTCCCTTGTTTCCTTGTGCTCCTTTTAAATTTTTTATTTCACGAACAATAACACGGGAGGGGACTTAAGAAGAACTACACAATGGATGTGAAAGAAAGGAAAATAATTCTTGAACAAAATATTTTTCTAATAATCAGATTTCTTGAACAAAATATTTTTCTAATAATCTGTAATATGGGCTTCCTGTGCTGAAAACAGAGTAAAACTTCAGAACCAGTAATAGACTGCTTACATGAGTCTCAGTTTTTGCATTGAATTGGATGATGTGTATGGCTTCAAACTGAGACTTGTGCCAAGACAGCTTCAAAACAGGGCCTGATTGGTCAGGCCTACTGGGTGAGCCAGAAAAAAGTTCCCACTTTTGAAAATTCATAACACCAAGACTACTTCACAGATTTGAATCATTCAAATTCTAGTTAAAAGTCGAAAGATTGAAGTATTTTTATGATTTTTCTCGCTGTCCTACCGGCACAAAAAGTATTGGTAAATTCAACTTTATAAAAATTTCTTGGTTGCAAAATGACGTAAAAAGGGCCTAAAACATTGATCAAATCGTAAGGACTCTATTCAAATCGAACAATAGGCCATGGGCGTTTCACCTCCCTCAAGAGTTATAAGACATTTATTTCAAACAAATATGAAAGATTTTCATTCCAAAGGCAATTAATGCCTAGAGGATATCTCTCAGCCATGAGAAGTCGCATTTCCTTCAATATTCTGTGCGAGAGGTCATTTATGCATTGATCGATGTTTTGGGCCATTTTTCAGTACTCAATCAACCATGAAATTTTTGTAAAGTTGAATTTGCCTATATTTGTCGTGCTGCTAGGACAGCAAGAAAAATCACAAAAATACTTTGGTCATTCGGCTTTTAACTAGAATTTGAATAATTCAAATCCGTCAATTAGTCTTGGTGTTATGAATTTTCAAAAGTGGGAACTTTTTTCTGGCTCACGCGGTATTCTCATCATTTTGTTTGCTGATTAGTTCAAAGTTTGACTTTACAACGCAAAGCAATGCTTGAAGTGATGTTCAAAGCAATGTTTGACTCTTCTTTCAATGTCTGAAGGACAGAACACATTCAACGTTTTTTCAGACTTTTTCATAAGATCTTAGTCCCTGGTTAGAAGCTGTTTGGTTGTAAGTCCTTGAATGAGTGAAAATGAAAACAGTAGATGTTTAAAAACGTTGAACGGATACAAGGAATCACATTGTCAGTCTAAATAAGTGACAGGGATTGTGAATGAACAAGAATGCTTCACTGAGATAAGACCTGATGTTGCTAATTTTTTGACAAACTTGTTGTATATTTTTTCAAGGCATGAGGCAGACATGGCAAGTTTGATTGAAAATGTTGGCTATTCTGCAACAGATCAAGATGTCAATAATCTTTCAAGCAGGCAACTTGATGAATTCCAGGTTAGCAAAATAACCTTTTGTATGAAGTGCTGCACATTGAAAGTAACTGAAGGGTAAGATAATTACTTGCCACCAAACAGTAAGTTTACATGCGGCATGAATTCAAAGCAAATTTGAGAAAGAAGATATAATGTTTAAACATTTTGAAATTATTAAAAGGGATGAAATGAAATTAGACAAAATGGAATATCTTTCATAAAACAACATTTCTGAGTTGAGATTGCAGGTAGTAGCATGGAAAAGTCAAGAAGAGACCTTGTTTCCATAACAATCTCTTTTTGAGATGTAAACAGACAGGGCAACAGTTAGCTAAAAACAATGACAATATTTTCAAGTTCACCAGGAAAATATTGCTAAAGTGCTATGTCATGAAGATTTAATAAAAGATATAAAGATTGTCCTCTTTTTTGTAAGCTATTGAAACAAGTCTTTTTTGTGCTTGAAACCATGTAGATTTTTGATAGACTTCAGTCAGGGGACAAACTGTTCCAAAGTTTTGATTCCAGTAGGAGAGCCCATTTTGACCCAAGTTACTTTTGTCAAAAGGGAAGATGTATATATTTTTGGGTAATGCAGATATCTGGTTGAGTAAATTTGGTCAGTTAGATTGTCAGGAGATGCTAAGAGGGATGCTAAGTTGGAGCTGCACTGTTTGTTTGGTGTTTAGATCAGAAACTAACTTTTAAAACTGAGCATTGGGAGAAGAAAACCCAATGGCAGTTCTGTCTTTCTCAGCAAATTTTGAATGTGCAATATTGTAAAATTTGTCAAAAACTTGTTTCTTTACAAATACAGCAGCTTCAAAAGATCGCAATGCTGTAATTTTTTGAGTAAATTAAAATCCAACAGTTTCAAACAAAAACGTGTTGCTTATAATGAAATTGGAAACAATGTCCATTTTTACTGCTTACCCATGAAATCTTTTGCTTCAAACAACATTTCTTTAGAACTAAGTTAAGTCTTATTGTGACAAGTGCAACAACGAACTATTTCATTACGACCTTCCTAAGGATGACACGATGAAAAACATTGTATAGGTATTAGTATTCATGTGTAAATTGACAAACCCATCATTAACATCAAAATCTAGCTGAGTAGCATACAAGTCCATGTTGTAATTAGAATTATGAACGACATATGCAAACAATTCTGTAGGACGTTTCGGCACTAAACTACGTTTCAGCACTAAACTTCTGCCCGCCTCAGCTAAAGAATCAAAACTATACCTGCTGGTTTGATAGCATTGATTATGAAAACTGGTAAAACTAAGTCAAACAAGATCACACAAAAACCAAGTAAATAAGTTGAATACCCTGGGGATCAGAACAAAATGGGGGCAATAAGGAGTTTTGTGCGTTAAGAGATAATTGAGATTGTGTTCACGTGATGCCGGTGCATATTGAGAATGGTGAAAATGTGATGGATAGGCCTCCTGTTGATGTGAAAACAGCACATTTTTGCCAGAAGATTTCGAAAAAGCAGATTTTGAAAAGGGAACTCTAACTGGCACATGTTGAAGATGGCATCATGGGAACATTGGAAAATGATGAAAACAGAACATTTCTCAGTGCGTTTAGAATGAGACTGATCGATTCTTAGGGTGTAGGTACATTTCTTTTGGATGCAAAGTCTTGCAACAAGTTGTTTGCCATCAGATTCCCTACCGTTTCAAATTGTTCTGGCATCATGTGAATGCGAGCTCAGATTTTGCTAATGTCACATTTTTCACCATTTTCGAAATGTGCTGGCATCCTGTGAACGTAGTCTATGTTTGACCAAAGATCAGAAGTGAATGTGTCAGATTGGCGGATCATGAGGGAAAAATATTGCCAAAGGAATTTTGAATGCTATTAAAGGTGATTTTGACAAAAATTTTAGAACTTTGACTGCCGGCCAAAACTTTTGGACTTAGTTTATCTTGGCATTTTCTAGGTTCAAGAAACATATTGGTCCAGTGCATTATCAGATCTACAAGAGATGCAGAAGCGAGAGTATAGAGAATGGGTTAATACAGTACATGAAAACATGCTCTCAAAACCAAATCAGGGAGCAAATGGGAATCTAGAACATATCACAAAACGCAGGTTCCCATCAGAACCGAGAGATGTGAATACAGATTATCATGTTATTCATGAAGATGCTTTAAAGATGGAAGAGAGCTTCACTATTCATCTAGGTAAGATGGTAAGAGACTGCTACAGACCGTCATTCAATGAAATTACAATTAAAAGAGAAACTAAGTATAGCGAAAGAAATTGATTTCATGATCATGTATTTGGTTCTTTGCAACAGTCTTCAAATCCATGCAGATCTAAAAAGAGTGAGATGTATTAATTTAGACTTATCAGTAAGGCGAGTTTCTTGATCGGCTTGCCGAAACAAGTCTAGAAATTAGTGGTTTCATTGACTTTTGTGATATGATTTTCAAATTCCGTACGTTTTGGAAGGAAACTTAATTGGATCAGCATGTTTTTAACATTAAAAATCTATGTATATACAGTGCAAAGAAAGCTCCTACTGATACAATAGTTTCTCTACAATACCTTTGCACATGGTAAAGCCATTACTTACAATGGGCTAAATTTAAACATGCTTTTGACTTTAATTCATGGAATATTCATTATCAAACAGGAATTTATTATTTTTAAAACCCAAAATTTGAGAAACTATCTTAATTTTAGAGAATGTACTTTTAAATTATGAAGTCTCAAATTATTATGCATGAAGTATTGAATGCATTTATTTTATTGTAGGGCATCAAATGAAAACAATGCATAATATTCGAATAATCTGCGGTGACATTTTGAGTTTATGTCGACATACAACAACATTTGTTGGGTGAGTTGAGTTTTCTTTTTCTTTTTCATCCTGGCATATCGGGTGAGCCAAACAAGTTTAAGCGTTTGGTCGGCTGTTGAATAAACATTATGTGGCCGATATTCAAAACTGAATGTTAATCTATCAGTAAAGGCTAACTTAGATGATAAAAAATTTTGTTTGATAAAATCACACATCTTTAAGACACAACAATTAGAAAGATTTATGGGAATCGACAACTCCATGTTCCATCCTGGTCCATGATTTATGTGGCATTTCCATTGTCAGTTTCAGGAATAGAATTTTAACATCAATAGCAAGTAAATGATGGACCAGAATGGAATATGGAACCCTGCTTCCAAACATGCTCCCTACCAGCATTTTCCTAATTTCTGGGTCTAAATGATTGGAGATTTTACCAAACAAACTTTTGACATCTAAGTTAGCCTTTGATTGATAGATTAACATTTCAGTTTTGAATATCGGCGTCATCCTTATTACTTCACAGCCCTCCAAATGCTTAAACTTGTGAATGAAAAAGTTTCAAAAACATTCGAAAATGGAATGAAACATTGTAAATTCTCTTTTCTTGGGATAATGCTTTGTGATGGCTTCAATTTGCTCAGCCAAGCAAAACATTCGAACTCTCTCACTTTCAGAATTCTCATTGTTTTGAGATTTTTCTCTGCGAAACCTGCCAACTCTACTGTTTTCAGAATGTGTACTCTTTTGGCATTTCGTTCTGCAATCTCTTCGATCTCTACTGCTATCAGAATTCCCATTTATTTGGTAACTGAGATTTTCTCTGCGAAGTCTACTATTTTTAGAAGACTTCCAAGACTTTATATGCCCCAAGGATACGCTCTAAACTGTCTTGTCTGCATTTCGGTGTGTGAAAGGTTTAAATCATATTAGCCAAATTATAAATTGAATTTTAAAAGTATGAATATCATGTCTGTTCTCTTCCAGCGGAAATCTTGTGCCCCATCCTCAACGATTACAAACAGCAATGTCCCTTTATTCACAATCACTGTCTGCTCTTGTGCTATTGGTGGATGATAGAATGCAATCACAATTAGGAATAAAGAAGGGTAAGATATTTTGCCGAAATATTGCTCATATGCTCCATGGGTGGCATTAGATCGCTGCAATATTTTTCTTTAGATCGTGAAAATGTTTTGCTCCATTCTATCAACTGAATTGCCAAGAGGGAACATTAGGTATTCACCGTAATGCCCGGAAAGAGTAACAAGGGCAGATTTCATAATACAATAGCATTAGATGTTTTGGTTCACACCTCAATTCAAAGCGATTAGCGAATGCAGACAAAAGAAATTCTCTCAATCAGTAATTGAAAAGAAACATAGCCGCAAAGTTGCCCTGAAACCAGTACGGCAAACTCTCGCTTGGTGCGGGCGAAGGATGGTTTTTAAGAGACGTTATGTGCTAAAACGAAAGAAGAAGTGTAAATCTGAAGTTCTGTATGGCTGATTTTTTTTATGTGATTGAGAAGCCGCGCAGAGGGCATTACAATTCTTGCTTATTTATTGCTCAAATGTAGAGAGTTATTCATCAACTCCTGAATCAAATAAACAAAATCCGCCAAACAGAACTTTAGATTTACCCTTCTTCTTGCGTTATAAGTACATAACTTCTTGAATATCCTGATAGATTACGAGAAATCTAACCAATTAGGGCACTGTTCCATAGATTTGAGATACTGACTTCATGACTTTTGGGTAATTTGGATCAGGAAATTATTTTTTGGGTCTATTTTGATGCAAGAAATAATTTTTTTGGGTTGATACTTTGTACCCCAGCCTGAGCACCCCTATCCTTAATATACCTGAGAACACCCCTTAGGCTTATTTTGTCCCTGCTACAGCTGCCCAAATATAATTCATCTCTTGGTAACAAAATTACATTCTCATGAATTTTTTAACAGTTGTATTTCGCATGTTTTTCTGCCTAGGAATCCTTGCTCTGAAAACTTTGCAGTCGCTCATCATATGACTCCAAAGCCTTGTCATAATGCAAAGAATCCTTGTTATATCAAAGGCACACTGTCGTGGCGCTGATTGGGTAAACAACACAACCAAGAAGAAAAGAATTAGGCAAGGTCCAATAATTTCGCTGTACAGTGAAATTCACAAAGATGATAATGATCTGATTCCCTTTATTCTCGAAACAAAGTATGATCCAAGATCATAAAGGCTTGGTAATTGCTCAAAGGCCAGAGCTTTGTCTTTGATTTCAGCATCATCACTAGCCAATCACAACCACAACAGTATGCCTTTAATGTGTGCAAGTTCTGTACTGTATAGCTAGCAACTCAACCTTCTTTTTCAGAATTTCGAAGACTTTGTATGCAGTCAACAGAGTTCCATTTCACGGATTTAGATAAGCAACTCAGTGCTATTGAACACACTTTGAATAGAAAACCAGGCAGAACTAGAACCGTACGCACTACATCAGTTTTGCACAGAGTTGGATCAGATCAACTGCAAGCACCAACAAAGACATCCAATTTGCTTCAAACAGGTGAGAAATAAAGTTAGTTCAAATTGGAACATATGATACATTATTTTATTTAGAGTAAAATGAGGCATGCTGTATTTTGCTTGGAGAAGCCGATTTGTCGAGAAAGTTTGTCAGGTTAAAGGTTGAATGCTCGAAGTAACTTTTAGCTACAACTACTTGTTGTCCGAAAACATACATAAACATTTGAACAGTTCATAACGAGAAGGCTTGTTTGCAAAAACGTGGTTATTCAACAACTTTAGGAATACCTGCAGCGCTACAGTGGCTACAATCATTAGACTCAAGATGTTCGCGTTCGACTGTCCTTTGGCCACGCCATGTTTGACTGCTGGCTCCATGAATTGATCTATGTTATGGGTCCTAGTTTGAGCGGAAAGATGATGTTAATGTAATTTTCGTTCGATGCTATGGACCAAGTTGAAAGATACTGTCATATGTGAACTATTTTAATGAAACGCTTCAAGGTGCCAAAACTTTTAAATAAGAATCTAGAAACCTAAGAACTACTGGCAAAACATTTATTAATGAGCTGTTCATGCTATGTTTCTTTGTGCTTTTCTTTTTCAATGAATTTGAAACTCTCGAACTAAAATACTTTCGGACATCACCAGATTTCGAACAAATAAACCTTCGGACAAAATTAAAGCTCGATCGTCCGAAAGTTTTCGATTTTAATGTATCATTTTAAAGTTAATACTAAGGACCAGATATGCAAGATACAGCACTTGCTCTATTCAACCTGAAAATTTGTACAAAAAAAAGTACAAGGAAAAATGCGTCCATGACAGTAAATTTTCATAATATCATGTTAAATTTTTTTTGTAGGTGATTTCTATGTAACGCGGCATTCTAATTTGGCACAAGTGCATGTAGTATTTCACCTTGTTGCTGATGAGTCAGTTGTGAAAACTAACATTACATCAAGACATCCAATCATAATTGGTCTACGTAATATTCTACTTTCTGCTGCCACTCATAATATCACAACGCTGACAATCCCACTGCTTATGGTGCATGAAATGACTGAGGTAAGAGAATTCGTCAACATGTAGTCTTCAAATTGGACAACTTTCTGTTGTCTGTTAAAAACCGCATCCATACTCACTATCTGTCTCAGCCTAGAGTCATGTATTTTGTCCGTAATTGCTACCACTGGAAAATGTTGAGGATCTAAAACTTGGCGTCGGAATTTTATCAAGTTGGTAGCTCAATGTATAAATGAAATGGGAATGCTTTCAAGGAAGAGACAGCGAGCGATTTGTGTGCTTACAGTGTCAGTTTGTCCGAATGCTCTTTAAGGATTAAAGTTCTTTTGTTGAAAAGTCGCAAAGTAGCTGTCGTAAAAAGAATCTGAATCGAACGTTATCTTATGTATCTTGTAGAACTTTCGAATGTGCACAAAAGCGATAGAAGCTCTAACGCCACTCATTCGAACCTCGTGTGTGAAAATGTATAGAAATATCACTCGATCCAAACTCTTTTGCAGAATAGCTGAAAGGTGAAACTTGCACAGTGAAAGCGTTTTGTATCCTAGCTTTGTAAGCCAGGCATACCGTTCTCAACAGCTGAATTGCAGACTTCCTACTTAACAGCGAGATAGAACGTGTTGTTTTTTTAAATCTCTGAACTTGAAATAATGGTATTGTTTTGCTACTTGTTTATCAATCAGCTTCCAAATGTTAGCCACAATGTGAGGAAAAAATAGGTTCTAAAATGATTTAGTGTACTGATTTAAAAGTTGTGTTTTGTCACCTCCTTTGTCCTTAAAAACATTTTAGGATCCTTGTAATGTATTTGTTCAGGCATCAAAATCAGTTTTGCGCAAGGGCGTTATGAGAGCACTGAAATTTGAAAGTCAGGATAGAAATCATGCGAGGTACGCCTTGTTAAATCGTTACGAATGAATGCACTGCTCGCTAAACTGCTCGAAACAAATGAATAGTGCTTTATTGTTGTTTGATAAGCTATTAAATGGCCTGTTTTAACGAGCATGCCTTGCACGTGTCCTTGCTTTGCTATCATTATTTTAGACTGCGTTCACACGATGCCGGCACATTTTGAAAACGGTGAAAAATGTGACGGATAGGCCTCCCTTTCACACGAAAACGGCAATTTTTTGACGGCAGATTTTGAAAACGGTAGATTTTGAAAACGGAACCCTGACCGACACATTTTGGAAACGGCATCGTGTAAACATCTGAAAATGATTAAAATAGAAGCTTTTGGAACAAGACTGATCGACACTTACGGTGTAGATACCTGTCTATGGCATCAAAGTCTTGCAAAGAGTTTCTTACTGTCAAATCTCGTACCGTTTTCAAATTGTTCCGGCATCGTGTGAACGCTAGCTCAAAATCTGCTACCGTCACATTTTTCACCGTTTTCAAAATGTGCCGGCATCTTGTGAACGCAGTCTTAATGGACAATGAAGTTGGTCACAAAACATGCCGACAAAGAGCTGATACGTGTCATGCTTGCTGGTTAGAACAAACCCTGTAATCCTGTTTATTTGCTACAAAGGCTCAAGTTATTTGAAATGTGATCAAAATATGTGCTTGTTCCACAGAATATCACGATACAATGGTGCGTGAAACGAGCAGAACTAATACTCAAATGTGTCAAAGGTATGTCATACCATTTCGGTATTGTACACTGTGCACTTTGGCTAACATTGACGAATTGGATATTTTACGTAACTTTATTGATTGAATTCTTGGTATAGTACTCAACGAAAATGCCAAAACTGCTAGAGAAGCAAAATTAGAGTAATTTTTGTTGAATTTTACACATTCCTTTGTATAGATGCCAGAAGCTGTTTAATGTCGCCATGTTTTATTGACAAGTCTCCAGAATTGTCCAGAAGAAATGTTGCAACAAGTTACAGCTAATGTAGGCGTTTGGTCTGTTTACGGATCGATCAGATATATAAACTACAATCGCAAAGTACTAAGGGGCCGTCGACAATTAGTTCGTGTAAGGCGTCGCGGCCTTTGGCCGTGATCATCAGAATCCCCTGACCCCCCCCCCCTTTTGATCGTGGCCCATCAGAATTTCTGTTTATTTCATAAGTAAATGGGCCTAAAGCAAAATAACAACCAACAAGATTTAACCTTAGCCAATTCCTACGGTCGTATTGTCAAATTTTTCATGTTGCATATTGAAAGGAAAATAGTCATTTGATCATTTCATGGAAGACAGTTGTTTAGTAAAACTTGCGAAGTATCAATGGCGTAAAAACAGGGAGATTTTGGGGCATGTTGCAACACACTTTATAGCACCTCAAATACTCAAATGATGTTAAGTTTGGTATCAAATCATGATCTATATACTTTCTAATCTGTTATTTTCTTATGTGACATTCCGTCACGCAAATGTAATCAATCATGGGTATAGCCTGAATCCCTTCCCCCCATCATGGCCAAAGGATGCGATGCGTGACGAAAACCAATTGTCGACAGCCGCACTAAATCAATGAAAACCAACATAATGTGTAAGATGTACATCATCATCATATATGTCATCAGATCTATAAAATCATCTTATACCGGGTGAGTCAAAAAAAGTTTAGGCGTTTGGAGGGCTGTGGAATAAAAAGTGTGACCGATATTTAAAACTAAAGTGTTAATCTATCAGTCAGAGGCTAACTTAGATGAGAAAATTTTGTTTAGTAAGGGGTTTGTAAGGGGTTTGTATGGGAATCGAGAATTCCACATTCCATTCTGGTCCATGATTTATGTGGCATTGAAGTTTGCATTGCCAGTTTGAGATGCTGAATTCCAATTTCAATAGAAGGTAAATCACGGACCAGAATGGAATGTGGAATTTTGATTCCCAAACATGCTCTTAAGCAGCATTTTCCTAATTTCTGGGTCTTTAAGATGAGGGATACTACCAAACAAAATTTTCTCATCTAAGTTAGCCTTTGACTGATAGATGAACATTTCGGTTTTGACTATCAGTCACATACTTTTTATTCCACAGCCCTCCAAACGCCTAAACTTTTTTTGACTCCCCGGTATATATATATCATATTTTGAATCATATTTTATATTATATATAAGATCATTTTTTATCTTATCATTTTTATCATTTTTTATTTTTTATCATTTTTTATTTTTTATTATTTTTTATTTTTTTATCATTTTTTATATTAAATCATTTTTTATTTTATATATCATATTTTGAATCCCTGTTGATCAATTACAGGGTTCATGATGGAAGGCCTTTGCTGGGACGGAGATGAATCTAGAACCATTCAATTCATTGTTCCTGAGGTAAGACGTATTTTCATTTCCATCATCAGTTCTTCGTCTGATTGACAGAACAGAACTGCGCACGCATTCGCTAGAACTTGTAACTTTGAGCCCCCCCCCCCCCTAATTCCGTGCAACGGATTCGAAAATTAGGCAGCACTTGATATTTTCTTCCTATGGCCTTTAACTCTTGAGTTATCATTTCAAAAAGCTTATCTATTCGCCTCATATCAGAGTGGTCGATGACGTCATTTTACGCAGTTTCTGCTCTGTCCGTCTGATTATGATGCTACACCCGATTTTGAATTCCAGGTGTAATACCGAATGTCCTCAAGAAATATCCCCTTTTCAAAATTTCACCAAAACTCGATCATCAAACTTGTCATTAGATCTTTTTCATCTCGCTTGTCAATTATTCTGAATGTTTTTATAAAGATGGTAAAATTCTTGTTTTCGTTACTTAAGGGATGGTCTACAATGACATTTGTTAAAAGACCTTTGAACTGTACTTTTAAGCGACTTTTTAATTATTGCCTAACAGCCATTTTTTTAGATTTTTCTTTATCTTTAAGTGTACAAGGATAGTTTGCTTTGCTTTCTAACATTTGTGACCAAATTTGAAGCTAACTACGCAAGAAGAAGTGAATTTAGTAAACACCAGTACTTTGCAGCATGCTTCAAACAACCAGGGAGCCAAGCTCGTCCCCAGTGTGAGTTCGTTGCACAACCTAAGCTAGTAAAATCGAATTGGTCATGGAGCATTTTTTTCATTTGTTTTGACTGGTAACTGAGTTTCAATGCTCCCCCCTCCCCCCAATCCTAAGCATAGTTTTACTTTCTTTGCAGGGAATATCTGAAGATCTATTTGCGACTTTTACGAACATGTTGCCAAATGTGTTTCGTGTTTCGACACCTCTTGATTTATCTGGCTTCGCACGTGACTAGAGGGCGATGGCATTGGATTGCACTCAAAACAAAAACATTGTACAGACAGCAATTCTATCATTTTACGCATTGGTAAATCATCCAGATCAATTTGTAGATTAGAAGCCACTTTTGAGGTATGTAAAAACAAGATAGGTGCAGAGTCTTAGTCGAGTTGCATGCTTTTTACCACTCTTTGAAATGCAGCTACGATAGGAAATGGATATTTTCGAAGACTTTTCCACGAATTTGTTCCTCATAATTGGGTTCATACGTTTTCAAGGGTGCTATGGATTCTCGGAAGTTTTAGAGGACTGGTGAAGACTTTTGATTGATCTCGATCCTCCACTATAGCAACGCTCTATCCAGCAGAGTTTTCGATATTAGGAAGAAGTCTTTGAAATCTACATTCCCCCCCCCCCCGTTGTGTTTTCATTTTGTGAAGAGTGATAAAATTTCCATTGTAATTTTTATTGTTCTCTCAACCAAGTTTTGCTATTGTTCAAGATTCAGTGCCTTGCCGATTCCTACACAACAAATTGCAGTCAGGAGTCAGGACTCAAACATTCTGATGCAGAACCAGCAGAACCAATGAATGAGTCAAACATAACAAATGATTCTTGAAATTTTTGATTCATAATCTTAGAAATTAACTGTTGGAAATGGCATGTAGAATGAAAGTCTCTGGTATGTCATAATTAGAACTTACAGCAATTTTTGTGTTATATCTGTTATTGAATATCTGATGGTTAGAAATAGATACCAGTAGAGATGTTTTAAATTTCAAATAGAGTAGAAGGTGTGAAAGCTTTTGTGGAGTATCATGTTTTTTTATAGTTGGGCGATGCCTCTAAATTGCCAACTGACTCAGAAAATTATGATAGTTTAAAGAATAGTATAACCTTATCTGACCTGGGTGTTTTGTTGTTGTTTGAGATATGGCAAACTAATTTGACACGGCGGTTGTTCAGTATACAAAAATGAATTTTGAAACAACAGTTTAATTAGCGATGTTAGTGTTGTTATTAGAGCATGATTATCATTATGATTTCATATGACGTCATAAAAACAAAAGTTCGTTAAGAGGTCGTGAAACTTTACTTTTCGCAAAGAAATGAAATATTTTGATCAAAATTCATAGTTTAGACTTAATTGGACCAATTAAACAGGAATAAGAGAGATAAGAAGGATGTTTTTCACAGAGTGTGGAATGACAATTTGGTTACCATGGAGAAAAGGCTAAAATAGAGCGCCAAATCGTTACACTTTCATTGCTGTATGATAGAAAGTTAAACTTACTAAATCTCTGAGGTATTCAACAAACATAGAAAAACCAAAACGTATAAATGAAAGTGTATGAGGGGGAGGGCAGAATCCGCCCCCTAGGCCAGAAAGGGTTACACACAGGTAGCTTTGTGAATGCTACTGCTTTATGCGTGTGCTTGCAATAAAGCATTTGTTTTGAAATTTCCATCGCGAAGAAATACAGAATAGACATTTTAGCTATTTACAAAAAATGTGAGCCAAGCAAAATGTTGGTACATTTTGAAGAATTTTCGAATTTGCACAATAACGATAGTAGCTCTGACGCCACTCGATCGAACTTCGCGTATAAGAATGTATAAAGATAACGCTCGATCCAGGCTCTTTTGTAGAATATCTGGAAGGTACATTGCCGCAAATTATTGGGCCAAGTAACAGCCTTGTCTTGCTGATGAAAAAAACGTCAGGATACGCTCTTGATGATAGAAGGAGCTTCCAAGCACCTTGATTCAAGAAAAAACCGCCCTTTTATAGCTGTAAGATGAAATTTCTTTTCAATTTCATTAAATTCTGCACCTTTTGAATTCTTCTCAATCAGCAACACAGCCGTTATTTGATCTCATGTTTTCGCCAATTTTGCATTTCTCAGGAATGAACATTTTGAAGGAAATCGTTTATTGTGAGCACCAGGATTGAGCAAACCATTGACTAGGGTATGAATAAATGTTTAATTTATTCTTTCAGCTACACATAAAATGTTAATCAACAAAGATAATCGAATCATGAATTTTCTGTTTCTTGCCTATTGAGCACACGGAACTCTGTTTTGAATCATCTGAAATGTAGGCAGTTAATCATAGCGAACTTTGAAAGTAATCCTATGCACCTTTCTTCCAGATGCTTGATGGGAACTTCAAGTAGCTAAGTTGCCATAGTTCAATTGAGAGAATGTTCATTTTAAGGGATCGGTCATTTTTAATCCTGGGTACCAGGGCGGAGGATTTTGGGCAGGGGTATGAAGCTTTTTTCCATTATTTTGTGGGGGTACCAAAATTTTAAAAGCAATTTTTATGGGGTACAAAGCTGTTTTGTTTGAAAAATTTTGGGTGAAGTCATCGATCAAAGATTGAAAGAAAAGTTAACCGATATCTGGAAATGATGAATCAATTAACCGGTATGAAAATCGCTTGGGACAACTCGGTACCTGCCCAAATATCTATGCCTTATGCAGAAAGACTTATGGAGGGGGTACTAAACAATTTTTGCTGAAAGATGGTGGGTTACAAAAACTTTTTCTATGTTCAAAATAGGATATAAAACTTTCTCCAGTTGTGTGAAATTATCCTTCGCCCTGGTACCCAGGCTTAAAAGTGACCACTCCCTAAGCCCCATTGGTTCTCAATAAACAGTTATATTTCAGAGGCATCTATGACTATACACGTTTTTTTATAAGAAACTGGTGTATAAGAAACTTAAACTAGTACTAAGATGGCCAAAATTTTAAGAAACTCTAGTGCTCTAGTACTATGTCTGAAAAGTATTGAGGAACTTATAAAGTTAAAAGCATGGATATTGTAGTAAATGTGTATTTGAACCTTTATTCTTGCGCAATATCAACTAACCATTTGTGTTTTCAATAGAACAGATCTGCAGCAGTGTTAGCGACCACATTGATAATTCTGCTTTAAGAAAATAAGAAACCAATTAAGAAACTTTCAGTACTGAAATGGACAAAATTACATGTCAAATTGAGAAACTTCTAGTACTATGGTCTGATCCAAATTTCTTATAAAAGACGTGTAGTTATAGAGGAAATTCAGCTGCAAAATACTAACACTTGGTATTTTTTAACTTGCTATATACCGGGTGAGCCAGAAAAAAGTTCCCACTTTTGAAAATTCATAACACCAAGACTACTTCACGGATTTGATGCATTTGAATTGTAGTTAAAAGCCGAAAGATCAAAGTATTTTTGTGGTTTTCCTCGCTGTCCTACCAGCACTAGAAGTATTCGGAAATTCAACTTTATAAAAATTTCATTGTTGCAAAATGACGGAGAAGGGCCTAAAACATTGATCAAATCGTAAGGACTCCATTCAAATCGAACAATAGGCCATGGGCGTTTCACCTCCCTCAAGAGTTATAAGACATCGATTTTCAAACAAATACAAAAAATTTTCAATCCCAAGGCAATCAATGCCTAGAGGATATCCCTCACCCATGAGAAGTTGCTTTGATCTTTCGGCCTTTAACTAGAATTTGACTGATTCAAATCTGTGAATTAGTCTTGGTGTTATGAATTTTTAAAAGTGGGAACTTTTTTCTGGCTCACCCGGTATCTGAAGCTCTTATTCACAAATAAAGATCGTACAGGCATAGTAAATGGGTCTAATTTTGCAAAATTTAGATAATGATTATTTAGATGTCTTTGCCCAATTCTTTCAACTGAGTATATCGACGCAAAATCGACGGTCTGGACCCTGGACCAGCTCCACAACCCTCTCAATTTCGCTGTTGTTGTTGTTGTTGCTGATAGCTCTATCGTTTACAGAGACTGTGCAGCCAGTCTATATTGAAGGGAACATTAGGTCGTTTGCCATCAGGGGCGGATCCAGCAAATTCTGTGACCGGGTTGAATCGCGGCGAAGCCGCAAGATAAATAGGGGTCCGTCTTGGACAGCACAAAGTCCATGTACACTGAATGCAAACTGACTTCACGAGACGGAGTGGTCTCTGCGTAGGAGAGCTTGAAACCCCCATCTGCCTTGCGCAATCAGATTCGGGTTGGAGTGGGTTGGCACCGGGTTGAGAGCTCAAAATGAATGTGCCACCGGGTTGGTTTTTCCTTCCACCTTTGTAATATTTCGCAATTCATGACTCACGCTATCAAACTAATGCGGTATGACGACAGATAATTATGTTCTGTCTTCAGAATGCAGCACAACAAAAGAGTGATTGAAATCCTCACTTCATCGGTCAGCAAAAGCTGATATCAATTTTCAACAGCAGAAATTCACGGTTTGCGCCTCCGTATGATAGATGTTCATAAACAGAATGGTATTTAAAAGAAGGAGAAAGTGTTCTCTGGAAATCTGACCGGTTTATTCAAACCTGTCAACCCGGCCTAGATCCGCCCCTGGCCATAATTTCAAAAAGAACCGCTTTTGGAATTATAGTGTTTTTAGAGGCTGCACGAGGGGAATATCGGAAGCTTTGACTAATGTGAAAGGCACCATAAACTGCAAACTGACTGAGGAATGTCACACGGACCAGGACGAGAATTACTCAATTTTTGAAGATCTACAAGATGGTATCAAGCTAAAGTCTGTTGCTTTTATGATCTACGATTTAGCAATTTGATGACGTCACAACGTCAAACTAGCTGAAATTTAAAAATCACTGTAAGTCTGAAACCGATGACGCTATCAAAAATGCTCCTTCTGGCATTATTGCAAACGACTTAATGTATGTACTTTAATTTTCACGGACCTCTGTATGTCCTTGAGAAAAGATGAACCTACCCACTTTCGAGGGGCGTATCATTTTGGAAAAGTCTCGTTCACCTTGTGCAAAATCCCTTTTGCTGTCGAGAATGCTTCGAAAAAAATCCGTAAAATCGCATTGTTTTAAATTTGAAAAATCTTGCACTGCATTTTGGAAGAGTAACACACCCCTCGTCCAGTTCTTGGAGGATTAATGCGCTCTACATTTCAAAAAAGACTGGTTTTGGTTTTCGGTACAACAGATATTTGGGACCAAAAGTCCTAGTGATGGTGATGCGGAGGAGCGAAAGCGAAACTTGCAGTCGTAACGAGCGAGATACGTGATTACTTCCACATTATTGCGGAAGGACATGAGCACAAGGAAATGAGTTGTCTCATAAAAATGGAGTTGCGATTGCAAAGAAAAAAAGATGACAAAGATGTGACAACAACAAACGTTTAATATTGAACTTCTGCATAACGTCAGAACCCATTAGCAGCTGCATGAATTTATAGGCCGTGGAGTATTTCACCAATTTTTAGATAGCAGCATTGGCATTAGCAATAAAGGCATTGGTATACAAGATGGCGGAAGTACTTTCAAGTTTCAAGATTTTATTGCCAGTGCTAATGGCGATCTTCAGATCTTACGTTGAATCTAGAGGCATTGGTACACCAGGAGCATCAATCTTATTGCCTGCTATCATCTGGGATCCAAGAAATCCATTGTGAGTTTGTTTTGATTCTTTAAAAACCTGCTCGTTTAAAAATTGCGTCCTGTCGTATTTTCTGACTGCAATAATGTATGGCAAATGTGTTGTGTAAAGCTATCGTTTATTGAATTCAAATGTTGTTCCTCGATTAGGGGTCTCATGCCATGTCTTATCGCAGTGAAGCGCTTCTCACGTTGGACCTGAAAATCGTGAAATGAATATTCTTTCGCACCAAAACGAAGTAGGTAGCCTAGTTTTCCAGATTGTGAGTGCATGTTTTGAGTACGACCTGCAGCAGAGAGAGAGAGAGAGAGAGAGCCAGGGAGCAACGTTCTTTTCTTACGCCGTTTCACAAGAAACTTGAGTTAGGTCAGATACTGAAAGTTTCTTTCATTCAACATTCAAATTTTCGCGTTTTTGGACGATAACGTTTTGTCTTTCAAATGCATCAATTATCATGCAGTTTCACACTGCTTAGATATGCTTCTTGGCATAAACAGTCCTTACGAGTTCAAAACAAAAATAGTTAGTCATATTTAGTCAAGAATACGCATTCAACGACATGTTTGCTATAAAATTTTTGAGTCAAAGTTTTAAAAGTTATGTAGACTTTCTTCAAATTTTAGCTGTCTTACTACTGCCAGTTTCTTATAAAAAACCTGTATTTTAACTTGCAGATTTCTTTCAGCACTGTCTGTCAATTAAAAACAAATCTATGTTTGGGAATGAGCTCCATTTAGATAAATGGAAGATATTGGGTCCCTATTTTCAGTACAGTATCATCCAAAATTTTAAGAAGTTTTGATGACAGTTTTTCCCAATGAAAACCAGGCTTACCTGCAAAATTCTCACGGACATCATATCTGTATCTGTTTGAATTTATATAACCCAAGTTTCAGAAATATATGATGCAAAAAGCCCACTACCTAGTGACAATGTGCAGCATATAAAATACTTGATAAAACCCACTGCATCAGCATTGACCTGTCAAGATCAGAGAAAATGGGAATTGCTAATATTGAGCTTACTAAGTTTGATGTGCAAACCATTTGTACTTTGAAGTACTTGATCTTTCTTATAGGCTAGTTTCTGTGTAAAATGTAATCTTTGAGTCAATAGTTAACTTAAGTCAACAAATGCAGAGCCATTGTTAATCCATTTGACATCTTTTATTTTCATGTGTTCAAACAAACTGGACACAAGCTCAGTTCAATTATTTCCCAAAAAATCACAGAATGTTTCAATGATGCAGGAGGGATAGTCATCTCACTGGAAATGTTGTAATACTTTCAATTCATAGAGTGTGATCTGTCATCAAGAGATAGGAATTCAGGATCCTACAATATGTCCAAATGATTTCGTCAAAAAGTTATTGAGGCACAGCAGGGAAAGAGTTTCCACGGTATTTTCCTGGGGGTTTAACAGTACCTTGACGTTAATTTCTATGGGATGTGCCCACTGAAAAGTTTTACCGGGACCCAGAATCTCCTTTGGACGCCAGAAAAAGTGCCTTCTTTTGAGGCCTAGCACCAGAAAGATCAGGTGTATGAAAAATGACACATCTGTAATCAAGCAAAGTTTCAAAGAACCCCTAAAAGTATTGATAAGTTGCAAATTTTTGGTAGCTAGTTGTGAACCAACAAACAGGTACATCTAATTCAATGAAGGAAAGGAATGAAAACAAGTGGAAAGACCTATGGAGTTTGAAGTCTGAATGTTTGGAGCATGCCTCAAGCTTGATAGTAACTTGTTTTGAGTATGATTTGGGTATGATTGAGAGCTTGATTCAAGTAGCACAACTTGTGCTAGCTTGCAATGCGTATCGTTCGAACTGGCAGGCATACTTGATTGAGCTTGATAGTAGTATGTTTGAGAATGACTTTAATTTCAGATTGTTGTCAAGCTTGATCAAGCTCTAATCATACATACTGGCCAAAATTGTATCAAACATACTCATTTCAAGCTCCTTTAAGCCAAAACCAATTGCTCCTGTCAATTGCACATAAGCTTATTGCAAGCTGTACTTTTTCTTCAAGGGTTTGTAGGAAAGCTCAATTTTTTCAATAATCAATCTTCCTAGACTGACTTAACTTGACCATAATTGTGACATACATTAATTTCCAAAATTTTCGGACGTTTTAATTTTCGGACAAATGAATAGTCCGAAAAAATAATTGTCCGAAAATTTAAGTGTCCGAATTTTTTAGTGGTCCGAAAATTTAATTGTCTGGCAAATCACAATGACAAAAAATTTCTTTGGATAAGAAATGAAATTCTGTTATAAGATTACTATTGTTCTAATGGACAAACCTTGGAAATCTCAATGAAGGACAGGCAATGTCTCAATGAAAGAAAAACGTAATAATTTTTGGTGAACTTGAAGATTGTGACGGATCTTATGAAACTGATTTGAAATCCTGGAGTGCTGAAATTCTGATCATTTAGGAAACTCTCTGCACTGGCTCAAATTCTAAGTTCCTAATAAAAGACGTATATTTGACCTCTATTATGGTTGTTTTGTTACTCTCAATATTGTTGATGTTATTGTTGTTACATGAGGGACAAGTCTTTTTGCCCCAACTTTAATTCATTATTATCCTTATAATGCTTGTATTTTACACTTGATTACTATGCTGGTTTCCGTTTTGAGACATAGAGTGAAGAAATGTTGCTACATCTGGTGTGTGATTTGCCTACTCATTTTCAAATCGTATATGTCCGAAATTTTATTCACCTGTTTGAAAATGTCCGAAACCTTGTCTGAAATTGTCCGAAATTGATAATAATTTCGTCCGAAAATTTTTGTCCGAAAATTAAATGTCCGAAAATTAAACGTCCGAAAATTTTGGAAATTAATGTAACCTAGTAATATTTTCTGAAAGAACATCTTTTAGTCATAACAAGGGCCCTGAATGGAACCACTGATCTCTAATGACAAAAATAGGTAAGACCATCAAAGTAGAATATTTGGAGAATTGAAGACCTCTGGCTTCTTTATGGCATGCTGAAAGGAAAAGTAATTTCTTCCATCAGCATGGGCCAGAATATTGGTTTCTTGTTTCAACAAGCCGAAATCCTGGAAACAGTTTACTCTATGTAAACCAATAGCTTTGTTTTATTGTGGTTTGCCAAAGTTCTAACCACTTTTTAAATTTTAAAGGGAAGGGGAAGACTGCTTTCAATATGTCTGGAAAAGGCTATTGCTGGAAGCAGGAATAATCCGTGCAACTTTCATTTCTGGGAACCAGCTATGAACTCATCCAAATAATCCATTAAGACTTTGATAAAGTACAACAAGGTACCTGCCAAGCATGAAACAGGAAAACAGATTTTACCACCAACACAACGGGTACAGTCAATTCTACATGAAACCAAAAAAGGTAAACAGGCTGATAAGTTTAAAATTTCAATGATTTATTGAAGAATTTCACATGTTGGTAAAATTCTGTCTGGTTCACAAGGTTGCCTCTTGAAAATACCACATATTCTGCATCTTCACAGTGCTTTGAATTACTTTTTCATGCAAACTACGACAAAATCTCAATCACATTGCATGTAAAAATCCTTATTCTCCTCAAACATGCTGAACTGCTGCCTTTGGCTTACATTCTAAGCAAAATTGAGCAAATGAAAATTATGTGAAGCTCATAGTAAAAACTTGCTGAAGACAGGGACAAGTGGAAAGAACTTTTTAAGATAATTTGCAGCATTGCATAAAGCGAACAGTGCATTAGCACTGCAAGCCGGATATTCTCGATATATTTATGTATATAGTAAAAAGACTAGATCATGGCCATGAAATTTGATTTCACCCTAAACTAATTTATGAAGTTGGCTTTAGAAGCAATTTTTGCACATTGGGAACCACTGTAATGAATTTACCAAAGGCTTTATTTGTAACAAATGCATATATTATGAATTACTTTCTCGTGGGAGTGAGAACAGCTTTAAGCCTTATACAGCTGTCAGTTCCATGGTAGTGCTTAGAATAGTCTAATATGATTCAAATAGCTAACAGTGACTTGATTGGAATCCTACAAGGCTTAATCTTTGGGTCATTCCTCATTAACGATTTTCTTTGCCGTAGTCTTGCCATTAGACATCATACTGTAGTTTATACCTTCTGTACATTCTGAAGGCCTTTCTCATGTTCATTCAAGTTTCACAGCATTCTCCATGTATGAAAGAATGACGGTTCGACGAGCAGAGGTTCACTAGCCTTCGAGGTTGACCTTTTGTCACAAAGTGCGATCCTGACTTTTGCACCAATGACAATCTAATATTTTTCAGTTTTATGTAGAAATAATAGTTTAGGTACGGAGATTTATTTCTTAAAAATCTGTCTGCCAGTAAAGCCCGCAAGTGGATTAAGAACCTACCAGCTGAAATGGTCCACTTGGACTACAATTTTTGTAAGAATCAATCCATTGTTTATAAACTCAGGCTGACTGCGAAAATTTTAGGCTGTTATACATTGGTTTTCACTATACGTATTGCTCTGTAGTATTAATCATCTTGCTTCGAAATGATCAAAGATGAAAAGCAAAATATTCCATCAAATTTTTATTAGTGGCAAGACCTTTAACTCTCTAGGGCTCAGAAGATTCTAGAGCATAATATCGTTATGGTTCGTTTGGTCCCCGTTCAGATGCAGTGGTTCCGTTTCATGTCGTTCTGCACTAAAAAGTGGAACGCCCAGCGGTTGCGTTCACACGGGAACGCTTCAGATAATAACGTTCCGTTCCAAAAAGTGGAACAATAAAAATAGTGATACGAAAAGTGGAACGATGGGCAATCGTTCCGTTCTTTTCCCGTTTGAACAGGTGATCAAGTGTAGAGCGGGTTCAAAAAACGGAACGACCAGACTTCTAACCACTAGCATTCGTTGGTGTTGTTTTTGCTGGAAAGACTGGAAAGAACCGAAGAAACAATAGTGAAATGGAACGATCGCATTGCCGTGTGGACAGAAACAAAACTCGATACGTAATCGTTCGTTTTTTTGGACGTGCTACAAGTCTATCTTTTGGTCATAAAATCGAGAGAAGGAAAAAGAAAAAAAGGAAAAAGAAAACTTTTTTCCATATCTCGTTCTTATGACCAAAAAGATAGACTTGTAGCAAGTCCATCTTTTCCTGTGCGAACAGTCAAATTTTACGTTCCAGAAACATGGAAGGAGCTGGAATGGAACCACTGCGTTCCCATCCCATGTGAATTGCCCCTTAATTCCTAATACATCACCCTGCGTCATTTCTGTTTGTTTGCATTAATCATAGTATCAATTACATTGCTGCTGTTTGTTTGATGTGAAACCAGGCGAAATGTTTACGTAATAACCGCTGAACAAGCAACGTAGTTTACTATGTACACATTTCACACCCACTTTAACGTTTCTGATTTAACACCGTTTAATTGCATATCTAATTTTAGGCGTAGTTCCTTTTCATTCATTTCTTATATATCATAACAACAGGTGGTGACCCACCCATACCTATTAGCACTCTGAAAGAATACGTGGAATCATACAGTCCAAACAAATTAATTCTAATGTCAGCTAAATCAACAGACACTTCCTTGGTTGGTTTGCAAAATGTGGGTTCCTTCCGATGTTCAAATTGTATCATGAGGACCTTGCTGTCCTGGATCAAGGCTGTACCTAGCGATAAAATTACCAACAACCTATATATTCCAGATACCAAGCGTAGATGTTGTGAGACAATAACATAGTCAGGGATGGCGCCAGGGAAGAAATGCTGGGGGGGCTGAAATGTCAGAGTGCCGACAGTGAGTGAACCGAGAAAATTTTTACGAACCACGCTTCATTAAAAACATAACAGAAAAGCAACCAATCAAGCTTGGATCTGAACAAAATACTACGTGAATTATACAAGCGAAATTCTACAGTTCGGAAATTTGCATTTAAAGTTGTCAATAACTGTATCTAAATTCAACGAGTTTGCCCTTTTGCTCTGAATACCCAAAAGCATCAAACTATTTAGTCTAGCATCTGTCATCCTATTTCGTAAGTAATTCTTCACAACTCTTAACGTGCTGAAAGACCTCTCGCAGGAAGCAGTTGACACTGGAATTACGCATGCAATAGTCAATAGTCTGTTCAACTCGAAAAAAGCATCACGTAATCGCTCAGTCAAAGATGAAAATTCCAAAAGGCCTTTAGGCTTCTCTTCTGTCGGTCTCCTTGTCAGCATTCTCTTCATATTGAGGACCTCGAGCTCCAAGTCACCCAAATTGCATTTGTACATGTTTGCAAAAGGCTGCAACGCTTCCCATTGCAAAAATATTGACGACTTTGGAGTTAACGCAGATATTCCTTTCATGATTTCTTTATTTTCAGCACTAAATCGGCGATTTAACTCTGAAAGAGCCCTGTCAATCAAAGGATAGAAAATGGCCGTCCTGAAAGAATCTGTGGGCGGTGCTCTCATACCTATCGTAGAATCTATTATTTCGTTCTCAAACCTCTCAGGTACCCGTGATGCCCTCTTAGGTGCTCTTGCCTGAATTTCATTCTCTTCACAAAGTTCTTCAGCCTTGGATTTCAGTTCAGCATAACAGCTTTCTTTTCTCAATGATGCAATTCCTTCAATCATATTTTCAACAATATCCACTGCGTCAGCAAGAGAATTCTCCGAATTTTGTAAAAAGTCTGACGCAGCCTTACAATTCATCAAAATTTCCTTCACTGCGACCAAAAGTAAGCAGAAATCCTCGTTCAGTAATCCGAGCAAACAACGTGCTTCAAAAGCTCTATCTCTATCCTTATCATGCGAATCAATTTGCTGCAAAAGCTTTATCACCACTCCGAGTCGCTTGTAGACTGTGCTACACATCTCATACTGACAAGACCATCGTGTGTCTGACAACTTTTTCATCTGTAGTGGTTTAAGGTGCATGTCTTTTTGGAGCTGAATCCATTTCATTTGAACTGCACTTCCACTGATAAAAACATACAACTTTTGGAGAATCACGAAAAAATCAGCTGCCTTCTTGATGTTCTTTAAGACATCAACGACGACTAAATTCAGTCTGTGGTTGAAGCAGTGCACGTAGTTAGCCAATGGGGCTTCTCTCTGTACCAAAACATTCACACCACTGACATGACCTTTCATTACTGAAGCTCCGTCATAGCCTTGTCCAACACAGTTGTTCATGTTCATCCCAAACGCTGCCATAAATTCGAGGATTGATGCTGAAAGGCTTTCGGCATCCAGCCCATGAGTAGCCGATTTCATTCCTACGAACTCCTCGTGGATCATTCCATTAAGGGTATATCTAAGAACAAAAGATATTTGCTCTTTTTTTGAAACATCTTTGCTTTCATCAACAAGCAAGGCAAAGTATGTCGCCTGACTAATTTCATCACGAATTTCCTTTCGGACCATGTCAGCCATCACATCAAACAATGCATTTTGAATGCTGTGGTGGGTATACTTCGCATTCTTTGGTCCATGTTTGATTTTTTTCGCTACGATTGGGTCATGCTTTGCTACCAAGGTAAGAATCCCCAAGAAGTTGCCACAATTTGAACCATAGGATAGATTCTCAATATCAAAATCGGCATCTCGAAAAACAGAGCCACTTTCTCTCTGTGCTATCTTCTGAGTAGCTGTTAGGAGAAGAACTTCACACACTGTTTTTAGATAGTGGCGGTTCTCTACAGCAACCTTTCTGTGCTTGTCTCCAAGCATGTTGAGTACAGTTTGCCGGGATTGGCCTGTTTTTCTCAATATCATTTGTGCATTGCTATGCTCTATAGCTTTCTGGTGCATCTCACTTCTTTCATGCTTTTTCAGGCTACTTTCTTTCCCGTAACATCTATTCCATTGTCTATACCCTACTTCAGTAAAAGTAACTTCTTGATGAGAGTCTTCCGGATAATGCCGACAATGAAAGCAATAAACTGCATCTGCGACTTCTGAGTGCTCTAGCCATTGATGCCTTTGATAAAACGAAGAGTTAAATCGGCGATATGAATCTTTGATCAGGTGAGCAGGATACGTAGGTTTCAGTGGTTGCTTTGGACCATCTTCAACTGTCTGTGACAAATCTTTTGGACCATTTGGCGTTTTCTGATGAAGTTCCTTCGTGATTGTCAATGTTTTCCCAAGGATTGGTTCTGATCTGATAGTAGGATGTTCACTCTCCTTGAATAAATGAAAAACTTAGCGAGTGAGTGAAGTGAGTGAGTAAGTGAGTGAATGAGTGGTTGGAAAAGTGAAGGTATAAGATTTCAACACATCTTTCCATATAAATCAAAACAGGTCATGCAGTTTATTAAGTTCTAAAATGTACATTGATATGAATAAAAAATGGATTGATTGACTTTACTAAATAGTCTAACGTAGTATCCCATTTGATTTTTTCAAGGGATTTCAACAACGTGAGGTGAAGTATTCAAAATCAAATAGACTGAAATTCGAACTAAATTTCAAGTCTATGCACTAAACTATTAAAATAAGGAGGTTTGGAAATACATCATTCTTTTGCCAAATGGCAAGCTTTGAACAAATCTTCACTATCATTGTGAAGTGAGCAAAACATAGAATTTGGAGGGGGCTCTGTAGCTGTTTCCATTTAAAGGTGACGCAGGAGTTGTGATTTGCTGATCAATGTTATTTCAAAATAGTTCCTAAAAACATTGCGATTTGTGCACTGGAAGGATGGCTTGACTATACAGATGTTTTCATTTTCTTTCTATAGAGCATTTTTTTCAATTTGAAATTATCTATTCTGGAAAACGGGAGGATGCTTTCAAAACAAACATTGGCACTTTGCTGTGTAGGATGAATGAATGTCTCAAATGAGGGTCGTATAGGGGGTCCCTTGTTCCCCTGTTCCCTCATAAAACATCATTTGTTCCCATGTTCCCAAGCAAATTTTTACGACGTTCCCTGCAAAATTTATGTTAAACAAAAGTTTTTGAGATCGCTTTCCGTAGCTTCTATTGTGCTGCGTAGCGGACTTCCTCCCTCGGTTCGTGCTCCTCCGCAGTTATTTTGACAGTAGAATTTCGCCGCGCAGCATCATGGAAGTCACAGAAAGCGAATAAAACATAGAATAAATTACCAAATAAAAAATTAATGAAAAAGGGAATAGATTACCAAGAAAGAAATTTTATAAAAATCAACAGTTATTCTGGCTTTGCTATCCAAAAACATGATTTACAGTGTTCTTTGATCCCTGGGAGCAAACCGATTGTTCCCTTGCTCCCTGTACAGATTTTGTTGGTTCCCTGTTCCCCAATCGTTTTAGGCATGTTCCCCTGTTCCCCAGAACCCCTATACGACACTCTAAAAATGCGGGATAAATAAATAAGTGCAATAAATAAACAGAAGTAAACCTTGCTTGTGCTCGCGTCGTCTATGGATGCGCTAGTGTCTGCATTTGTTTCTGTAGGAAAACAGGCATTATCGTTATTCGCAATGTCCCCAGTAACTGTATTGCTCTCGAATGACGTATCACATTCTGCCCCTTTTGTAGTCTTTGTCTTCTTTCAGCTGGGGTTACCAAACTCGTCATCAATCGCTTTTTCCGCAAGGCGCTTATTTTTCTTGGCTGCAGATGCAGCTGCTGCAAGTGGGTTTGATACCACTACTTGTCCCGCTTGACAAAATGGTATTGGTTTTCTTTTTTCAAACAGGTCGTGATGATACTTTCGGTTATGCTCGTTTCTGTAATCAGATTTATATTCCTCTTGGCAAACCAAGCACTTCAGCATCTTTCTTGACTTTCTTCCCATAGTAACTGCGCTCAATCTCTGATACAAATTTAAAATGCCAAAATCAATGATGCTAGCGAGATGTTGGCCATGGCCTAAGTCTTCATCGTTGCATCCCAACAATGTTTTATATCTTACATTCAACGAATTTCCTTCATCATTGTTTTTCAACGAAGTCGGAACTGGAACACAAAAGAGAGGGTTTCCGATCCATGCCACCACCCGCAAAGCTGTAACATAGCACCATTTCCGCTGTCGTAATTCAAGTTCACTGAGATGACGATGCAACAAAGGAATCTGGAAGTGAAAGTTATGAAAGTGCCGACAGCGCTTAAAATTTTTCAAAAATTGAAGTGCCGACGGGGGGGCTCGATAGATTTGTGGGGGGGCTCCTGCCCCCCCAAGCCCCCCCAGTGGCGCCATCCCTGAACATAGTTGCTTTTGATTGACACCGGACAGAGCAGAAACTGCGTAAAATGACGTCATCGACCAATCAGATGTAAAGAAGTGTTTGAATAGATAAGTTTTTGAAATGATAAGTCAACAGTTTAAAGGGTCTGTTTCATCCAGCATGCCTTGCACGTGTCGTCTCTTAGTTGGCCTTTGTTTGTCGCCATTTTCATGGGCCATAAAAATGGCGACAACAAAGGCAAACCAAGAGACGACACGTGCAAGGCATGCTGGATGAAACAGACCCTTTAAGGCCATAGGAAGAAAATATCAAGTGTTGCCTAATTTCGGGATCTGTTGCAGGGAGTTAGGGAGGCTCAAAGTTGCAAGTTTTCGCGCATGCGTGCACAGTTTCTGCTCTGTCTTGACAACGTAATTCAAAGAGAACGGTGGCAAACCAAAGAAATTCTTTCAGCCTGAAATTTAGAGCGAACAAGTTACCTTGACACCAGTTGGAAAACGGTCGCCTTGTGCAAGCGAAATGTGACTTTCAAGAGAATACTTGAATTTGTAGCGAAATGAGAAGGCTAAGCGTAAATCTGAAGGTCTGCCTCGCGGAGTTTTTTATTTGATTCCGAAATGAGATAAGTAATTGTTTCATTCAAACCCTAAATATGCGAGAATTGCAATTCCTTCTGCTCGGCTTCTGAATCAAGTAAACAACTTCCGCCAGGTAGATCTTTACATTTGTTCTTCTTCTTTGCTTTAAGCTCATGAATTCTAAAAAAAATGCCATGTTTCGCGTGCACAAGGCGATAGTTTGCCCTTATAGTTTCAGGTCAACTTTTGCAGTTAGTTTGTTTTCAATCAAAGAGAGCATTACGTCACAGCTTCGCAATCACAAAGAAGGCTAAAGAGGAAAGCCTCTTTATCAAGGGGGGGGGGGGTTAAGACGAAGTCCTCTTTATCATTGAGTGGGGTTATACAACTTCCTGGGATCCCTGTGGTGTTACAAAGCATTTGTAAATATCTTTTGATTTCTAAAAGCTGTGATTTAGCTCGTGAAGTTTCTTTTGGATCACGTCGCGCGGCATTTCAATAATTATTTGTTTATTTTGTAGATTCAATTGCCCGAGTAGAGGCATCAACACGATAAATGTAAGGATGAGCGATTATCTAAATTTTGCATGCCCATTGGAGGGTAGAAACGTTGAGTGGCATCATACCCAAACAATTTCATATGTGAATATGTACGAGAATGGATGGTTCCTTACAGATGAAACTGCTGCTCGAAACTGTAATGCTTCAAGTAAGAATGGTTCTTGGTCTTCTCCTAGTTATTTCTTATGGCTGCGAGGTTTGATTGAATTAAAAACTCCTACAGGGTGTCTGTCTCAAAGAAATTGTTCGACGTTTGATTAATATTGAAAAGTAACGATAACATGAACAGACTCATGAAGATAGTCATGTTCGTAAGATAATGGAATAATTTTAGCGACCAGAATCTTGCAAATCGGTTGAAAATTCACTCAGTTACGAGCTTTCAAAGATCAAAAATATGCGATAGCTGAAACCAGAGGCCCCCAGATTACTTGCAATGATGAAACCTCGAAGACCGAGGTAAAAGAAGCTTGTCTTATGTCATACCTCTCGTTGATATCATAGCAAACCAAGTAGGACTTCCAAAGTAATTTGATCCTTGTGATCATTGTCAAAATTTGCTTAAAATTGCATATGTCCAAAAACAGTAGTTCAAAACATAATCAACGAGAGACTGAATCTGTTTCTTCAAAGCATACATATGCTTGAAAGTTAGGTTATCGAAAACCTGTTCAAATCCCATTTGGTTCGCCCTGAAACAATTGAGAAATACCAGAGACGATGGCCCCTGAGGTTTTTACCAGAAATGCCATTTAGAGGCCTCTGGTTTCAGTTTTTGCACGAACTTAAACTTCAAAGGCTTGTAACACCATGGATTTTTAGCAGATTTGCAAGATTCTTATGTCAAAATTAATTCAAAATGTCAAGAAAGGGGTCACTTGACCAAGTGTCCATTGAGCGTATAGTTATTTTTTAGTATTTAATCAAACGTCGAACAATTTTTTGAGACACCCTGTAGAAGGTGTACCTCGATAATGGGAAACAACGAATTTATCTTGTTGGAGACAACGCTTTCTCTGAGGGGTGCTTTACAAGTCTCTTATCCCGAGTGTAATTTACATGAACAAAATTCAACAAAATTACAATCAGGTTACACCTAAATACAAGTACGAAATGCTATTTTATATACTTTTACTACTGGTAAGTACTTGAGCCGGTTTCACATCGGATGGCAGCCGAGCAAAGGCGATGATGATGACCGACCAAAACCCCTTGCCCAGAGAACAGTGTAGGTGATAAGCCACTAACAACTGAAATTGATCTTGATAGCTTCCTTAGATCATGCAACTGTAAATGAAAAGCTTCTTTGTTTTCTTCTTTCCTTCCCTTATTCCTTCCTTTCCTCTCACCAATTTTCTACTTTTTGGCGATTTTTCAGTTACTCTTTCGACTTGATGTAAGCTGTTCTTATAGGTATTTTTTGTTTTTCAATTTGTTTTGAGTTGGCTTGTCAGGATTTCTAGCTACTGAAAGCTAATTTAGGCCCACTGTGCATGCCGCATCCAGGCATGGGACCCCTAGTTTAACGTCCCTTCCAAAGGACGGTGTGGTAAATTATGAGGTCAGGCCTCTGAGGTCTCCCATCTGGAGTTTGACCTCACTCGACCGAGCTTAACTTCAGTCACCTGACGAAGACTGTATAAGCCACTCGGCTACTCACCCCGTAAAGTAGTCTATTTCTGTCTTACAATCTGTCATATTTTCTCTTATTTAGCCAAAACTGGAAGCCCCTTTATCAACTGCAATGATCCAACAAAGGTTACAAATCCACGCAAAATTCGAATTTCAAAGCATGCCGGAGTTCAAGGAGATCCAACGTTTAATGAAGGTACAACGTATTACCTGATAGGTAAGTAGAGTGACTGCATGTCGTACTTTGCTCCTTGCGTGAACTGATATGCCTCTACGTATAACTATGAATAATGTCCTTACGCTTCCAGAAACAGCATGATTGAAGATGGCCTAAATCACCTGCTATTTTTTCATAACTCAACCACCTTCAAACGCCAAAAAAGCGGTCTTCCTGGCGTCTTACTCTGTAAAACAAGCCATCAGTACTTAGATGGATGTTCCTTCAAGGTATTTAAGCAAAAAGCTGCTACCTGCAAGTAATATTTTACTTGTTTAGGAAGACAAAACATTTCTTAAATTCCTTAGGTACTTCCAGATTTTGATCGTTGCAGCCGTTCAGTCAAACGTGCATTTGTTTGGCGAAAAGTTCAAATTGAAGAAAAATCAGCCAACCCGATAATATGTTTAGAAACCCTTCATTCTGATTGGTTGGGGAACATATCTGTGCGCAGCAGGAAATTTTTGCCGTTTTGAGAACAGTTCAACAGTTGGGAAAAAAGACCCTTTGAAGCGACAACAAGAGAAATTCAATTTAATTTAATGAGCGTAAGTTGAGGGTCCTTGTGAGACAGCTTCTACCTATTTTCACGGGCTGTAGGAGTTTCTTACAAATCAAGACATCAAGGAGAAATATCACTGCTCGTGCGTTGCAGATTAGCATAACCTAGACCGAGCCATTACGCCACACAAGTGTGGTAAAATCCATTTGAGTGGCACAATTACTCCAGGGCCCTCTATGTCATGTCAGTCTGCCAAGCTCGGAGATAATAATGGCTCCTTCGCAGGAGAAGTAGAGACGGAAAGAAAACATTAATTTTGACTGCCTCAGTGTATCAAACATGAATCTCCTTTTTGATTAAGAGTTTCCTACAGCCCGTGCTTTTTTGGAATTGGTTGGATAGTCGCCTGTAAGGGGTCTTCCATCACGGGCTGTAGGGAACTCTGAATCAAAAAAGTACTTTTTAACTAGCTGATCTTTGTCTCTGTTTTCAAGAGCCTTGTACAGTCCCTCTAAACCCCTTTTGTTGTTTTCTACCCTTTGTATAGGTACAGGTTCTGGAACACAGGGTACGCTTGGGCAGAAAGTGGGTGGTCGGTGCAGTGGCTACAGTGATGGAACAGAAGTTTTGTATAATTTAACACTGCGGATACATGTTTGCTCACGAGCAGATGAAAACACTGATAGATGTCCCATCTGCTTGGACTCCGCATGCTATTCTAAAGGTTTGTTGTTTCTTACTTTGATATCGTGTGTAAGTTGGAAAATGAAGTAATTCGTCATAGGCCAGACCAAATTTAGAGCGGTTTGTCGAAAACATTTAACTGTTTAAGAAACTTGTAAAACAATAGCATGGGCCAACTTGCAGCTGCTATGTTTGTAGTTAGCAACTGAAATATGTGCTGATGTACACTGTACGCATTAAATATTCCATCAGAATGGTTTCTTTTACTAGGTAAGTCAATAAAAGAATCCTCGTTGAAAAATTACTTTTCCCTGAACATCAAGATAATGATAATGGGACACATATATACCATTTAACGGCAGATATATTCAAACTGACCTCAAAAGTCACGTGACTGAAATCTGCCACTCCGTTCTGAAATTACGAGAGATTTTCGCTGGAAAGCCCTTTCGAGAATTCGTCAAAAGATGCCGAAACTAACGACCAACATCCTGACCTTTATGCCTTATCTCAATGAGTTCAGGATGTTGGAACATGTTTTATCGTCTTGGGACGATGAAATTGTCCGGAAAAACGTTATTTTGCTTCCAGGAATGACGTTCTTATCCTCCCAAAGGAAAAAAACCTACAAAAGCATGTACAAGCCATTACGATGAGGCCCCATTTAGGCCCTGTTTATATGAGGAAAAACACCTCACTTGCCAGACCCGGGGCTGAGAGGCGAGATGCCACCTTCCAATAGAATCCTTTGTATTTTCATTTCGCGTTTACATGATGAACGCAACACCACCGGTATAGTGAAATCCCACCTCACAAGAGGTGGAATCTCACCCGGGTGAGGTGAAATTTTTCCATATAAACGAAATACCACCGGTATGGTGAGGTGAAATGAAATTTGTCGTTGATTCTCATTGGTCAGTTCTTTCTGATTTCACGGAAGAGAGACCTTAATCCACCTCACCTCTCAGCCCCGGGGCTGACAGGTGAGGTGAAAAATCTCATATAAACAGTGACTGAGATTTACCTCGCCTGTCAGCCTCGGGTCTGGCAGGTGAGGTGTTTTTCCCCATATAAACAGGGCCTTACACTATACCATTTCAAATGAAACGATACGAAATCATGCCGCTTTGGCCTTGACTTTTTCGTAACCAGAAAAAACCGAAGATCTCTCAATCCGTAACGATATCGTTCCGTTTTCAAGCGTTTACACTGAAACGTTTCATGCCGTTTTCAAATCATTCCGTTTTCAAAATCGTCTAAATTTGATGCCGGTTGCGAAAACGTTTTAGTGTAAACGGAAGACCAAAGCGGTTTGCAGATTTTTTCCGGGGATTTTCAGCCGTAAACAAAGATTCATATTTCATATTCATATTTATATTTCATATTTTAAACATATTTATACAGGGTACAAATTCAATAAGGATATTGTTTTACAATTTGGCCCTGTTAAAATTAAAGTACCTAATAAACTATTTACAAATAAATTAATAGATAAAAATAAATACATCTGGCGACAATAAGCAATATACAAAATTAAAGATTTTCGTACCCCAACTGTCTCAACCTTGATTTAAAAGAGTATACCGAGGGGGCCTCTTTGATATCATTGTTAAACTTGTTCCACACTTTGGTACCACGGTAAGAGAATGCCTTTTGGCCACTTACTGTTCGCATTAACGGTACTGCAAGATCATTTTTGGTGTTTCTTAGCTCTCGTGTGTGGAAATCTGATAGTCTAACGAATAGGTCACTAAGGTACTGTGGTGCAAGATCGTTTAGAGATTTATACATCATTGTAGATGTCTCTTTCACAATCATTTCTTTGACGGACAACCAGCCAAGTTCTTTGCGTAATGGCACAGAAGGTGCATCATAAGAACTACCCGTAACGATACGAGCAGCCCTGTTTTGTAGCTTTTGTAGAGACTCTATTCTCGTAATACCACTACAGCCCCAAACGGAGCAGCAATAGTTAAAATGTGGTTCTACAATACTACGATAAATGTCGTTCAAGGTTTCCATTGATACAAAGTTTTTACAATATTTTAAAAGGCCTATTGCGCGAGAAACTTTCCCTTTTATGTTCTCAATTTGACACTTCCACGTTAGACTATTGTCTATATGGACACCAAGGTATTTCACTTTGTTCACTAAGTCAATATCAGTACCACCTACGTGAAACACTGGCAACAAAGTAGGCTGCACTGCCATTTTATTTACATTTTGCATTGACCCAACTATCATAGCCTGTGTTTTGACGACGTTCAAGGATAGCTTGTTACCTTGAAGCCATTTCTCGATATTGACAACCTCAGCGTTTAACACCATGTGCAATTCATCCAAAGTTTTGGAGGAGTATGAAATCATGGTATCATCAGCATACATATTTGTCTCAGCCTTCTTTAGTGCAACGGGAAGATCATTTATATAAAGCAGAAAAAGAAGTGGTCCCAAACAAGACCCTTGTGGCACTCCGACATCAATATCTTTAATGTCAGAAGGGACGCCATTTACTTTGCAAAACTGCTTTCTGTTATTCAAATACGACCGAGACCAATCATGTTCCAAGCCGCAGATACCATAGAATTTCATCTTATCAAGAAGAATACCATGATCAACGGTATCAAAGGCCTTCTTAAGGTCAATGAATATCATAGCAGTATATTTCCCTTTGTCAATGTTGACATACCAGTCATTCGTGCATTTTAGAAGGCATGTGACAACAGAGTGTAAAGAGCGAAAACCAGACTGTTGCAAGCATATGAGTTTGTTTTCGTCTAGGTATCGATATAGTTGGTCGTACACCAGTTTTTCAAATAATCTGGAAACAGCTGGTAAAACAGATATTGGCCTGTAATTTGATCTTTCATCAGTTGGACCTTCCTTAAATATGGGAGCCACTCTAGCAACTTTCCAGCTGTCAGGGAAAATTCCTGAAGATAAGGAAAGGTTCAAAATATCACAGAGTGAATTAGAAATAACGGGAAATACTACTTTTAAGAAATAGCTGGCAATGTTATCCACACCAGACCCATGTGATGTCTTGATCTTATTCAAGGCCTTTTCGATGGTCCTCTTGTCGATGGCAACGAATTTGAATGGTTCCTTTCCATTCGAGGGATATGTTATATCGTATTGATGAGACAGAAGGGGATTAGACTGGGCGGGTATCTTGTCACTGAGACTCTTCCCCACACTGCAGAAATAGTTGTTCATCGAGTTAGCGATATCATGATCCTTATTTATCTCCTGTTCATTCACTTTTAGGGAATCGATATTGGTAGTTTTAGATCTTTTATTCAACAGGAGGTTGATTGTTTTCCATGACTGCTTTAAGTCACCTTTACAAGCAGCTAATTTCTTGGAAAAGTATTCTCGTTTAAGATTTTTGTTGAGAATGTTAGCCTTATTTCGCAGCTGTTTGTAAGCATCCATCAGTATAGCAGATTTACGTTTAACGGCAGCAGCTTTTATTTTGTCCCTCTGACGAGAAAGCTTTCTAAAATCGCTATTAAGCCATGGGGAATATTTGTTAGATACTCTCATATCCTGCAATGGGGCATGCATCTCAATGACAAGAGACAGCGTTGTAGACCATTGTTGAACGGCATCATGGACGTTATCGCTATTACGTACAATACCATCCCAATCAATCTGGCCTAGATCAAATAAAAAACTTTCATAGTCAAAGTTTTTCATTCTTCTACTTCTGATAAGTTTGGGTTGTCGCTGTATGAAGCCCCGAAATTTTCGAATACAATAAACTAGATAATGATCGCTAAGCGAAATTTTTAGGACTCCTGAATCTACAATGTTTGCAGGCGTGTTAGTTGCAATATGATCTATCAATGTAGATGTGTCCAACGTCTCTCTGGTTGGTTCGTTGATCATTTGCCTGAATCCAAACAGGTCATAAATATTGCTCATGTGCAATGAATTACCTGCAAGGCTGGAGTCCATCTCTGGCGAATTCACCTTCAGAAGGTCACAATTTGTGTCGCCTAAGATGAGGATTTCTTTGTTCTCACGATCAAAAAAGTCCAAATTCTTTTCGAGTTTCGTAAATGTTTCGACAGGCTCCACAGGAGGGCGATACCAAGCTACTACCAAAAATGGTCGCGCCCCCTTAGGTTCAACCTCAATACTTATCATCTCCAAAGCCCTCTCGGGAAAATCATTTCTACGAGAATGCTTTAAAGAGTCACTAATGTAGACTGCAACCCCTCCCCCGTTTCTTGTTCGATCCTCCCTGTAGAGAGTGTAGCCATCAATTCGCAATAAGTCACCGGCAATATTGTCATCCAGTTTAGTCTCGTTAAGAGCCAAAACATGAATAGATTTCTCTTTCATTAATTTTTTTATTTCATCTATGTGCAGAAGCAAACTGTTGACATTCAGTGACGCAACTGCCAGCCCCTTCCTGCATCCCAACTGCCGCACCCCCGCATCACGAGGAATCGAAGGTTCGCAAGTACTAGGGGGTTCGTCCAAGGATATATGGTCGCAGTCCATTTGCCCAGTTACATTAGTACGAATATTTTCAGATTTGTTAGAGTATTCCGAGACAGGAAAGCCTTCGTCCACTTTAGTTCGATCCATATCGTACTATATAGTACAGTAAAGTCCCGCCTCGTTTCACAAAAGTACTCGTTTCACAAAAACAGCAAGTTAAGAAACTCGTTTCACAAAAACAGCCTGATTGGTATCTTGTGTTAGGTGTGTATACCATGGTATAGGAAACACTTTTATTACAAACAGCTGTCGAAACCGTCAAAACGTTTTTGAAATATGCACTGTTATGCAAAGATCTAATGTTTTGAGCCAGTACTGACAGTTTCTTGAAATTATAACCATTTTGGCTTAAAACTTTCATTCTTGTTTCTAGAGAATTGAGACCTATTGGAGATATATTCAAACATACACCTTATCATATTACTATGTATCATAGGAAACTGAACATGAATCAGCCTGGCTGGATAGTTTCTTGTAGAGAGGAAGTTTATTCAGCGAAATCAGGCCTGGGTTTCTTATAATGCAGTTTCTTAAAGGCGGGACTTTACTGTTTTCAGTAATAACACTTGTCTTGACCCTAGGCTGCGGTCTTTACGGTTCATGGCAAGCTCCTATGTATCATCGTAACATAAGCAGTTTATGGTTGAATGATATTGCCAGCACTGTTATACAAGACTCAACCGTACAAGCAGAAAACAAATGTTATCGTGTACGAGAGCGTGTTTGTGATGATGCGAGCAGAGGATGCACTGGGCCTAGTCGAGAAATCAAAGTTGTGGAATGTCCTAAAGTATACGTCAACTCAACTGGAGGTAAGAGGGCATTTTCAATTTTATTTTCGTACTTAACACTCGTTTTCATAATGACATCCGTGAGAAGAGTAACGAAGAGATGTAGCCAATGTTGAGATTAAGGATCAAAACCTAAGTGGACTTGCCTAAGTCTTTTCCGCATCAAAAAACAAAACAGTTACCTTTGCGAAGGAGAGAGGGACAAAGTGGTCTCCCGCTTTTGTTTTCCTCCCTTCTTGGCAGAGGCTTCCCTTCTCTCCAACGCAGTGATAGATTTTGTAGATTTTGTGGTAGATTTTGTAGGTATGAACACATCCTACAACCACAACCGAAGTGAGCATTGATGCTTGTATTTTTCGTCATAATTTCGACATCACTACCCTTAAGCTATGGAATCGTGAAATAACGGCTCAGTTCTTGAGTGATTTGAAATGAAAGCGGGGGAAATTTAGGAGCAAATGACAGCGCAATGTTTCGACGTATTGCTATGATCTTCAAATAAAGCTTTCGAATAGTATACCCCCGCCAGTAACGACTCATTCCGTCAGACATAAAGAAGTAAAAATACAGCGAGGAATGTTTTGAAATTATAAACTTTCAACGGGGAATACAATCATCATGACAGAGGAAGAAAAACTTTTGGCAATCATCTATGACCGAAGTTTCATTATTTTCGATGGGCAAACGAAATCTTCAACTTGAAAATAACAGAAGCCAGGCGGGAAAAGTTTTAGGCCCCGTTCACACTATTCCGTTTTTGTTAGTATCCGTTTTTGTTGCATCGAATTTACCCGTTCACACCGCTCCGTTTTTGTACAAAAACGAAGAGAAAAACCTCCGTTTTTGTGCGTTCACATTAATCTAGAGCGTTTTCAAAAACCTCCGTTTTGTGGATATCCACTTTTGATAGCGTTTTCGAAAACCCCCGTTTTTGTGGCGTTTTTGTGTGGATCAGTGTGAACACTTTCGCAAAAACGGATGTTTTTCTCTCCGTTTTTGTACAAAAACGGAGTAGTGTGAACGGGGCCTTAAACTGAAACGCAGGGGGGGGGGATTTTCTTGGCTTCTTATTCTTCTACATCGGCGGGGGGGGGCTTTCTGCAGGGTCTTTACTG
The DNA here is from genome assembly GCA_964020215.1 of Aurelia sp. 3 sensu Dawson et al. (2005). Lineage (NCBI taxonomy): Eukaryota > Metazoa > Cnidaria > Scyphozoa > Semaeostomeae > Ulmaridae > Aurelia > Aurelia sp. 3 sensu Dawson et al. (2005). Next base: position 18,055,408 of record OZ026578.1, read on the forward strand.
GGGTGTCATAGCTTTTCCTTTTTACAACGGCTGCCGTCAGAGACCTTAGTAGATCCCATATTTTGTACACCAAGCTATATTTTGGTAATTTAGTAATGTTTTGTTGCTTTTTGCATTATTTTGAAACGTATGTTATTTGCTTTATTTTGGAAAGGCATTGTGAAACTTTGTTATTCATTATTTTGGCATAATTCTTTAAATCTAGGTTGCACTGATGAATGGAAAACAAAACCAAAGATCTACCGAAATGAAACGAATGGTTGCTATCAGATCAATTACCGTGATTGTATCGTTGGCACATTGGAGAGATACAATAAAACTGAATGGAAAATGGTGAACACAATTTGCCCAACCACGTTGCCACCTCCTACTACACCGACTCCTAAAAAGGGTAAGTGGGCTTGCTTTTTAACTTGTTTCACTTAGGATTTCCCAGTGACTCATTTCATTTTAAAGGACAAGTCCGGGGTTGATAAAATTATTGTTAAAATGCAACCTTACCAGCTGCTAAACACCAGTCGTCAGTTCTTCTTGAACTTTCATAAATTGGACGATTAATCTTCGTAAGTTAGGCCAAATATCGTCGCTATTTGGTATTTTGTACGAGTGTGCGAATGCACGATAAGGAGGCTAGCAATGTGGGTGGTATAATATCAACCTTTTTGGCAGCCTCGTTCAGGTCAACGTGAAGTGACGTCATACAAACTGATGTCATTTTGCACTTCTTAGCAGATTGAAATATGTAGTTTCGCAGATTAAAAGAGAAAACAATTGAAGAAAAGTACTACACGTGATTCACAACGGTGTAATCTCTTGAATAATCAACAATTATACCAACCCCGGACTTGTCCTTTAAAAATCGAATTGGTAATTTATGAACTTTAGTTCAGATCTACTCTTTTTTAAGGCAGGCCGTAGGGAGGTCAAACTCTGGATGGGTGACCTCGGAGGTCTGACCGGACAACTCACCTCGTCGTCCTTCGGAAGGGACGTTAAACTAGGGGTCCCATGCCTGGATGCGGCATGCACAGTGGGCCTAAATTAGTTTTCAGTAGCTAGAAATCCTGACAAGCCCCCTCAAAGCAAATTGAAAAAAGTAGATAGTGATTTAGTTTCAAAATAGAGCAAAAGACGGCTGCTTGTCTCTATTTGTCTAATTTTTTTGATCATCTTTTGAGATCATAAAATACAATGGAATACAATAGGCTATATTTAAATTGCTCAGGCTGCATCTTAAGTTGCCGTGTATCTTTGTCATTTGCCTTGAAGATTCTATCTTTTCTTCCTTTGAGCAAAGATTCAAGGATTTATCAGTTAAGTTACTGCTTGATGAGTCATCGCTCTATCAAATTCTTGATTTATGTCTTCCAATTTTTGTTAATATAGTCTGCCAAACTTGGAGAGATGTACATGGTCTATACAGGAATGGCAGCAGCAGCTGCTTCATGTTGCAGGAACGAGAATGTCAACTTTGCAAAACAATGCCGAATATAACAGAGAGGCAGCTAACTGAAAGAAATTGCCCGCCACCTTCCACGACAGTGATTCCAAAACCATCGCCATCTTCTGTTGAGATGAGCACACTAAAAAGGACTTGCAATGAAAGTAAGTCGGTTGTTGTTAAGACTGTGTTTGTGAATTCAACAGTCGTAAAAACATCTCGACTTTATATTGAAAAGACATTGGTTGTCACAGCGAGTCGTAGTCAATCAATTAAACCATGTGCTACCACTGTAATGCCGTGTCCTTCAATATCGCAAAAACCTCAAACCAAAACAGGTAAGCCTACATTTTGTCTTTATTGCCTGGTTTATAGGCGATTCCTATGCAATTACTGTATGACCTCTTCAGTCAAGATTCCTAATGTTTATCATATAACCTCGTAATACAAAGGCTGAATTTGAACTGCCGATGAAAAGGTCTACAAATGAGTTGTTTCTCTTAGAGAGGCGCAAAACTATGGAATAGCCTGTCAGCCTAGTCTAAGCAGGCATCCTTTCTGTATTATTTTAAGAAAACTATTTAGCTACAGGAATTCCTTCCTTTCATTTTGATTGTAAATTTTAAAACTTTTATACAATACATAGGTTTTAGATATTATTAATTCGGTTTTATGGTTTAATTTATTAATATCTTTTTACTTTGTTTCCTAATATGGTAATTAATGCTTTTATCGGAGGGCCCCGTGAGAACCAGGTTCTACTAGAGGACAACTCCCCCTTAGAATAATTAAATATGAAACAATGATAAATGGATAAAAATATAGAATATGATGTACTTGGCAGAGAATGGATTACGCTGCCTATTTTCAAAAGATTTTTGTTTTCGTACATTTAAAAGACTGATTTAGACATGTGCACTTTATTCATATTGAACTAATCATATATTTAAATGCAATGTTTCTCCCCAATAATTTCATATATACCGTGTGACTAAAAAAAAAATGTTCCCTTGTTTGAAGAATCATTACAGCAAAAGTAGTTGCACGATGATTATAGGAATGGTTTGTTCTGATAGTAGTCAAGACTGGAGTATGTTTGATATTTTTTTGGTAATTTTCAAAACAGTAGTCTCATGGGAAATCCGAAAATTTTGATATTCAGTAATAAAGAAAAGCCGGAAAACGGCCTAAAACGGATGATCAGATCTTCCAGATCGTTTGAAATCTGTTCGAAATCTTGTTGAGAAATAGCATTACTAACTTAAGCTGATGAACTGAAACTGAAATTAGTATCTTACTTATTAAGCAAGGATTATTGAAAATGATAATACTGACAGATTACATTTCATTTATTTTGGAACGCCTTTGATGATGCGTTTTTAGGCCATTGTCTAGATGCTGTGCAAGACTAATTTCTTGAATCTTTCGAAGTTACCACAGCAATGCTATCTCGAAAGTTACCAAAACATGCAGAAAGCACTTCAATCTTGTAGCCATTAGGAAAATTAATTTCAAGTAAATTAGTGCAAGTAAATTTGCTACAATAATTTCTTGAACAGAGAGACTTTTTAGAGTCACCTGTTAGGAGAGCGACTAAGTATTTCTGAGAGATTTGCAGACATTTGCGCCTGAAGCACGGGCTTCAGGAAGTTCTGCATTAGAAATAAGATTTCCATATGATGCATCGAGTCTTCCTGGTTTGTTGTTACGCTTCTGACATATATTGGTCACGTCAGTTGCCATTCATTGGGAATTTAAATTGCCTCTTGATATGTCAGGAACGACGTGATAAACTAGAAAGACTAATGTGAAACTGTCTGTAGTATGTATCAGTAAAGGTCGTTTATATTTAGCGTTTTGTGATTGTGTATTTAGATATAATTTTAGTAGCATGTTTTTTATGTAATTTATTATTCCTGTAAGATTTACAAACAACAAACGGAGATCACAAGACGATACCACAAGGAGCATGAACATAGATAGATATCATGTGTTTTTGTAAAGTTTTGTGGCGAATATGAATGAAATGTAAAACTGCTCACTACGTTCTAATACTAATGAGATTTACATTTTTCACCAGCCTCTCCACCAACAAAGCTTCCAACTGAAGCTAGTAGTACAACTTCACCAAAACCCACTAAAGACAACCGTTGTGGTAAGAAGCAATTTTATTGTTGCCTACAATGGGTTTGCTCATGGGTGTTAGGAATTTATTGTCATATGTACACTTTGGGTACAAAAGTATGGAAACGATGGCCTAAAACATGGCAGCAAAGATTTCCTATGGCCTATGAGCCTCGTAACAAAATTGAGATTTTCTCCCTAACCCAGACCTCAATTTAAACGCCCGTGGCGGGAAAATATTCGTCATTTTGACTTCTGTTTATCAAACCAACGCGAACAAGTTCCTTAGAAGCAATTTATGAATTTAAAGACGAAACTTCGAAGTTATGTTGTTGTTTTGAGCTGCACGAAATGGAGGAGATATGAAATGGAAAAGTTGTCAAAACATAAGCTTTTTGGAATTAAGAGTTGGCTGAATGGCTTCATTTTATGCTGTATTTATTGGACATTTTGATTTTAAAGCAAACCCTTGGGAATAATTGAGAAATTTTCATAATTTTAGCTGTAACGAGCGCATAAACTTCTTTTTGACTCACCTGGTATGTTGCAATGTTAGCTGCACAGAAAATACATATGACCACGGGCAGTAATGCACCGTGTTTGTGGATTAGAAATTGAAGTTTGTTACCTCGATAATGCTGCTTTTCTTGGTTGTTTTCTCTTCGTCCTACCATCGACACGAAGCCGTCATTGCAAGAAATCAAATTCAAATAGCGCCTTCGCACGTAATTAAAGTGATAGCTCCTTCACAGTGTGCCCCTCGTTTCAAAGAACCTCTGGGAAAAATATTTTTCCCAGTGGATCTTTGAAACGAGGGGCACACTGTGAAGGAGCTATCACTTTAATTACGTGCGAAGGCGCTATTTGAATTTGATTACTTGCAATGGCGGCTTCGTGTCGATGGTAGGCCGAAGAGAAAACAACCAAGAAAAGCAGCATTATCGAGGTAACAAACTTCAATTTTTTATTCAACAAACACGGTGCATTACTGCCCGTGATATGACTTCAAAGGAATCTTTGAATACCTTAAGAGCAACAGACTGTCAAACGTCAGAGCATGTTTTTCACTCCTCCTGCTGTATAAAAAAAGTTATTTGCATTCCTCTTTTTTCAGGTCATCCAGTGGTTGGACAGCAAAAAGGAGAAGATCAAAAATCATATGTGCCATACACAGTAGGAGCATGTGCTTTTCTTGTTGGAGTCATTACTGGTTTTCTAATCATGATATTACTAAAGAAGCTCAAGGGTGATTCACCACGAATTAGTCAAGACAAATATTGCACGCAAAATGGCTATGATACTGGTAAGAACATTTCACATTTTTTGCCCTTTCTTGGCAACCAGCAATACTATGATAACAACAACTAAAGAAAAGTTAGATATTTGCACTTCGATATGAATTGAATTAATTTGTAATTTGTTCAGTTCATCGAAATGCAAATATTCAACTTTATCTACCAGGTGAATAAAAATGGAGACAATCTGAGCTTCAAAGGCCACTGCTCCTTGGACATCGAGACGATGATATCGTATGCCGTATTAGCTCTGTTAAGCCCAGTCTCTAGTAAGCCCCTCTAATTTACTAATTTACTGCTGAATAGAAAAAAATCAGTTTGAATTCCTCTTTGTTTGTTGCAACATGGGGTATGATGCATAGATCTTTTTGGTAAAGGAGAACAAGGATAATGGTTCAGATTCTGTTATATGGTGACAAAAACCTTTCGAATGAAATCAACAAAAGTATACTCGAACTGACACTAGTTTCTATCCACAATACAGGTCGGTTTTATTAAATAGATCTGAAAAGTTTGTTTATTCCACTCAGCCACTAAGTCCTTTTCTCTTGTTTTTTATTGTTCACTTGTTTACGCGCCTGTTTCACATTGGATGTTGGCAATTTAGTGTTATTTTAGTCCAGATGACAGCCTGACACGTTAATTTAAATTTTCAGTAAAATTTAGTGTACATCCCGCGTAACACTAAACGGATACATCCAAAGCACAGCAATTGCCTGTCATCCAATGTGAACCCGACTTTAGTATTTATCAGTAGAAATTGTTAGTGCATAGCCCCTTGTATTAATATTTGATTGTATATTATTCTTGTCGTCCCTTCCCCAAAAATTGTGCCTAACTTACTTATATGCTTGTTTTTGCAGTTTCGTATTGCACGTATAGTTTCTTGTTTAAAGACCCTGTGGTCCCCATGATCCTTTCTGGTCTGACAATTAATTCCATGCTGTATGAAAAGGATTGTGGCCTAGCAATCGCAAGGTTTTATTGTCGTTTCCGCCTTCAAATGAACGTAGTGAAGTCATCGCTTTGAGCTCAAACAAAAGACCTTCCCAAACTTAATTGGGGGATTAGGGAAGCTTTTCTCCTTAGAGCTATTTATTTCCCCATATTATGTGGTCAAAGTGCGTTTTTTACATTAACTGTGATGTTTTGCTGGTTTGCGTGCATGCAAAGGATCATGGGGAGCACAGGGTCTTTACGTATCTGTATTCACCGTAATATTAATCATACATTTTTGTAGTTGTTAGCCTAGTTGCATGTCTTTATATAATGGCCATGCATGGGACTGTCAATGTCTTTTGTTGCTCATGGCATCGTACCTGTAGCATTGCATAGCAATTATAAAGTATAGTACCGGGTGAGTCAAAAAAATTTTTAGGCGTTTGGAGGGCTGTGGAATGAAAAGTATGTGACCGATATTCAAAACTGAAATGTAAATCGATCAGTCAAAGGTCAACTTAGATGAGAAAATTTCGTTTGGTAGTATCCCTCATCTTACAGACGCAGAAATTAGGAAAATGCTGGTAAAGGGCATGTTTGGGAACAAAAATTCCACATTCCATTCTGGTCCATGATTTACCTTCTATTGAAATGGGAATTCAGCACATCAAATTGCCAATGGAAATTTCAATGCCACATAAATCATGGACCAGAATGGAGTGTGGAATTCTCGATTGCCATACAAACCCCTTGCAAGCTTTTTGATTGTTGTTGGGTCTTAAAGAAGTTTGATTTTGCAAAACAAAATTTTCTCATCTAAGTTAGCCCTTGACTGATAGATTAACATTTTAGTTTTGAATATCGGCCACATAGCAAGGGCAGATTTTGTAATACAATAGCATCAGTCGCTTTGGTTCACACCTCAATTCAAAGCGATTAGTGAATGCAGACAAAAGAAATTCTCTCAAGCAGAAATTCAAAACAAACGAAAACGCAAAGTTGTCCTGAAACCAGTACGGCAAACTCTCGTTTGGTGCGGGCGAAGGGAGGTTATTAAGAGATGTAATGTGCTCATAATGAAAGAAGAAGGGTAAATCTAAAGTTCTGTCTGGGGCATTTTGTTTATTTGACTCAGAAACCGAGCGGAGGGCATTACAATTTTAGCCCATTTATTGCTAAGATATACGCAGTCACTGCCCAGCTCCTGAATCAAATAAACAAAATGCCCAAGACAGAACTTTACATTTACCCTTCTTCTTTCATTATGAGGACATTACATCTCTTAATAACCTCCCTTCGCCCGCACCAAACGAGAGTTTGCCGTACTGGTTTCAGGACAACTTTGCGTTTTCGTTTGTTTTGAATTTCTGCTTGAGAGAATTTCTTTTGTCTGCATTCACTAATCGCTTTGAATTGAGGTGTGAACCAAAGCGACTGATGCTATTGTATTACAAAATCTGCCCTTGCTATGTGGCCGATATTCAAAACTAAAATGTTAATCTATCAGTCAAGGGCTAACTTAGATGAGAAAATTTTGTTTTGCAAAATCAAACTTCTTTAAGACCCAACAACAATCAAAATGCTTGCAAGGGGTTTGTATGGCAATCGAGAATTCCACACTCCATTCTGGTCCATGATTTATGTGGCATTGAAATTTCCATTGGCAATTTGATGTGCTGAATTCCCATTTCAATAGAAGGTAAATCATGGACCAGAATGGAATGTGGAATTTTTGTTCCCAAACATGCCCTTTACCAGCATTTTCCTAATTTCTGCGTCTGTAAGATGAGGGATACTACCAAACGAAATTTTCTCATCTAAGTTGACCTTTGACTGATAGATGAACATTTCAGTTTTGAATATCGGTCACATACTTTTTATTCCATAGCCCGCCAAACGCGTACACATTTTTTTGACTCACCCGGTAGAATGTAGCTTGTATTGTAAAATTTCATACGGTTATACAAAATTATCTTCATTTTTTCAGAGTCTAATCACACTGTAGATACAGTTTTATCACCTGGAATAGACAACAAAGGATATGAACTTGATTCTTTAAAAAGAAAGTCAACGATAGCGTTAACCAAACCGGCATGACAATGAGGTAAATTAATTTGCTTATATGCTTATTATTACATACAACCCTAGCATTCTTTCAAATCTTCAAATGGGTTTGTGTAAAATTCTTGGCTCGGTTGTTCAAAATTCCGATTAGGGCTAATCTTAGATTAAATTGCTTCACCCGCGATTGAAAATCTAACCTCTGATTACAGTATGTTACTCGAAGCCCGATTACGGCTAGTGGCTAGGCAGGGATAAATCTTCGTGTTGAATTTAATCCTGCTCGGTAGATGTATTTACTTCAAATTCGGATATCAAATGAAAAGAAAATGGCTGATTATGATATCAAATCAGATACGAGATACGACCTCATGAACTCAAATGGTGTGAACTTGCAGTTAATTGTAGGCTTTAAGTTTGAATTTGAGCAAAAGAAACTCCTAAAACTCCTCATCAAAATAGGAACCAATTTAAGAACCTGGACAGCCTCATTTCCCACTAAATACCCAATGTATAAGAACCTAGTCAGGCTGACTTGCAAAATTGCAGGTTATTATACGTGAGTTTCACTGTATACAAATCTTATCATCTTTTAAAACTTCAATCAAAGTATGATTGCACTTTCTGAAACACCCTGTATAAAAAGTTAGAAAAGAAGGTGCAATGAAATACTGATTTGTTTTATTTCATCGTAGCTCTAGCTGAATGATTCAAGCATTTATTTGCTGCTACAAATCTTCCTACAAAAGATATTTGTGAACTCATGGATGTAAAAAATTGGAATATCTCGTATATACTGTACGTGGTGTCCCAAAAAAGTATAAATGTTTGAAACCGTTCCTGCAGAAAGAGCCTTGGTTTCAGAAAGATCTGAGCATGGATTTTGCGGCATGGCATGTCCAAATTGGCTTTATATTAGCAAAGTAATGCATTGAATTATGCATTTACTATCCAAGTGTAATTTGTAATTGTTTTTTGGGCAGCTCAACAATACAGTATTTTTTAAAGTTTGCTGAGCTTGGAAAAGTGAAATTTACTTTCCACAAATTAAAAAGGCATGTATGGCCCAACAGTCACAACTCAAGGAAACTAAGTGAGAAAGATCCTATAGTAGTAGATGACACTACTTGACACTACACAGTTCCCGTTCCTTCAGTCCTACTATGTTGCACTGTGAACTGTTAAAGTGCAATCCATCTTTTTAAACATTTTCTCCAATTAATATTATTGTTTAATTGATCAAGGATATTTTAAGAATAGAAATTTTGGTGGTTGATCTGATTCAAAACTTTCTTCAAATTACGCATAGATAATGGCAGCATAATTCAATAACCATCTGTCTTCGGCTGCCTGTTAAAGTGAATTACTCTGCGAAAACAAACCCGAGTTGGAAATGCAAGGTCGCAAAATCTAAGTTAAGATCTCTTCTATACCTTGAACTACCTAACACCAAACTTGTTTGGGACCAAGACTCGTTCACAGGAATTGTTCAAACGATTATACTTTTTCGGGACACCTGGTGTATCCAGGCAAGGGTGGACCATTCTCAAGACAAGTATATCTTCAATAAAGATTTCATTCGATACAAGTACCAATCAGTATGTAAGTGCAAGCATGTTTGGATATTTCGAAAATTCTTTCAATGCAAATGGGTCGATTTGTCAAAGTCCAGATGCAGGTGCAATCATGGTGACAATGAAGTACCCATATCCCCTCCCCCTCTGGAGTTAGATCCACTTTTTTATCGTAGCGGCGCATTACTGTATGCTTTGCAGTTTTAAATTTCTTGTTGTCAGTATAACTTGCAGCTCTCTTGGGCGTTTGGGCATTTGTTAAGGGTTCAGATTCCATAAGACAAAGAATCATGAGAAGCTTCGTTGTGAAGATCTATTGATAACAGTTTTTAGTGCTGTATGGATTTACAGCAAAACATAGTGCAAATTTTTTATGACTGCATGGTGAAAACTGAAGTTTCTCGTTATTCTTTTCCTCATAAAACTCTATCCCCGTTGCAACAGTTCAGACTTTATTTTACGTCAGAGTTAATGGTCCACCCTTGGTTCTTCTCGAATGCTGAATCATTTAGCTGAGATGTGATTTTAGTGAATTTGGTATTTGATGTAAATTTTTAGTTAATCAGAGTTCCATCTTGAATATATAATAAATTGTAAAATTCTTACGTTGCAAGTCCAGCAGTCACTCTATGTTTGCTGAATTATACTACCGGGATGAGTAACAACGATGTTGAAATCACTACTGTTTTATGGATATCAAAGCAACATGACCAATAAATATCTTGTTTTATAGAGGACTTTCAGAAACCTCAGCCCGTGTTGAACTAGGCAGGGTGAAATTTCTCGTGTAAAGGGCCTCTGGCCTCTTAGTTTGTGCTATTCCAGAGGGTTTCTTTATCCAGATCTTTGGTATGATGCTAAACGGATCTGGGTCACTTAATTAAACTGCTTTCGAAACCACGATTTTGCAGTATTTCTGATGGACCATATTACTACTTTTCTCACAATAAAGGTTTATTTTGAAGATGGACTCTTGAATTTCGTAGAGAACCAAATGAGACACTCATATGTTGTACGATTGCAGAGATATTGGTGGATTTTTAAAAGTAACTTTGTTGTGAACTCACCTCATCCACCAAAGTTTGTGCAGAATACGTATGGGAGACACATATAATTCCGTTGTTGTTGTATAATTTCTTGTACGCAATCTATTTTGTATTAGTGTGGATAATTTTGCAGAATTCATTTTCTTCTTCTGCAAGCATAGTTTAGTGTAATTAGAAACTTATTTTGTTATATGCAAAAGACATTGTAGAGTCGTATGTGATAACTCTCAGGTCAGGGTAACGTAGTTTCGCATTGCACGTGTTTCTTATAAGAAAACTGTACCTTATTCACATTTGCAAAATAAACCAGCTTTAACTGAATCTGGTTTATAAAGCCTGCTTAATAATCAGAGAGATCGAGGGAGTGTTTGATTGGTAACTCCTGACTTATCAAATTCTAAATTGTGAAATCAGTAGACTTCGTGGAGTAAGGGCGTGTTTGATTGGTAATTCCAAACCTACCAAATTCTGAAAACGGTAGACTTCGCAGAGACGGAAACACAGTGCCCAATCAAACACAAGATTCTTGAAAACAGCAGGTTTCAGATTCATCCTGGCGAAAACAAGATTTCCAGTTGAAAAACACGAAGACGAGTCCGGTGCTTGGCAAGAAAGACTGAGCTGACTCAATTACCATGGCAGCACGAGCAACTTCGCCTCATTTTCAGAGTTTTGCAAATCAAAACGAGAATTTCTTCAAAGTCTGCCAAACCTTCTGCCTGTTGAAGAAGAAGTTTCGGCAGGCCTTCCAAACCTGCCAAACCTGCCGTTTTCGGAATTTGGTAGTCAATCAAACACAAATTCGAGTCTTCCAAGTCTACCGTTTTCAGAATTGGCACCAATCAAAAACACCCTAAATTTGCTTGTACATTTGATACTCTCACTTGTAAATTAGAGCATTTATAAATATTTTAATTTGATGCTAGATTATGTTCATGCAGATTCGTAGTTACATGCCGAATGAGTAAAAAGAGAGCTTAAACGTTTATTGGGTGGGCCGTTGAATAAAATGTATGTGGCCAATATTCGACGATGAAATGTTAACGTTACAGACAAGCGATAAATTAGACTGATTGCTTATTCGTAGTTATCGCTGTTGATAGACTGGCGGACGCTCAAACTACAGATTGAGCCATTTCATTTTCGAAGCTGCGGTGAAATTTATCGAATTCGCAACTGAGACCCATTTTCGCCCCGAAACAAACCAAGCTGATTTTCACATTAAAACACACTTCCCAACCCCAGATTTTTGCTCAAATGCCTTCAGAAAGGTTGAAGTAAGGTCCGCGAAGTGTTTGTTTTTAGTTTCTCAACTTATCTTTTGCAGAATTAGCGCTAGAGCAACGGCCACTTTCCGTCGATAAGCGAACGGTGAAATCCATAATGGCTGCTAACATAGTCAATGCTGCTAATCATTTGCTCTTGAGGACCGAATAATCGTCCCCCCTCCCGCTTATTGATTTTTAGAAAATTTTCCAAACCCCCCCCGCTCTTATTCCACCCCCCCCCCCCCATTTATTAATTTTCGGAAAAATGAAATGATAGTAAACATAATTTCTGATTAAACACAAGAAAATGTCTCAAGAAGTGCATTCAACAGAGCCAGTGCTCAAAAGTAAATGTATCAGTTACATCACTGTTCACAATCGAACCATTTCCAACCCACCCCCGATTATTCTCACCCCCTCCCTCCCGTTTATTCGGTACTCGAGAGTGATCGAAGTGTACCAGGGTGTTCATTCAGCTTCGTGATCAGCGTATGACAAATTCATTACATTCTGTTGATCTGAAGACTTTAAGAAATTATAAACTGACAGTGCAAACTTTCATTTTAATCAATTATCATTCCAAGACGCACGCTTACAAATTTACAAACTATCCCTGAATAGTTCAATTGTTTTCATCAAGTTATGAATCTGAAGATCTTATGTCGAAATAACCAACTTCATTGTAATCTCAATCTCGTATGACAGGAGTCAGTAACCTACAAACAAAACAAAGTATTACGGCCTTGACGAGGTAAAGTCAAATCCAAATCACTGCATATGAATGAATAGAAAGTTCTCTCTACCAAAGAAGGAAATTCTGAAATATCTTCCCTATGAGGATTAATATCCGCCTATAGTTCCCTGTCTTTCGGGAACTATCCTGTTATTTCCCGGAAGCTGTTATGAGGCATGCGAATGATGAGGCCTTGGTTTCTAAGGATAAACACAATATTATCTCAGACGCTGGGAAAACAGGTGAATATTCATCACTTGGAAGGGCATACTCATCCTTTGGTAGGAGTATGCAGGATATTACCCTCGCCTACTCGATTCGCTTGCTGAACAGCTCGGGAAATATCATCCTGCATGCTATTTCCCATGGGATGAATATACCCTCCCGCGGGATGAATATTCACCTGTTTTCCTGGCATTGGAGTGAATGTTGTGTTCTTCTTTCAATTGTTGTTACAGATGTTAAATGTGTAATTAGTCAGTATTCATTCCGAACAAGCATTTTAATAGAAAACAGTAAAAAAATTCGCGTTAAACTATTCCTGAAAGTCTTGACGAGGTGCCTCATCCAAAGAATATAAAAAATTTGGTGGAGAAATTCCTAATTAATTTATCTGCAGACCTAAAATTCGGATCGAAATTAGATCTGCCGTGTCATAATTTCCTCATAGTCTTTATTGATATGGGTCACACAAGTCAGCACATCAAGCTGCTAATTAATACAAGGTGTCCCTAGCAAGACGAGTGAAATTGACGTTATTGATATTTTAACATTACAGTCAACGCGGAAGAAGCGTGCCACCTATGTTTTCAATGTTCAAAACAGAATTGTATTTCATTGTATTTTGTTCTCTCTGCATGAACAAATCATTAAAGACAAATGACGGATATATAGCGTCTAGTTTAAAAATAGAACAAAAGATAGGCGCCTGCAATCATTTGTCCAATTGCTTTGATTATCTCTCTAGATCATCAAATATAATGGAATACAACAGACTATATTTAGATTGCCCAGGCCCCTTGATTTAAAGGGGCAGGGTCACGTAACCGTAAACAAACCCGTTATCTCTAGAATCTCTATTGTTACCCACACGTGGCCATTGTGTTCTATATAGATTTTGGTGGATTGGGTGAACCCACACTAAAGTTACTTCTAAGAATCCATCAATATCTCTGCAATCGAACAACATATAAGTGTTTCGGTTGTTTCTCTACGAAGTGCAAGAGTCCATCTTCAAAATAACACTTTCATTTTGAGAAAAGTATTGGAAAATCACTGTGATATGGCCTAACAAAAATACTGCGAAATCACCGTTTCGAAAGAAGTTTGTTTACATTACGTGACCCTGCTCCTTTAAGTTGCCTCAAATCTCCGTCATTTGTCTTTAAGCATTCTCATTCGTTGTGGGGGAAAGAACTATTATTGTAATCCTTCATACGCTCTGCCCAACAACAGAAGCAATATTCGAATATATAGAATGGACAAAGCTATATTCAAATAGTCATTCAATCATGAAAATCTATCTTCAAATAATTTTCGATGTTACCTGGTGCGCTACTTCCGCTTTAAATGTAATAATCGATCAATTTGAAAGGAAAGAAGAAGCAAAACTTGTTTCGCACAAAATAAGGCCCAGAACAGAACGTGGCAATAATACCTGTTAGACCACGACACAAGTCATCAAATAGTCATGTTCACATTGATTATTGTCCGGATCAAAAACAAGTGTGAGAGGGTGGCATGGTCGATCGTATGGTGAAGGATGGCCAGTTACACACGTGATGAAATGATGACAGTTCCATGGATTTCTGTAATTGCCTTCTGGTCTCAAGTTGCAGAATGTCACTATGGAAAAATAACGTTATTGTTAGTTTTCAGACTATAAAGTTTGAGCAAGGGCGATATGAAATGTGTTATTCCGTTGACATGGTTGACAGTTCGATATTGGTTTAGGCCCAATCAGATCAGGAGAGCATATGTTTCTCGTGATTGTTTTCATTGCAAATGGACGCATGCAGCATGCAGAAAGGTGGGTAATGGGAGCAAAGTATCGCAGGAATCGCTGGATAAAAGAACGTTGTCAGGAGCATGCATAAAACTGGATTTCCTGTGGGAGCAAAAATACCTCAAGCATCGAATTTTCTATTGATTTGATTGGTTAACTCCAATGTGATTACAATCAAGGTGCGAAATCCTTTGCCCTGATCCTTTGTTGCTGAAGAATGAAACCCTATCTCAATCTCAAATGCAGCATCTCTTTTGACTCTGACCCCACCATCACATGCCAATAGCTGAATCTCAAAGGAAGCTGCAAGATTTCCGTGGGGTGATATCTGAAGAATGTTTTCGCAATTTAAAGCAAGTTTTTAGTGCCAAAATGAAGAACTCTTCAATCTATGCGTAGAGGAAGGAAGAATCTTGGCACAGGTAAGTGTATTTTTCTGTTATTTCGAAAGGAACACGTTTCAGCATGGGTGATTTGGAATGGTGTTCACATGTCGTTGGCCCTAGGCCTTAGCCATAAGGTAACAGAACGAACATCGTAAAATTTCTCTCCGAAATCCAAAATTTTCACTCCAAAGTTTGCTGCTCACCGTTGTTTGTATTGTGCAAAAATATCTTACTGCTCCAAATTGAGCAACAAGCCCTGTACCGACATAAACTTCAAAAAGAATGATAAAAACATTGTGTCACCAGGTAACTTCATTGAGTTGGAAATGTCAAATGGATCTTGATCAAACAAGCGAGCCACCAACCACAGGTGATCCATGCAAGATCTTAGCATGTCTTCTTTTCAGTGCCAAAGAAAAAACCCAATGATTTTCATACCTTTATCAGCTGCAGTTGCTGCTCTACATTTGTTCACATCTGGTGCAAAGATCTGCTTTGCGGGACAGAAATGTAAAATTTCTTGGCCACTCTTGCATTCCAAATATTTGAATACATCGGGCAAAATGTAGTTTCCGTCTGGTTTGCCAGTGCAGCGATTTTTTGGAGCTGTCAAGTAAAAAATGTCAAAATCAAAAATAAATCATAATATATGGCAAACAAACAAAAACATAAGTACAAAAATAAATGATTGTTGAACTATTCTAAATTATGCACACTTTGGAATTAATGAATCAAACCTTTCTATCCTCCTACCCCCCCCCCTCCTTTGTCTTTTTTCTTTTGCATTCCCTTGGGATTTATAGTTTTCCATTTACATGCCTTTGCCTATTCAGTAGGGTCAGCATGCCAGGTAAGGTGGGTAGGCTGGGGTAAACTGGGTAGATCAACATTCACTATGGCCAGGAGGGAGGCTGTAGCTAAAGGACACCAGGGAACAACAGTTTGAGCAAAATTTATCCTGGTACTTCGCCCTAAGCAATTTACCCTAAACTTACCCATTTTACCCCCAGAAGTCTGACCCCACTTACTGGCATGGTGCAAGTCCGCAAATAAGATCTGTAAAGTCTAAAGTTGAACCTGATAATTTTCCAAACAAAGTGAATTCAAATATGTGGTAGTCATAAGCGTACGGGCAGAAAATCAAGGGGGCTGCCCGACACAAAGCCTATTGTTTACTAGCGTTTGCCGAACCAAGGGTAAAATTTTTCCCGAGTGGGCTCATTCTCGAGAATTTTCCAAAGTAGGGGGAATACCGCTCCCGGCCCCCCACCCGCCTCGTACCCTTATGTGTGGTAGTGAATCACCTGCGAATGAATGGTTAAGACTTTGGAATTCTTTCTGAGACTATGTTTTGCATACTTTCATTTGACTTACGTGTAGGAGTAGATAACTGCTTGCACGGGCATATCTCTTTATGTTCACATCGATCAGTACTAGGATCATACACGAGGGTTAATGGATGACATGGTCTGTCATATGGTGCAGGGTGGCCAGTCACACATGTAATGAAATGATGGCAATTCCATGGGTTTCGGTAGTTACCAGTTGGCCGTGAGTCACAAAACCGATCTGGAACAATAAGACAATAGAGCAATAAGAGCAATAGAACGCTAAAATTATGAAAAATCGAGCATTTCTACGTTATTCAATGCAAGTAGTGTTGATAACGACCAAATTCTGTCTCTAATTAGATCACGTGTAAATGCCTGCAAGTAAACGTCCACCAACAGCAAGGGCAGATTTTGTAATACAATAGCATCAGTCACTTTGGTTCACACCTCAATTCAAAGCGATTAGCGAACGCAGACAAAAGAAATTCTCTCAGGCAGAAATCGAAAACAAACGAAGACGCAAAGTTGCCCTGAAACCAGTACGGCGAACTCTCGTTTGGTGCGGGCGAAAGGAGGTTTTTAAGAGAAGGTATGTGCTTATAACGACAGAAGAAGGGTAAATCTAAAGTTCTGTCTTGGGCATTTTGTTTACTTGATTCAGGAGCTGAGCAGTGACTGCGTATATCTGAGCAATAAATGTGCTAAAATTGTAATGCCCTCTGCTCGGTTTTTGAGTCAAATAAACAAAATGCCCCAGACAGAACTTTAGATTTACCCTTCTTCTTTCATTATGAGCACATTACATCTCTTAAAAACCTCCCATCGCCCGCACCAAACTAGAGTTTGCCGTACTGGTTTCAGGGCAATTTTGCGTCTTCGTTTGTTTTGAATTTCTCCTTGAGAGAGTTTCCTTTGTCTGCATTCGCTAATCGCTTTGAATTGAGGTGTGAACCAAAGCGACTGATGCTATTGTATTACAAAATCTGCCCTTGCTTCCACCAACAAAATAAATTGACGTTTTCTTCATGAGCAGTTTTTCACGTTTTTGCAAATATCACGTGACATCTAACTTAAGACAGACTTAAATTTGGTTCTGAACGTTACCAAAACATTACCATAATGCTACCAACATGTTACCAAAATGTTGCCAAAGCGTTACCAAAACGTTACGATGACTGTATTTTTGATTAATTTCCATTTAAGAAATTCCTAAAACAAAAGCTCTTTTCGTGCTCTAACAATGCCTGATAGCTCCCTTTAAATTGAGACCTTTCCTTACTTGGGGTTTGCTTAGTTTGCAGGAGAGTTATTTGTTATTTTGTATATTTATGAAGCTTTTTGTACCGGGATAGTTGCATCTTATCCGGGAAGAGATTTTGCTTGATTCTTTTACCCAGGAAGTCACCAGAGTCAAATGTGCCATGGCATCTGGACGGGGATGTCCTTTTGGTCGTCCCCGACCAAAGTATGTATGCAGAGCGAAAACTGCATACGTCTAACAAAAAGTCACAGCTTTCCGCTCCCTAGCTCCCTGCAAAAGCACCAAAATAAGGCAACAGTTGCCGTTTCTTTCCTGGACCATAATCCCAGCCAATCATAAAGCTTGATATCACTTGATTTGATTTCATCTCTTTTATCCATCGTAGCTATCTTGCTCATTCAAGGTAGTTAGAATAACTGACATACATGGGGCATGCTAAAAAGTTTCTATAATTTGGTAAGATACGATAAATACAAGATCTGTTCCTAGTTAAGTTGACTAAATTACAACTTTATATCATAAATTTCCTATGAAGTCAAGCATTTCCTCTACGGCTGCGTTCACATTAAAGGGTTTGTGCAAGGCTATAAGCCTGCATTTGCACAGAGCAGAAAATCTAAAAATAGCCCATTTAAATTGATGGCCCACACGTGTTGTTAATAATCGATAGCTAACGAAACAATGCCGTGTTTGCGCATTTTCTTTATTATATTTATAGAGAAGCCTATTTACCATTGCACACTCCCTTTAAAGGCTTGTTTTTTTGCGTGCATGCCTTTGCTTGCGTAAACGCGCTTTTGTTTGGGTTTGCACGTTCAAATTGATATGTCCCTTGGATTCCATAGCAGCAGGTCATTTTTCTACTTCTGAAATGAAAAGCTCAAAATCCATCTCGCTTGCACACGTGTGAAAGTGATTTATGGTACTGCAATCATATATTCATCGAATTGTCATTTACTTTTGATGTAGCACACACACTAAACTTATTTTATAGAATCTCATCCTCAAGTCTGAATGCAGGATAGCGTCTTTCATGTCGTTTTCTGCTCTGTCGGTTGTAAACAGTACGACTTTTGTCTTGTTACAACTAGGTATAGTTGTCATCAGACATATGACATAACTAACCCAAGGGTGCATTGATATGACAGATGATAATATACCAAATACCAAATACAAAATATCTTACTCAACTCAGGGTTGGTCTCAGCAAATTGAATTTTCACAAATTCAGGCATAATTTTAGGGATACAATAAACCCAATGTGCCCTACAAACGATGGTATCGAGGATACAGAACACTTCTTGTTGCTTTGCCCTTCCTTTGCAATACCACGCAGAGATCTTCTCGCTGGAGTTTTTGCTTTATTACGACCATTTGGATATACAAACGTCCAAAACGATGTTCTCATGCAGATCTTATTGTATGGTGACAAAAACTTTCCAAATGAACTCAATAAAAATATACTGCTGCTAACTCTACAGTTTATTCACAAATCTGGTCGATTTGATTAGAAAATTGCAAACTCCGTTCTAAGCCATAAAACCACAACTACCATTTCCCATTTAAGTAAACGTGTATTTCTTTTCTTTGTTTTTGTTTTCTTTTATTTCGTTTTTCTTTTACTGGTATACTTAAGGTCTGTCTCAAATTGGATGCCAGGCGATATCTGTCATAATGGGTTATTACTCATTCAATCACTTTAGTTGTTTAATCGCAGGCATTTCTCGTTGTGGCATGAAATTTGAGACAGAGTAGTTTTAATCTCTATGTTCAATTGGTCTCGGGGTAGTCTTAGCCTCTTGCTCCTCGGGGTATCGTTCTAGTAGTATTGTATAGTCGTATAGTAATTTTGTAAAGTAGTGTAGTTTGTAAATTTACATTGTAATTTTTTGAATGATATAAAAAAAAAATACAAAATATTACCTTCATCAGCTGTTGTCACTGCACTGCAGTTCATTTTCTTAGCAACAAATATTGTGTTGTCAGGACATGTATGCATTATTTCTGCGCCAGCTTTACATTCGAGGTATTGGAACACATCTGACACGACATACAGTCCATCTGCTTTGCCGGTGCATCTATTTGTTCTGACCATTGATATCGCTGGGAGAACTGAGAGAGAAAATTCAAAGTCAAAGAATGATGATGATGATGGTGATGATGGTGATGATGGTGATGATGGTGATGATGGTGATGATGGTGATGATGGTGATGATGATGATGATGATGATGATGATGATGATGATGATGATGATGATGATGATGATGATGATGATGATGATGATGATGATGATGATGATGATGATGATGATGATGATGATGATGATGATGATGATGATGATGATGATGATGATGATGATGATAATGATGATGATAATAATCAATGGAACCACCAGAGTTACATGGAACTACAGGCTGAATACTTACAGGATACGACTTGTCTTTATAAAGGGAACAAGCAACTTGAAACCATTAGTAAAAGGAGCCACAGATCTATCTACCGGGTACGCCAAAATAAACTATGCACATTTGGCAGTCCGCGATGAATCGTACACTGGACCAATTTTGAATACTGATGGCTTAACCTTTCGCAAAATGCCCGAATTAGATTCTGGTGTTTCTGCAAACTTTTGTTTTCAAGTTGTAGAGCTAAATCGAGTTTCTTAGCCTTTTCGCTTTCAAAAACACTGAAAACGACTAAAAAACGTTGACAAGATTGTCTGAAGACTCGGCATGAATGGACGAAGAGAAAACTTTTAGGGTTGTTTTGGGGCTAATGACTTTAGCAGCATTGTGCGATAAAAAGGGCCGTCAGCTATTGGTCAGCAAACATTCAGGATAGCATTAATGCTCTTATATTGTATCCAAGCTTCTCTATCCTTTGGTAACCCAAGAGTTTGGCTTCTTCCAACAGATTTGTTACAAAGAATGCGCATACTTACTCAGTGCTACGATAAAAAGAATCATCTTTCAAGTTACTCTCAAGCAAAGCTTTGCCAAGTAAAAAGCTAACGTTGTGTTGTCGATCAAAGAACTTTTCGGAGAACTAAATCTTTTCTGAGATACACTTTATAACGCGCTTTTAATTTAGTTCAGCTGTTGGCAAACAGTCGTTGATAATTTGTTTAGATTTCATCAAAGTAAACATCATGGCTGCAACACCTTTGCTTAGTCCAAGTTTAGGATTTGATAATGTTCTCAGCTTTTCAAATTTAGAAGAGATTGCCAATAGTATTCTTTTGTTGTATATTTGATTTTGAAGGAGAATGAAAACATAACTGTCACACGTTAAATACGAGGCCTTATAAAATGTTTCTCTTTTTGACTGACTCTTGCTTTACTTCATCTATTCATGTATTTAGTGAATAAAAAAAACCAAATAACTAAAAAGTACTCGGTAAAATAGAAACCTGAAGTTCTCTACAAACTGTTCAACCTAAAGAGACAGGTAATTGCCCGATTTAAACAATTTCTTGAAGATTTTTAACATGCTCAACATGGGGTATCCATTTACAGGGTATGACCAATCATCTATGGACCTAGAATTCAATAAAAATTCTGCAGCCGAAATTCGAGGGTATTCAACGCTTTGCATCATGGAGTCGCATGGGTTACTTTACATATAAAAACACTAGATTCATTTAAAAATATCTAGCTTCTTTCTCGAACTGACTTTTCCCTGCAACTGAAGCCATAACAACAACAACTACAACAACAACAGCAACCGAAAGCTAGAGGGACTTATTATACAATGAGTCTATGAAACTACTAGCTTTGAGCACTGATCTCAGTGACTCAGACATCTTCAAATCGGATTTGAATTTGACAACTTCCTGCAGTCCCAAGATGCAGCTTGAGCAGTGCCTTAGCATTTGATTAAATTAGACTTATCACCATTCGTCTCAGTCCTCCCTCCAATGAACTTTACGATGAACTGTAATCAGTAAAATATGACTTAAGAAATCTCGTCCATAATCAACTTACCATGTGCACTTTCAACTGTGCTCTTAACAATAATACATGGATATTCTCCTGTATACACACATTGATCTTTGTAGGGATTGAAAATCAGGTCTGATCGTTGACAGTTGAACACGTAAGTGATGCCAGCAAAGCACTTAATGAATTTGTGACAATTCCATGGCCATACGTAGTCGTCATTAGGCAGCCCCTCACAGAAAGTCGCTGAAAATATAGGAAAGTATAATAAGTGAGTACTTTTGTACACTGGTCTAATCAACTCAAAAATGATGGAGTTGGCTTGCATTGGATGAGAGCTTTCAAACAATATATATAACCTTATGACGTAATCATTTCCATCACGTCATAGTTCATAAAGCTTCTGAAACGATTTAAAAATCGACAAAGCAGATGCCAAATGGTTAGTCAGAAAAAATAATCATTGATAGGAACGACAAGTGGTTTGCTTTTTAATGAACTAGTGAAACTTTTTCTGATATCAGCAGTTATATGACGTCAAAAGTCATATATTTTCAGAATGGAATAAGCTAAAATTTTTTCTTATCTGAAAGAATGAAACAGAGAATTCGTACTTTGATCGGCAATTGTGACTGTTCTGCAACGCTTCTCTCGATAAATGTACACTTGGTTAGCAGGGCAGGATACGATCTGACTGTTTCCATTCGTGCACTTCACGTACTTGAATGTATCACGGATGGGGTATTGTCCATCTGGCTTACCATAGCATAATATGTCACCAACACCTGCAAGGAAAAGGCAAGAGGGCATTCAGCACATATCTATGTATAAAGATTTATATCCACTAGGCACTGCCAAAGTGCAGCAACTAAGCGGTAGCTGTGCTGTGAAGGAATGATTTCTATGGCTCTGCGGAGGAAGTAAAGGAACGAACTTTACAGTTAGGCTCCTTTTTGTGCTCAATATGACGAAGAAAAGTCAGAAAACTACGCTTATAGCAGTGAGTTTTGTCTTTCTCAGCATGAAGTTAAAGGGGCAGGGTCACGTAAACGTAAACAAACCTGTTATCTCTAGAATCTATATTGTTGTCCACACGGGGCCATTGTGTCCTGTATAGATTTTGGTGGATGGGGTGAATCCACAATAAAGTTACTTCTAGAAATCCACCAATATCTCTGCAATCGTACAACATATGAGTGTTTCGTTTGTTTCTCTTAAAAGTACTACAGTCCATCTTCAAATAACACTTTCATTTTGAGAAAAGAAGTGGAAAATCACTGTGATATGGCTTATCAAAAGTACTGCAAAACCGTCGTTTTGAAAGAAGTTTGTTTACATTACATGACCCTGCCCCTTTAATGTAAGTACACCTGCAGCGTCCAACAACTCATGATAAAATGTTTTCCAAACCACATGTTGCTATAGGCTAGTGTCTTACTTCTGTATCGGGGACATTCTTTAAGGTCATATACCAAGTAAAGCTTAGTTGGGTGAAGTTTAATCATTGAACAAATCAGTCTCACAGCTAGTTACGCCATGTTTGGTAGCTTACCCTTATCGTGGCCGAACGAAGTAGTAAAATGTGTCGATGGAAGAACTGAGTGTGAAGCTGCACGAACTTGCTGTAGAGGAAGTTCTATTGTTGCTTAAAACTAATGTTGGCTGAAATGTTGGATGCGTTTGACCACCCATGCTGGATCATGGGTCATCAAACATTTGCAAATTGATGTTGGATGAAGTTTGATCGAAATTAAAAACAAATTTTGTTTTCAAATGATGGATGGAATGTTGGATGCGTTAGACCACTTGATCCAGCATTTCGTCCAGCATTTCATTTGTGGGCATTCGCATTACGCTCTAAAGTTTTTGGATAGATCAGCTTTTTGAAATGAAAAATCAAGAGTTTAAGGATCATGGAACTAAATATCAAGTTTTGCGCAGCTTTGGGATCTGTTACGGGGAGCTGGGAGGCTCAAAATTAAGAGTTTTCCGCATTCGTACGCAGTTTCAGGGGGTGGCACCAGGGGAGGCTGGGGGGCTACAGCCCCCTGTCGGAGGCATCTAGCCCCCCGTCGGAGGAAATTTTGGGTTCTCGTCGGAGGAAATTTAGCAAAATAACGCACGAAAACACCATTTGTCAGTCATTTTAGCCCCCCTGTCGGAAGCTCCAGCCCCTCTGTCGGAAATTTTCTGGCGCCACCCCTGCGCAGTTTCTGCTCTGTCATTCTGTGTTCGACTATTTGACTTATCGGTAAAGGTATCACTCACCATTGCTGGTGGCAGTAACCACCTTGCAAGGGAATTCTGACTGATAAACGCATCGATCGGTCTTTGGGTCAAAAACTAAGCTTGGAAGACGGCAGCTGAATGTGAAGGTAGTTCCAGCAACGCATTTGAAAAATTTGCTGCATGACCATGGGTTTCTGTAGTCACCATCTGGGAGTCCTTCGCAAAAAGTTGCTGTAAGGAAAGAAATAATCAATATTTAGGGACAAAGAAAGGAAAATTTGATTTTATGTGTTACGCGAACGAGTCAGTAAAAAGGTTTCCACTTTCAAAACCTCATGATAAAGTTCTTGTTCTAGCTTTTTTTTAGTTGTTTTTATGGTGAAAAAATCTTAGTTGAAAGCCGAAAGACCAAAGAAGCTTGGTGATTTTTCCCACGTCTTTATTAACAAGGAAGACAGAGGGAAATTCATGTACACGAAACTTCATCGGTTGTGAAATGCCTGAATAGGGCCTGAAACATTCATCCCCTCACGCAGAACAAGATGTTTGTGCATTTCATATCACTTAGGAGTTAATAGAAACAAAGTCTCGAAAAAATATTAAGACTATAAAAATGCAAGAAAAATTACAAAAACATTTTCAATCATGCTATAAGTTTTCAAAAGTTGAGAACCTTTTCCTGGTTTGCCCTGCAGACTGAGTACATAAGGAGAAGTTTAGCCTCTTGCTGCTAAACTGAAGGGATAACATCGATTAAAGCAATTCAGCACAATAATAGCATTAGCATATTTCTTTCTCGTAGGGAGGGAGGGGGGCACTTGACTCCAAAATGCCTTCGAGTGTGGATAAAGAAATTTTTACCATGTGTGGGAGCAATTTCTTCAAATTATGTTAAGTACTCTGTTTGGGAGCCAATCGGCGAGAAAAATTAGCAAGACTGAAATTTCCTTATCAAAATTCTTCATGAGAACAATTAAGCCGAAACATTTTTCTCCAGGGAGCAATTTTGGTAAAAACTAAACTTTGTTTGGGAGCAGAATTCCTGAAACGATGTCCCGTTCAACAAACCCCTTAGCTTTTTTCTGCCATCCTTGACTTCTGTGACATATTTTCCATAACTTATTAGCCCTTTACTTTCTATGACTTGTTTTTCATAGTTTATTGCCCTATGTAGAGAAGTCACATTGAAAACTTAAAATGCAGACTCTCAAAAGAAAAACTTGTTATTTCTTACTTTGGTCTCCTAGAGTAACAGTTCGGCATCTTCTTTCCCTGGCGATGAACACTTGATTCGTTGGGCAATCCACCATCTGTCCTACTTGATTGGTGCATTGCAAATACTTGAAAGTATCCCTAAGTGGGTACTTTCCATCAGGCTTGTACTGGCATAGTGGGTCTGCTAGAGCTGCATGACAAAGAAGATGTTGATTACTATGAATATGGTTTGAAACGTAAAAACATTGGTAAAGGTGAATACAGCTTCTAATACACGAACCAAGAGAGACAAAATATAGTGAAAGCAGTTCCTTCGCGAAATTCTGATAGGAAAAGAAGGATAGGAAAATCTGATAGGATAAAAGAATTTAATGTTCGATTCTGGTCCATGATTTACTCTTCCTCACCACTGGAATATAAATTCATTACAATAGACGATTACGCTAAAGATGGCGGCAAGGAACTTTTTACCAAGATGCATTGTGTTCGAATTGAGAATAAATAACGATTCTATAGGAATTCGAACGCAGTGCATCTTGGTAAAAACTTCCTTGCCACCATCTTTAGCGTAATCGTCTATGGAGGATTGTGCAAAGATGGCAGCAAGCAAGGAACTTTTTACCGAGATGCATCGCATTCTTAATGGAATTCTTATAGGATTCGTAATTCGAACGCAATGCGCCTTGGGAAAAAATTCCTCGCCCCCATCTTTTCAGCGTAATCGTCCATTGTCTGTTTCAGGAATAGAATTTAAAGTCTTACTGATCGCTATTCGCCAGTAAATTAATTCGTTTGGCTTTTGTACAGAGGAAAGTCATCGGCTGGGCCTTAGCTATTCTAAACAAGAATCTGAATCAAACAAAGTTTTGGTACATTTTGTAGAATTTTCGAATGTGCACAATAGTGATAGATCCAGCACCTTGTGAGCGTCATGACAAGGGGTCGCGGACTAGACTGATGCCTTTTCGTCCCTTGTTTCCCTGCGTTCCTTGGTCAAGAGGGATTAATAACATTACTCTTAAATAGTGGGCCCACTTTAGGCCAAGACTTTAGGCCCCCCTATTGACCAAGTGATATCAGCAAATCAAAGAACGCAGGGAAACAAGGGACGAAAAGGCATAAGTCTAGTCGCGGACTCGATTAGCGCTTAGCTATTTCTGCGATCCCAGCGCTTGGCGCTAAATACCGCAACTTCACCTTCACCTTCGCTCCCCCAGGCATTGTGTGTTTCAAAAAGCCCAGGTCAGATCGGGTTAAGGAATCTTGCAAACGTTTTTAATTTTGTTTTACTGGCCCTGGTATTCTTCTTGTTACGACATGCATGATATATGATAGGTTTTCCATTTACTTTGGGGACTATGCAGAAATTTAACAAGTGATAAAATAACCATTCCATTTGATTTGATAAAAACATGCACAAACACGAATGTACAAAACCTGCTTAAATACAGTTGACAGGAACGTGCAGTACCGCATTGCTCCAGGAACAGAGAGCAACCTGGTAAAAGGAAAGGCATCTTTTTCAAGCTTTTGGCAGGGCTCTTGTCTTGACCCTCCTTTGTTTCTGATTTATGTCAATGATCTTCCGTTCCCTCTAAGAAGAGGTAGAGAGCAGGGGTAGAGAGTGACCATTTCTGGCTCTTCTTCGAGCTTAACAGATATTTCGAAGAATTGGTATAAGGTCGTGTACGCTTTTTCGAAAAAAATGATACAAGGAACGAATATGTTTCTGACGCTTGTATGGCACATCCCCTGCCAAAATCTGGTCAAATGCCCCCAGGTCTGTGTTATAATGGGACCGAAGACATTGCAACGAGGCTGTCTCGTGATCTGAGTGCTTCGGGGGATGGTAAGACTAATACGGCCATGATAGGGCTATCAAAGCAGACTTTTGAAGATGAATTGTAAGCAATAGTCTACAGCTGTCTACTGTAGGCGTGTCACAAAGATATCTATAATGGATGAAAAATAGTAGAAACTTGAATTATTATGATAAGTTATATATCTGGAAAAGATGTGTTTACAGGCTCAAAAGTGAAGAGATCAGCTGATCTGAACCTTCATTCAGACTGAAAGCAGTGCTGCTGAGAAAGGAGATTGGAATCTCTAAAGGCTCTTGTTTGGGCCTTTGCTTTTCAGATCTCAACAAATTTTGCCAACTCTGACGATACTGCAGCCCATGTATTTCTTACACCTTGAATGGAGGTCCTCACATGTAACGAAGTGCTCGGAAAGCTGAATCGAGGCATGATTGAAACTCTTTAGGTGATGCAGCGAGTGGTTCGATATAGTTCAATTAAACAACAAAAGTTGTTGCATTTGCAATGCAGAATCCGTCAAGATCAACAGGAAGATATCAAAATTCTTGTACGCAATAGCACGTATCATGAATATTTAACTCACAGCATTTACGAAAGTTTCGTTCTTCAAGTCTCTCGTCTCAGCACAAGCCCGTTTTCTCTGCTCTGCGTTTATAGTTTGCGTCTGTCGTCTTGTGCTAACATGGGAGACTCGCAGCAAATCCACATAAATATTGAAGTTAAAATTGTTTTGAATGCAATGAAGCCTTGGGATGTTTCAGAAGACCGACATGATGAAAGCCTGCGCACAGACTCGATACATATAATATTGGGTCTGCGCTTAGGCTAACATGGTTCATGATTTTGCCTATACACAACTCAGAAAACGAAATATTTAGGCCACCTAAGAAATCGAAAGCCCGCGTGTTAATCTCTTTGATCCTTGAGAAAAGTGTCACATAGCTCCTGGAGGAAAGTGTCACACAACGCTAGCTATTGCTAACTAACTATCTACATGCGTTGCTAACTCCGCTAAATTCGATTGCAAAATACATACCGCACACAATCCCGGCTACTAAGAACAACGAACACTGCGTGAAGTTCATCTTGCTTGAAATCCGTCTTTCGTCTGTGTCTTTCTCGGTGAAGAAATTGCCAAAGATTTGCTGACTTTATAGTGAACCCATTCCGGAAGTTAGGATGTTCCAAAAGACCTTTGTCACTGGGCAAATCATGAGACATGGTGATATTGCACGTCACAAGACCACTGTCTTTTCAACAATCCAAGGGGAAGTACCTCTACATTGCACGTGTCATTCTGAGAAATTCTCACTAAGTCAAAGCATTCACGGGATTCTTTATTCGGTGTCGTGTGTGTTGCATGGCTGACACTCAAGCTTCTCCTGAACTTGCACATTCAACTAAGGTGACATTTTCTAGCCCACTGAACACTTTGAAAATATCCAAAATAAAGCTTACTTGATTTTAGAACCTTGACTTTTACTATTTCCCTGAACATGGCGTAAAACATAAACTAAACTTTATGTTTTACGCCATGTTCAGGGAAATAGGAAATACAATGTTGACAGATGTGACGGAAAACATTTGCAAATGAACTCCTCCATTTATTAACCCTGTTCCAAATAAAGGGAAAGATAATACTTTCGCGAAATATGGTTGTTTCTGTGCAAGCGAGATTCATGTGACTGTTCGTTATCTGTTATGCAGATTTCCCACGCAATCACAAAAGCCACATGAAGTAACATAAGAATGAAACTTCCAAGAACAGGAAGAACGGGAAATCTTCAGCTCTTACCATCGAACAGCATGATGGGAAATTGTTGAAGTCGTGCTAGGCAAAGTATGATTGCAAGTTAGAGGAAGCAACCTTTGGACGACATCCAAAGATAAAGTGTTCAGTCCGGGGTTCGTATAATTGTTGATTATTCAAGAGATTACGCCCGAGGGGCAAATCACTAGTCAAAATAGCGTACGTGACTTTTGTGATTTTAGAATCACATGATTTTCTTCTGTGATTTCTTAAAGATGTTAGTGATTTTTTAGTGATTTCTTGAGTGATTTTTCAGTAATTTCTCAGTGATGTGTGATTTTTGTGCTTTTTGCAAGTGATTTATTTGTGATTTTGTGATTCTTGTATGTGATTTTTTGGGATTTCAAGAAAGGTGTACGAAAAAAAATCAGTGATTTGCCCCTCGATTACGCCGTTGTGAATGGTGTGTAGTACTTTTTTTCAATACTACATATTTCAATTTGTTAAGAAGTGCGAAATGACATCATTTTGTATGACGTCACTTCACACTGACCTGAACGAGGCTGCCAAATGTGTTGATATTATACAATCCACATTGCTAGCCTCCTTATCATGCCTTCGCACACTCGTACAAAATACAAAATGCCTTCTCCCCATAAACTCTTCAAAAAGGAGCTCAGAGCGGAGACTTACCTAAACCTCCCACAATTCAACTTCAAAAAGCATATCGCCGAATTTTGATGCAGTGACCACCAACTCCGAATCGAAACTGGCAGACACCAAAAACTAGAGATATCACAACGAACTTGTGACATGTGCAAGTCTAGCAAAGTAGAAAACGAAATTCATTTTCTTATTGAATGTGAGGTATATCATGACCTACGGCAGACTTTTCTTGGACCTGATTTAAACAGGATACTAACAGCTGCACAAATAGAGTGTGCATTCATCAACGTATTGACGTCACAAGATATCAGCAAACAGGAAAATTTCGCACA
Source organism: Aurelia sp. 3 sensu Dawson et al. (2005) (assembly GCA_964020215.1). Classification (NCBI taxonomy): domain Eukaryota; kingdom Metazoa; phylum Cnidaria; class Scyphozoa; order Semaeostomeae; family Ulmaridae; genus Aurelia; species Aurelia sp. 3 sensu Dawson et al. (2005). Next base: position 18,084,823 of record OZ026578.1, read on the forward strand.
TTTTCTACAACATGCAGCAGAACTTAGAACAAAAACCTTGAAAATTCAGCCAGAAAATATTTGCCCGTACAAATTGCCACAAAACAGAGTATCTATGCGACCAGTATGGTTCCATAACCCACAAAAGAATTTGTTCTTATTAGATTTTATATTTCAGTTGCTGTAACATTCTACCTTACTGTGTTAGAACTGTATATTTTGGATGGTGTTCTGTTTGGGCGATACGATATACAATGTAAAATTGTATTATGCTTTTAATAAACAAATAAAAAACGAATTGAATACACGCGCATTTCAAAGAAATTTGATCTGTGACCCAAGGTCTTCTTTTCAAACTGTCTCTCCTGCTGCCCTATGTGTGATGAAAACGATTTAACTGTGGTGGAACTTTCCTTCGAGACTTTCCTTTCACACAGCCTCTGGTAAACAAGCAAAAACAGTGATATATTAAGGAGATATTATCCACACACAGATGATGCACAAAGGTGGGTCTAATAGTTGTGACTCTTTACAACAATATATAAATCCATATAGCACATTTCATGGTTCCTAATACCCATGCCACGAATCTTCTCTTGCAGGCGGTAATATCTCCTCTCAGTCATTTGGGCATCTGAGGAAATCGGTTGTAATACAGTAAAGACCCGCTTTTAAGAAATTCGTTACACAAAGACAGCCTAATTCGTTTCTTATGTCAAGATGTACTTCTTCAAAACAGGCTTTGTATACCATGGTATAAGAAACACTTTTATCCTCAAAACAGCTGTCAAAATTGTCGAGAAAATATTTTTGAAACATGCACTGTTGCGCGAGAAGCCAATGGTTTGAGCCAGTACTGATGGTTTCTTGAAATGATAACAATTTGGGCTTGAAACTTTCATTCTTGTTTCTAGAGCATTGAGACCTTTTGGGGGCATATTCAAATGCCTGCCATATAATATTATTATGTACGTACCACTATATAAGAAACTGAACATGAATTTTACTAAGCAAAATCAGGCATGAGTTTCTTATAAATGCAGTTTCTTAAAGGCGGGACTTTTACTGTTGTCAATCAGACCAGTGGCGGTACCAGCTCTGAAAATTCGAAAGAAGTGGGGGGGGGGATTTTGACGTAATTTTTCAATCCAAAGGTACACCCAACTAATTTTATGCCATTTTTCTTTGACAATTTTCGCCAAACCTCCGTGGCGCTACCGCTGAATGAGACTATGCAGCAAATGAAGAGCAATATCATTTTCAAATTAACAGGAAATTTAAAGACTGAATCAAAACAGCAAATATATACAAAGAATAATATAAACACACCAAGTTCCATGCGCAGTTCGGACACAATCGTTGTGATGTCCGAGATGCCCATGAAATAACTATGCAATGAGATGACTTACTCATCAGTCCAAATCAAGCCAAATATTGCATGTCGTTCTTTGTTGTTCCGACATTCTGCCTTTAGGCCCGAAGTTCAAATTCTAAATTACAATTGAGCTGGGCGCAACAACATTCTGCCATCCAAACTATTCCAAACAAAATGCCCATGCAGGACAACTTGGTTGCAATTCAAAATTTGAACTTCGACCTTAAAGATTCTCGATGTCAGAACAACATAAAAAACAAAACAGTATTTGTCTTGGTTTGGCTTGGCGAAAACATCAACTCATTTTTTAGTTATTTCATGGGCAATTCGGACAGCATTAGTGTCCGAACTGCTCATGCAAATCCTAATAAATAAGAAGACCAAACAAAAGAGCAGATTTCTTAAAAATATCATAAATTCTGATCCTAACGAGGCTCATCTAGTTACGCACTCATTTTTGCAAGAGAAACCTGCCTCTGAGCTTTGTAGTACGGTTTCTTGAGCTCAGCTCTTCTGGTAAAATTTTCTTGCAGTGCAATTTTTCAAAATAGACCTTTTAGCTATTCTGAAAACGAATGTGGATCGAACGATATTTCATTACAATTTGTAGAATTTTCGAATGTGCACAATTGCGATCGAAGCTCTAACGGCACTCAGTCGAGCCTCGTGTATAAAATTGTATAAAAATATCGCTCGATCCAGGCTCTTTTGTAGAATAGCTAAAAGGTCTATTCCATAAAATTCAATTTCACATTCTATCGCAAGAGACGCAATTATAGCACCTTGAGCACCAAGAATTACGAAACAATACCAAATCATGAAAAAAATAATTTTACCATCATTTGCGTCAGTAATGTGCTTGGACTCAAAACCAAACGATGAACAAGTTTTTTGTGACTCAGGAGTAGTTTTTAAAAACTGCAATTTTTTGTTTTTCTTACACTGCTAAGGAACAAAATTCATCGATGGAATGAAATAAGTTTTGGACACATACCAAACGTCCTCTTGCGGCCTGAATGAAAGTCTGCTGGAAAACTGTAAACAATAAAACAGAAAACTTTTTCCAAGAGTTCTACTGGGTGCATCTTCGTTCAGTCTCTTTGTTACTTTGAGTTATAAAATTTTATTTCTATTTACTGATTGCATCGTCAGTGAACCAAATATGTGGACTATTACGTGTTTTTGAATCTGTTAGTCTGAAGTGACATCACGAGGGCAAAACATAGTTCGACTTTCGATGTTGAAAAGAACCGCCCTCAGGATCCTAAGAGCCATTTTCCCAATTTATCTTGGAATAAGATTTTTAATACAATCTTTGGATCTTAAAAAAATTACCGCTCATCGCTATAAGCAACAATGTAATACCTACACAAAACGCAAGTGCAAACTTGCATTCAGATCCATGGAAGAAACCTAGCTTGCGCGAAGCCTCAGTTCCTCCTCAAAGGAAAAGGTTGCGAGTGGGCTTGGTCCTACCAAAAAGTGAAAAAAAAAACAATCCAATTTCCTGTTGTTCTTCTCAATTGGTACTAACAATTTTGAGAAGTCTTTGAGAATTGACAGTTTTAATGAATTACTGTTGATAATTAACAATATTCGATTTATTCACATTGTTTTGAGTGTGTTGGTCAACGGACATATGCGGCAGTGTGTTAGTGACTTGGTAAAACAGAAAATGCAATTGACCTGCCTAGCTATCTATCTGTCCATCGAATAATCTACAATGCAAACCTAGCAACTATATATATTACACGCAAATACATTAGTAAATTATACAGAAGAAGAAATAAAATTAATCCCAAAGACGTGTCGTCCCTGCAAAATAAATGAGATATACTTCGCAATGTCCAAATCCATGCCATTTCCAAACTTGGAGCGAAGTTGTCCCATCTTTACTTTGATTTCATCAGTGTTCAGCAGCTGTTCTGCCTGAAAAGGAAAAGGGGAATGATTAAAAAACACAAGAAAGTAAAAAAACCCGTTCTTGATGATGAATAGCGTGAGCAAGGTTTTACACAGAGTATTCAAAAAAGCGTGAAGGAATACGAATTATTCCCTTTTTGTTCGTTCTACCAGGTGAGTCAATAAAACGCCTGGCGTTTGAAAAATTCCTGCTCCCTGAATATCAAAGCAATGACATTGAAAACTGTCTTATTTTATCCCGATATGTCAAATTAGGTTCAGTAATTTACCCGGCTTTAATCGGTCATTCCTTCCCGTCGAATTAGGAGCTTTTCTGCAGAAAGCCCCTTTCGGAAACCTGCAAAAACGATCGAAAACACCAAGGAAGATTTCCCTTCGTTCTCCTTCTTAGCAATAGTGACTCTTGGATGTGTTCATGTATTTTGTCCTCATTGGAGAATGGAATCCCCCAGAATAAGTTATTCAACTAGGGAGAAGACTTTTCGACCCGACAAAAGGAAAGCACCTGCTAAAGCGTTCTAAAAGTCATCGCTGTGAGGTAAACAAATTAGGGATTCTTGCTTGAAATTTTAACACGTATTTTAAGGTTTTTCAAAGGGATTCATTTTAGAAAATCGCTTTCAGAGTCTGAACGGAGCGACCGATCTTAGCCAGAAAAATTTCTAAAAATAACTGAACATGGTAGCTATGCAGTCAGTATTGCAAAATATCATTGCTTATATACTCAGGGACCTGTAGCCTTTCAAACGCGGGACGTTTTCTTGACTCACGCGGTATATTCTTTGAACACGATAACACTATCAGCTAAAACTGCTCAATTGATTTTTCACGTTCGCCAAGGTGTTCTCATTGTCAATCCAATGAGACAAAACATTCCTTTCATATACAGATCCAAAATATCACAATTTTTTTTATATAAATTCAATATAAAAATTTACAATTTACGAATTACCTACGACTACGAACGATCTACTATACAATACTACAAAACGATACCAAGGGGAGCAAAAGATCATGACTACCACAGGGCCATTCACATGAAGAATATTAATCTAAAACTACAACTAAATATACAATTGCAAGAAACTATATACGAACAATGGAACAGAGAAACGAGACTCTACGATAGGGGAACGTTACAAAAATGAACATGGTGTGGTGGCTTAGTTACCTTTGGCTTAATTTAGTCGACCGGTTGTGTGAATGTATAGTAGAGTCAAGTTGAGTATATTTCTGTTGACATCGTTTGGGAGGCCTTAATCACCAAATAATAAAAGTTGCATCAAAACTTCATTTGAAAGATCAATATATCCAAATGGTCGAAGTAATGCAAAAACTCCAGAGAGAAGGTTTCGACGTTGAACCTCAAACGAAGGGCAAAGCAACAAAAAGTGTTCCGTACTCTCAATACCATCGTTAGAAGGGCACATTGGATTTATGGTATCCCGAAAATTGTGCTTAAATTTGTGAAGGTTTAATTTGCTAAGGCCCACTCTAAGTTGAGTGAGATAGGATAAGCCTATTGGGTCATGAATTCCAAAGACAGACTTAGCAGGGGGGCGAATTTTCGAGAGCAACTTTTTCTTGAAGATAGCAACTGATGGTGCAGTTCTAATTTCCGGACATAATTCATTCCATTCAGACAGGCAATTTGGATAAAGCTAGATTTGAATCGTTCTGTCCTTGCCCTTATTCGCCCAATGACATCCTAATTGCGAAGTGAGTACTGTGATTGCTGAAGTTCACAATTTATACCCTGATTACCAGGAATCATAGATTTTCTGATAGTAGGAAAGCTAATTAAGCGTGAAAATGTGAAACATCTTTCATTAAGATCAGTTAAACAAATCTCAAGTTCGTGAGAATTCTATTTGGAAGAAGCATTTGTGAATATTTACAAAAAAACCTGGAAATTATGACGAAGCAGCCTCCTTAGGTCTTTAGCTTTCAACTGATCGCCTTGAAGGCAACACGACCATTTTTAGATGTCAGAATTTTTACACTATTATTCTTACATGCTCCTATACTCTGTCAAGTCGAGAGCTGATTCTTTCCTGATGCATCATATCAAATAAATAAATAAATCAATCAATCAATCAACTGATTGATCAATAAATTGACTTAGCAGTCAATAAACATTTTAGTTATTCGAGATTCGAGACCATGATTCCATCATAGTTCGATCGATAGCTTTTTCACTATTTCATTATGAGTCCCTGTTGAGCAAAGTTTACTGCAGGGATACAAGGGACTTACCATCGTAAGTATAGTAAGTCGCTGCAAACACTGACTGAAACGACCTCACTGAATCAACAACAACAATAACAATTCAATTCAATGAGCGAAAGTAAACTGACTTAAATCATGAGTCAAGTCGTTACCTTGCTTTCTTTAGCTGTTGTTGCTCTGCTCTGAGGACATCTGTCTTTCCTTTCCTCCTTGATATCCACCATCCAACAACAAGGCCGAAGATAAGACACGTCAACGCTGGGCCAATCATACACATGACAAATACACTAACCATAATAGAAATGGAACCATTTGGCTCTCCGGTTCTCTTAGCTGTTTTCGCATTCCCATCTATAAGATAAAATCATTTGATCAATTTAGTGTTGCAGTTTTCTCTTTACGTTTACGGTCCAAGCTCGATAGGCCATGCCTCTCGTGGCTCATACAGAATACACTTTTGTGGCTGTTAACCTTGTATGAGGATGTATTCTATTAATAAAATTCGATTGAATAAATGAGAGATGACTTCATACCAACTGCTGATACCACCAAAAGACTTACAATCTATCTCATATTAGATACCAGAATGACGCATGCATATGTTCGCGAACAAAAACAGCAGTATTTTTGCATAAGTAATTTAGCGTTATCGCAAATCTAACATGACATTTTGTCTAAAACACTCCTCAAAATACGTTAAATTTCACATTGATTTTGAAGTTTTGAGTTCAAGTGAGAATTTCCTGTCCCGTGGGAATCCACCGACCAACTCTGTTTGAATTTACGGGAAAAAATTTTTTGTCACCTTAGTCAGAAGAAAATTCATAAGGAAAAACTAAGCCCAAATGGATTTCCACACGATTTGAAACAAAATTTACCAGACCTAGAAAGGAGAAAACCCTCTTTTTTGAGATAAGAACTAAAAATATTTGTAAAACTTAAATCTTGCTAGTTGAGATCCTTCGATAACTTTGACCATCCAACAGCATCATCTGCCCGGCTATGCTTACCAGATATCCTTTTACCTAATCGTTTCAAATTTTAAAATTGTCCTCTTCTAACTCGTCTGTACATCCAATAAAAGCAAAGAGCATTTCTAAAATTGCTTACTTCTTTAACAAAATATTTTCAATTCTTCACAGCGCTTTATAAATCTTTCAATAATCTTCAAATGCTTCCTAAATCTCATGTAAGCATTTACCAAACATTTGTAATACTTTCGTGAATCTCTCGTAAATCTTTGATCAAACAATCACCAAATCTCTAAAAAAGCCACCACAAACTTTCTAAATATGAGGGAAACCTTTTGTAATTTGCTCATGGAGTTCCTTAAAGCCGTCTTATAAACATGTAAGACGCATCTTAATGCTGGCTACTTTCCCGCATTGGGGCATCTTCAGAGCTAAGCAACTGATAACGCAAAATAAAATTCTCCTTTTCTGTGTTGTTGTTGCTGTTGTTGTTATTGTTGTTATTGTCGTCTTCGTCGTCTTTGACTTTTAATCTTATTGTTGTCAGATAAGTCGTTGTTGCTGTTAGGCTTATTTCTTGTGTTGTGTTGTGTTGTTGTGTTGTAGCATGTTGCATTATGTTGTGTTGTGTTGTATTGTTGTTGCATTGTGTTGTGTTTCATCGGTGTACGAGCTTGACTCAAGCTTCTCTGCCAATGGATGATTTCCTGAATCACTAACAACCTCGGGAGTATCCTTTCATTTTCTCGTAACTATCAATGCTGAAATAAGCTGTATCTCACCAAAGTTTTCATTCATCTTGTTCGTAGGAATTACATCGAAATATCATACATAACACATCAGTCCTTGACAGTCATACATCAGGTCATTTTCAAGATCGGAACCAAGCTAAAAATGTTGAAGTTCAAATCCAGGCTCAAATTTTGGAAATCTTCAGAATGTTAAATTGTTGGGTCACAAGGTATGTTTTGCAGTAAAAAGGTATCAACTAACCGTTGCAATTCCAATGTTTGACCTCAAACTTCTTCTCTTTATGATCACAAAGTTGCTGACTTGAATTACAGACGCTTTTGTACATTTGAACACACGTATTATTCTCTTTAAAAGGGGGCCCTATTTTTTCCCAGCCTGTTACGTTCTGTACGTCTGTAAAAGATATAAAAGAACGATATGTCATGAATCAGAAATAAGGATACCTTAAAGGCAGTCTACCCCCTATCGTTCTGAAGTTAGTTACTGCCTAGCTTCACTGGCGCTAATTTCACGCATCACACATCAGAGTTTCTGTGACTCTGACTTCTCTCAATAAAGCGAATTACCACAAACTTCTGGAATATACAGTAGGGATCTGTATACATTTAGTTTCATTCACCAAGAGGTCAGACTGCCTTTCAGACCAAATTTACACTGTACTCGTACACTGTGGATCTGCTACAAAGTTCTAACGGTTCAACACCGGTTATACTGCTCCAGAACCATTTTTTCTACAGATCGAAGGAACAAAAGTGCCAAATAGTATAGTAGGAACAGTGTAAATGGGGATCTGATCCATTACGTTTTTGTAACGTGTGAAAAGTGGTCTGGTACCAAGGCAGTGTAAATGAGGTCTAAAGGGACCGCCTATGACTCATGTCCCAGGCTGGTTTCAAGAGAAATTCTCGCAAGATCCATTGATGATTGAAGAAAATAGGGTCAAGTCTTTCACTGTTTCATTATGAGTCCCTCTTGAGCAAGGTTTACCGCAGGGATACAAGGGACTCATCGTCATAAGTCTAGTGAAGACCCAATGCGAACAGGCAGCTAATGAAGACCATACAACAACGATCATTGCAATTTTTTGAACATCTGGTCCACGGAAACAACATAAACTGAGTTCTGATAGAGGGAAAGATTTATGGAGAGAGAGAGACACACACACAGAGAGAGACACACTGAGAGAGACAGAGAGAGAGACACAGAGAGAGACACACACAGAGAGAGACACAGAGAGAGACACAGAGAGAGAGACACAGAGAGAGAGACAGAGAGAGAGAGACAGAGAGAGCCACAGAGAGAGAGACACACAGAGAGAGAGACACAGAGAGAGAGACACAGAGAGAGAGACACAGAGAGAGAGACACAGAGAGAGAGAGACACAGAGGAAGACCTATAAAATCATGGGTGAATAATAGTGTCAAATGGACTGGTCCCAGTTATCCTGATGTTGTGGAACTGCACAAGATAAACCTTGGTGGAAGGCCGTGTCATCCAACCCACGCCCAGTGGATGGAACATAGAAGAAGAAAAAGGCTTACCATAGCAGTTCGTAAGGTTGGTAGGTATAACTTTTTGCCAAGGTCCCTCGCAACTTCCACCGAAGTCATCACATGTACGCTCCCATACTTCATAGCATTTGTTGTTTTCATATTGAAATTTGTTCGTTTTCCTCCAATCGGAGAACACTCCGCATCCTACAGAAAAAAAGAGTATTTTCACAAATGTATGAGACATGAGACCTATACTTTTTCAGGATATTTCTGTTTTTTTTTTACAAAATTTCTCCACAATATCGTATCTACCAAAGAAAATTTGCACACAAGTTTTCAAAATCACCAAGATTTTCTAATGGTGATTTCTATTAAATATTCTAAGCGTTCTAGCTTTTCAATGATGAAGTTGACAGAAATTAATAGCTAACTGAAGAGCTGCATATGCAGGACTAAAATCAGCCTATTGCATTTGATGATTTTAACAAGTGCATATTGTAACAAGTTTTAACAATAGCCAGTCGCTCTAACTGACACTTCAATTCAAAGCTATTAGCGACTGCGGAAAATGGTTATTCTCTTAACCAGTAAATCGAAACAAACACGACCACAAGAGTTGCTCCGAAACCAGTAAATCTAAAGTTCTGTCTCGCGAAGTTTGTATATTTGATTCAGGAGCTGTGTGGTAGTTGTTTCTTTTAAACCTGAATATCCGAAAATTATAGTGCATCTGCTCGGCCTCTGAATCAAAGAAACGAAATCCGTGAGACAGAACTTTAGATTCACCCTTCTTCTTTCGTTATAAGCACGTAACTGCTCTTAAAAACCGCCTTTTGCTTGCAATAGGTAAAATTGAGCCCCATTGGCTTGGGGCAACTTTTGCGGCCGAGTTTGTTTTGATTTACTGGTTGGGAGAATTTCCTTTGTCTGCAGTTGCTAATCGCTTTTAATTGAGGTATCACTTAAAGCAACTGTAGCTATTGCATTACAAAATCTGTCCTTGCTGCGTATAGTAAAATAAACAATAGCGTACAAGGCGATACTTTTTCGTGTACCTATAGAGTACCTCCACTTATTCGGTAGTACCTCCACTTAGAGTACCGAATAAACGGGGGAGGGGTGAGAATGATCTGGGAAATGGAAATCGTTCGATAAAGTATTAATGAGGGGCTGGAACAATCGGGGAGGGGTTGTAAAAATTGAAAAAGTCGTTTTCTTAGATAAACATGTATCTTTTCTATATTTATTTAACAATTATCAAATTATGTTCAGTCTTAGTTCAACTTTTCAAGAACTAAATAAAGGCTTGTAATAAAAGAGCAAGGTTAAAAACGTTTCAAAAATTGATAACTAAAGAGAGTAGCTCCGATAATTCATACTTTCAACATACAGATGTTTAGTAAATATCAGCTGATATTTTGGGTTGCAGTGAGGCTGCATTGATATTTTTGGGTTGCCTGCGCATCTCTTGGCCTGATCCCCTCGTGTGCACACATGCTGTTTGTTCCCCTTGGGCTAATCACACACAGTCAAGGACAAAGCCTGCCTTCCTCAGTAATAACACAGTTGTAGGTTGTGCAACTCACCACAACCATGATGATAATGGGGAAAATAGCGGTTGTTTTGCTATGCAAAGAGCTAAAACGATTTGTTTCTATCATCATAGTTTAGGAGGCGGGATCACTCGATGCTCAAGACTGAAAGGTATCTAAGGTATCCAGGCTCTACGAAACGCAGTGAAATGTCACATCATAAAAAGAGCAGTTGAAACGTCGACAACAGCAATCATTGCACTGGGAGGTACAATACATAGCTGAATAGGAGGCTAGCAAATTCTGCCATGAAGCTTGCTCCCAGCAGTTTAGCAGTCTTCTCGGGCTTATCTCGCGATTGGGAGGGGATTTGGAAGAATGGTGCTTGGAAGAATGGGACTGTCTAACTGTTTAGCAGTCTTCTTGAGGTTATCTCACGATTTAGAAGGGATTACGAAGAATGAAACTTGGGAGAATGGAATAGTGCATTTCATATCGCCCTTGATTTGTCTTCGTCTGGCTCGATCATCTGATCAATGTTCTATTACTGAGAAATTCTAATTATGTTACAACAGTTTAGTAGCCTTAGCTCAAAGCAATAATCATATGGTCGTCATCTGGGACTATCCTCATGCAAAATTTATATCATGAATTTGTTTTAATTAAACAGCTTGCCTGATAAAGTTCTCGTGACGCCATTATCCCTTGGGAACAGACTGATCTCCAAAGATCATCCCGGAGAAAGGTACAACGATGAAATTTTGTGGCCAAGACTGCTACAATAACAGACAACCCATACACTGATAGCTTCAACCTTGTTTACGAAGATAGCTAGTGTCAAAGGAAATATCTTGACAGTTACAGCTCGTTCGACTTTCTAGCCCTTACAAATCGTTAAAGAAGCCTTTTCGATTAGACTATTACTATAACAGATAATTTATGGCGGAAAATGCAATGTTTTTACAAAGATAGCTTGTGTAGTAAAAGAAAATATCTCCACGGTTAGAGTTCATCCGATTGATAACGCCTATGTATGGTTTAGAGAGCCTTATCTGACAGATTACTACTTTATAACAGATGATTCACATGCATGCCAAAGACTTCAGTCTTGTGTAAAAAGAAGATTGTTGTCAAATTAAACTATTTTACGGTTACAGATCATCCGATTGTCTAACGCTTACACAAGGTTTTACAAAGCCCTGTCCATCAGATTACTACCATGTAACAAATAATTCACATAGCTACCAAAGACCCCGACCTTGTCTCGAAGAGATAATCATTGTCGAACAAAATATTTCTACGGTTACATTTAGTCCAATCTTCCCCTTCTTATACTGAAATCAGTTATATGAAGAATTATCGTTTCATACGATGACAGCACTTAAAGTTGCCCATGTGTAATGTCTGTTTAGTAGTCCTCTTTGCTTTTAGTTATACGGTGTCTACAGGCAACTTGCAGCCAATGATGACTTGCGAATAACCATGTTTTGTTCTAAACTTTGAACCTACCCTTGCAATTACTGTATTTGGTTGTAAGCTACCTTCCTTTGTACCTTTGTTTACCGTTCGTATTTGAAACTGTCTTGTTTTGTAATAGTAGTTACGTGTAGTTTTTACGCAGCTTTAAAAAATTTTCGTGTTAATGACTACAAGGTGGACATACTAATCCATTCAAATCCGTGATCGAATCTCCTTTTCAGCCATTTTATGGGAAGACATTCTTGCCCAAAGTTAGCCCGATATGCAAAGCGAAACGAACCTTAGTAATTATCAGTAAACTTCATGTGTAATTGTTATAGCTGTATATTTAATTTTAGTTTAGTTACATGTTCTCTATGTGCGGAGTTATCATGGTCTCTTGCACTCCAAGGTATCATCCACGTAGCTTAGTAAAGAAGGTCGTAAGTAGTGTCTTGAGTAGTTCACTTTGTAAAATTTTATATTGACTAAGAAAATTTTCTCATTGTGGTATCGTCTCTGCAATACTGTAGCGTAGTTTGAAGGTATTAAAAGCCAACGAAGCTTTAGACAGTTGCTTTGGACGTAACAGACAGTAAAATTGGCACGTGACCCTGGTTAAGGCATAAGTGGTGTTTACAGGGAAAGACTGTCTCCAAGTAGGTACAAGGACTATCTCCATGTAAGGTACAAGACACAGAGAGCAAGTTTTCAAGCTATAAATTGACCCAGCTCTGGGAAATAAATGCCATACTCTATTGAAGGATGGCTATAATTTCAACTTCCTGTCTTCAAGGAATTCAAATCAAAATCATCTCTAAAATCTAAATTTCTATATCGATTAAACCAAAATGCCAGAATTCAAATACACTAAACGCATCGGCCACAACTTTTCATCAGTAGTGATGAGAAACAGAAAACACAACTGATGAAGGGTTATGCCCGATAAGTTTAGTGTATTCAAATCCTGGCAATTTGGTTTGATACAGAAATTTATGTTTATTTGCCGCACGTCATTTCAAAATTTTGCAGCTCTATAGTCTGTTTGCCCTCAACAGCAATGTACAAACACAAACTGCCAAAGTCGATTACGAAATTCTGTTAAATCGTGAACAGTTCAGAGCAAATTCGTAGAACCAAGTACTCAAGTACATCAAACAAACAAGAAATGCTTCAGTATCCTGGACGTATGAAAAGAGAGTCTTGCGTAATATTCTTCCATGTCTCAAGATTTTCAACAACGTTTTAGGCCCCTTTTCCGTCATTTTGCAACCATGAAATTTTTATAAAGTTGAATTTACCAATACTTGGATACTTGGACAGCGAGAAAAATCACAAAAATACTTCGATCTTTCGACTTTTAACTGGAATTTGAATGATTCAAATCCGTGAAGTAGTGTTGGTGTTATGAATTTTCAAAAGTGTGAACTTTTTCTGGCTCACCCGGTAGGCTAAGTACCATGATATTGGCATCATTGTCAGAAACATTCTGAACAGTACCAACCTTTGTTATAACACGTTGTATCCATGCATATTGGACATTTTGGTGTACCAACCTCCTCTGTCGCACAAACATGTATTCGAAGAGTCATGTTGTATGTTCGTTCAGAGCCATCATTATAACCAACACATCGCCCACCGACTTTTTGTCCCAGTTGCACCTTAGCTCCTGTTCCAGTACCTAAAAGGAAAATACCTTGCATGAACCAACTTTGTAGGAATAAAGACAGACCCTGTTTAGACGATGTCGGTAGTAATTGAAAACGGTAGAATTACAAAGTTTGCAACTTTGTTAACCGAAGCAAATATTCTGCCAGCATTCTGCGGACGGGAGGCCGAAATGGCATTTTTTGCGCTGTTTTGAAATCCTACCAGCATTGTGTAACGGGGTCAAAGTACTTAAAATACTTTACACGGCCAAAAAAGCATGCTTCCCAAATCACGATAGTTTCCAAGCCAAAATGATCGAACGAGGTCAAATTGACGATTACGCCAGACATGGTGCCAAGAGATATTTGACCAAGAGGCATGGCGCTTCTTTTTCATAATTGTCATCTACTGTTAGCAATACATAATATTGTACCTGCAGCAATATATCAGTTTAGGTAATAGCAAAACCACGACGATGTACACGTTTACAATGATGCAGAGTTCGACTTCACTTGTAGTTGATAGAATAATGTGCTCAAAGATAACTCACTATGGGCCAATGATCAATGTCAAAGCAACCATCACCTTACCTATATTAGATGATGATGATGATGATGATGATGATGATGATGATGATGATGATGATGATGATGATGTGATGATGATGATGATGATGATGATTATTATTATTATTATTATTATGATGATTATGATGATTATGATGATGATAATTATGATGATTCATGAAAAGCATGACTAAAAAGTGAAACTAAGCACTCTAGATACTCCCAAGACAAGCAGCTTTTCCAGTCTGCGGTGCTTATTTACGGTGACGGTGAAGTTTCGGTCTACAGCACTAACACTGACATAAAAATAAACCTTGTCTGTGAAATCAGTATTTCATTTCATGTATATTTCTCAGCTAAAAGCTACGTATAAGACTACTATAATATGCTGCTAAAATCGTACAAATAGTAATAATCGCGTGAGATCTAATTGTAAAGCATCTAAAATCGATAAGGCTGAAGAGGACATATGAAAAGAACTCTGATGGAGCTTTCGAGCCATATGCCCTCAGTTTCGTGGTTATGGATGATAACATCAATGAAAATACAAGAAAATTGATTATACTATTTAAAATACTTTTTGGTTACAATTCAGAATTTATAACTACGCATAAAAAATAGGCAAAAGGAGGATGGAGAGCGGAGAAGGAGAGATAATAAAGAAAGAGCAAAAGAAAGTTTTTAAGCCAATGGGTATTCAATTTTTAGTAAGTCTGGAGTAAAAGATTCTTGTACTGATTTCCGAAAATCTTTTTTGTAGGAGAAGTCCTAATATTTTTTGGAATATCATTCCATATTCTTACACCAAAATTTGTTATGAGCTTACTTTTGTAATTTGTTCTAGCTGGTGGTAGGGAAAATTTTCCAGAAGTTGCTTGTCTGGTCTTAATCTCGTGTTTTTTGCTAGTTAATTGGAAAAGGTCGCTGAAAAACGTTTCGCAGTTTCCTTTGGAGATATCATACATTAATTTGGCACATTCTAGCTTATAAGTGTCATGCAAGTTTAACGACTTTAGTGTCTTGAACAGTGGTTTGCTGTGTTCATCTTGTTTTTTAAATAAAATTATTCTAGCTGCTTTTTTTAAGTTCTTGTTGAGAGGATCTAGTGAGTTTTGATACGCTCCTCCCCAGTTAATAATACCATAATTAATGTGTGGGGAAATGAAGGCATTATAAATGTTTCGTAATATGTCATTTGGTACAAAGTGTCTCATTTTAGCTAAGATTCCAATACTTTTTGCAACTTTAGTGTTAACATGTTGGATATGTTGTTTCCAAGTCAGATTATTGTCAATTAGAACTCCAAGATATTTTGCATAGTTTGATTCATTTAGGTGTTCACCATTTATATTTAATTGGATCTTTTTAGGTAATTTCTTCTGTCTTGGCTTAATTATCATGAAATTTGATTTGTTCGTATTTAAACTTAACTTGTTTGCAACTAACCAATCGGATATACAGCCAAGTTCAGCATTTACGACTTCTTCTAGGACGTTGATATTTTTACGGGAATAGAAGAGGCTGGTATCATCTGCAAAAAGGTGGAAATTCATAATTTTTGATGCCTTTGGGATATCGTTTATATACAACAAGAAAAGAAGAGGGCCTAAAACGCTCCCTTGCGGTACACCATATTTAATAGTCCTGTCTACGGACAGCTCACCACCAACGAAGACGCGCTGACTCCGTTCGTTCAGGTAGGATCGAAACCAGTCCAGGGGAATACCTCTAATTCCGTAGTATTCCGTAGCAAAAAAGTAACCCAATAAACTCAACTATATCAAGCAATCAAGCGATTGAAACTATTGCCGCTTACCTATCAAGTAGTATGTTGTATTTGGAGCAAATGTCGGATCTCCAGGGCTTCCAGCATGCTTTGATACTCTAATATTACGATTTAAGAGCTTCTTTGGATCATTACAGTTCATGAAGGGTGTCGTTGCAGCTAAAATAAAATAATGCGTAACACATTATATGACTTGTCTGATCATATACTGGGTGCGCTAACAAAATTAAAGCATTTGAAAAATCGTCGTGCCTAAAGTATTGGATGGATCTGATCAATCTGAATTCGCTTGGGTGGGATCGCAAACCTTGGTAATTGTTTAAATGTTTAAAAAATTCACTTCCCCTTGAGACAGAGGCGTAGCCGACGGTGGTTACCTTTAGGGTGTACCACTAAGAGCCCCCATTGATTATGGGCCCAGAAGGGGCCCCCAACCGTCAAATTACGTCATAACAAATTCATTGTTTTTAATGTGAAATACACGTGTTTTTTCTATAAGAAACTGCTCAAAAGAAACTCAACTCTCAGCTTGCTAAAAATTTAAGTGTCTCCAGTACTGAGGATACCAGAAGAAACTATTATTCCAATAAAATAAATCCATTGCATGATTTTAGTTTATTTTTACTCGCTTACCATCTCAAATTTTTCATGTAGCTATTTGTTATGTAGCTACATTGTGTTCTGTTACGTTTGCTGAAGAAAGAGGAACGAACTGATGGAGTGGAATCTGACAGACGAGAATTCACATGTTGGTACTATAATGGAAACACAAGCATGTGAACAGCTTTAACAATATCTGCAGTTTCCTAATCCCTTTAACTAAATATAGGGACGAGGGGCCCAATCCCCCCCTACTTCACTAAGGGCCCCCAAGCACCTATGCTACGCCATTGTCTTGAGAGAGACTAAATTCCCCTGCATCTTTTTGTGTGTGAGAGAGATTCCTCGCGATTTGATCAAATGCTTCAGGCCCTTTCAGTGGCGATTCCCAACCGATATATTTTCAGCAATTTCACAACCGATATATTTTAGTAAATTCGAATTTACCACAAGTTTTCTTTGCGCATAGAAAATGCGAGAAAAATCACGAAAATACTGCAGTTTTTCTTCAATCAAACGAATGTTTCATAGAAATCATATTCCTCACAAAGTGTATGAAATTTTCGCTCAATCCAGAACCTTTGTAGACAAGCTAGATGGAGAAGAGAACAATTTTTTCCAATGGGGCTGCAATGATTAAGAACAATTTGCAAAATTGAAAGAACTAGAGTCTTGACAACAGAGAGAGATATTGAGACGTTAACACTGTACATGCATGACAAACAATGATATCAAGACAACTTTTGATAACGACAACACAGCCAACATGAAGCATCCCTATTTGCGTCAGTTGCTGAAGAAAGGCCAGGAATAAATCCTTTCAATTTAATTTCTCGCTTTACAAAAGTGATAATTTCAGATTCACAGACTTCGGGATTAAAGATGCCAAGTCAAGAAGAGCACAGACAGTTTCCAAGATATCTGGAGATGCCACATAAGGTAAATATCGATATTTAGCATATACCTGGACGAATACTTAAAGTACATGCGGAAATGAGTAAAATTTGAACGGCTGCAATGCATTTTGAAGGGTCATAAGGTAATCCTGGGAGTGTACCACTCTTTTGGCAACGGATATACAAAATGTTTTAGAACGAAAGGATTTTGAGGATTTTGGGGATTTTCCTTGCAAACAACAGGATTTTGCTAAATGTGAACGACATTTTTAGAAAGTGATGAAGTGATATACAGTATGAGCAATCCTTGCTGATTTCTTAATTAAAGCAGCGCTAAATGTACTCACGTTGGAAGCTTCCCAGTTTAGCTTTGCGGTTCCACTACTTTTCAGGATTTTAATAATTGTTCGAAAAGAGTGCTTGATGTGGGTAAGTTTTAACATGGATAAATCAAAAACCGAGGCACAAGAGATGGAATCATCACAGACACTTAGATCTACGAAAGATTCGAAAACGCTGCAACAACAAGAGGATTCCTTCCCTTTTTTCGAAAGGGATGTTCAATTCAAGTAAAACAGAATTAAAATGTGCTACCTAAAGAGACAACAAAGCCACATTATTGTAATGAACAACATTATTCCTAAACACTATTTATTTGCTTGGTTTCTTAATAAGACTAACCACAACTAAGCCCAATATGATTAAGATTTCTATATGGTAACAGTTTCATACAGTGTACCAGCTGGTTAAGCTTTCTGAAAGCTTGAATTTTGTGCACAGCAACAACAATTCTGAAAAGGTTGAAAGGATTAAGCTCCGGTCAAACGATCCAACATCTCACCCAACGTTTCACCCAACATTTCACCAAACATTCAACCCAACGTTTACAAGTGGCCCAATATCAGTGGTCAAACGATCCAACATTTCACCCAACATTTGACCCAACATTTTCTAGCGCCTGATGTTCAAGGGCCTGGGCACAAAGGAGTGTTGCCTTGATGCGCGTAGCCAACAATGTTGGATGAGGTGGTCAAATGACCCAACAATTGACCCAACATCTGAAAACAATGGAAATGTTGGGCGTCCTCATCCAACGTATTTGCTCTCTGTCAAATTTCACCCAACATCGAAAGTCACGATGTTGGGTGACCCAACATGGTGGTCAAACGATCCAACATTTCACCCAACATGATGTTGGGTGAAATGTTGGGTGAGATGCTGGATTGTTTGACCGGAGCTTTACAGTAAAGAGGAAGAACAATACCATGTAAATTCAAAGATTTTTTCTCTATTCATGTGATATTACAATACAAACCTTACATTCTACTTTTAACTACTCTAAGTACTGTACTACACTATGGAGACGACACTATGAGGAGCAAAATACCCCATGGCCAATACATAAAGACACACGACATTACACAAAGATAGAAAGAATGCAACTAAACAAAGTAAATTAATTACGAATACAAAGGAAACCGACAAAAATTAGGTGCTAACTCAAAGATTATTTGAAAATAATTCTTCATGATGCTTTGTCCATTTAAATATTGCTACCATTGTGGGGGAGGGGGAGGGGTCATCCAAAGGATTACAACAGGAGTTCTTTCACTTGGAAACCACAACAAATAAGAATGTTTGATTATTTGCTTATGCAGAGAAAATAAAATCCAATGAATTGGGCAAACACATCAAGCTTCTGGTTTAGGTCCCTGCAGGCTGGGTTAGAGATCAAGGAAAGTTTGAAAAATAATGGCATTACAAACCTGAAGCATCACAGTTGCGTGCCGCTGTCTCATTGTTAAGAAACCAGCCATTTTCAAACATCGTAATGTATGATATGGTTACTGCATGATGCCATTCAATGTTCCTTCCTTCAGCTGGGCACGCAAAATACAGGTAATCATTCATCCGTACATGAATTGTTGTTATGCCTTTACTTGGGCAATTGAACCTAGAAGAGAGATATTACGTTTTAAGGTGGGTGACTGCAGTTACAGGTAAAGGTGAGGGTGAGATGTTGCTATGAAGGCTCATAACAGTTTTGGGGTTCAAGAAGACATTCTTTGCTCCAGCATGAAAATTTTGCAAAATGTAGCTAATTTTTACCGATGACGAAGAATTAATCATAGAACAGGCTTCATGCACATTAACACGTCAGATTTCTGAATGAATTCTTGAAAAACTTTCCGAGAACTTTCAAAAATTCTTCACATCATGGTAAGCATTCTTGAGCCAAAGAAGGAAGAAAGAAAGACTTACCAAAAGAAAAATCTCCAAAAAAGCGTTAAAAATTGTTGCTAAACATAGGTTTCATCTTAGTCTTGAAAAAGGGTTTCCCCTCCTACTTACAACATTTGGATTCAATGAACAATTTCATTTTTTTTACTTTAAAGGGCTGGCTTACGTAACCGTAAACAAATGTGCTACCTATATGATCTATGTTGTTGCACACAGACAGCCATTGTTTTCTGCAGATCTCTGTGAATGGCCAAATAACAATATTGCAAAATTGTTGTTTGGAACAAAGTTTGTTAACATTACATGACCCAGCCCCTATAAGGCACAAAATTTCTATGGTAATAATGACAATCATGTTCAAAATGGACACCTCAGGAATGTTACGTTTAACTTTTGTATGGGTAGAAGAAACAAACCACTAAGTTATGGCCTAATTCCATGACCATCAAAACTACTGAGGGCAAGACTAACAGTGATAAAAAACACCCACACCATTGAGTATCATAAATGACCAATTTTGACAATTTGAAACAGTGATCCTGTTTCCTTCATTTAGCTTTTGCAAAGAATTTGTGGCTTCCTGATGCAAATAGTTTAGATCTGTTCCTTCCAGTTGTGAAAGTACAGGGGAGGTTAGGATCATGAATCATGGAAATGAAATGTCAAATTTCACATTAAAGTAATACATTTTCACATTTCAACGAAAATGAATTCTGGCTTTTCATGTTTCATGAGAAAAGATATGGTAGATATGGCAAATCATGTTTCATGAAACACCCATCTTTACATCCATCGAAACACCAATCATCACCCATCATTACTTGGCGTCCACTTGACTTGGTATATTCTTGTGAAGCCAAAGAGGACCAACTGGGATTTGCAAGTCACAAGGCCCTGGCTCTGGAGAATGCAGAGGATTCTTTCATTTGTCAACAATTTTATGACTAGAATTTACAGACCACACCTTTCAGATTGACTTAAATGCGACTTCACTCTCTAGAAAGGTAACAAGCAAGTTACGGAAGTGCCAACAGTGCATAGGAATTTTAGAAAGTTCATGTGCCGACAAGGGGCTCAGTGAATTTGCATGGGGGTGGCTCCTGCCCCCTAAGCCCCCTTGCCACGCCATCCCTGATGTAAAGCAAATATTTTTTAGAAGTTAAGGTATGTTCCTGCAGAATCAGCTTGGTAAAATTTTCATATCAGAGCTTAAATTCTTTGTGTTTATTAAAGAGATCTATGTTGTAAACTGCTTTAAGAAACTCTCTCCCCAGATTGAAAAGTTTTGACATGAGCAGGGTCCCCCGCACACTTTTGTTTCTTTATCCATGCACCATGCCTTTGCATAGTTTGGTAGCAGGATTGTATATTTACTTGTATTGATTGTAAGTTGTGAAAAGCTGGTATGTGCATTTGCAATCCAAATTAGAATACCATCTCATGCCATTTTTCCCTCCTTGAAAAGCTCCTATGTAGTTTTCAAACTTTCCAATTATGGCTCTCTCAGTCGTCTCACTCAGATGGTCAAAATCAATAAACTCCAGTATAATGGGAAAATGCTTATTTTGTTATGAAGCTGCTCATCTTAATAAAGACATTCCTTAACATGGTTTTGCTTTATTTTCACTTGTTTCCAATTTTTGCAGGCACTTGAATCTAATTTGTTGAACATTGGAAAGGCTAGAAAATTTGTTTAAAACATGTTCAGAATGGCACACCAAAGGAGATGATTGCAATGTAACCTTTAACAGGATTGTAAGAAAGTCTTGTTGCGTTCTCAACAAAACCTAACAAATGCTACAAGAAAGAAACTACTGGTAGGTACAGACGGAAGCATATCATCACACTTACAGCGGGTTCCTTGGATCCCAAATGATCGATGGCATCAGAAATGATAGCCTGGGCAGTTTCCATGAAGATAAGACACTCCTCAAAGTGACAGAAAACAAACTGCAGTAAATAAGTGTCAAGAATCGAGCCATATCCTCTTGTTTTGCGTGTGTGCGTGCCGGTCGGTTGAGATCAAAAGGTGCAAGATAGGCCTTCGGTTTTGGGATAGCAGCGGAATCTCCTCTCAGTTTTCTTGTCGTTCAGTCATACCTCTTTCTCTCTCGTTTCTAAAATGCCTCTCTCTTTCGGCTGTGACGTCTACATGTAATGTAATAATGCCTGTGTCCCAAACTTGACGTAATACCACACCCGGCGCTCCCTGACCACACCCACTAGTGTCGATTCATCTGAATGAAATTTCTTGTTGGTACCTGCTACAAAGACGGGCCTACTACGCGGCTAATTGATCCGCACAATGCACCACCTGTGATGGTGCTTGATTACATTGCTGTTGTTGCTGTGACTCGGTCCGGTCCGCTGAGCCCGGTTGCTACCACGGGAATAAGAAATTATTGGAAGTTTGCTTGAAGAAGAAGAAAACATCAGAAATATGGAGGAAGATACAAGTGTTCTTTAGTAGAATCTGTACTTTTATTGTCCTCACATTAGCTCTTTAGCATTTGGTAACTGGTATACCCACTCACTTTCTCTATCTTTTTCAAAACTTAGACATATTTTACATAAAGATTTGCTGCCATGTGCAGCAGAGTTTTATTTCTCAAAAAAATAAGGCTGGTTTAGGAAGCTTCATCATAAATGGCCCATCTTGGGTTGATTGATGGCTAAGTCAGGGTTCAAATATCTCTCTTTCTGAATTTCAATCATTACTGCACCTCCCCCATGGCCCTTTGTTGGTAAATTTGTGTTCATAGTATCTTTGAGATTTTCACATTCAGTAATTCCAGCAGATTCCAACTACATTTTACCGATCCGCAAGTAAAACTTCAAGCACAGTGAGGAGGGTGCCCGCGCCCCGGCCAGTGGCCGGGGCATGGCCAGGGCAGGCCGGGGCTACTGGCCGGGGCATTTCCAGAACTTTTCCATTTATTTTGCCAACCCCGGCCATCCCCGGCCATCTTCAACTGTATTCATGATCTAATTTGGCACAGTTGCTTAATTCAGCTTATCTCTGAGAGGTAAAAAGCTTATGTATTCTTTAAGGCAGAAAGAATAAGGGATTTGGATCAACTGCTCCCTCCCAGTGTGATCAAAGTTGGAAAATTTACCACACAAGAAAAAGGGCTACTGGTCGGGGCATACAATCCACAACCAGCAACCATGTCACCTAGACTGATTATATGGCCGTAGTTATCGCTATTGAAAGACTGCCGGACGCTTCTAACTACGACTCATAATCAAACGTCGTTATTTTGAAATCGCAATTTTTGCCTCGTTTTCGTGGAGGAAGCCATTGCGGAGGAGATCTCGTCATCAATGAATCGAAATTCGAACATGGCGATGGTGGAGTGAAATGGTGGGATGAAATGGATGATGTGGTTAACATGCTGTATTTCTTCTGTGGGAAAAGGGGCAAATAGATGCCCTCGAAAAGGTGCAAACAGTAAGTTAATTTCTGTATTCATTTATTTATTCTTGCTTTGTGTGCTTGTGATGATATGCGGTCGTCCGTTCGAGTTGTCGTTTAAAAGGAAAGTTTGCAGTGGAGATGGCAGCTAGCTTACCAGATTTGTCAAATTCATTGCATCACCTTGGTCAGGAGAGCATTAACAGCTGTGCTATCATAATAGTGATTCACAAGAAAAGGAAAGTTCTCTGGGTTGTTGCAATGTAATGTGTTAAAAGTTTGGCTGATGGCTATATACAAACAGTCCTGTTCTATCATTTATGCTTTGCAGAAGCTGAAAGGTTTGCAAGTAGACTGATCAACTGCTTAGGTGAAATGGTGATCTTTCCAACACATGTATCCCAACAAATCCATGGCCTCCAATTTGATGAGCTGCCTCTCCATAGGGGAGGGGGTACATATATTTCTTTAAGTACCACCCTAAAGATTTTCATGCAAAAGAATTTTAAAACAAAATGAGCACAGGTTGCATTTCATCTAGTACAACCACCCTAGAGACATTCAGATCTTCTAGAAAGCAGATCAGTGCGCAGATCAGAGTGCAACTCTTCAGTTACTCAGAAATATGTAACAGTGAAATGTTAGATCAGGGAAAAGTCACTTCTGATACATCAAAGATATCTGACCAGATAAATCAAAACCAGCTATTGTAGTAACTATAATTTTTCAAACATAATATCTTTTGATGTACATCTTTCTTCTAGGATTGAAGATACAGTTCCCATGATATGGACACTAGATGCTGTTTTAAAAGGGAAATTTTGCAGAGCTTAGATTTGGACTAGATAATATTGTTGTGCTTAATGATTTATCTCTATCATGTACCAGCAGATATGAAGTAGACTGATCAACTGCTTTAAAGTGGATTTACTTTTTCAGAAAGCCTCTAGTTTGTTTGGCCCTAGGGTAACCAAAGAATTATAACAAATTCAGGTTGACCCTGATTTGGTCCATAGTGCTAGCCTGGAAAAATTTTTGGTTTTCAAAACTTGAGAACTGAGCCAATTTCTTCAGTTTATAGATGTTTTGCCTTTGATGTTTGTCTAGAAATAAGACAAAGAACACCAACACACCATACACTGTTTGCGAAAGCACTGTTAGTTAGTGGGAGTGATGCTTTGGATGGAAGGGTGTATCACCCTGGAAGAATATAATACACCCTTGGCAAAAAGCCTTTTTCTTCTTCAGAAAATTCCCCAAAAATCCTATTGTTTTATAATCCCATATGCCTTTTTTGCATGTGATACACCCCTCAATTTTAACATCACTAATGGCTACATCTAAAGCCGTTCAAATTGTGAACCTGAGAGTAGCAGCAGATGGCAAAATTTATCTAAACTTTAGATAGAGGCATTTGATGCACTTTCTTGGAGATTTTGAACATTTTCTTGTTTTGTTGATATTTTCAAGGTAACATAATATCAAACTTGACCATATTTGAGACAATGTATTTAACCGATTGTGAAACTAGCTACTGCTGAAGATGCAATGAGTCTCTGGAGTTTTCTCATATGCCCTGCTGTACTGAGTGAATATTCTGCATCTTGCATGGGGACATGTCATTGGGAAGGATATCAATGGCTGATTATGTCACAAGCAGTGCATGTAGCCATAAAATCAAATATTATATACATGTTTTTGATAAGGATCTACTGTAAGATGACCAACATCTTATGAAACTCAGGCACTATATCCTACCCTGGATCAGAGTATTTTTAGTACTGAAACATTTTTTTTCAAAAAAGTACTAAAAAATACTCTGATCCAGGGTAATTATATCCAAGAATTGCTGAGAAACTTTCTACTTAAATTCAAATATGTACTGCAAATATGTTGTCAAACTCTTATTTTTGGCTTGCCCAGCCAGCTACCAAATACCAACTAGCTTGGTATGTTTTGAACTTCTGAAATATTCCCATAAGGTATCTGAAATGTGAAGAAACATATCCCCACAAGTGTTAGAAGCTAATATGATATAATTCCTGTATCTAAATATAAGAAACAAATTAAGAAACTTTTGGTACTGACATTTTGAAATTTTCATATTGAATTGGAAACTATTGGTACTATGAGCTGATCTAAGTTTCTTGTAAAAAAGGTGCTGGTAGATTTTCAGCTACTTGGGAGCTGCCCTGTCTTCTTCATGGGCTGAGCAATTAATGTTTTGACATGGATTTTGTGTGAATTACCATATTTTCTTTGTAAGAAACTAAAAATTTGGGTCAGTAATCAGAGTTTCTTACAGGCTCCTTAAAGGTTCCAGTGCAGTGCTCGATTTCACTAACTACATTCCCTCATGAGCATTTCAAAACAAGGTGTTTTAAAGCCTCTCCATGGACTTGCTCCAAGTCTCGCTCTTGATCAATAAATGAATAGGAGGGGGAGAAAAGGAAGATTAAGAAAAACATCAAAACAAGATACAGTATATATTGCATTTTTGATAGATTATGGTAGCTTTCTTGACTATATATGAGTTCCAGTCTTCACTACCACAACCTTGGCTTTCACAGCCTCTTTCACTTGAAAAATCAACAAACATCAGCAAATTATTGGAGGCTGAAGCCCCACCAGACCCCCCGCATCCGATGGGCCTGATAACAAAAGGATCTGTGCAGTTGTTATAGACAAGGCTCACTGAATCTGCCATTGGTGAGTTTATTAACTGCTTAGCAAGGTTTGTTCCATGTAAAATTTGTGAGGCTTTGAAAAAAATGGATCTGAGGTTCTTGGCCATCTGAGAGTTGAGTTTCTCACTAGCTAGCAGTTTCTGAAAGCAATTTCCCATAAAATGTGTTTACGTTTCTTTCTGCGTAAAAGGGCACCTCTATGGCCAGAAACTTGTTTGGTCCACAAGTTTTCTTTGGTACTACTTCGTGATCATTGTTGATGATCAAGAATGTCTTAGAAACTAAGTGGCACTAAGGAGAATGATAATGCTCAATTCTCATCCACATTATATCACTGAAACCGGCACTATCTTATCAAAACATTGTCGTTGGCCTAACCCAGACAAATTTGGCAAACACTGAAATAACAAGCGAGGTATTTATCAATTTTAAACTAATCTCCTCCCGCCACCTGTGGTTATATTTTGCAGAAGGTAAAACCTTTCGCCATTTTTATTTCAGGACTGTGTCGGTCACTTCATTGATGTAGAAATTTAGACAAACTCAATGGTTTCATAATAAGTTCCCCTGTGCCATAATACGTATTGTATTTAAATAATTTCATAACTGCATTTAGTTTCTAAAACCATAACTAAAACACACTTACGCTCTCTTTATTTTTCCCTGAATTTTCGCTGACCTTCGGCAGCCTCCTCAGTGAGAATTGACCAGTCCTTCCTTGCCTTGCAAATCAAATAAGCCCGCTCAACACCAGACTGTTTACAATTGCGCTGCGAATAGCCTCGTTCCAAAGGGCGCACTAAAGTGCAACAAAGCCAGTTCAAGAAAAATGCCGTAATATTATGAGTCCCAAGATGAGCGGCCTCGGTTTGGTAAAATAGTCTCGTTTTGGATAGCGATTCTTGGGACTCATCGTAATCAGTCTACATGTCACCAAACGTCTATGAGTCTTTTGATAGGCCATGATCATTGTTGTTGTTGCTTTTGCGCCCATTTACACTTACTACCTGAGTCCTGCATTATCCTGCTATTTGAATAAGGTGATGAAGAAAGAACATAAACTCAGGTAGTAAGTGTATGATTTAGAAATGGTTGTCCCTTCAGATTTTCACTTTCCAAAGGACTGGTATGACCCACAACAAACTGTGAAAGGAGCAAATACGTACAACTGCATGTGCTGAGGTTTATGAAACTTTGGTTCCAGGGGGGGTATGAAATACTTTTGAATTATTTTGAGGGGGTATCAAGTCAACTTCTGAACTTCGTGGTGGGGTGCGAAATTTTTCTTGAAAATTTTGGAAAAGCCTCCGCCGCCCCCCCATGACAGATACTTAATGACCGCTCCCTAACTGGACAGTGCTTGTGCAACCAAAAGTATCAACTCTCGCAAGTCAAGAAACCACAACTTTACAGTACTGGGGACTGGACTGGAACATGTTTTTGTCTCAGCTGCTTCAGACATAGCATATTTTGACTTCATATCTTCATGCTTAGCGAATCTGAATCGAACGAAATTCTTTTTACACATTTTGAAAAATTTTCGAATGTCTACAAAGCAGTTATGCTGCGACTCCAAATGCCCTCTACTGACCTGTAAAAGCTACCGCTCTGTCCAGGCTATAAAATATATTTTTCTGAATGTTGTTGAGTGATATCATCTCATCTCGGTACCCTGGTGAACTGACCAAACCTCAGCTGAAAAAATTGCTATGTTGACTTGAGGTCAACAAATCAGTGGAGCTCTGGTCGAACGAGCAGTCGAATGTGGTTGGAGTCAAATAAGCGTTGAAGAAGCACCTATAAAAATGCAAACTTTATCCTTTATCCTAAGAATAGTTCACGGAAGTAAACAGATGCACCGAACGGAATACTGCTGACAAGGAAGAAGGAGCATTTTGCTAATATACACCTGCGAATATTCAGTTAGGCCCATCAATGGCGGAAGTATTTTCGCACGTCGTTTCTTTGCTTGCTTTCGTCGCACTGTTCAAGCTGTATGATGTTGATTGTAGAGGTATTGGCGAACCAACGGCTTCATTTTTGATGCCAGCTATCGTTTGGGACCCACGGAATCCACTGTGAGTAAGGTTTTTGCATGTGAAGTTTGTGTGTCTAACCTGATACTGAACTAAAAATTTCAGGATCAGGTTAAACAGATCTAAGGGGACAGTTTATTTTATAACATGGCCGGTGCAAAACGAAATGGGGCAACTACTTCTTTGACTTGTGCACAACTGGGCCAACACTTTTTATCTTTTATCAAGCAAACATGAACGAGCTTGACGTGGCAGCAACTTTTTATGAGCTCAAATAAAAGAAGTAGAGGGCATTTGGAGAAGCAGTGGGTCAAATGATTCAGATCTGGAGCATTTGGAGGATATACGAGGAAAGTCTTTTTGAAAGAGCACTACCTGCCCCCATGCTGCCCCCCCCCCGTGCCTCCGGCGACCTTGGGTTGACGAAATCACTTGCGTACAAGCAAAGCAGTGTTACTTTGTTGACTATTCATGACTCGCTTACCATGTGCACCCATCGTAATGGTTAATGAGTCAACAAATATGACGTATTAAGTTTACTTTATCCTCATTTCATATTCCTATACAGCAGGTAAAGGCGGGTACATATGAAAAATTCAGAGATGTTTACCCGTCCATGTCAAAGTCGAATATTTTGACAAATTTATACTTTTATCGTCTACGTCTGGTATCAATGCAGCAAAATCTGATTCGACAAGTAAGGCAAGTTGTCATAGCCTCTAGCGATTATTGCAAAAAAAATTTTTGGCAACCGCGCCCTTTAGTCTCCCGGAAAATGAGGGAAACGCCCCTCTTATGACCAATAATTCAAAAAATTGGTTCAACATTCAATGTTAAGGCTACAGAATAAAATGTATTTATAAATCAAGGACATCGTTTTATGCTAGTAATGCCTTATCACACCAGGTCGTTGCAGTCGCTGGAGGTGCAAGAGAGAACGAGCGACTCAAAGGCCAAAAAGATTCAATGTGAACGGAAACTCAACATTTTCATTTCATTTCATTTTAAATTATTTATACAGGGTAAAAAAACATTCAGTTCATACGGGAGAAAAACTGCTTTACAATGTGCCCTGTTAAAACGGAAAAGAAAAACAAAAAGAAAAAATTAATTACTCAATAAATTCCTAATACCACTTAATGCATTGTCAGATAAATTCCCTAAAAAACCTAATTTTAATTATTCCTATCCAAACGAAAAAAGGAAATTAAATTGCAACAGAGAGGAAAAATTAATATATGTTCTTGATGGAAGGAAGTACGTAAAGTTTGCTTTATAATCCTTCCTTTAGTTTAAATTTGAAGTTTGATAGCGAGGGGGACAGTTTGATTTGGTGATCTAGACTATTCCAAACGGTAGCCCCTCGATATGCAAATGACTTTTGTCCATTGTTTGTTCTAAACAAAGGAAGTCTCAAGTCAGTTTCGGTGTTTCTTAGCGTCCTCATTGCCTGTTCACGCTGTCTTTGAAACATTTGGGCCATATAGTCTGGGCAAAGTTGGTTAACAGATTTGAAAACAGTAGTTGCCGTTTCAAACCTGATCAGCTCTTTAACTGTTAGCCAGCCCAGACCTTTAATAAGGGGCAAGGAGTGTGCATCATAAGCACTATTTGTCACAATACGGGCAGCGCGATTTTGGAGAATTTGCAATCTTTTTAAGTCTGCCTCAGTGCAACATCCCCATACCGTGCAACAGTATCGTAGATAGGGTTCGACTATACTTCTGTACATGGTTTTTACTGTACTGAGTGGGACGTACCTATTTGCATATCTCAGCATCCCTATCCCTCGCGAAATCTTCGCAGCAATAATGTTGATATGTTCCTTCCAACCCAATGTTTTGTCAATTTGTATTCCAAGGTACTTAGCTTCATTTATCATCGGGACAACTTCGTCATCAATAACAAACTTAGGGCTAATGACATCACTGTTAGAAATGTTCTGGAGTTTTGCCCTGCTACCGATAAGCATAGCTTGAGTTTTCGTAACATTTAGAGACAACTTATTGCCTTCTAACCATAATTTGAGATTGGACAAATCATCATTGATTGCTGAATTGATTTCATCAACTGATTTAGAGGAATAAGAGATGCTGGTATCATCTGCATACATAGTAACCTTGGCATTATCAAGTGCAAGTGGAAGGTCATTAATATATATCAAAAAGAGAAGTGGTCCCAAGCAAGACCCTTGGGGAACTCCATATCGAATACTTTCAATGTTCGATATGTGCCCATTCACCTTACAGCACTGTTTTCTCCCACTAAGATAGGATCTGAACCACTCAAGCTCAATACCCCTTATGCCATAAAGTGACAACTTTTCTAGCAGGATACTATGGTCTACAGTGTCGAAAGCCTTCTTAAGGTCGATGAAAACGACCGCATTGACATTGCCTCTGTCGATGTCTGTGTACCAATCATTCGTGCTCTTGAGTAGACATGTGACACAAGAGTGCAATGATCGGAACCCAGATTGGTGCAAGTAAAGCAACTTATTTTCATCCAGGTATTGGTAAAGTTGGCCATACAAAACTTTCTCAAATAAACGCGAAACCGTTGGTAGGACCGAAATTGGACGGTAGTTAGATTTAATATTTTCAGGGCCATCTTTGAAGATAGGTGCAATCCTAGCTGTTTTCCAACAATCAGGAAATACACCCCGCCTCAAAGAATTATTAAAAATGGCACTCAATGAGCTAGCTAGGACAGGCATGCCGGCTTTCAAAAAATAGCTTGAAATACCGTCTAAACCAAATCCATTAGATTTTTTAAGGCGTTTCATTGCCGTGCATATCTGCATTTCATCAACGTTCTTGAACCTGAAGATTTTAGAATGCTGATTTATCTTAACATCCCCAGATAACAGGGGATTTCTCCTTGTTGGAATTTTGCTGCTGAGCTTTTCTCCTATGTTACAAAAATACTGGTTCATAGCGTCGGCAATTTGTTGAGAGTCAGTAATATCTTTGTCACCATCCTCGAGAGAAGAAATATGAGTAGTTTTGGATCTCTTATTTATCATCTGGTTGATGGTTTTCCAAGTTTCTTTCATGTTACCCTCAAAGGCATTTATTTTATCAGCGACCAACGACCTTACGACACTAACTACTGCCTCGCTGGGATAGAACCAGTTTCGATAAATTAGAAATATCAATACGACCGTTTGGTTGGTATCATGTATACTGTCATCAAAGTCGAAGGTCCTTGCAAATACGCCTTTTAAAGCAGATATTTACGGGCCGCTTCGGGGCCACGGGGGGGGGGGGTTCTCGGCTAAATTTCGGGTAGGGGGGTGCCGCCCACAGTTTGAAAATGTAACCGTTGGCTAGACCAATTTTTGTGAAAATGATACCCTTGGCTAGACTAATTTTTCCTTCAGAAGTGCTCTGAATTGGCATTTTCTAGGCAAAACTTGCCAAATTTTCGCATTTTCTAGACCAAAATTTTTAAGAAGTTGGGTTTTTTTACAAAAATTACCAAATTTTGACATCTCTTTGACCAAAATTCCCAAAAAGCATACCCTTGCCTAGACCTAACTCGACTAAAATTGCCAAAAAGTACACCCTTGGCTAGACTAGAAGTCCGAAAAAGTATACCCTCGCGGGCGGCACATCCCCAGGTACCTTTACTATGAAAGAACCCCCCCGTGTTCGGGGCCCGGGCCCTAGACCTTTTCCCTCCTCTTCCCCCCCCCTTTTGACGGTCCTGGTAAGCTCAACGCACATGGCAAGGCAAAAAATAGGGACTGCCACGAAATTACGATTGACGTTGCAGAGCAGCTGCATTACTGCAAGCCACACCACCCTTTCAGTCCGTAGGATCCCAGAAACGCAAAGGGTTGCCTTGCTTCACCTTTGCAAAAGCTTGTAGTCAAAATTTGTTTGCATTTTAAAAAGGGTTACTAGTGTTATCATCCATATATCATACACACCGTCAAGTCTACGGCAAATGTAGAGTAAAGTCTAACTTGACGCTAGAAAACTTTCTTTTAAAAATCACTTGATTTTGACTAGGCTTTCAAGAATGATAGAAATGCTGCTTTTGACATTGATCATGTTTTGACTGACACAATGAATTCTACAGCTCCTCCACAGTGGCCACACAAATGGGGCTCATTTTTTAGGAATCCTGTATATTTCTAGCACTTAGAAAAATAGAGCAAAATCACAAAAAAATAGTTCAACATTAAAGGTATCAAGCAAAACTTTGATCAGTTCGAATTCATCAAAACATTATCGGTATTACAAATTTTGGAGAGCGTGAAGCCGGATTTCCTCCAGGAGGAAAATTCCGACCCAAGAAAGTAGAACGTATTCCTACCTTTCAAGGCCCGAAATTTGCCACAGGAACAATTCGATTAGCCAATTAGATTGTCGGGAATTTTTCAGCCTTGATGTATTTCCGCCTGGTGGAAATCCGGCTTGAAGTTCGTTTTCGCGCACCTGTAGAAAAATTTCCTCGAAGCACCAAGTTTTCATATTTTCCGTTCCCATTTTTTCATCAGTGCTCAAAGGCTGGCTTTCCACCACCCTGGACTAAAGCAGCGCAGATTAAATTCAATCCTTTTTTAAAGTAAGTCAATTGAAATGCTAGTTTGACGTGAGGTGGTTTTTACGATTGGCAATTCACTCATTCGAAGGAGTGTAAGTTTTTTCAGGAAGAAAGAATTTTTTACGGAGTTTTTATGGCTTTTTCTTGAGAATATAAGGATTTTTGCCAAAGGAGTACGAGATTGTTTTGAGAGATGAAAAACTGTTCGTATTTTTTATCACTTTTCACTGGTTGTTTCTTGTTGTTTTATCCTCCTTGTTGTTTAAACTTTAAATTTGAAGTACCCAAAAGTTGAGCGCATTGTTGCTGTTGCATGTTGCAACTGGATCATACTAGATTGATAGACTAACATTTTTATTTCCAATATCAGCCACATACTTCTGTTCCGAAGACAGTAACCCACCAAACTTGCGAATGTTGTTAATCACCCTGTTGTATAGTAATTCCATTTCTCTTCTAGATTCAATTGCCCAAAGAAAGATAGAGGTATCAACACAATAAATGTGCGGATGGGCGACTACATTTATTTTTCATGTCCAATAGAGGGTAGAAACTTTGAATGGGACACTTCGGTATCCAGATCCTACGTGGACATGTACGAGAATGGATGGCTTCTTAGTGATGAGAATGCCGCTGTAAATTGTGATGCTTCAGGTAAGATTTGTCCCAAAAAATCTTAACTAGACCTTTTTGCAATTTGGAGTAAGGACTGAGGAGAGCGTGGCCCATCCTGACAGCCTTAAGAGCTCCCTGGCCTTAAGCGTACCGTTTGCATCTTGGTCGCTCTCGCAGCAAACTCAAATTATTTCGATTGCTCACACCTTTCAAGAGTTGCATGATACTTTTTTATATGACAAGTGCTTTCTCTGGATTATTTAGGCATCTTGTCAACATTCCACCCATTTGTGATTGTATTTTGAGTTTATTTTATTGCATGCGCTTGTTCAAGTTTGAAGTTACCGTAAAACCTCTATTAAGACCCCTCTCTAATAAGCCCCTCCCCTCTGAGTCAAAATTTGAAATAAACCCCCTCTCTTTTAACCCCCCCCCCACTTATATAAATTCTAGGATTTACCAAATATTTTCCATTTATTTAGCTACACAACCTTGCATGTTAATTTTGGCATGTTTTGGAATAAAAACTGTGTCGAATTTACGTATTTAAGCCGTAAGATTGTACCTTGATTCCGCAAAATATGGGATAAAAAAACTGAAAAGCTACCAAATATATCCTTGTCACTTGATTTGTGAATAAGCCCCCCTCTCTAATAAGCCCCCTTCTCTATTAAGCCCCCCTCTGGAAGCTCCGAAATTAAATAAGCCCCCCCCCCCGGGGGGCTTAATAGAGCTTTTACGGTAAGACCGTTAATCGCGTAGGCCTAAACTGAGGCGCTGCAAAGCCTATGAAATATACCTTCAATAAAGTAGCTCACGATGCATTCACCAGTGGATGAAAGGATGACCAGATGGCTAAGTAATCCAAAGAAAACATTAACCATGATAAACAAGTGTCGTAACATTCCCGAAAAGTGCAAATAAATCGAAAATAACTCAAGTTTGCGGGGAGATGCAACCGAGCCGTAAGGAGGGAATTCCCTTGATTTCCTACTGTTGGGGGCCCCCCACTGTTGCCAAGGCTGTCAGAATGGGCCGCGCTCTCCTCAGTTCTTTTCTCCATATTGCAAAAAGATCTATTCCTCCTTTTTAGAGCCTGCATGCAGACTCGACTGGTTTATAAAAATCGAATCAAGTTGGATGGAAAAATTAAAAACTCTCTCCTAGTGGGAGAGAAATTCAATTTTCCATCCAACTCATGACTCGATTATCGTGAACCAGTAGGATCTGCACTGAAGCTAACTTTTTCACTACAAATGTGTTTTTCAATACAGGCTCATTCTTTCATCGAATTCATTTCATGCATTTGTTACTGGAAACCTTAATTCAACAGGGTCAAAATTGTAAAACAATTTCCATTGAAGTTTGTACTCCGCATTACTATATTTGAAATATGAAGAGCCAGATAAAGGTTCCCACTTTCGAAGATTCATAGCACCAAGAGTACTTCACATATCTAAATGATTCAGTTTCTAGCCAAAAGGTCGAAGTGTTTCTTTGATTTTTCTTGCTGTCTCGCGAGCACTAGAGATATAGATAGATTCAACTTTATAAAAATTTCATGGCTCACAAAAACAGACTGAAAAATGGCCTACAATATTGATCCAATCATAAAGGACTCCTCGCACAGATCCATAAAGAAAATGCAATCACTCATGGATGAGAGATATCCACTGCACACTTATTGCCATGGGACTGAAAATCTTGGGTATTTGTTTGAAAATCGATGAGCAACTGAGAGAGACCAAACACTCATTGCTTATTGTTCGGTTGAGGAGAGTCCTTACAATTTAATCAATGTTTTAGGCCCTTCCAGTCATTTTGCAACCATGAAATTTTTATCAAGTTGAATCTACTGATACTTCTTGTGCTGGGGAGACTGCGAGGAAATTCACGAGAATACTTCAATTTTTCTACTTCTAACTAGAAGTTGAATCAATCGAACCTGTGAACTTTTTTGGCTCACCCAGCATGTTTCAAATAGGTACATTGACACAATTGATGATAAAATGCAAGATTTTACTATTGTGAATGGTATCGTACTTTTTCCAGCCATTTTTCGCCTTTGCCTTGCAAATTTACTAATTCAGTGACTTGTGCATAGTGACATTGGGAGCATGATTTGAGAATGTCATTTTATCCTGATCCGCAAAAGCAAGCTGTTAAATAGAGGATTGCGCTAAGGATGGCGGCGAGGAATTTCTTACCAAGATGCATTGCGTTCAAGTTGCAAATCTTTAACGATTCTATAGATAGGAATTCGATTAAAGAACGCAGTGCATCTCGGTTAAAAATTCCTCGCCGCCATCTTTGACGCAATCTTCTATGGATATTTTGAACAAAGAAAAAACTGAAATTGATCGTCCCGTGATCCCCCCGTGATCCTCTTTAATGTAACGTGCCGGTAAAGAAAACAAATGAATATAAATATTTGGGAGAAAAGCTGTACACGCAGAGCTCAGATGGGAATCGCAAAGTTACCGGAGATGGAGCATGTAGACGCCTTACTTTGTTCTACAAAACAGTTAACAACCTAACCCCTGAATTTACTTTGGATCCAATCCTACGACCCCAGCAGTCACAGTACTCCCTCCGCAAAAGGGATGCAATCTGGCGAATAAGGGCAAGAACAGAAACTCTCCAATCTTGCTAATCTGCTCACTGTTTTTCTGAATGATTACATGACAATTGATATTGCACTAATCTCGTTTGTTTGGGTTTTCACAAGACTTCTGTGATACTCCGCTTATCTAGATGGCAATTTCTCCAAATATGGGATGTTCTCCATATATGGGATGCTTTCCAACGATCTAAAGGGTATGGTCATGAAATATTTCCCAGAGGCAATCTGCGGGGCCTACCCCCATTATTACTCGCTGCGTTCTCATCTAGTGCAGCCCCACCCCCAATATAAATTATGTTGTGCTTTTTCTCCTCATTTAGCCAAAACTGGACAACCGTTGGTAAATTGCAACGATCCAAAGAAAGTAAATCCTCGCACCATTCGTTTTTCAAGGCATCCCGAAAGCCCAGGAGACCCGGCATTTAACTACGGTAGTACATACTACGTAATAGGTATGTATCATATCCTCTTTTTAAAAGGTCTTTGAGCTGGGATTTCAGCCCTATTCACATTTAACTGGGTACCCATGAAGCATGACTACAAGTAGGTTCCTCAAGCATCGCTTTCACTCTAATTTAGCCTCATTATCATGTTCTCTGTCTCATCATAACGTGTATAGTAGTTTCCGTTATTCTCGTAGCATATGTAGTCTCTTGTCAGTATATTTTTATATTCTGCTAAAAAATTAGCAACACATATAACTACATTTCTCTACGTGCAAGGTACTTTACAAAACTGCTAGAATAAGACCACTGGGAGTAAAAACTACGTCGTTGCAATAACATTTGCCAAAAGGGACGTAGTGGTTTTGCGAATTGGGACTTCGTTTTAGATTCTGTAATAAAACAAACCAGTTTTCTGTGCCACATTTTTCACCGTTTCAAAGTTGTGCTGGTATCTTGTTACCCTGGGTGCCAGAGCCGAAAAATAATAAAAAGAAAAAAATAAGGAAGGAAAGAAAAATTTCCTTTCATTTAAATTTTGAGGCTCTGGTACCCAGGGTAGTATCGTGTAAACAATAGCTAGAGTTTTGATATAGTCTAATTTTTCATCGTATCCAAATTGTGCTGGTAGTGAACAATAGCCAGAAGTTTGGTACAGTCACATTCTTCGCCCTAATCAAATTGTTCTGATATCGTATCTATCGTGTGAACGCTGATGGCTAAATTTTGCTATCCTCACATTTTTCTTCTTTTTCAAATCGTGCTTGCATCATGTTAGACTGATGATTTTCGTCAAGTTTTGCTGTATTGAATTGAATTGTTATTTACTGTTATAGTCATTTCGTTGCGGAATGGGTACTGTGGGGGTATCGTTGGGGTAAATGGAGCGAAAACAAGGACTCATGTAGTAAGTCTAGCATCATGTGAACGTAGTCTATCACCAGTCTAACGTATCTGGCCATGTTTTCCTTAAAATTTTTTTTATCACAGGAACAGGGACTGGAAAACAGAGCAACGTCACACAGAAAAAGGGTGGTCGTTGCAGTGGCTATAATGATGGTACAGAGCTTGTTTATAAATTGAAATTGCGAATTCACGTTTGCTCACGAGAACATCAAAACACCGAGAAATGCCCCATCTGCTTGGACTCGGTATGCTACCGTAAAGGTAAACTTGAATTTTTTGCATTATAGAAGCTTACAACAGAGCAATACATCACAACAATACCGTAAGGAGCAAGGAATAGAGGATTGCGCTAAAGATGGCGGCGAGGAATTTTTTACCGAGATACACTGCGTTCGAATTACAAATCTTTAACGATTCTATAGGAATTCAATTAAAGCACGCAGTGCATCTTGGTAAAAAATTCCTCGCCGCCATCTTTAGCGCAATCGTCTATTGCGCAACAACCCCGTGGCATCTAACAATTAACTTGAAGTCTGTCTCAAAGCAGATGGCCAAGTAGAGCAGTTCTTGAATTTATCAATTTTTCAGCTACACATAGGCCATCAGAGCTATGAATTTTGTGTGTGCATAACCTGATTTCTATTTTGAAACGGACTCTTATAATAGATATAAAGGATACATAGCACAAAGCTATATCCTATATGCAGAAAATTACATAAGAGTACAAGGTAATCATAACAAGGACAGATTTTGTAAGGCAATAGCAGCAGTTGCTTTTGTTGACACCTAAATGCAAAGAGATTTGCGATTGCAGACAAAGGAAATTCCCTCAAGCGGGAATTAAAAAAAACGAAGACGCAAAGTTTCTCTGAAACCCAGGTAGCTATCTCGCTTGTTGTGCATTCCTGAAATGGTTTTTAAGAGCTAACATGATAGCGCATATTGAAAGAAGGAACATATATCTAAACATCTACCGCGGATATTTCATTTTTGCTGTTCAGAAGCTGAGAAGTAAGTGCTTTGATTGCACCCAAAAATACGAGAATTGAATCGCCTCCAAATCGGTAAGTAAAATGCCCGTGGTAGATTCTAGATATATCCTCCTTTTTTCAATATACGCTCATGTTTGCTCTTAAAAACAATCTCTGGAATGTACAACAAGCGAGATAGCTACCTGGGTTTCAGAGAAACTTTGCGCCTTCGTTTGTTTTGAATTTCCGCTTGAGGGAATTTCCTTTGTCTGTAATCGCAAATCTCTTTGAATTTAGGTGTCAATAAAAGCAACTGATGCTATTGTCTTACAAAATCTGTCCTTGTTGGTAATCATTGTTTACGAAGGAAAAGGGCAGGAGTGATTTATTAGAGTTATGACTTTTCATTCCTTGTATTCCCTACGTTCTTTGATTTTTTGGTATCACTTGGTCAAAAGGGACTCTTAATATTACTCTGAAAAAGTGAGCCCACTTTAGGCCCGCGTAGAGTGGTTCCTTGTCCACCAATCAGATTGCTAGAATCTTGCGCTATTATCGGCAAAATTTATTTTTCTATTAGCTAAAAGATTAAAGTATGTTTTATACTTTTTGGAAATTACCATGACGATGAAATGAGAATTGTTCATCAGCCGAGCAAATAGACTGTAGTATCCCATTCACACTTACAAGCTAGATTATCAAATATTGCATTCCTATTGGTCAATCCATCAAATCAAATTCATTTGATTGGTTTAACTTAACCTGGTTTAGATGTAGCTGCTTTAACTGTGTCAGTATGAATGGAGTATACTGTATCATTATTAGACTCGATTACATGTCGTAGCTTCGCTTTTTGCCTGAACTGATATCGCTACAACTACGATTCATTCCCATACGCTTGCAGAAACAGTAAAGTTCCGTACTGATTCTATTTGAAACCTTTCCGCTGCTCCATAAAAACTTCGACTGAGCAGTGTTGGAGTCTCTATCACTATTGTGCACATTCGAACATTCTACAAAATGTATCAATCTGTCGTTCGATTCGCATTCTTTTTCAGAGTGTAGCTGTGGGCCTAAATCATCTGCTACTTTTTTCTCACAACTAGTCTACTGGATCTAAAATGCTATGAAAATAAGTTTTCTAGAACTGCTGTACCATCAAATTAGGTATCAGTACTTTGGTAAAGGATCATTCTTGCCACAAAGCAAAAACCACCTTGCTCTAAGCCACATGCTGATCGGTAGACGACGGGGCGACAGAATCTCGTCGCCCATTGAAATTTTTTGCCGTTTTACAGCTCTATGTCCATAAGGCCCTCAGTGGAGCGATAACAACAACAACAATTAAACTCAATGATATGAGCGTAACTTGAGGGTCCTTATGGTAGTGAGGCTACATCATGATGCTACAAATTTCTGGAATTTTTGGAACAAAAACACTATCAACTATAGAAAGAAGACTGTTAACTTCTGTAAAAGAACAAAAACCAGAATACACCTGTCACTGGAGAGAAAACTTTTGAATCCTGCAAGAGAAAAACGAAATAATCTTAAAATCTGAAAGGAAAGAAATAACAGTAATTCACCAGTAACTGCAATGATGAAAAGCGTTGAGTAACTAAAAAACGCGTTTCGTCGCACCCTCGTCAGTCAGTTCCATTCATACGAAGAACAAATTAACGATGTTTCACTTTGTTTATTCAAAGGAATTCATTTAGAACTTGAACGTTTCTTTAAATTTCCCTTTCTAGGTTGTACTGACGATAGCATGATCAATTCAACAAGTAAGAGAATTATATATATAATCATTTCGTTGACCGTGAATTTCCTATTCATTTGCAAGATTGTGGTTGATTAGAGCGTTCACCAATTGATTTCTTCCTACGGTTGAGTCTTAGAATCACACCTTTCACTGTTGTTAAAAGAAGTTTAGACTTCTCACAATTTTGCATATTTATCCTGGATTTTGAAGAATTACAAAATCTTAGTTGATTAAAGGGCATGTCAACTATTTTCGTGATGCAGCTACATATTGAAATCAGCATTTTCGTCCTTCATTATTCTTTGTAACAAAAGTGTACCGGTAGACTTATGACGATGAGTCCCTTGTATCCCTACAGTAAACGTTGGCTCAACAAGGACTTATCATGAAACAGTGAAAAAGCTGGCCCTATGTTCTGTATTCGATCGATCGAATCATGATCGAACGACTGCTTCGGCTCTATTCAGCAGTCAATCGTCGGAAAGAAAATGCGATAAAAACCACTTAATGAAGCAGATCCTTTAACTGGACATTCAATGGAAATTTGTCTATATTTTGAGACGTGAAATCAGTATGAATTGTGCTCAATGCTCATAGTGTTCATAATGCTCATTACTTCAAACTTTCCTGAACAAATGAAACGTGAATTTATGCCCAGCTCCGTTTTGAAATTACTCAATCAATGGCATCCTTTCACAGCTCTGTATTGATTTTAAATGCCAATGGAAACGGCGAATAATCAGAATTAGCTAACTTCAAGCAAGACTTACTTGAAATGGTTCAAAAATCGAATCAACAATGTTATTTCCTCTGAACAAAGTTACTTTGCTCTGAAAGAACCTTGGGTCGCCAGATACAATCCAAAGAGCATAATGATATTAATGATGACAATAATGATGATGATGATAATAATGGATTTCTGTACAGTTTGTGAAAGCAGCTGTTTTGAATAAACTTTTAAATACCAACTGTTTACGATGCAAAGTGGAGATAGAATGTAAAAATATAAATATTTACAAACTCAAACTCAAACTTTCATTCACAGCAATAAACTTAGTACATTGCTGTGAATACATAGTACATAATAAACTTAGTACATAAGAACCGCTAATTAGGATAAATCTACAAAATTACATATAACAAATACACAGTTCAATAAAATTTGCTGTCGGACATATGGAAAGAACTCAGAAGGAGCTATCTAGGCCATATGCCCGATTTGACGTGTAAGAAATTGTACAGATGTCTTATTTAGAATGAAAAGGAAGTTTAAAAGACTAACAATAAGAATAAGAAAATATTAGTAGGTTAGTATTATTAGTAGTGTATAATCTATAATAGTTAAATCAAAATTCTAGTAGTGCAATGTATGGTAATAAGGTTGCGTGGTAATAAGGTTTGAAAAATAGGTTAATTCGACTCTAAGAAGTAGAGTCTATAAACGCATTATCTGCAGATGTTGCAATAGCAAGTATCTCCTCGCAAACTCTTTAATCATTAGTTTGAAGTGCTTTGTATTTTTGGCAATTTTTGTCGTGTCAGGTAGCGCGTGCCACAAAATTTTTCCTCTTAATGGTAATGAATTGTTCTCACTAACTTACATATTGGTTTTGGAGCTGCAGGAGGTTATTCGTTCGTAGGCAATATTTGATATCCTTCAGTTTGAAGAACTCAGACATGAAGGATGAGAAAGCGACAAGAAGCGATAAATTCGAGGAAAAGCAACTTCGGACATTAGCTGACTTGAATTTTGTGGTTTTGTAGAGAGCTGCACACAGTGGACCTCCCAGTTCTACCAAAATGCTACAAACGGGTGCTTCAGTGTTTCCCATCAAACTTGTACAGTTGGTTCCACACAGAAGTACAACACAACTAACTGGAAAACGGTTAAAGTGACATGCCCTCCTATAAAGCCAACTAAAAAGCCAACTGCGAACAAAACAGGTGAGTACCATATTTCCTCCATTAAGCGTCCCCCTGGATAAATTGACCCCAGAATAATCACCCCGCATATCACTACATTAACAAAAGTAAGGGAGGTGTCAGGTGGTTGAAATTGCATGCGATGTTATAAGGAAGTAACGCCCTCAGATTTGTAAGATTTCAAAGATTTTAGTTAGCCTCTTTGTTGTGATTAAACTTGTCAATAAGACCTCCGAAAAGCGACCATTTGTCCAGGGCGCTTAACAGAGGAAATACGGTACCTTTTTATCCTTGTCTTGGTTTACTTCAAGAAACCAAGGTCTATGTTTGAATGATAATCAGGTAACAACGATTTCAAATGTGTAAAACTGTGTTGAATTTCTTTCGCCTGATCACAAATACAGCTGATACCAGGGTAAAGGTAGACTTGTTGCCTTTGATTTGAAAAGATCTAGATTCATTAAACTGGCAAGGATTACCACAGGGAAACGAGAGTGTCAAGTATTCAGTCTAAGACAGTAGTTTGTTCTGAGTTTCTTTCTGTGTGTTGCTTTTATGATGGCATGACCACAAAACATTTCTATATGCAGTTTAAGAATCATTTGCAGCGTAACATTCTCGAGAACTCAAGAAAAATCATGGAAGACACCTTAACTTTGTTATTCACAGAAATTTCGAGTCACATGAAAGGGCATATCTTTGATTAACTGCAGAATCCCAAATTATTCTGTTGTGCTGTGTAGCGCAGTGGTACAGCATTGCGAAAATGTTCTTCTTCTGACGAAAGACGAGATCTTCTTGCTGGATCTTTTGCCTCATTACGATCATTTGCGTGTTACAAGCCTGTCAAATCAGGTCCATTTTATAATATGGTGACAAGGCCTTCCTAGTGACGTTGGTAGCAATGTGCTCCAGCCAAATCTGCATATCATGCATAAACTTGTTGGTTTTTATCAAGATCAGCGGGCAATCTTTATTCCCCTTTATTTTGTACGCTGCGCAACTATCAAGTTTCCATTCCCCCCCCTAGTTCTTTCGATGTATTAGTTATGTGTAGTTTACTCTAGGTAGTTTTACTTTCCTATGTAACGGCTATGGAATAGTCGTAGTATTGGCTCAGTGTGCTCAACCGGAACATAGACGAACTTGGTAACGATGGATACTCTTGAAACAAATCAAATGTCAGAGAATATGACATTTCATAACGGCCTGCTGGAAACTTGAAATGAAGGAAAGTTTGCATGATGATGATACATCCAGTCAATTCTGTTTAAGAATTTCGTTCATGATATATCGAGTGAGTTTGCTTTTTGTTTATTTGTCTCCTGCGAAGGCACCGCTTTAACCTAAGCGCGTCAACTACATGACGAAGCCCTGGGCCATTACGCCACTCAGGCACTATGGCGCCTTCGCAGGAGACACAGAGTTTTCAATCGATTGGGCATCGATTTTAATTAGTTTACATGTACGGTTTGTATATAGCAGACTAGAGTATATATAGTCGATGTAAAATAAATGTACAAAAGAACACAGTCCATAGAGACTGACAGAAATCTCTCTCGTTGTATCAGGAACGACATAACGAAAAGGGAGATTCTCAATTTATATCATTTTTGTCATTTCAAGTTTCCTACAGCCCATGATTGTATATGGTGTTTTGCAATAATGGAGATTCAGTATATGAATGGACAGCATTTGAGTGAATAATTTAAAGTGAATAACTGTAATTTTTCATACCCAGGTTGCACTACTCCGTGGGTTAACAAAACAGATATATACCGAACGGAAAAGAATATTTGCATCCGGATGCGTTATAGAAAATGCGTAATTGGTACCTTGGAGAGCCACCAAATAACCGAATGGAGTGAGGTTGAATCAGAGTGCCCTGTACTAAGTCAGAGCACCAAACCACCACCACGATCTACAAAAATAGGTACACATCCAATAAAATTCCAATTGAATTTTAATGACTTTTTGCCAATTAGTTCAGCTGATTTTCAAGTGAAGAAGAAGTACTTAGCATCTATTTCATAAAGAGCATAAGTTAGTCCATAACAATTGGATGCAGCACGGGGGGGGGGGGGGTTCTCAGCTAGATTTCGGGTAGGGGTGTGCCGCCCACAGTTTCAAAATGGAACCGTTGGCTAGACCAATTTTTATGAAAATGATACCCTTGGCTAGACTAATTTCTCCATTAAAAGTGCTCTGAAAGGGCGTTTTCTAGACAAAACTTACCAAATTTTCGCATTCTCAGGACTGAATTTTTTTTAGAATTTGCTCTTGCTACAGAAATTACCGAACTGTTACAGTTCTTTGACCAAAATTGGCAAAAAGCATACCCTTGCCTAGACTAAACTCGACTAAAATTGCCAAAAAGTATACCCTTGGCTAGACTAGAAGCCCAAAAAAGTATACCCTTCTGGGCGGCACATCCCCAGGTACCTTTACTATGGAAGACGGAAGAACCCCCCTCCCCCCTCCCGTGGGATGCAGTCATAGTTATAGTACTAGTTCAGGTGCACATCCAATGAAATTCCAATTGCATTGTAACGATTTGTTTACTCTTTAGTATATCATCCAGCTTCTACTCTACCAAAGGCAATAGTTAGGTGAGAAAATCTTGACGCAGTCAAAGTTTTAGTTATAGTCTTAGCCTTCGTAGTGGCACATAGTTTCAGGGCACATTGAATGATCCTTGACAATGTCAAAAAGCATGGGCGAACATCCGTTATGTAGGGACCTTCGGTAAACTCTTTTCCGCAGTAATTTACTCCTACAATGAGTGATGTTTCGCAACACCTACAGCATTTACCGAATTTTCAACAACTTCTAGTCCTCTGTGGTCCAGTCTTCTTGCTGAACTTTCAAAGGATGCAGTGGGGAAATGTTTGTTGCAAAGTTGAGATTAGGACCATATTTGGACTCTCAGACTCGCATGGATCCCAAGGAGTATAGGTCTCGTTGTTAACGTTAAATTAGAAAACTGAGAACAAGACCAAATTGCTTTTTTCAACAGAACTTTTTATCAAGCCATGTTATAAAAGATCTAAAGGTATATCTTCATTTTATATCCAAAAACAAATTTTCTGACCTTACATCTTTCAGTCCACCTTTTCATTTTGATCTTCCCATGGCTAGCAGTTTTTCACACTGCTTGTTCTCAACAATTTTTTCTATAGTATCAAGCAACTGTACAACGTCAAGGCCTTCGACCGGACGGTCTACAACTGCTTCAAATACAACGTCAATGCCCTCCTCTTCAGCTGGTTCAAATAATGTCATTGGTAGGTAATTTCTCCAAAGCTCTGGCAACACGAGTAAATATTGTTTGCCAAATATTTGAGA
Source organism: Aurelia sp. 3 sensu Dawson et al. (2005) (assembly GCA_964020215.1). NCBI lineage: Eukaryota > Metazoa > Cnidaria > Scyphozoa > Semaeostomeae > Ulmaridae > Aurelia > Aurelia sp. 3 sensu Dawson et al. (2005). The sequence continues at coordinate 18,129,555 of OZ026578.1, forward strand.
TTATCTTTGCCATGGAATTTTGGATACGGTAGTTATGGTTCAGCATATATGCTCTGCGTAGGAAAATGTATGTTTTTTTGCGGAGGAGGCTTCAAAGTCCATAATAATTTTTCTTCCGCAAGAGAACACAGAGGCTGCAATGAAGCCAAATAATGTTTGATCGTTTTCCCAGGGCGTAAAGAGCAAAAATCACCAGTTTCGAGACGCTTCAAGAGCTATAAGGATGCCGAGTTACCATTGTTACGAAGTTCGCCTATGTTGCTTGCCGGTTTAGTTGAATGTTAAGCCTGGTTTTCACATAGTCATGCTGATACACGATTGATAGTAAACGTGACTTACGACTTAAGGCCGTCCTCTTTCACTCATTGAATTGAATCTATGGTTTTTACCATCTAGTTGTAGTCGTAGTTGTAGTCGTAGCTGTAGCTGTAGCGACGTATCAGTCCAGGGGCGAGACAACACGAAAATAGTGGGTCGAACTGGAAGCTACGAATAAAAAATTTAAGCCTGGTTTCTACATGATGTGCCTGGGCATGACGTGGCTCTCCCATGTACAAACGCAATACAAGTGAAGCCTTTGCTGCAAATTACGCAAAGCCTTTGCAGAAATTTGGATAACTGACATTTCACTAGGGCACTTGGAATTTTTTATCAAATCTTAAAAACGAAGTTTGTAACAACGAAGTAAACTTTGACTGGTGTGCATAGAAGCATCTGAAGCAACGTCTTGTGTCTACCAAAGCTCTTGAAGCGTCTCGTGCCGCTGCCCAAAGTAGACTGACATCTGGCCAAGTAAGACAACAGGGAGACTAGGAATGATTAGAGACTTTGTCTCAAAATAGAGCTGCGTAGAGCTGCGACGGAACAGCGAAGAACAGAGCTGCAAATAGCCGAGTTAACTCACCTTATATGAAAGCATATCTCTTTCTGTTCGATTTGCTGGATAAGTCATGTAGCCAATCTGTCGGTCTTCGTACAAGCAGGCTCTTGGGCCTTCAGATGCTTCTATGCACACCAGTCCATGTTTACTTCGTTTGTTACAAACTTCGTTTTAAGATTTGATAAAAAAATTTCCAATCGTCTAAGTGCCCCAGTTATCCAAATTTCTGCAAAGGGTTTGCGTAATTTGCGGCAAAGGTTTCACTTGTGATGCGTTTGTACATGGGAGATCCACGTCATGTCCGGGCACAGATTTCTATGCATTTTTGCGTTAGGGGGATTATTGTGGCACAATCTGCCATAACTACTCAGATGGGGTGTTTTAACTGCGTGTGGTAAGATGCACAACTATTTTATAGTGTTATAACATAAGAATACCAGCTAGCATGAGTAAATGTTTTACATTATTGCAAAAATCACCAACATTCGATCACAAGTACAATCTTCAAATGTTTTATAAGGCGAATAGTCGAATGTCAAAATGCCTGATTTTGAGAAAATTTAACAACAGCAAACAGATTTTCTCTAAATTAGGGCTGTTATTCAAGGATTTTAATGCGTGTTAAAAAGCATGTTTCAAAATAACGTTTTCGAAATGTTGTCAGTGAACATGAATACTGTGCTTCTTTTAAGAGCGTGATTATAACCAGCACGCGGCAAAACTAAATTAGCATGGTAACATGGGCAGTTCCGACACTATTGTTGTGCTTTCTAAACTAACAAAGAAACAATAATGATTCAATACTCACTCCAGGCAAGCAACGTTTGTATTCCGTTCCAATATCGTGCTTTGGTTAGGCCCTTTGGTTTCAAAGTCTGAATCCCAACTGCAACAACAGTTCGCCTCTCTAGCCATGGTCTAGCTTACCCTAAGGAACTGCCCTCGCAGTAGTGTTTTTTCATTAGTTTAGAAAGCACAACAATAGTGTCCGAACTGCCCATGATGATAGTAAGGGGAGACCCGAGAGTAGTTGAACCAAGGTAAAATTGTAACACAGGCAGTTGATCAGCCGCTGTTAACGTAAAGAAGAGCCAAGCTGGGGAAATTTGGGTGACCTTAAAGTTTTGCTTACCAGCCATTGTGTGAATGAACTGTTTCTCATTACCTACCATTTTAAACAGTAGCTTTAGTCATTGGTGTTACTATTCTGTAAGATGGTAATCATACTATCTAGGCCCAAAAGTAGATATTTGGATTTCTGAAAATGCGGGCTGCCTTTAGTCGCTAGTCAGACAATCATTGCCGTTGGAAGTCATTAGATATTAGCAAAATCAATGTAGTTGTTTTAGTATAGTCATTTCAGCTACCTAGGTTAGGTCAACCAGTTTAAACCAGTCTACCAGTCTACCAGTTTCAGCTACCAGTTTAAATGTTAACACAAAGTTGGTCATCAGTTAGCTGCTTTTAGCTGTCCAAAGCGGTCTCGGTTTCGTCTCGATCGGCGGTGAGCTGCGAAAGTGGACCGTCTCGATACGAGACTTGGGGCAAATCGGAAGCGCCTTATACACCCTCATTTTGTTTCAAAGGACGAGTCCTGGTGGGATTGGTTTGATTAATAATGCTACAAAACAAACTTACCAACTGCTGACGCGAATTATGAAATTCTTACCAAATTTGTAACAGTTAAACATTCTGCGAATTTAGGCCAAACATTGTCGCCACTTTTTCATCAAAACTCGATTTGAGAGGCAAGAAAGCACATCAATCATGTACCAAAACCCGGACTTGTCCTTTAAAAGCGTTACTTCGTTGGTCTGCATTTATAAACTGAGTGCAAATGTTTCAGTAAAATATTACTGCAAGGCGTTTTTGGAAGCAATGTAGCCCCACTGAAGCTAACAAATGTTTGCAGAATCGTTACTCCATGCAATCTCGGGGCAAGTTGCAACAGTAAAAAGATGTCTTAAAAACAAATTACTTTTTGATATAATAGCTATCTTTTCCACCTTACTCTCATTTTTTCTAAAATTCCATGATTGCAGTGATAAAACTGTGCTTTTTAATATATAGTCTCTTCTTTTTAATATATAGTCTGTTGTGAAGATTGGAAAGTTCTCTTTTCAGAACGATATTTGTTGAAATAACTCAAAACTTGCAGACAACACTTATGAAAATGTTCTTATGGTTTGATCGCCCATTTGTCCATTATGATCGTTTTGGTTTGTAAATTCAAAGGTTTGGAGAAAGTTATCTTCTTCCAAGAAGTGTTACAACTAATCTCGGTCTCCCCCATAATGATAAATGTTGGTGATTTTCAAACATGTGAATCCCTAGACTGAATACCTGAGTCTCTTGTTTGCCTGTGCTCTGCGACTTGATGTCGCTTCGGTCAACAGAGACTCAAAATATTAATGGGCAAAGAAAGGACCCTGTTTAGGCCCTTGTACACTCCACTAATTCCACGTGTGATTCACAGCGACTCAAAAGTGATTCAAAAGTGCTTCAATCAATCGTTTGAATAGTACAAAACTTATGGATGTTAGGTTTTCATTATTAACCGTACCGGATGCGCCAAGAAAAGTTTACGCGTTCGGCGAGCTGTGGAATAGAAAGTATGTGACCGACAGTCAAACTGAAATGGTAATCTATTAGTCAAAGGTCAACTTAGATGAGAAAATTTTGTTTGGTAATATCCCTTAACCTATAGAACCAAAAATTAGAAAAATGCTGGTGAAGGGCAAAAATTCCACATTCCATTCTGCTTCATAATTTACCTTCTATTGAAATTCGAATTCTGTATTTCAAACTGACAATGGCAACTTCAATGCCTCATAGATCATGTACCAGATTGGAACGTGGAATTCTCGATTCTCATACAGACCCCTTCCAGGGATTTTTCTTACCAAACAAAATTTTTTCATCTCAACTAACCTTTGACTAATAGATTAACACTTTAGTTTTGAATATAAGTCACATACTTTTTATTCCATAGCCCGTCAAACGCGTGAATTATTTTTGACTCACCTGGTATTTCGAATTGGTTTTTGCTACATCTCGTTTCTGCGACTTGACAGCCTTGACAGCTAAGACTGCGTTCACACGATGCCGGCACATTTTGAAAACGATGAAAAATGTGACGATAGCAAAATTTGAGCTAGCGTTCACACGATGCCGGAACAATTTGAAAACGGTTGGAAATTTGCCGGTAAAAAGCTCGTTGCAAGACTGTGATGCCAAATAAGTGTACCTAAACCCTAAGAATCGTTCAGTCTCGTTCCAAAAGCGTCTGAAAATGTTCTATATCATTTTAAAGTGTTTACACGATGCCGTTTCCAAAATGTGCCGATTAGAGTTCCGTTTTCAAAATCTACCGTTTTCAAAATCTGCCGGCAAAAAATGTGCCGTTTTCGTGTGAACAGGAGGCCTATCCGTCACATTTTTTGCCGTTTTCAAAATGTGCCGGCATCGTGTGAACGCAGTCTAAGATTGGGCATAAGCAGGGTCACTTTATACTCTTTTATTATGTGTCCTTGCTGAGCGAAATTCACCGCAGGGATGCAACAGACTTAGGTAATCAGTCTACTAACTCCTTTGGAGATAGTTGGTACTTTAATGTTCATTCTTTATTTAATTTCTAGCAAAAAGTAAAGCAGCAAAGGCACTTCCAGTGGTAGCAACATATGTCATACCAATCGCCGCTGCAGTTATCGGAGCGCTAATTGGCATTGTTGCTTCTGTATGTTACATGAGGCGTCGCAACAGAAATGCTGCACGAACACATTCTACTGACAGCAGTGAAACAGGTAGAATTATGACAATAGAGACCCCTCGTTGCCTTTGTGAAGTGAGGTAAAAGCTCTGTTAAGTCCCCAGGGGGGCTTTTTTAATTCTTTAATCCTTTTGGGTCTTTCTGCACGACCTTAGCGACCTAAACGACCTAGTATGAATCAAGCTTAAATACTTTATAATGTTGTAGTACTAATATATGCTTTTCCTCCTCCCGCAGAAAGCGATGCAAGAAATGGACACACCAACCATTCATACGAAATGGAAGGAATCAAAAATCAGCCACCACGACCTTTGAAGAAAAAACCGTAAAATCGTACTGCCTTATACATGATAAGTTAAAACTTCTCGTGACGTTTGAAGCAATAGTGTTCACTGAAAAGCACATAAACAAACGTTGCATTTGATAAGTGATATTTTGAATTAGATATACAATTAGGCCTAATCGCCTAAAGTTTGTTTTACCCATTTCAAGTCATGTGACAATACTCTTGGGAAGTTTTAGCATTATGCTACTTTTTGCACTCCTGGCATAACTTTACATGGGACGAATCACGTAAGAGAAACCAAAAGACGTTTTATGAAGAGGTTGATCTTATGACTTGGAATTGGCGTAAACAAACCCATAGCCGACTTTGTCTATTGACCTGGCTCTCAAACATTTATGCCCTTTTTGGTTCAGCCGGTTTTGCAATCCCCTGAAACGGGGGGAGGGGGGGTAACTCCCCGGGGGGGTTACTCCCATACTTGACTTGACGGGATGTGCCGCTCAACAGGGTGTCCTTTTACGGTAAAAATTATGCGACAGGGTGTCCTTTTCTGATAAAAATTATGCGACAGGGTATTACAATTGATAAGAAAATTATGCGACAGGGTATCATGTGGAAGGAATTTTTTTAGATTTCTCTTGAAACAATGGATTTTGGCAAAATTTTTATGCGACAGGGTATACTTTTGGGCCATTTTTTTATGCGACAGGGTACAGGGTGTGGAGAGCTTTGCCACACACCCCCGTCATTTCCCTAGTCAAGTACCCCCCCCCCGGGGGTAACTCCCATTGGAGTCCTAGTACAAATGTGCCTGCCCGGGTTATGGGTTAGTTTGCGATATTTTTCTCTGGTTATGAGTTTGCTTAGTGAAGATTTGCCGAAGTTAGTTTACAATTTCTAAATAAACAAGGATACCATACACTAAGTTCGTGTCAACTGAAGTCAGTGTATTCCTTGTGTAACCCCAGATCTGTAGCAGTATTTTGAAGGAAATAGCCCTACTAATGGTACAAGAAAACGCCCTGGTTCGGGTTATGTTTTCAAAACCTTGCCCTGGGTATGGGTCCACCTTCTTGATTCTCACAGGTGCATGTATAGCAGGCCCCCCTATGGAAGTTACTTCCCCCTCGTTTGAAACTTTTTAATCATGCGGCCCCGATGAAAAATCTCCCACCACATACCCAGTCAAATAGCAGCCAATCCATGCGAAGTCGTTCAAAATAGAAATATTTCATACCGAGAACCAAGACGTATTTATTCAGTATCCGTTGGGCACTACTGGGGATCTATTACCAAAGAAGGTGCTTTTCAAGATTTTTGCAAGGATCTTGGTAGCCTGCTGCCTGCAGTCTTTCTTTGTGTAGATTGAAAACAATTTTACAAAAGGTTCTTTCTTTTAGTATTACATAAGAAAGAATGCACTCAGGCAAGGGTCTTGGCTTTTTAGAATTGGTATATACAAGGTCCTTACCTTCTTGGAACTCCATGTTTTTGTTTGAGACGGTATCTCATTTCTCAGGTAACAAGTCCATCCCCCCCCCCCCCCGGAGAATAGTTTTTAGTGCAAGTTTTAGCACTACGTTATTGATCGAATGAAGATCATAACGATCTCGACTTTATGATTAATTAGCCTTAGTCATCAGATGAAAGTAAGGAATTGATATATGGTACCGGGTGAGTCAGAAAAAATGCGGGGAGTTCGGTGGACTATGAAGTCACATTTAGCCACTCGATCATCGAGAGTTAAAATTTTCCATGCAGTCAAGAATCTGACTTAGATCAACCTTTCCCCATCAAAATGCCGAAATGGGTTACTTGATGCATTTTTTTGAAAGATTTTCCTCACAAGTTCTTCTATGGGAGTCTTGCAAACTGATAAAATCTCTAACCAAGCGCCTTCAACATTTCAGCCTTAGTTGCAGGTGCACATGGTTATCGGGGGATACTGAAATAGTTAAGCCTGGCTCTGAGCAAGACGCACGCATTATTTATGTCTTTCAACATATTCTCCACGCAGGTCAAGTTATGATAAGGATAATACCCCGTGTGCCTGTTACTGTTACCAGGATAAAATGCGGAAGGGGCTTAATTAAAGATTTTTTCTACCACACATACAATACCTTAACTGCAACTAAACTATGTAAACCCTCCATGCAAAAGATTTCACCAGTTTGCAAGACTCCCATACAAGGTCTTACGAAGAAAACTTTTTTTAAGCCACGTATCAAATGACCGATTTCGATGGGTATTTCACCTGCACAGAAAATTAAGTTCACGACAATCGGGTGGCTAAATGAGATGCCACAGTCCGCCAAACACTCCACATTTTTTCTGACTCACCGGATATATATTTCAGATAGTTTATTAAATTGGTATATGTACGTTAAATATATTTTATGATGTTGACCGTAGTAAATTTATTGATAGAAAGCAAGGGATTGGGAAGGATAGATGATAGGCCTTTTTCCGTAGTGATTTATAAATGTTGCCACGGAGGTGTAAATTTTGTTGATTTTAACCGAATTTGTTGAAATTATTAGAATAAATATGTTGACTAGATAGTTTATAAATAGATAAATTATGTAAATTTTCAGTATTTTGTAAGCTTGTTGATATCAGATATCTTTATCAGTTGAACATGGTTTTGTGCTGAAATATAATAGAAGATTAATATATTGAACTCAAATCATGAACACACGGGTGATTTTTATCTCTATATCTTTGTGAATGCGAAAAGTGTCCTCCCTCCGAAGAAGCTTTTCTATTTAGGCTTTGCAATTTTTTGGCTACTCACCTAAGTACCCTAAGGTAGATTGTATCCTCTTTGTAGAACTAATCATTTTTGTAGAACTTCTGTAGAATTAATTTTCTCAAAAATACGTAATAACTCAATGCAAGAAAGAGCAACTCAACCCATATATTTCGCTCCCTGCACCTCCAAGCTCCCAAGGTTCCGTATCGTTCCTCGCACCTCCTGCTCATCACATCTCCATTGCACATCTCTTGCCCAGACCTCCTCATGCTGACTCAGGAACTTTCAACATGGCGGCCGCAATGATACAAGATTCTGTTCAAGAAGATACAGGTTTCTCCTTTGAAAATTGCCGCAGGTTTGAAATATAGCTTTCTTGTATCTAGGATAACTTATAGAAATCCACACAGATCAGTTAGTTTGTTTTCCTAGACCTGCATTACTGGGTTCTATGCGAAACTGGATAAACTCTGGATTACAATCATCATTCATCATATCTATAATTTTAGGTTATGCCATTCATTTCTCCTTTTTGGTGATGGTGTCATGGTGTTTTATTCAATTCAAAGATTTTAGTTCACAGACAGAGACTGCATGGGAAGACATTTTCCCATCATTTTTTTTGGTGTGAAAATCTGATTGATGCAAATAGACAGTAGGTCAGAGGATACACCACCACTGTTAGCTATTCCAAAGAGAAAATTGAAGTATTTTCAATCTCAATAAAACATATGGCAATAGAAGGAGCTTGAAAAGAGGATTCCAAATATGTATACACTTGTTTACCTTGAACTTGTGGTTTTTGAACTATCATGAAATTTCATTTCAGTTGTAAACAAATTTGAACAGATTTCACATTATAATTTCCCATTGAGAATTCGAATTCGCGGCACGCCTGAAGCCGCAAAATCATCGAATACAAAGCAACAACAAATGGCGTTTTTCTTGCCTAGGCCTTTGGAGCTCCAAGATGAATCGTAAATTTGGTGATGGTCTCGATTCTTGAATTCAATTAAAAATATCATAAAAACACAAAGGAAGGCCTAAAGTTTCAATATATGATACCGCGTCACGAGAAAGTCAGCTTCTTTGACATTTACCAGGGCTTTGAACTCTTCAGCTGGATCGGATTGCCGGATACCTTAACTTTTCGAAAAACGCAGGTAGCCAGTTGGACCGAGCAGTGTTTGGACCACATTCTGTCCAAATCTGTTCTCATTCTGGCATCCGGGACCATTGCCAAAGTTTTGTTTTTTGCGAGCCATCCCGACATTTTGCCGTCCAAACAAGAATCGAACCGGAGATCCACAATGAGTCAGCGCTTGTTTGAGATTGAGGCCTATACAAAATGGTAGATCTGATTGCACAATTAAGAAGAGCTGAGAAAGATCTATTCAACGGTGAAAACTGGGCCGCTATACCTCAAAGGAAAGCGAAGTTATGGAAGTTTGAAAACATTAGAACTTTAGCAGTTGCGGACACGCATGAGGAAGTTATGCGGTATGTTTGGAATAGCTACCACTGTGCCACAACACCTTCGAAGGTCTTGTGAATTCACAAGAGTCTCAAGGTCACAGACATTTCCGTGGAGGACCTTGGTGCTTGTGGGCCTTTCCATCTGGTGTGCAGAGTATGGCAATTGCACACCGGAGAATTCAATAGGGTATTCAAAAAAGACAATAGAGAACAAAAGAAACTTCTCGCTGCACACCGGAGATCTCGTCGAAAAGTGCCATACTCTGCAGACTGGTTTTCCATGATGGAACTGTTCGTTGAAACCTCTGCAAAAGACCACGGAAATCTCCACAAACATTTTAAACTACAGGCATTCAGTTTTTCTTTTTCTACACAACATTAACAGAATTAAGAGTGTTTACATGATGCTGTTGTGACAAGTGAAGTGGAGTGAAAAACACATTCATAAGTGTGATTTGATACCAGCAAGAAAATAATCACAAATAATAACATAACATCAAACCTATGGATAGACTCCCCAAACCATGGTAATGTCCATGACACAAAATAATTTTGGAAGTACCACAGGTAGTCACAAACTAGCCTTTAAACATGCTATGAAAATTTCCATGGGTTTGAGAACCTCCCTTGAAGCTCATTCTAGGTTAATTTAATTCAACAGGTCTATTGTTCTTTTCCTTGTGACTTTTTATTGCCATAATGTTAGGCATTGATCTGCATGGCATGCACCCTTGGGTCTGCTCCTGATAATAAGCAGCCTCTTTGATGCAACATCATCTTTTGGATAAATTATTGATAAGTTCTTTTCATGTTTTGCATTGTTTTGCAGAAATGAGTTTCTGATGAATCAATGCAGTTCCAACAGCAGCTATTTTCCTAAAGCAAAGAAGACAGGGACAACCATAGCAGGAATCATATTCAAGGATGGTGTTGTACTTGGAGCAGATACCAGAGCAACAGAGGTGAAACTTCCTTGTTTCTTATACAGTATTTGTCCAAGAAGATTTGTTTTTTATGGTCAAACAGGGGAAAACTGTACATTTTTTACAAATTTCCCATCCCTCTTCCCTATGATCTGCATTTTTAAATTTACAACTGTGGACTTATTGCTCATTTCAAAATTTTGTAAGTGAAGAATGATGCACAATTTTTCATCTTGTCAAGGAGAAAAAGGCCTCACCTCTGTCAAACAAATTTACGCCCTAGGAAGTACGAAAATGGTTTTGTTTTCTTTTTGCAAATGTGGTCAGTACTTGTATCAGCATGTTAATTTGACAAAAAATGAGTTAGCCTCCACAAATACAATAAACCATTTAGTAATTTTCCACTAAGTTTGTGCATGAATGAAAGCTTATGAAATTAAGGTCACTGGCGATAAGCGCTAATGAAAGGAAACATGAAAGCACAGTCACAGACATGATAAAATCAGCAAAACAGTTTTCTCCTCAGCTTTGAAAATCCAGAGAGCAGTAGCTTTTCAAATGGGTCTTCTTTACTCATCCACTTCGCTTTTAAAAATAAATTTTCAATTGTTCCTCCTTGAATATGCATTTGCCAACAACAGGACTTAGCACTGTAACTCTGAAAATTTTTGAATTTTTTGCTTTACAGGATACTGTTGTTGCAGATAAAAACTGTGCAAAGATCCACTATATTGCTCCAAATATTTAGTAAGTATTCTTTGATATCTTCACCTGATATAATCACCATTCCCAGCACCTTTTCTCTATTTTATATCAAGGCAAAATGAAGGTCATCTACTTTATGCTAGATCAACTTTATGATATAGCAGTGCATTAATTAAAAGGGAGTATTAAAGTGTTTCACACTTTCTACTTTAATAGCTAACAGTGTATTAATTTTAAAAGGAATATTGAAGTGTTTCATATATTCTACTTTAATTGCTAGCAAACCATTCAGTTGTCAAGTTCCTTTGGTTCCATATTTCTTGTTTCTATGGTACAGGCTTTAGATGTGTTAAGATCCAAGAATTCTGATTTGTTTTAATTCATTGATTGACAAGCTTTCAAACATTTGACCCTTTGGCATAGTGGCCACGGCATATACAATAATAGGCAATGATGCAAAAGATAACAGCAAGGAACTTTTACCAAGATGCATTGTGTCCTTGAATCAATATCCTATAGATTCATTATTTGTTATTCAAACGCAATGCATCTTTGTATGAATTTCCTCACTGTCATCTTTGGAGTATTCGTCTATTGAATTCAGATCATTTATGAATGTTACAGCATTTTTTGCAAATGATCATCCAATTTCATATGAAGTTACAATTATAGATTGTTTTCAATTTATTTTGAGTGGGCTTGTCAGGATTTCTAGCTACTGAAAGTTAATTTAGGCCCACTGTGCATGCCGCATCCAGGCATGGGACCCCTAGTTTAATGTCCCTTCCGAAGGACGACAAGGTGAGTTGTGAGTTCAGGCCTCCAAGGTCACCCATCCGGACTTTGACCTCACTTTACCAAGCTTAACTTCAGTCACCTGGCGAAGACTATATAAGCCACTTGGCCACTCACCCCATGATAGTGATATGTTATCACTGATGGAAAAAGCTCAAAGCAAAGTTATTAGGCAGAAAGCGATATGTGCAGTCTTTGTTATTTGCCTGTGATTCTTAGTGAATTACATTACAGGCTTGTGTTTATTAAAACCATTTTCAATGCCAAAGATAACCAAACAATTGCTTTTATATTCAGACATATGTGTAGTTTTTCATACCACTCAAAAAGGTTCTTATCATAGTGTGAATGATTCTTGAAAATCCTTACAAATTCTTGAGAATTCTTGTCAGACCATTGCAATAAAATTTCATATTCCTGTAGCTGTTGTGGAGCTGGAACAGCTGCAGATACTGAATATACAACCAAGTTGATTTCTGCAAATGTTGGACTGCATACATTAAATACAGGCCGGCAGGTTGGTATCTCTTCTTTTATAAGTAAAGATATGTTAACTCGGAAATGTTCTTAAAGCTGTTATCTATCTTAAGTATATATTCATATGTATATACATGAAAGTGTGACTTTAAATTCAATTCAATTTTATTCATAGAAATACAACCTAATACAAAGCTATTAGTAAAAAGTGTATTTTATACGACCCAGGAGAAGCATTTTCTTACCAAACCTAAGCTGCTAACTAAAAACAACAAAATGAAACTATGAGTCTAATGGAAATAGTGCTAGTACAATGTAACTATTTCAGGAAGTAGCAGAGATAATAGGATATATATAGGCTGAATAATGTGTGTTAAAGGCCTTCTTCAGATTCCCAAACAGCTTTGCCAACTACCATTGGCTGTTTGCACTCTTTAAAAGCCACAAGATCACACTAAAGTATTCATTTTATATGATAAAACAATGTGTTAATTTGATCCAGCTTCTAAGTTTAATTCATTCAAAGCGCATTTTGAATGTGGTGCTTTGAATTTCTCTGCATTAGCTTTTCCAGATCCCCCCATTTTACATATAATTGCTTCATGCAGCATTGATATTTGTGCACAGTCTCATCAGCATGATAAAATGTCATTTATTTCAAAATGTTCTTCACACAATTATTTTCATTTCTACAGGCCCGCGTTTTAACAGCTGCAACTATGCTAAAACACATGCTTTACAGGTTTGTATAAGTATTTCTGCAAAGATATCTAGTAGGGTAGGAGGTAATTTAATGCAAGGCAAATACATCTATTTAATTGCTAAGAACAATTGAATGACCACTAAGGCTAACATTTATTGTATTATTGTATGGCTGAAGCACAAAGGACTGACATATGCAAAAGAAGAACAGTGTCCTAAGGGCCAACATAGTGGGCAGAACATTTTTTATTTTATTCATTTATCTTCAAAACAAACTGCTAATGAACATGTAAAAATAGATGAAACATGGTTATCATGAAACTCCACCAAATTACCATATATCTAAGGGCTCTGTGCAGTAAAATGACAAGAATTCATTACAATGTGATGAGAATTCTTGAGCCATGTGAAAGTCTGTCAGTATTTCTAAACAAGAACTCTTAGGCAAGAAAACCATACAGTATAAATGTGCACAAGGCATGAAATTTACTGGTTTGTGAAAATGCTGACATTTGTTAGGTGTGGTTTTCCTCTGTTAATTGTTAGGTATCATGGACATGTTAGTGCAGCTCTTGTTCTTGGTGGTGTAGATCTTACTGGACCAAGCCTATACATGATTCATCCCCATGGCAGTACAGCCAAGTTGCCTTTTGTCACTATGGGTGAGTTATTTCATGCTGTCTTGCTCACAACAAAATTGCGACCCTCAGATATAAATTTGTGATAGCAAATTGAAATGGTCTCTCTTTATTTATAGATAAACAATACATTGCTGCCATACACCAGTTAATAATAACCATCTAACTGTTTTAACTTATTTGAGGACTTTACTTGAACTTGTTTTTCTCTTATTGTATATACGTTAATTGGCAACAATATGAGTTCCTCCATATTTTTTTCAAAATCTTTTCAAAAGTTAGTTGTTTCGTTTTGTAGAGACATGTAACATATTTTGTACTTATACATTACTTAACATCTATGATTTGGGCATAGGTATAGTTATATATATATATATTTTATCACAAGGACTTATGTCATATGTCATGTTCTTTGATAATAGAACACACAGACCGCACAACTGATTAAACTATGTATATTTTTGCCTACACAGGTTCTGGCTCACTTGCTGCAATGGCTGTTTTTGAGAGTAGATTCAAGCCTGATATGGAGGTATGTCGCTATAAGAAATGAAAGAGCCAAAATTTTAACTAGATGACTCTAATCTTCATAGATGAACACAAAAAGTGCAGTATTGATGTTATCCTGTTAGTATGTTAATACTGCTAATACTGCTTATGTTGCTAACATTAATGTTTCAAGAATTCTACAGAATTGGAAATTGACATACAGTAGGTCTACTGCCTGCTTGAACTGTTTCCAAACTTGAAAAATTACCTTTCGAGGTTATCATAGCCAATTCTTATCATTCAGAGTCGAAGTTTATTGCCATCCGAGATTTTTCCGAGATCTGAGATGCTTCTTTAGGGAAGAGCATGCATAGTCATCAAGTGCACCTGGTAAATCCAAATGTATTTAGGTTTGAATTGGAGTTAGCTCTCAAAGCATTTCTCACATTCCTGTAAACTGATAATGCCTGTGTAACTTCTATCAACTTATAGGGTCTGTTTCATCCACTATTCCTTGCACATACGGTCTGTTCATGGGTCTTTGTTGTTGCCATGTTGTTGCTTTGGTGGCCCATGAACATCGCAACAACAAAGGCCAACCAAGAGACGGCATCTGCAATGCATGATGGATGAAATATGCCCTTTAATTAAGAAATTTTTAGTTTGTCCAAACCGGTTGTATTGCTATCATCACAAGTGATACCATGAAGGTAGTTCATTCAAATTTCTTCAAAACAGGATTAAAATCTTTCACAAAATTTAAAAGCAATTAGCTGCAGTAATAATCAAACTCGAATTTAGCTGATTTAATATCTCTTTCTAGTCGCCAAACGTTTACCAAGTATATAAAACGGCAGCTACATAATCTTATCCATTTGGGACTGTCATTCATCTATTTTTGTGTATTTTCCACTATCACGAGCCAGGATTGCTAGCAGATTTATAGAAATCTGAAAAATGTTTTGACTGCTACAGGCTTCAAAACGTCTATTCATCTCTTTGCTACTCACCGGTATATTTTCTGTGAAGTTTCTTGTTAAGCATTGGCAGGACTTTAAAATGATCAACATCAACACCAACGAAAATTCGTCTGCTCCTCTATGTAATTTACTTTAATGATGTAGTTGTACAACTGGTAAGCACTATCGATTTAATTTATGACTCTTTAATTTTGTGGCATAAAACTACCGTATGTATTTGCTTGTCCATTTCAGCTTGAAGATGCTATGCGATTAGTTCAAGATGGTATTCGTGCTGGTATTTTCAATGACTTGGTGAGTGAGTTTTATCACTCCATACAGTAATTTATTGCATACAGCCGAATTCACACTTAAAGGCACTGTACATAGATAACGATGAAGATCAGCTTGCAAATATCATCAAATTTAATGAGAAATTTCTCTCAAATTGGCTCATGGCGTACAATTTCTTTAAGCATTCAGTGGCCTTTTGTGTGTTCAGGCTAAGCACATCTAAAACTCATCGCTTAGAACCCAGCTTAATCTTTATAATTGTTGGTGGCATAAAATATTTGACTGCATTGGTGAATTCTACGGCGTTTACACATTTAGAAAACATCCTCATTTGCATTGTATCCACTGCTATTTGCTTGTGTTTGGGAGACAAAGTTGTGGATTTTAGAAGTTTGGCTTGCACAGCCCCTTTAAAGGCAGACTTTTGACCTGGAGTCCTTTGTTTCTCAGTCAACAGAGACACATAACGTTACTCTGAAAAACATGACCCTATTTAGGCTCAAATTCGCAGCTTCCTAGAGTACCAGTCAGGTTGCGAGATTTTTGAAGTACATGGTTACACCAATTTGATATAATTTTTGATTCGATTGAAAACTGATAACATTCGGACGAGATTCGAGATGCGAAGCCGTGATTCAAGATTAAGGACCATGATTCGAGGTTCGAGGCAGCGATTCCATTATACTTTGACTGGTGAATGCTCAAAATAGGGTCAGCTCTTTCACTGTTTCATTTTGAGTCCCTGTTGAGCAAGGTTTACCACAGGGACTCAAAGGACTCTGCGTCATTAGTCTGCTTTAAACGCATTCCAGAAAAAAAAGACGTACGACGAAGTTGAATTAAGACTGCGTTCACACGATACCGGCACATTTTGAAAACGGTGAAAAATTCGACGGATAGGCCTCCCGTTCACACGAAAACGGCAAATTTTTTGCCGGCAGATTTTGAAAACGGTAGATTTTGAAAACGGAACTCTAGCCGACACATTTTGGAAACAGCATCGTGTAAACACATGAATATGATAAAAACAGAACATTTTTAAACACTTTCGGAAGGAGACTGGTCCATTCTTAGGGTGTAGGTACATTTCTTTGGCATCAAAGTCTTGCAACGAATTTTACAGTCAAATTTCCTACCGTTTTCAAATTGTTCCGGCATCGTGTGAACGCTAGCTCAAACTTTGCTTCCGTCACATTTTTCACCGTTTTCAAAATGTGCCGGTATCGTGTGAACGCAGTCTAAGTCAACTCTGCCACACGTCGCGTATCATACGAAGACAGTCCTATCCAATGTGAATTCACCTAAAGGCAATGATTAGGACGCAGCAAGAGAGCTCTCCCATTTTACAAAAATTGTAGTTGGAATATTTCACAAGGTTTGAAAAAATTCGATATGTCAGAGCTTATAGAGTGGATAATTGTTTCAGTTTTGTATGAGTGCAAAGACACCACCGTACCTTAAATACACTAAAACCTCGGGGGGGGCCTATTATAGGGGGTCCAAAAGCCGCGAAACCGTGCGAAAATCAGCTAAAAGCCGTAATCCGCAGCAAAATAAAGTGCGAAGCCGCAGCCGCGATGGTAAAACATGCCTTTTGGTGCAAAACATAGCCAACTACCCGTCAATAAAGAAAAGGGAACGGCACAACAAATACCTCTGCATTGTAGATCTTATGGTTCTTACTCTTTTTCACTGAATAAGCTGCTGTATCGATTTACCCTTCTACTGAATGCATATTTTTGTGGAAAGGTGAGGATCACATTTTGAAAATGTTGCGCAGATTCATACACTGAATCATTTGAAAACAATGAATTCATCGTTTATGAATATATCAAAATTCTGAAAAATAAAAGTGCAACGAAAACTTTAGCGCCACTGAACAAGTCTGTCTGAGATAAGCCCCTTAGAACCAAGGGCGGCAGAGAATAAGTGCGAGAGAAGTAAGCAAAAAACGGGGGTCTAAGGGCCTGCCCCGGGGGAAGTATTTCGTGACCATACCCTTTATTTCGCTGGAAAATGCCCCTTTTGTGATGAATTCACCATTTGAAGGAGCAGCAGAACTTGACTAACGGAAGGCTTTCGTCTGGAATTTCAAAATAGAACTTAAAAGCACTTAGAAATAGGTTGGTTTGCACTGTATTTCTGTGCATATAGGCATGATAGCTTGACAATTGTAATAACTCCCTTGTACCTTCATTTCTTTAAATCTTCATTCCACTCTCCTGACTTTTAGAGCTTCGTTTTTAGTGAAAAAGGAAAAACTTGTTGGAGAGGCTAAAGCCTTCTAGCCCCCCCCCCCTCGCTCCGGACAGGTCTGATTGACCTTTCTGTACGACAAAGCCAATGGTAAATACGCGAGAAAACCTGCCAGAAGCTGAGAATCTGACCAATCTTGTTAATTCATTGATAATGGTAGCACTATCCTCTTCTTCCAGGCCTGGAGAAGCGTTTTCGCGTTTGAGGGTGCAACATCTCGCGACGAGACGAAATGGGGCTCTAAGAGCGAAGCACCAAAAAATTTCATCAAGCCACGCCCTTTTCTTGGCCTAAAACCCTTCTCTCGACTTCACGTTGCCCACTGCTAAAATGAGAATTTGACCAAACTTTGTAATTATTTCTTTATGAATAAGCACCTCAGGAAATTTTCTAGGGTGCACTCTCTACTTCTGCTTAGAACGCATCTTTCAATTTTCAATCAAATAACTACAGCTATTGTTTAGAATTCCCCTCTCTCCTTTGTCTTGCAATCACTATGCAATAGACGATTGTGCTAAAGATGGCGGACATGAATTTTTTACCATGATGCTTTGCGTCATACTGAATTTCGATTTATTTGATTGGCCGATTTCTTCAATACCGGAAAGGATCTTGGTTAAAAGTCATGGACGCCATTTTTAGCGCTATCTTCTATTGCTTGCCAACTGTCAATCAACACTAATCCCTTGTTTAGTTATTCTTATTTTAATTTCTGCGCGACCTAGAGATCTCTTTACTCCATTCAGGATGAAGTCAATAACCTGAGCGCAGGCCGTTATTTCGACTAGAAGCCGCATCCGCATCCCAAACGCCGTAAACCGTTGCCAATTCACAGCTACAGACGCAAGACGCATCTTATGCTGAAGCCGCAATCCGTAGAAAAACAATTGCCAAATCCGTAGGCCGCACTCAAAAATAGGGTTGAAGCCGTGAAGCCGCAAACCTATAATAGGCCCCCGGGGGGGGGGGGTACCGTAGTACTCTTCATGGTACGGGACGTGCCATTTTTAGGGGTACTTTTTTCAAACCATTACGGAATTATGGGTATTATTTTCACAATTTTTTTACATTTCACGGAATTATGGGTGTCCTTTTCAGGGGATTTTTCATAATTTCCGGAATTATGGCCCAGATATTTATTCGATTTGTGGAATTATGGCCCTAAAATCCACCAGAATTTACGGAATTATGGGTACCAATTTTTCGAGCAAAATGGCACGTCCCCGTCACATAATAGTTTGAGTTACCCCCCCCCCCCGAGAGTAAAACACGGCCCTCTGGAAGATCAGCCCATTTTGTAGGTATTACTTCCATTTTTTTGATTATAGAAACATTGTAAATAGGTTTATAGCTGAAGAGGTATTCGTGTAAAAATAATAATAATGTTAATGGTGAATGATGGTATCTTATAGCCGACGAAGTATTTTTGGGCATAGTTTGCAACATACAAGTGCGTATGCATTAGTTGATGTGAATCAGAATCGGAAGTGCAAGTTGTTAGTTTAATGGAACACACCCCTCCCCCGCCCCCACGGAAATGGATCTTGCCCTGCATAGTTTTGCGATCTTGATCTCTGACATGAAAAAGAGAACGGAATAAGTGAACGCGAAGCTGTCAGATTAATATCTTGAGCGAAGAAAGTTTGATTCACCCTCATGTTACCATGAGTTACCGCAAATCCTACATTTTGTACTTTGCAACCGAAAGAAAATTCGAGAAAAGTTGTCAGATGACAACCTGCTATCATTAAATTCTTCTTTACTGTTAGATCTTTGTTCCGTGATTTATCATCACTAATTTGTATATTTTTTTTATTTTAATGCATTTCTAATGACTACAATATTCTAATTTACTTTTCAGGGATCTGGCAGTAATGTTGATTTGTGTATTATAACGAAAGAAGGAACGAGATACCTACGACCGTATGACGAGGCAAACAAAAAAGGAGTGCGACAGGCATCCTACCGATACAGAAGAGGGACTACAGGTTTGTCTATCACTTATTTTCAAACAAATTCCTTGTAGAGGTAAGCCAACAATTCACTGAGTAGTTTACATACAAAACAGCGTCCAGAGCTGTTTGCCCCAAAATTCTCTCCTTGGTTTTGTTGGATCAGTGCTACCCATTCCGGAATAGTCCGGAATAAACGGAGGAGTCGTTGGAAAATTACCAAAATTACCAAAATGAATGAATTCGGAGTGTGAAAGATTTCCTGAATTTTAGAGGAAATGAACAAGCTGTTTTGGGAGCAGAAAATATCAGAAACAAACAGAGGAATGGAAACAACGAAACATGTGGAGTTCATGTGATATTCCTGCCTTACAAAAATGACTTCAAAACGTATTAGCTCCCTTAGGAGGATGACGCCGCCCGGCACGATGTTTCTTTGCTCTAAGAAATAACACTTTCATCCTCCCATTCAAATGGATTACACATGCTAAAGCATGTAAAAGTCATTGCTGCAAGGCAGAAAATTTGATCGTGATTTTAAGCCCATTTTGAAGGTATCTTGAAGGAGCTTCCTTGAGTAAATCCCTAATAATTTCAGAGCAGTATAGCCGGTTTTATCAGGTAAATTTTGAAATTATTTGACCATGTTCACTATTGACTGTAATGTATCAGGGAACATGGGAACAAAGTTCCCAAGTAGTTTTTAATGAGCAATATTTTGCAAGCAGTTTTCTTCATTAGTTCTTTATGAAATGTGATTGTGACTAGTTTGGATTAATTAGTCAAGAGGCCGTCAAATGGGAACTATTTTTCTTTTCTCATCCGGCATTATAAACATGTTACAGATATAACAGACAAACAATTTGTCGAAACACTTGGCCTTTTCGTTTTTTATACATGCAATTACCTACCATACAAGGAGCTACCATACAATGCTACAAAACGACGCCAGGGGGAGTATTAGACATTACTACCCAAGAGTCATTCACATGAAGAGCATAACCTAAAATACAACTAAATAGACCATTATGAAAAATTGCGTATGAAAAGAAGAACAAAAACAGAGGAACGAGACGCAATAACAAGGGACTTAACAGAAACAGACTTGATATGGTGTTTGAGGTGTATTTGGCTAGATTTAGGTGATCTTAATTGATTCAAATTTTTGCGTGGATGCATTGTGGAGTCAAGTCAAGTATATTTCTGTTGAGGTCATTTTGGAGGTCATTTTCACCAAAAGTTGCATCAAAACTTCATTTGAAGGATCGATCAATCTAAATGGTCGCAGTAATGCCGAAACTCCAGCGAGAAGGTTTCGATGTTGAAGCTCAAACGAAGGGAAAGCAACAAAGCTCGACTTTCTTGTCATCGATACCTTTGGTAAACCCCACATGAGCCCTAAATACTATCGAACGAGACTTCTTTTTTTCCATAGCAGTCCAAATACTGTCTAACAAGACCTCTTTCTAAATACTGTCTAACGATACCTCTTTCTTTCCGTAGCTGTCCAAACAAGTAAGATTACTCCATTCAGATTTGATGTTACCAGCACAACAGTACAACAGGCCGTCGAAGCAATGGAAACATAATAGTAGAGAACGTTTTAGGAACATTTAATTCACTTTTGAGGAGACTTTTGTTGTCACAGTTAGTTAGATATTGATCCAAAGAGGCAA
This sequence comes from Aurelia sp. 3 sensu Dawson et al. (2005), assembly GCA_964020215.1. Classification (NCBI taxonomy): domain Eukaryota; kingdom Metazoa; phylum Cnidaria; class Scyphozoa; order Semaeostomeae; family Ulmaridae; genus Aurelia; species Aurelia sp. 3 sensu Dawson et al. (2005). The sequence goes on from OZ026578.1 coordinate 18,150,584, forward strand.
GATATAAAACTGTCTTTCATTTTCGATCTATTGGCTTCCAAGTTTAAAGTCGCAGTTATCAGTGGACATCTTTCCTTCTGAAACTGATCATAACAAATCTTAAGATAAGATTCAAAAGAAAGACATTTGTGTGGGACCCCATTTTCAGCCAAAGAGTAAGCCTATGGTCTTGCCTTTTTCTCCAAACATAAGCATTTTCGAAGCAACCAATTTTTAACAAAAAGTAAAGCTATAAGCTTGCATTCCCCTCCCTCCCAAAAAATAGGTACTTTCGAAAAAACTCTTTTTACCAAAAGGTAAGACTATAGGCTTTCTTTTTCACCTAAAATAGGCATTTTTGGAGCAAATCATCTTCTGCGAAAAAGTAAGGCTATAGTCTTGCCCTTTTAACGAAAAATGGATATTGTCGGAAGAACTAACCATTCTGCCAAAAGGTAAGGCTATAGGCTTTCCTTTTTCACCTAAAATAGGCCTTTTTGGAGCAACTCATTTTCTGCCAACAAGTAAGGCTATAGTCTTGCCCTTTTAACGAAGAATGGATATTGTCGGAAGAACTAATCATTCTGCCAAAAGGTAAGGCTATAGGCTTTCCTTTTTCACCTAAAATAGGCCTTTTTGGAGCAACTCATTTTCTGCGAAAAAGTAAGGCTATAGTCTTGCCCTTTTAACGAGGAATGGATATTGTCGGAAGAACTGATCATTCTGCCAAAAGGTAAGGCCATAGGCTTTCCGTTTTCACCTAAAATAGGCATTTTTGGAGCAACTCATTTTCTGCCAAAAAGTAAGGCTATAGTCTTGCCCTTTTAACGAAGAATGGATATTGTCGGAAGAACTAATCATTCTGCCAAAAGGTAAAGCTATAGGCTTTCCGTTTTCACCTAAAATAGGCATTTTTGGAGCAACTCATCTTCTGCGAAAAAGTAAGGCTATAGTCTTGCCCTTTTAACGAAGAATGGATATTGTCGGAAGAACTAATCATTCTGCCAAAAGGTAAAGCTATAGGCTTTCCGTTTTCACCTAAAATAGGCATTATTGGAGCAACTCAGCTTCTGCGAAAAAGTAAGGCTATAGTCTTGACCTTTTAACGAAGAATGGATATTGTCGGAAGAACTAATCATTCTGCCAAAAAGGTAAGGCTATAGGCTTTCCTTTTTCACCTAAAATAGGCATTTTTGGAGCAACTCATCTTCTGCGAAAAAGTAAGGCTATAGTCTTGCCCTTTTGACGAAGAATGGATATTGTCGGAAGAACTGATCATTCTGCCAAAAGGTAATGCTTTCCGTTTCACCTAAAATGGGCATTTTTGGAGCAAATCATCTTCTGCGAAAAAGTAAGGCTATAGTCTTGACCTTTTAACGAAGAATGGATATTGTCGGAAGAACTAATCATTCTGCCAAAAAAGGTAAGGCTATAGGCTTTCCTTTTTCACCTAGAATAGGCATTTTTGGAGCAACTCATCTTCTGCGAAAAAATAAGGCTATAGTCTTGCCCTTTTGACGAAGAATGGATATTGTCGGAAGAACTGATCATTCTGCCAAAAGGTAATGCTTTCCGTTTCACCTAAAATGGGCATTTTTGGAGCAAATCATCTTCTGCGAAAAAGTAAGGCTATAGTCTTGCCCTTTTGACGAAAAATGGATATTGTCGGAAGAACTAATCATTCTGCCAAAAGGTAAGGCTATAGGCTTTCCTTTTTCACTTAAAATAGGCATTTTTGGAGCAAATCATCTTCTGCGAAAAAGTAAGGCTATAGTCTTGCCCTATTGACGAAAAATGGATATTGTCGGAAGAACTAATCATTCTGCCAAAAAGGTAAGGCTATAGGCTTCCCTTTTTCACCTAAAATAGGTAATTTCGGAGCAACTCATCTTTTGCCAAAAAGTAATATTATAGTTTTGCCCCTTTGACGAAAAATTGATATTGTCGGAAGAACTAATCATTCTGTTAAAAGGTAAGGCTATAGGCATTGCTTTTTCACCAAAAAAAGAATATTCGGAGCAACTCATCGTCTACCAAAAAGTAAGGCCTGCCTTTTTTCTAAAAATAGGTACATTTGGAGCAAATCGTTTTCTGGCAAAAAGTAAGGCTACAGGCTTACTTCTTTCACCGATTTTAGGCATTTTTGAGCAACTCATTCTCTACCAAACATCAAGGCTATAGGCTTGCCTATTTCACCAAACATAAGCATTTGGAAACAACTCATGTTTTGCCAATGAGTTGCTTTGAATTGCTATAGGCTTGCCATTTTCATCAAAGTATGCATTTTCGAAGCATGTCACTTTTGCCCTTCTCACCAAAAATAGGCATTTTCAGAGCAAGGAGGCCATAGGCCTGAATTTTTCACCAAAAATAAGCATATTCGGAGCAATTCATTTTCTACCAAAAAGTTAGGCTCTAGGCTTGCTGTTTTCACCAAAAATAGGCACTTTAGACATCTTCGAAATAACTAATATTCTGTCAAACGTACGAGTGTAGGCTTTTCTTTCTCATCAAAAATAGACATTTTCGAAACAACTCACCTCCTATCAAAAGGTAAGGCTATATTTAGGCTTGCTTTTACCAAAAATATGCATATTCAAAGCAACTCATTTCCTGTTAAACGTAAAGGCAATGGGCTTACCTTTTTGACCAAAAATTGGCATTTCAAAGCATTTCAATTCCTGCCAAGAGGTAAGGCTATTGACTTGCTGTTTTCGCCAGTAAGAGGCCTTTACAAGCAATTAATTTTCTGCAAAAGGTTAACGCTTCCCTTCATCGCAAAAACAACATTTTTCGAAGAATTCATTTTTCGACCAACGAAGTAAAGCCATAAAAAAGTGTCATGACTGTTTCATCATACTTTGTAACTCATCAATTAACATCTCAAGGAAACTGCTATTCCCAGTCAACATATTACAAGCAAATATTTGATTATGATAAGCAGATCTTCAACAAAGAGTTTCCTTCATTTCTTGAAATAGACGATTGCGCTGAAGATGGCGGCGAGGAATTATTTACTGAGATACACTGCGTTCTTTAATCGAATTCGAACGCAATGCATTTCGGTAAAAAGTTCCTCGCCGCCATCTTTAGCGAAATCCTCCATTATGAGCTAAGCTAAATTTTAAACTAAGAAAGCGTGAAAGAATATGCAGATGAGCTGGATTTGGTTCTGAAATAGGTTCTATCGGTATTATTTTATCTGCATCTATCTTCTTCATAATTACAGTGCAGCAACTTTTTCAGGTAGTTCGACCATATCTACGCAAATCTACGCAGAGAATGGGCAGATTAGCAGCCATTATGGATTTGCAATTTGCTAGGCAACATAATTATGCTACCTCGATTTGAAACGACAAAGCAACATTGAAATGGTTGTTGCTTGGTAATAAGATTATATCGCTGTTATTCAAATAATTAGGAATTTTCGAGAAATGATTTACGTTTGGTATTGTTTCAAATAGCCAATCAAATTGCAAAATGGCCTCCTGTATCCCAGCGTAGAGGAAGAGCAACGAACTCATTGTGGCAACGAAATTGCAGCTTTGTCTAAAAAATGCTAGATTTCAACCAATCAAATGCATTCGATTTGTTGGCTTGGCCAATTAGAGTACAACATAACATTAGCTATGGGTTAGCGTAAGTTGGTTTAACTTGCTAGTGTGAATAGGGTATGATTTAAGACGAATTTTAATTGAGCAGAAATTCGTATCATTTTGCATATGATGATACTGCCTGTTTTCCTTGCATCAAAGCTTTGTCAGTCAGCTATAACGTTGTGTTTTCTTCTTCATCTTCATTTTGAAAATGCACGTACAAATCATCATTGTAGATATCCATATTCAGATAAAGATGCTACGAGAAAATTAATTTGTTTTTAGTATACATGGGTACAATAAGCTTTGGGATGAGATCGATACAGTTGAGGCAGTTCGCAATGTGACATTCATATCAATAAGACATATTATGTATATCTTTTATTATGTATAAAATAGGGCGGTTCAGACATGCAACGGCCCGGCCTATAAAGGATAAAATAATCATGTTCACACAGTGTCCTACCGGGTGAGTCAAGAAAGGCTCGGTGTTTGAAAGGCTACTGCTCCCTGAATATATAAGCAATGATATATTGCAAGATATGATTGAACAGCTAACATGCTCAATTATTTTTAGAATTTTTCCTGGCTGAAATCGTTCACTCCGTTCAGATTTCGTGCGTTCCTGGTGAGGGAAAGAAAAGTCTTATACTTATTCAGGGGGGATTCCATTCTCACAAGAGGACAAATTACATGAACCCCACATGAACAAATCCATGTGTCATTATTGCTAGGAAGCAGAACTAAGGAAACTCTGCTTGGTGTTTTCACTTATTTTGCAGGTTTTCGAAAGGGGCTTTCTACAGAAAATCTCCCATTTCGGGGGGGGGGGGGAGGAAGGACCGGTTAAAGCCAGATAAATTGCTGAGCCTTATTGGACCTATCGGGAATAAAACAAGATAGCTTTCAATATCATTACTTTGATATTCATGGAGCAGGCTTTCTTACATGCCACGCCTTTTTATTGACTCACCCGGTACAACAAACTCCAATAGGTCCTCAATGAATGATCCTTAAAGCCATGCTCCCAGTCATATCAAGCAGGACACCTGACACTGACAAAGCAATTCAAACATAACAAATTCTGTTTCGGATAGATGTCTAGTGAAATCTGTAATGGGGCACATTTGCTTCTTTAGTATAGGTCGCTGAAATCGTTTTAGGAATGCGCTTTTGAAATTTGTGAAACTGATGGGGTAAGTTTCTTGCCAGGCTAGATTCGTGACACTTGGTATTTGCAGCACTCTCAATTTACAATAAATTCTACAAAATAAAGTGCAACGGAACAAAAGTAACAGCAATTTCAAAGGGAACGGACTGAGCTATAAGGTGTCCGTCTATCAACAAGACAAAGACAAACCTAAATGCTCCATTGTCTTCTTTTGCTTTGCATTCTTTGGGCATGCATGTGATTTTCAAATTCAATAGGCTATTCATAAGCCTGTGAGCTATCATATTTTAACACAATTCATCTACTTTAATAATATTTGGATAGATCATTTAAAAATATGAATTTGAAATTTGAAAATTGGAAAACACTCACGTCCTCCTGGGAAAGCAATTGCTGAAATTTATCTTTGAGCTCTGAAAAACAGGGTCTCAAGTGTGCATCATTATTCCAACACTTCATCATGATTTCATACCTGTTAGATAATAATTAGTTCAATTTAAAGGTAAGGGAGCGGTCATTTTCAATCCTGGATACCAGGGCGAAGGATGAGTTCACACAACTAGAGAAAGCTTAATGCCCACCCTTGGTTATGAAAATGAATTTGTGTCCCCTTCATATTGCAGTAAAATGGTTTGGTACCAAATCCAGTATGAAATGAATATATGCACTCATACCAAGTTCCCACTTGATTTTCATACTGGTCGCACATTTTCAAATGTCTGTTAATTTCTCTGTTCAGCTCTTGATTGATGACTTCATACAATTTGTTTTCAAGCAAAATAGTTTCAATACCACATAAGAATTTCTCTTGATATTTTCATACCCCCAAAAATCATGTAAAAATAGCCCTGTTCAAAATCCTCTGCCCTGGTACCCTGGATTAAGAATGATCTCTCCCTAACCTGATCTGAAAATGAAACCAATAAAAATATAAGATAAAACAAGGCTTAGGAGTGCAGTTACGGTAAGTTTTCAAGGATTCCAACTTAGAAGCGATGTTGCAGCAAATTCAAAGTTGATTATATTTCAAGCGCTCCAAAGATTGCTTGACGGTCTGTCCCAAATGTTAACAAATTCAAAAACAGCTCATAGTGTCGTGTTCTAAATAAGCTGTACTATTTACCCTGTTTGACATGCGACTAAGATTGAAATACAAATGTTAAAATAAAAACCTGTTCTTTTGAGATTTACTTTACATTCAAAATCTCGGGAGAACATAAAAACTGCTGTCTGTGAGGCAACCGTTTAAACCAACTTTCTTTTGCCATACGATTGCAAACACTAGTCAGATTGACTGAAACAAGGTTTCAAACTCTAAGTTGAAGCATGGCCTATCCAATCATATGAAAGTGGGACAATTAAATTACATCTTCTCCACAGCAGCTACATAAATGGAACACACTTTTAGGGACACCGTGTAGAAGTAATTACCACTCATTGTCCTGAAAAATGTGCTACATCAAAATATGTATGGACTTGCTACAAGTCTCTCTCGCGGACAAAACAGGAGAAGGAAAAAAGCGAGAGGGACTTGTAATGCTTGGCAAGCTCATTAATAATCATGAGCTATCGAGGCTTGCTTCCATTTTCAAAATGACGGGGTGTTGTCAACTGTTTCATCGAAGCTTTAGTCGGCCATTGTAAATGAACATCGCAGAGCCTCGCTCTGTTCTATCATTATATATGATTGGAATTGGATATCGGTTTTTTGTAAAACGATGCCGACTGGACAGAATCCTGTCTAGCCAATGACCCAGGCTACCAAGTATTACAGGTCTCTCTCGCTTTTATTCCTTCTCTAATTTTTGCCGCGAGAGAGACTTCTGGCAAGTCCAAAAATGTACTACACAAAGCATTAATATTTTCTTTGAAAAAAATACTTAAAAAGATATGGCTCTAAAAACATAATGAACTTACAGTTCATCCGAACAGTGTGGTGGTTTAGACATTCGATAACCATTTTTTATTTGCAACGCTATATCTTTTGACTTGAAGAGTGGATAAGGGGTATCACCTGCAGATTCAATGAAAAGAAATGTAACTTAATCGCAGAATATAACTGGTTATCTGAATACAACACCAGAAAATCAAATCTTTTCCTAAAGCTTCGGATGTCAGAAGAGAAATTCTATTGTTCAAGTAGTTGGAACATGGTTCGAATTTGAATAGACAACAAACTAGCTCTCAGTTCAACTTTCGAAACTCGAATAAACGGCCAAAAGTAACTTTGTCCTTCCAAACGAGAGGAAATTCTATTGTTTGCGATAGAAGGGCGATAGAAAATGTTGCTTTGCAATTAAGAAATAGATTTAAGGGTGAATAACTTTACACTTAGTTAGATTCCGCCTTCTCGAAAAATCCCCACTAACTGGACACCAGCCTTGTTGAGCTGCGGGCCTAAGAGGCACACAAATCTTTAAGTGACTAAAATCATACCATTTCATAGTAATTTCACAGTGCCTGCACAACAGATTGGATTTAGATTAGTTATGTTTACATATGTACAGCTAAAGAATTGAATTAAAGTAAGGTAACAAAACAAACAAATGATAGTGTCCGAATTGCCCATGAACTTTCTTGTCATTCTGTGATAATTTCAATGAAAATGATACAGATTAGAGGGAATGTAATGATTCTTAAAGGTAAGCAAACTCACCAACTGTAAATATTTCATACAGTACCACACCAAATGACCACCTGGAAGTATCAAAGATTTCAAATATGAGTTTTCATATATGATACGCACGAAATGTTCGCCAGAGTGGCTTAGAGCTGTGTTATTGTGGTACGCATTCGAAAATTCCTCAGATGTCTATATGAAATTATCCTGGGTACCAGACTCTCTCTTACCCTGACTGGTACCCAGAGTAATATGAAATGTACCTATAAAAATACAATTTGATCTAAACTCTTTCGTGGAAAAATAAAAAAACGTCTACCTCTTACTTTGATGCATTACTTACACGTCACTTTTAACGGTAAAGACTCCTTGAAATAGTGATTCATAAGCCATCCATTTTACAGGCAGTTTTTCCTAGATGAAACAAAATATTGTCGAGAAGAGAAAATTGAGAAAAAATGATGCAAAAAATGCATGTCCAATGTCAATAGTCACTAGCAACAACAAGCCTTGCTAGAAAAAACTTGAAAAAAACTTCATTTTACTGCGTTTCGTCTGATTACCCATCCAAAGTAAGCAGCAGGAAACTTCACTTCAGTCTCTTTTCTGCCCCTCCCCCCTGCTTCCTGAAGAATGTTTGTCCGAAAATATGATCACCAGATATATGTTATCAAACTACCAGAACAGGCTTGAAGCATAGAAGACGAATGCCGAAGAACATGCGCTCGCCTCTAGAAGGAGGCTATGATGTAGTACATAAATTCTGCAGTCATATGGGATAACATATGGAGAAAAGCGCTTATGCTCGAAAGCACACGGAACGAACATTGTAAGGGGGAGAAAGAGGTAGAGAGGAGCAAAATATCTTATTTTTTCATTAGGTTTGGCAGAGACTGTTGTGATTTGCTCCTGTCAGGTAGGTTCATGGCGTCCACATTATCCAACTGTCTCGAACTTAATCAACTGTCTTCATTTACGTATAACTTCTTCTTTTTTTCTTCTGTCAAATGTATTTGTGTGGTAAAGAATCATGAAGAGGCAGAGCAAAAAGTACCATTTGGAGCTATGCAACATGGGCCTTGGTTCAAAAAGTACTAAAATTAGAGTTGTGGAATGAGACTGTCGACAAAGCCTTCTCTATGCACACATATCTAGTATCTTGCACTTGCGAAAGAACATTAAAAACCGGCGTTGCTGTCAAGAAGACCAAATGTTGCACGTACGTACAGAAGGACATATTAAAACAATGGAAGGAAGGACACATATGAGAGTACCTACCTTAGAATCCCTTTGGTAGAAACCAGTTTCTTCATGGGGCCTACGTGCAAGACCTAAATCACCTATTTTGCAGACATATTGGCCATTTGATGTACCAACCAGGATATTTCTGCATGCAAGATCACGATGAATCACCTACGAATCGGTACGTCATTCGTAAAAAATAGAACAATAGCAGATGAAGTTTCCATATTTTTTTACTTCAGGTCTATTTAAAAGTAGCCGACAGCCATAAGTTTGGAGACTTCCTTTACTGTCTAACTGCTGCAAATCCGAACAAAGCTTGATACCAACTTTTTTATAGTTACGAGGAAGCCTGCAGAGTTTTTGCCCTTTCAAATGTTGCAATTTGCGCGCAGTAAAAAGCCGCGTATAAGAACATAAAGATTAAGAACCTACAGGCGGAAATTTTGAAATTAGAGCCCTTTTTTATAAGCACATAACTTCTCTTAGAAGCCACCTTTTGCCTTCACAAAGCGAGAGTTTGTCCGACTGGTTTCCGGGTAACTTTTGCGGCCATGTTTGTTTTGAATTATCAGGTGAGAGAATTTCTTTTGTCTGCAGTCACTGATCTTTTTAATTTTGAGGTGTAAATTGAAGCAACTGTTGCTATTGTATTGCAAAATCTGTACTCGTTGACAATTTCTCGTTAGAAATTTTGAAATATGGCAAAGATGCTGAAAATTTGGTCAAAATATCATACATTTTGAGAAGATATATGATTCATTCCTTCGGCAATCATGAAGCAAAACTGCAGCAACTGATTTGCACTTAAAACTGACGTATGTAATTCACATTCATCTGCTCCATAGCCACGTGACTTCCGCAAGAATGCCTGCAAATTGCCATGACGAAGGTATTCCAAAATGATGCAGCTTCTACCTGCAAAGAGAAAGTTTTCCTTGGTAATAAAGGTTTGCTTCGTAATGAAGACATTTTGAAGATTTTAACTTACAGCAACATATTTGATAGCCTACGTGTAGACCCGTTATTCAAAAGAAGAAAGGGTCTTATGAAACAATGAGCAAAAGCAATGACTTCCAGATTTCAAGAACTTAATTTACGCAGCCTTTGTTGAAATGCGTCTCACACATTATTTGAATAGCGATTCTACAACACGAACCTCTGCATCACATAGGACCGAATTAAAATCGATTTGATGGGGGGATTCGATAGCGGGGTTATTATAATCCTCCATCACAGGGGTCGAAAAAATCATGATCTGAAGAAAAAACAGCTCAGATTCGTTGAACAGGGGCCTCTAATGTAATAAAAGAAATACAGCTATGGAACGCAGTTTGCACAAAAATGACATGAACACAGTTTATGTCATTTTTGTGCAAACGGCGTGCCATATACAGCGAATACCTGTCAATGTACAGCAACCAAGCAAACGAACGACATTAGGATGAGGCCTGAGACTTTTCATGATACTCAATTCGTTGAGAAAATCACTTTGATCTTTTTCTCTTGCGTTTTCTGAAAAACAAAAATTCAAATTCCTATCATTACACAGTATCTAGATTTTCTAAACGGCTGTAGATCTAAAATTGTGCAATATATTACACAAAATGTTGAAACTACAAAAGCTTTTTTTCCACCTAACATGTTACAATACAAGGTTACAAACTACTATCTTTCTAATTACTATACCGACTATACCACACTACAGTGACGATACCACAAGGACCAACAGACAATGGCTACCCTGTGGTCTTAACATAAAGAAATATCCAACCAGACTAACAAACTAAATATACAGTTACAGATAGCTACACATAAACGATCACCACAGACTACAGGTAGATACTGACGTCTGTTTCACGTTAGATACTAGGCCTTTTATAAGCTGAGCCAGTTCAAACTACCGGGTGTCCCAAAAAAAAGTTCCGACGTTTGGTGGAACACAGAGAAAATGTTTTTGAACCTAACGATTTCTATTTATTCTAGCTACATGCTAGACATTTCAACTTAAAGTTTGGCATATCGTGGGAAGAAATTAGTCATCTGAAAAAGGAATCATGAGCTCTAACATTTCATGTTCATGCTCAAGACAAAACCAGAGAGATTTGTACGGCGTCCTGCCTCATGGTGGTAAAAGGGGACTCCCTCAAAGACCAACAACACATACGCTGAATTGCCGATGATGCATTCATTGCCTTGACAAGGGGCAAGGTTTCTACTCACTGAGCACATTCAAAGTAAAGGCCATTTTCCAGTCAGAAGAAATTGCCAAGGGTGCAGAAATTCTTCTGTTAGCTTTTAATGCTTTTTAATTGTGTGATTTACACCTGCTCGAAATTGTTTTGTGGAGTGTCTTGGGACAGACAGTTTGCTGCTTTTATTGTTGCATTATGCCAACTGGGAATTTCAAATGGGAGTTTAAACGTTCCACAGTTTCACACTTTCTTTTTTAACTGAAATAGTTCTCAGTTCCTCGTTCGACGTGCCATATAATGCAACATTTCATTCTCTGGCTTTGTGCAGCTCGAATTGAGTCGTAAAAAGCACAAACTTAGTATGTTCCCCCGAGAACTATTCCCTATTGGATTCGATTTTCAGACTTTGATTTGAATGTGCTTAAAGAGCAGAACTCTTGTCTGTCGTTGCGTTACTCATTCGGAGATTCCCTTTTCATTGCGATGATGAAGGAAGGATTGAAGGAAGGCGTACCATCTCTCTGGTTTTGCCTTGAACATGAACATAGAATGTCAGAGCTCAAAATTCCATTTTCAGATGACTAATTTCTTCTTATGATATGCCAAACTTTAAGTTGAAATGTTTAGCATTTAACTAGATTGATTAGAAATCGCCAGATTCGAAACTTTTTTCTCTGCGATTAATCAAACGTCGGAACTTTTTTTTGGGACACCCGGTACAAAAGCTGAGCCAGTTCAAAATTTCAAGGCATGAAAAGATTTGATCTCATCATACAAAATGCATCTATTCCCAAAGACTTTTAATTCTTATCTAAATGCTTAGCTGATAGCTCTCAATCTTTTGGTATAAAGGAAGGGTTCGGGGCATGTGGTATTGATGATGAAATGAAAGATGTCTTGTTAAAAAGGGTATACGATATTTTTTCCAAGGTATTTTTTCTTTTCTCTGAGAACCTGTCTATCAATAATTAGCTTGTGTGAGATTAACTGTTACATCAACATCCAACCCAGTAAGTGAAGCCAAACCACTCCAAGGTTGAATTAATGTTTGGAGAGCGCTTTCAAAATCTTGCTTGGTTGTGGTTAATCTCTTTGTTGTGCAGTGCAATGGCCTGTTTTACGTTACACTCGACTGGCTTAGAAAAATTGAATTGAGTTGAATTAAGAGAATTTTCAGTTATCAGTTCAACTCAATTAAGTTTTTGTAAACCAGTCTAGTCTGCAAACAGGCTAGCAGTGCGACCAAAGATTGGAAATCTCGGTTTCTATTCATGAAATTTAGTTTTAAACCACAAACCCTTCCTTTCGTTAATTTCTATTAGACTTTCTTTTTTAATATCAATGTAAAAATTTGCAATACATGCTACATTCTACTATACTCTAACTACTATGCAACACTGCGAGGACGATACCATGAGGAGCAAAAGACAATGTCTACCTCATGGCCAACACATAAAGATATACAATTAAAAATAGAAAATTAAATAAATACATAGAAAAAGGTACACATACGATATGTTCTATTAGACTCTTTACATAAATCTCAGCATCTCTCATTGAATTAGATGGTTACGAGGGAAAATAAAAACTCAGATTACTTAATGTTTAATGATTACAAGGAATCACGTCGTAAGTCTAAATTCCTGTGACATCTTTCTAACCATACCTTTCAGAATCTTGACAGCAACTTGTGACAGACCTTTATTTCCACTTATGTCCAAAGCAGAAGCACGATAGACCACTCCAAATTCGCCTTCACCAAGTACTGCTTTTCGATCAAGTTTCTCGAAGGGATATTCAAAGTCATCACCAATTCTCTCAAGGTACTCCGGTTCTACAAGAAAAGGAAGGAGGTTGATACTTAGTCGACTTCGAAGAATGGGAAGCCGTAAGCTTGGATGTCTTACAGGGTGTCCCAAAACATTGTGCCCTGTTTGTGTGGCTACTGTGGAGGAGCTGCAGATTCGATTACCTCGTTTTTTTCATAGTCAATAGAACATTGTTCTATTGACTATGTTTTTTTACACCACTGCATAGGTCAAGCTTCAACTTAGAGTTTGAGACCTTGTTTGAGTCAATCTGACCATGGGCAGTTCGGACACTATTGTTGTGCTGTCTGAACTAGCAATGAAGCAATAATGATTCAATACTCACACAAGCCAAGCAAGAATGTTTGTATTCAGAATTTGATGCTCGGGCCTAACCAAACCAAAACACGATGTTGTGACGGTTCACAAACATTCTTGCTTGGCTTGGGTGAGTATTGAATCATTATTGTTTCATTGCTAGTTCAGACAGCACAACAATAGTGTCCGAACTGCCCATGATCCGACACGTGGTTGCTTACTTATGGCAGAGAAAAAGCAAAATTAATGGTTGCTTCAAAAACAGCACTTCTATTGTTCTCCAGCAATATCAAAATTAAGGTAACTCTGCTTTCCGCTCCAGTGAGCAGCGAGTTGCCGTTTTGCAAAACCACTCTCCTCAGAAAACAGTTAATTTCTCCGATATTATTCGGTCGATCGAAAATCGGTAAAAAGGACATTGTTCTACATAGTCTTAGCAATCGAAAGATATGCAAATCGCAATGTTTTCTTTAAGGCTGGCTTTGTAAAATATTTTTCAAGACTTTATGTTGATTTGAGAAAAGTGGATTTCTCTCCAAAACTACTCGAAAAATTTTTGGTTTTCTTTCGATATATCCTTAGCTAGATTGTTGATCTACAACTTTGCCAAGTCTGATTGAAAAAGCTAGGCTAGATTTGTCGCAATCGAATTTTATATTTCTGTTTACATTTCGACAGCGAAGGGTAGAAACTTTGGTCAACAGATTAGCATGTTACGAATCATGCTTTCAAACACTCGGCCTTTGGCTGCATCCACATTGCACAATCCTTTGTAAGCTCGTAAACGCTCGTGCAGAAATCCCCATACTAATATTTTGCAATCTGAACACTGCAAGGGATTAGTAGACTGATTGCATATTCGTAGTTATCGCTATTGATAGACTGATGGACGCTCAAACTACGACTTATGGACTTTGATACTAAAATTTGGGATGAAGTTTTCCCCTATCGATTTCATAACTAGATTTGGAAACCATAGCAACACTGTACGAACACCAGGCAATGGCGGATGGGCCTAAGTTGCCGGCTCGAACCTCCAATGTTAAAACAGCTCAGAATTCAAGTTTACAGTGATATTAGCCATGAACAAAAGCCACCAGTATCCATACGAATGTTTCCTCAATCCAAGAATCAACAAACCTTTCACTGTGAATCAGGAGTTCCTCAGTTTTAAGGCCAATTAGCTTCAATGAACTTCACCGCAGCATTAAGAATTTCCAACTGTCAAGGGTCACTTGCCTCGCTTCCGAGACTACACTGCAGCCTCGTTCCAAAGGGCATACGTAAACGTGTGCATCTCCGTCTCAAAAATTTATATCAAAGTCCATATGGCCCAGATTGAGCAAAAAAGGAAATGTTGCTGTTGTTGTTATTGTTGTTGTTGTCGTTGTTGCTATTTTGCGATATCTGGGACTATGTCGTGAGGCTAAGGGATTAGTATGGGGGATTTCTGCACGAGCGTTTAAGTGCTTTCAAAAGATTGTGCAAGGTGAATGCAGCCTTATATAACTCTCTGAAAATGTTTCCATTGGCAAAAGAATGATCGTGATCTGTTGGGAATGCTATATTCAAGTCTCAATAGACATCATTGGAGCGCTTGTGAAAGTATCATTTCTTGAATGCTACCATTTCTTACAGCCTGCCGTTTCATGTCCTTTGAGACTTTCATGAGCATTAACAAAATATCAATTTCTTTAAGAGTCTACAAAGAACAGAGATCTGAAACTAAACTTTTTACAAAAGGGTTCAAGTCTTTCTCATGTCCTAATCAGTTGACCAAGGTTTCTACCCTTCGCTGTCGAAAAGTAAACAGGGATATAAAATTCGATCGCGACAAATCTAGCCTAGCTTTTTCAATCAGACTTTGTAAAGCTGTAGATCAACAATCTAGCTAAAAATATAGCGAAAGAAAACCGAAAACTTTTCGAGTAGTTTTGGAGATAAATCCAATTTTCTGAAATCAACAAAAAGGATTGAAAAATAATTTACAAAGCCAGCCTTAACGGAACCATTGCGATTTGCATATCTTTCGATTGCCAAGACTATGTAGAACGACACCCTTTTAACCGATTTTCGATCGACCGAATAGTATTGGAGAAATTAACTGTTTTCTGAGTATAGTGGTTTTGCAAAACGGCAACTTGCTGCTCACTGGAGCGGAAAGCAGAGTTACCTTAAGTTGTTTCCAAAGAAATGGTTCTGGCATTGTATTAAAATTTCACTACATGTTTTCAAACCGTCGATGTCTCCTGTGAATAGACAATACTGCTAACCCTTTAAAAGATTTAGCAAAAAATTCAAAACGATGCCAGAACCAGTTCTTTTACAAATAACAGGATTTTTACGTCCTGATAAAGGAAATGGAGTTGTGATCTTAAACCGAACTGACTATGTTTCTAAAATTGAATCGCTGCTCGAAGATGCCACTAAATTTCGTCCACTGGATACTGATATATTAGATCTGTGTATCAAACGTGAAGGCAAATTGATTCGCTATTTAAGGGACACACTACTTAAGAATGATATCATTCCTGAAAATATTTATAAGGATTTATTTCCAACAGGTAGTAAACCGGGAATTCTGTATGGTTTACCTAAAGTCCACAAAGAAAACTGCCCGGCTAGGCCAATAATGTCAGCAATAGGAACCTACAATTACAGGCTGGCTAAATTTCTCGTCCCCATTTTTCAACCTTTTAGTATCAACCAGTATTCCGTCTATAATACCTTCTCATTTGTCAAGGAAATTACCAACTTTAAGAGTGATACTAAATTATATATGGCTAGCTTTGATGTCAGTAGTTTGTTTACTAATATTCCTTTGGATGAAACTATTGATTATGCAGTTAATTTGGTATTTGAAAACAGTGATACTTATGTTTATAATGATTGTTCGTTTAATAAGGAACAGCTTCGAAAATTGTTGCAATTAGCTGTAAAAGAGAATCATTTTTTGTTCAATGGACGGTTATATGATCAAATAGATGGAGTGGCAATGGGATCTCCACTGGGGCCTACATTAGCAAATATTTTCATGTCAGTTCTTGAAACTAAATTTATGGCGAATTGCCCCTCTGAATTCAAGCCGATATTATACCGTAGATATGTTGATGATACTTATTGTTTATTTGAAAAAGTAGAGCATGTTGAAAAGTTTCTGGCGTATCTTAACGGACAGCATGTAAATATTAAATTTACTTTTGAAATTGAAGAAGAAAACTCGCTACCCTTCTTGGATGTTTTGGTCACTTGGGACGGTT
Source organism: Aurelia sp. 3 sensu Dawson et al. (2005) (assembly GCA_964020215.1). Classification (NCBI taxonomy): domain Eukaryota; kingdom Metazoa; phylum Cnidaria; class Scyphozoa; order Semaeostomeae; family Ulmaridae; genus Aurelia; species Aurelia sp. 3 sensu Dawson et al. (2005). The sequence goes on from OZ026578.1 coordinate 18,166,773, forward strand.
CCGCTTTCGCTACTGATTTATTTCGTAAGAAAACATTCACTGGGCTCTATACGGACTTTGGCAGTTCGACACCAAGCAATTACAAGACCAATCTTATTACGGTCTTGGTGTATCGTGCTTTTCATATATGCTCTACTTACATTAGCTTTCATAAGCAATTATTATTTATTAAAGAAGTATTGCACGATAATTGTTACCCTAAATATTTAGTTGACCGTTTTATTAAGAGGTTTTTGAATAAACAATTTGACCCTAGGCCTAAGTCTACTACGGTCCAGAAAATGCCCTTGTGCTTTTATATGCCCTATTTAGGTCAAATCAGCCTTCAACTTAGGCGCAAGATTTCCAGATTATTACGCAAAGCTTACCCCTGCGTAGACTTTCGAGTTGTTTTTCGATCAGGAAGACGTATTGAAAACTTTTTCCCATTTAAGGATCGTATTCCTAAGAATGTTTGCTCCCATGTGGTTTATAAGTATTCGTGCTCAGGCTGCCAGGCCTGTTACATAGGTAAAACATCTCGCCACTTGTTAATTAGAAGTAGGGAACATTTGGGAATAGGTAAAAAAGGTCAGCCTATCAAGACATCACCTTCGGCCATAAGTGAACACATTAAACAAACAGGCCATTGTGCGAATTTAGAAAATTTTACTATTCTGGAGAAGGCCAACAATGAATATGATCTATTGATTTTTGAGAGTTTATTAATTTTGCGTGACAGACCGTCCCTTAACGCTCAAAACTCATCAATACCCCTCGTTTTGTTCTGATCCCTGGGGTATTTGGCTTGTTTACCACTCACTTGTTTTTCCAAGTTGTCTTGACTGACCAGTTAAACAGGTTTTATAATCAGTGCTATATAAACAGCACGTGTATTTTGATTTATTAGCTGAGGATGGCACGAGTTTGAGTGCCGAAACGTTCTAAATAATTGATCATGTCTTAATTTATTTAATAATGTAACTACTGGATTGTCACTAACTTGGATATGTCGTAATCACTGGATTGTCAATTTTTCTACTGGATTTGTCGTCTTTTTATCATGTCATCCTGAGCATCCTGAGAGTTAATAAAAATGAAACTATTCGTCGTGACACTTGCAAAAAAATGTTTACATTACTGGAGAACAATAGAAGTGCTGTTTTTGAAGCAACCACTAATTTTGCTTTTTCTCTGCCATAAGTAAGCAACCACGTGTCAGATTGACTCATACAAGGTCTCAAACAAGCCTGACCTATGCAACGGTGTCAATACTGGACTTGCCTAAGTCTCTCCCGTGTTTATTTCAACAAAAACTGCCACTTAAAAGTTAATCGTGCGCAGGAGAGAATGGGAGCCTCTGCGAAGAAGAGAGGAAGATGAAAACGAGAGAGACTTGTATTAAGCCCTGCCTCATGAATAATTAATGAGGTAATATGAATCCAAGGAAGCTCTTATGATGCCGGGGGTTTAGTTCTGGCGGAGAGACAATAGTAATAACAATAGTGAATGTTGTAAGTACTACCCAAAAATGCTAAAATCCCCGTTTTCAATTGTTCTTGTTTTTTTACGTCCGCCTTAGTTTCTTTTGTTCAAGATTCAATGCCCTTGTGGTTTCTATGCTAATTGAAAGAGTCTGCGAAGGTTTGTTTACACATTTAAAGTAAAGTCACATGACAATACTCAAGTGAAGTTTCTTTATCAAAAACTACATTTTGCATTCATGGCACAAGTTTTCATTGCGCGCAAAAAGTTACAAATTGCAAAATTGGTTTTATCAAGAGGTTTTATTATCTGACTTGAAGTTACACATCCCCCACCTGAGGAAAACAATAGCTTTGTTTCTAGCGAAATGCTCGACCGCTATTGGTCAAAGAAGGTGGGCAGAATTCTGCCCACCTCCATAGGCCTTACTACAGTGACCTCGATCCCGGCTGGTAACAATACAAGTCTCTTCCGCTTTGTGCCTCTCCTTCGCAGAGGTCAGCATTTTGTATTTTTTGACGCGGAATAGACTTAAGCAAGTCCATGTCAATACAGAAATGATTGAATTACCCTGGATCAGAGTATTTTTTTTAGAATTTTTTGAAAGAATTTTTTGTTTTTTGAATTGAAAAAAAATTACAAAAAATTTTTAGAATTTTGAAAAACTTATAGATTTTTCAAAAAACAACAAATTCTTTCAAACAATTTTTTTTCAAAATCCTAAAAAATACTCTGATCCAGGGTATGATTGAATCTGCAGCCCCTCAAAAGCACCACACAAAGGAGGTATAATTTATTTTGGACACCCTGTGTATCATCTTATTCTACCGGGTGTCACATAAAAAAGTACTCCTGTTTGAAAAATCACCAAACAGTCGATTATGAAAGCAATCGTAAAATTTCTTGTTCTTCTTCAAGGGATTATCTTCACTCGTTCAAGAATTTTATGTAGTTCATGAGAATGAATAAACTTGGTTCTTGCGATTCTCAGGCAGCTCAAAAATTCCGTTAATCTCGAGCCAGTTTTAGATAGTTTTCCTATTGATTTCGCTGAAAACACTGTTTGATGTCGAGATCCTACAATGTTGTTTCGAACTAATACTATTCATCATTCTAATTCAATCATATCAAAAAGAGAAATGAATTTTACAATTTACCTTCATCGTCATCTTGAAATCCTACGTTTTCTATTGTATTTCCATTTAACCCCTAAAGAAAACACAACCTTTGTTATTCTGATGTCAGTATCGTTCCAAGAAGGCACAAATAATCACAAATATACGAAAATGCTATTAAGCTACAAACCTGACAAACCTGATTGGTAGACGATTCAATCCTTGCATATTGAGGTGTAATGAAAAACACTCACTGCTCAGTTTCTAAACTAAACAAATAAAATGCCATGCCAGAGGCAGATATCTAGATATGTTCTCCTTCATTCAATACAGGATGCATGCTCATATTTGCTGTTAAAGGGAACCTAAGCATACATGAGACTTAGACAAAAATAATGTTGTAATTACGTGCAGCACCATATTTGGGTAACTAACCTGCTTCAGCAGGAAATACTGATATCTGATTGGCTACAACTTGACCTCCAGTGACTTGACTCTCTTTTATATGCTTGGATTCCCTTTAATCTAATTCTAGAATGCACATCGAGCGAGCTAGCTTCTTGGGTTTCGGAGTTACGTTTGCGGGCTTTGCTTGTTTACATTTCTGGCTGACAGGGTCTCTCGTGTCTGCGATTGCCAATCGCTTTCATGAGCGTATGGGGGATAAATCTAATGATGTTGCCCCATAAAAAATTCATTGTTTGCGAAAATGCCGCCCGACTTTAGGCCAATCTTATGCCCGATTACCGCCAACTTCTGCAAATTTTTCCAACATTTAAGGGCTGCAGCCCTCATCCCACTTTCTCCTGCGCCTATGATCGCTTTGAATTCAGCTGTGAATCAAAAACAACTGATGATATTGCGTTACAAAATCTGTCTTTGTTTGCCCAGTTCTGCTTAATATCATTTCACATTGTCAGTTTTTATCGTATAGCATACTCAGGCCCCGTTCACACTGCACCGTTTTTTTGTACAAAAATGGAGAGAAAAACCTCCGTTTTTGTGAAAGTGTTCACATTGATCTGCCAAAAACGCCACAAAAGCGTAGGTTTTCGAAAACGCTATCGAAAGTGGATATCCACAAAAACGGAGGTTTTTGAAAACGCTCCAATATTGAACAATGAGCTTCACAGAACCGGAGCAATGTGAACGCACAAAAACGGATATCTTTGGCTCCGTATTTGTTATCAGAAGGATCAATGTGAACGGACAAAAACAGATGTTTTTCTCTCCGTTTTTGTCCAGAAACGGAGTACTGTGAACGGTTAGCATCTATGCAGCAAAACGGATCATAAGAAAAACGGAGCAGTGTGAACGGGGCCTCAAACTTTTCTTACAATATGGACGGGATCATAAACATTTTGCTCTTTTGAATCTTTCCTCTTCCATCTGACTGTATGATCATTTTTAGATGTGGGTCTTCTTCTATTCTTGAACCTTCTCCATACAACCACAATGATAACCAGAATGATGGCAAAAACAACAGCAACTGATGCCGATATCACTGCATTTTCCAATGAGCTAAGTCCATCTACAATGGAGACAAAATATTTAAGTAGTCTACTATATTACAGATAGAGAGCACTAAAAAGGGTTCCGTGGAAGGGGGGGGGAGGGCGACTTTCAAGATTTTTTCGAGATATTTAACCTCTTTAGATCTTCTACAAGGTCGTACGAGATTTTGAGTAATTTCCTCTCGCTAATGCCAGCCATTACACTCAGGGACGCCGGAGCGAAGGTAGGGCAAGGGGATCGAGGGGGGAAGTCAAGGGCACTCCATACCGATGACAAGGGAAGCGAACCGAAAATTTTGTGGCTTCCTCGGAGAAACTCTTGCGGCCACACCCTTAAGATTTGCTTAAAATACTATCAAGAATCTTCTAACTGATGTAAAAGATGTTCACATATTTGGGTATGACCAATCAAGCTGCGATGATTATTCGACTTAAGGGTTAAATTCATGATTTTCATACTATCAAATAAAGCGTTGTTAAAGAAATATATTGTTCCATTAAAAGGGCACTCTTGTCCCCTTGCCCCTCTTAGAAAAAGGCAGGAGGGCCGCTTGCCACCCCTGCGTCCCCCTCTCTGGCGTTCCTGATTACACTGGTTATTAAACCAATGAGATCATCGTGCTAACGATTAGCTTATTTGCTGCACTAACGTTTGTTCAGCGTCAAATACGTTAAAAATGCTAGATTATATTCAATAATTTCTATCGAGTTCACAAAGATTAGATTTATCCAAAAGGATCTTTAAGGAAAGACTTGCAAATTAACAACTGGCAATAACATATTATTCAAGGGTGTGGATGAAGACCTCTAGGTAGATGGAAGGAAAACTTGCTACGCCAAAGTTGCCTTCGCAGGCATCAAAAGCTCGGTTCTGTTGGACCAAAGCTTGAATGGAGCAACTGAGGCCTATTCACATGAATTTCACAAGGATACAAAAGGTGAATTTACCTGCTAGCGTGATGACTTTCGTCCGCCATGGTCCATTTCCAGCCGAATTTGTAGCTCGTACCTGTCAAATTAGAGAGACTGACTTTCTAAATCGTTTGGATTTGTCAAGAGACTACTACCTTGAAAATTACCAAAAGAATTTGAAGAATACTACAGTCTTTATAGTCAAAGCAAGAGTAGTGTGACCAGCATAATCCTAAAATATTTGATTTTTCCAAACCATAAATGGATTATTATTCGAATAATAACTTGAATAATGATATGAAATGTAGTGTAAGGTATGGCTGCCCATTTGTAGCAATATTTAAACCTTTCACATTTACATTTAAACTTACACTTTTATATTTAAACTGTGTAAATTTACAGTTAAACCATTACATGTACAGGTAAACCAACGCATGTACACTTAAACCATAATATATTTATATTTAAACCTTTCTATATTTCTATTTAAACTTTTACATTTAAACTTTCCTACGTTTACATTTAAACCTTTCTATATTTCTATTCAAACCTTTACATTTAAACTTTCGTCCATTTGCATTTAAACTTTTACATTTAAACCTTCTTACATCTATATTTAAACTTTTGCAATTTAAACCTTCTTACATTTATATTTAAACTTCCTGGGACCGAGTGACCGAGCACGGTCCGTATTGCAAACGAGGCTTTCATAGTTTGGCGGGCCTTTGCTTTGGGCTGGACCTCACATGTGCGTTATTTAGGCCCTTTCCTGCTGTAAAGCGCAAATAGAAATGGACGAAGGAGAAAAAGAAAGGATTTTTTGCGCTGCAGCTTTGCTTCAGCAAGCGTCTTCACTCCTAACGGCTTGGACGGTCGCTCAATGTTTTGATCCCTTGACAGCAAAAGATCTGCTGCAAAGTTTTCCAGGATCACATCCAGTGGCGGCCTGGCTAGGGGGTGGCCGGGGGGACTATGCCCCCCAGCGGACTTTTTCAAGGGACGCCAAAGCACCAAAAACTTTATGACTTTATGAAGTTTGATGCTTCAATCACTTTTTTCCAGCACCACGTGGCAGGTCACACGGTCGGTCCATACGGATGTAACTGATGCAGATGCATCAGTCATTGTCACAGACAATTCGGGTCCATCTTAAGTTCTTAAAACTGACTGTTATCCCATTAGCCACAGCGTTCATGTGAAAAGATAAATTAGCACAGGTAAGAAACTCGGAGATGTCGGAGCAAGTTTCTCCGACATTTCTCGACCCCTACTTTTTTATTAGCCCCATGTGATCTGCTAGATGTCGCAGATATCTTATCTGCGAAAAATTTTGATTCAATTCCAGTTTTTCTAAGAAAAGAAAGGTATGCCTTACATATAAAAGAAAAAATTCTTTATCTTTTTTCATTGCTAAGCCATCGCCTATTTTTGCTCATCATAGATAATTAATATTTTGGTTTATAGAAAGCCTGGTTTTGCATCCTCTTTATAATTTGAGAACGATTAAATACCTTTCGAGTAGTAATACAATAAAAGATACATGTGAAAAATAAAGTAAAAATTTGCAATGAATTGCCTGAAAATTCTCTATTTTGGTGACCTGAGTGTTATGTGTTTATATCTTTTTAAAACACTCGAACTTGTACGTTATGATCAACATGATTTTGGTCCTTGAATTGATACTTCAATGTGAGACCTGCTACTGTTTTTTTGCCAACAAAGCAGCTAAATCTTACGAGTTTTTTGCAGATCAGACATCTCTGATTTCTTTAGCAGAGCTTGTGGAACCAAAAAATTTGGAGTTGAAAAATGTCGGGGAAACATGCTCGGATATCTCCGACATTTTGGAGCTTATTACCTGGCCTAGAAAATTACTGTACTACAAAATCCTGGTTACTCCTATCTTGCCAAACATTGGTGATGATTCTTTTCCCACTGTTTCCAATGATCCTACGTAGCAACCTCGTAAACTTGAACTCTGATGCAAAGCCATAGCCGAGAATTAGACCCAATTTATTCAAAATAATAAAGTGTCCATGAAACAACTATAAGTAAAATATCTCTTCTTAGTACATAAAATATACAACCTTCGAAGGTGTACCAGAGAATGTCGGCAAGGGCAAAGCCCTTGTTTTCCAACAGTGTAAAGTGCATGGTCACATAAAATTTTCCTTGGGGCTTCGCCCCCAGACCCCCTCGCTTCCTTCAGTCACTCAAATGTCTACATCCAGCCCTAGGCCAGGTCAAGGTGTCAAAGAATACGAGTAGGAAAATCAGGAAAGTTTCAAGGCTGCCAATCTTGTCAGAGACTTGATAACGATGTTTGATTTGAAGGGCCATTTTGCTGCTGGTCCCACTGACGAAAAATGCCAGGCCGCCACTGATCACATCTAGGCTTTCTAAAAGTTTGTCCCCGAAATTCAGTAAACGATCATCCAAAGACTGGAACCATTCCCATGACTGGAATCAGGGCCGCCGAGAGCTTTTCGAGGCCCAGTGGCAAAACTGTTAATTGAGGCCCCCTGCGAGCGAAGCGAGCAGAAAATTTTTCAATCACTCCCTTTAGATTGGCTTAAAATGCATTTCAGAGCATTTCCTCTAGTCAAAATGTCAAAGTTCTCCAACTATGAGGCCCCTTAGACCATGAGGCCCAGGGGAAAAGTGCCCCACTGCCCCCCTCTCGGCGGGCCTGACTGGAATAGAACTGAATGTTTTCCCGCCAAAAATATGAAAGCCTCATTGCAATACGGACCGTGCTCGGTCACTCGGTCCCAGGAAGTTTAAATATAAATGTAAGAAGGTTTAAATGTAAAAGTTTAAATACAAATGGACGAAAGTTTAAATGTAAAGGTTTAAATATAAATGTAGGATGGTTTAAATGTAAACGTAGGACAGTTTAAATGTAAAAGTTTAAATAGAAATATGGAAAGGTTTAAATATAAATATATTATGGTTTAAATGTACATGCGTTGGTTTACCTGTAAATGTAATGGTTTAACTGTAAATTTGTACAGTTTAAATATAAAAGTGTAAGTTTAAATGTAAATGTGAAAGGTTTAAATATTGCTACAAATGGGCAGCCATAGTAAGGCCCTCGTGCTAGACTGCTAAATACATGGAACGCCTTGTTTTGTCTACCTCGAGTACACACATCTGCTGAGGAAGACAAAACTATTGTCAAACTTACACAGCGTAGGGGGCGGTCAGTTGAATGAAAACATTATCATTATTTGATTCTTGAAAATCAATATTTGATTATTATACGATTAATATTCGCATAATCTATTTCAATCGGTCACACTACTCTTGCCTTGACTATAAGCTAGTTGACAAATCAGTCCTCATAATTTTCGTTCTTCTACTTTTGATTTTACAAATAGGGTTGGCATTTTTTTGAGTCACTAAGCACTTTTTACGGCACGGGCTGTAGAAGACACTGAATTTGGAAGGAGGTTTATGTAAGATACATCGAGTTATTCCTGTCCTAATTGATCATTTCGTTGGTGATATATCGACTTGTTTTCCTTTTGCTTGTACTTCTCTTGCGAAAGCGCCATATTAATCCTCACGCATTGCGGCAGATTGACATGACCTCAAGCGGCAGTTTTTCTCCAGGGCACTTGAGGTCATGTCAATCTACCGCCACGTCTAGGGATTAAAATGGCGTCTTCGAAGGAGAAGTACAAACAGATGGAAACCAAGTCAATGTATCACGAACGAAAATATAAATTAGGATAGAATCATCTCGATGCATCATGCATGAATTTCCTTCGAAATTCAGTGTTTCCTATAACCCGTGGTTACGGACTTCATTTCTGTCAATCAGTAAAGAGATAAAAATCAATTGTACAACTTACGTGACAGGCAATAGAGGTACGTTTTTCAATGGATATCGTCACATATGGATAAAATGTTTGTTTCATTTTCATTCCATCACATTTTGTTTCATATTGGACCACAGCATCTCGTTTGAACAGAGGTGGCTCCCAGGCAAGGGTCAGTGTTTTCGTTTCAACTTTGTATAGAAAACTGCCAACTTCAGATGGAACTACGAGTGCAAAGAATTAAATCAGTAATGAGAAGAAAAACTTCTCACGGTAGAAATCTCTTTTGATACTCCTTCGGGGTGCATTATACCAAAAGAATTTTTGATGATTTGACTAGTTAGTTTACTTCATTGTAAGAAGCACAGGATGACGGGAAAACGAGCCAAAGGATGATCGGGAAACTTTCTCGAAAACAAACTTTGACATTTAGTTAGTACGAAACATTTAAAACGGATAGACTAGTGTTTGTCGGTTCAACCAGTGGCTACTAAATAATAGGAAGCCCCTGTCGAGATATCAAAGATGAAGAAAACGTAAGTTTGGCTCACAAATCTACGATAAAGGAAGAAAGCTAAGGACACAAGGAGAAAGCTAAGGACACTTACGCCCAGGACGTGTCTTCAACGTAATTGTCTCATTTGGCCAGAATTTCTTCGGACGGTTTCCTGCAGCAGCATTCTTGGCGTAGATTGTAAACTTGTAATTGGTATATGGCTGAAGTTTTCTGAGATGAACTTTCCTTGAAGTTATTTTTGTGGCTCCTGGAGAGTATACGATATGTCTGCATGCCGTTGAGCTACTTCCAACAGTACTACATTCAATGGCGTACCATACAGTGAAATTTGATTTCTCTGACTGCCAGCTTATTGTGACTGATGTGTTTGTTAAGTCAGCTGTTGCCAGATTCGTAGGTTTTGGTGGAAGAACTTTGAAGAAAAAACAAAACAAAGTCGAAAGTTTAGACTAGGTGAAAATACGATTCGATTTCGCACATTCAACCAATTACATTCCGTAAAGACCGTAACAAAATTTAGGCCAATTTTCCATCTACGTAACTACATGGTTTAGCTACATGGTTTACCTGCAATGCCTTCCAAAGGTCTATGAACACTTTTGCTAACTTTAACATGCTTTCCGATCTCCTCTTCTCTCCTTTAGGAAAATATTGTTCTATGACGATAAAATGAGGATGCCAGACTAAATACACATACATGCAGTTATCAAGCCAGGCACGATTCATGACTCTGTTGGAAAGTGGGGCAATAACCTAACAAATCAATAGACTGACGAGGTGATTCCGTTAACAACAACAAGCATAAGTTAGAGGGACTTGTGCAATGTAGTCTAACAAATCAGCATTGTTTAGAGGAAGGAGTGCTTCAACTAATCGCTGAGGAAAAAATCTACATATTCATCTAGATAAATACATTGCAAGACCAATTGGTATCACTGCAAATGGGTCACTGCCCAAAAATAAATTCTAATAAAACACTTACACCTAATTGCCACCTAAAAAGTCACCTAACAATCCGAAAGTGTGCGTGCCATTATATCAAGGCCTAAGTGTTCCAAATAAGTTCGGCAGGCGTTGCAGAGCAAAAATCGTTTCACAATTTTAATGCATCTGAAATTACAGTTTTTCCATGTCTTTACTGGAGGAAGACTTTATGACACATTGTTATGTCGACTCTCAGCGAGAAATATCGGAATTAACGGAAAAAGAATGCTTCCTCCAAGAGAACGGGAATGAGCTTGTTCTTTCCAAGGTTTCCTATAAAAACTTCAAATTTCCAAATGATTCCCATCCCAACGAAAACTTCGCCTCATTTTTGCAGTGACTATGGCTCACACCTTGTTGGCAACCTCCGCTTTCCTTCCAAAGAAACTAGTGTTGCGAAGGACAGTAAAAACGACAAAATGGCCTAAATTTGCATTTTTTGCTGTTTTTTCTGGCAATGTGATTGGCTGAATGTGCGGAGGCGTGTCGTGTCAGTGATGTGTTGGGGTTTATCTGGTCACATCAAGGTCAAGTAACAGTGCTTAAAGCTAAAACTATTCTCTCAAAAACAAAAACAGAACTCTGGAACCAGTAAACAGGTAGTAATATTCTTGCGTACAGTGCTGTGCGTATCTACTTCCATGCAAATCGTCTTCGCGCAGAATGCCTTTGAGAATTTCGTCATGTTTGCAAATATTCAAGCAGTCGTTGGATCTTCTTGCTTGACCTTTTGGGCCTAACATTTTAGGGGCTCTTTTAAAGGGCCTATTTTGAAATTGGTCACGCTCCGAGAAAATCGTATTTTTGCTAATAACAGATTTTCTGTGAGTTGCAAAGTAATTTAACTGTTTTCAGTATTTGCAGGCGACAGAAAGTAACTCATTTTATCACTATTTTCACGAAAAAATCGTAAGGTGCAATTTCTGCGGCGTAAAGACTCATTTTTGGTCAAAAACATGCCATTTTTGAACTTGTTTTCACATTGCTGAATGGCAAAGAAATTTTCAGCTGGTATGGAGCTGAGAACCCATTCTTGTTGGAGAGATGAGTTCAGTGCCAGCTTCAGCCAGGCTCATGGGGTCTGGTACCGTACCTTGTCCGCGCAAGCGTAGTAGCGTAGCAGGTTGAGGCTTACAAAATAGTTGTTGTTGTTGCTCTCAGCCTTGAATTTCTTGGAAAGAGCTTGGAGACTTGGAGAGAGGAATTGTCGACATGATAAGAGAGCGGTTTTTTGAGAGTTTGAAATGGTGGTGTTTACTAATGGCAAGCAAGATGAGAGAGATTATCCCATGGTAAGGATCAAAGGCTACTTTGATTTGATACAAGCAATGATTTCAATCCTAAATTTCAACCAACCGTAAGGTAGGCCTATGCTTCTCTCTCGGGTTTTCACCAAACCAATCACGAAGCTGATCTTCAGTTGTTGCTGTTGCTCGTAGCTACGAAGGAGCATAAAAACTCAAGCTCTGATTGGTCAAAATAAATCTTTAGTTCGCATGCGCACCCAAGGTATGGCTGACGATTGGTTAGCTGGTATTGTTTTGCAACAAAAGGTTTTACAGCTCATCTCTCCAACAAATTCCAACATGGAATTATGCTGAATTTTACTTGAAGTAGCGCTTTATAGGCATATCATGAAGTAGGCGCTGCCAAATGGATAGCAAAATTTTGTCCGTCCGACAGTGTCCGTCCGACAGACGGACTGCCAGCACTTAACGTATGCTCATGCTATTTCGGTAATCATTTTAAGCAAAGAGATGGATGGAAATGCAATCCCGAAGAGTTAAGCTATACATCGATACCAAAACGTAACAGGAAAATACTTTATAGCAGCAAAGACATGCAACTGAAAAACAAGCGCCAAAAAATCGCTTTGTATCTAGTCCGTCTGACAGACGAGCAAAACCTCGATTTTCACAAGACAGCGAAAGTAGAATGCAGGTCCATAAGGTTTATTTTGTAGTCCACCAGATGTCTTAAACAGGATTACAGCTCAGGCAGCCATGCGCGCTAAAGCCCGCCGCACATGGAGAGGGAAATGCTCAGCAAAGTGGCATGAATGTCATTTTGCTCAGCAAAATTCTCGCCGTGTGCGGATGATTTTTGCTGAGGAGATACTCATTTGTGCAGCTGAGGAAAATATCTATCGTGTTTGATAATTTCTGCCATTCGTGCCAAAATTCTCACCGTCTGCGGTATCACTGAGAATTTTGCTCACTGCCTTGGCTGATCACGTGTTCATGTTGCCATGGCATCGACCAAAGGTCACAGGATTAGATCATGGACACATGATCACTCAAGGCAGTGAGCAAAATTCTCAGTGATACCGCAGACGGTGAGAATTTTGGCACGAATGGCAGAAATTATCAAACACGATAGATATTTTCCTCAGCTGCACAAATGAGTATTTCCTCAGCAAAAATCATCCGCACACGGCGAGAATTTTGCCGAGCAAAATGACATTCATGCCACTTTGCTGAGCATTTTCCTCTCCGTGTGCGGCTTGCTTAAGGGCCCTTAAGGTTTGAGCAGTCAGTAGCTCCAAAGTATCAAATGTCCATCCGACAGATTTTTGAATTAAAAGATAGGCCCTAAACTTCAGAAGCTAAAAAATTTGCATTCTAAACCTACATAAAGTCTTGATGAGAAAAACCTATGCTTCTTAGAAAATATCATAATAACTCCCGAAGATTATGTCGAAAAAGTGCGATAGTAAACAAGTTGCAATTAACTAACCTGTTGTCGACTGGCTTCCGGTAATGTCTTGCAAAATGACCAAGAGTGAAACGAAAAGTTCCACCAAGTTACAATTTCGTCGCAAATTACCACTGAACATGTTTTTCTGATGCAACACTTAGTCTCTGCATGAAATTGCTAGATGTTGCCTGCAGGATGCTGGCAACAGCAAATTAGCTTCATGACAAGACACTTCCTAGTTGGGACTGGGCAAGGAGAAATTTGATATTTTGACAGACGCATTTGCATCTTCCAAATAACCTGGTGTTGGTGTCCTTTTATGTCACTCCCATAAAATGAATTCCAGATTAGGCTTCGTTTTCTTTGGGCCTGGATTTTGGGACTACGTTCAGACATGGAAAAATTGAGGTTTTCAAGGACCTTTCGAAAGTACCCATCAGTGGCGGGGTGGGGGGGGGGGATATTGCCTGTTAATATTGTTTGGTTAGGAAGATCAAAATTGATCTTACACGGGCAGAAGTCAATGAATGCGGAAAAGAAATGTTACTTTCTTTCGACGAGACAAGGGTCGCCTTTGTAATTGCAAGATCACCAGACTGAAGAAGGCTTAATTTGATCTCAGGCAGTGGCGTGGTCACTGCACGGGGGGGGGGGGTTCTTCCATAGTAAAGGTACCTGGGGATGTGCCGCCCGCGAGGGTATACTTTTTCGGACTTCTAGTCTAGCCAAGGGTGTACTTTTTGGCAATTTTAGTCGAGTTAGGTCTAGGCAAGGGTATGCTTTTTGGGAATCTTGGTCAAAGAGATATCAAAATTCGGTAATTTTTGTAAAAAAAACCCAACTTCTTAAAAATTTTGGTCGAGAAAATGCGAAAATTTGGCAAGTTTTGCCTAGAAAATGCCAATTCAGAGCACTTCTGAAGGAAAAATTAGTCTAGCCAAGGGTATCATTTTCACAAAAATTGGTCTAGCCAACGGTTACATTTTCAAACTGTGGGCGGCACCCCCCTACCCGAAATTTAGCCGAGAACCCCCCCCCGTGGGTCACTGGTGGGGATTGGGACATATTTACCCCAACTTCCGGTGAAGGTAAAAGTGAAAGTTGCGGTTTGAACGTCAAGCGCTGGGATCCCAGAAGTAGCTAGGTGCTTCTTCCGCCTCCCAAGCTTACCCTAACGAAATCGTTGCAAGGGCAGTTCGTTAGGGTAAGCTTGGGAGGCGGAATGTTGTTGCAGTTGGGATTCAGAATTTGAAGCCAGGGCCTAACCACAGTACGATGTTGGAATGGAATTCAAACATTGCTTGGCTGGGATGAGTATTGAATCATTATTGTTTCTTTGCTTAGTTCAGACAGCATAGCAATAGTGTCCGAACTGCCATTGTTATGACATGCATTCCATAATTCTCCCACTTTTCTTGTTATGACGTAGATATTTAATGACGTCATAACTTCAAAAGCTTAAATACAGCAGGGGTAAAGTTTGAATAACTGTGATCTCAAAAGTGATGGCCATAAAATACAGCGACGACGTGTAAACAACCAGAGAATTCGAGGCAACTATCTTGTCTGAAACCTTACAGTCAAAGCGAAAGAAGAGTGTCATCTATGTTTTCAATATTCGAAATAGAACTGTATCTTCGTCGAACTTTGTTTTCTTTACATGGCAAAATCCTTGAATAGTTATATTCATGGCAGTTTCCAGGGGAACACCTCCTATTGCAATCCACTATGCTCCACCCAACGGAAGCAATATTCAAATAAAACGGAGGCAAACAATAGAGCAATTCATGAAAATCTATTTCCAAAAAATCTTCGAATTTACATGGTAAGCTTTTTCGCTTTGACTGTAAAGATCCCAAGAAAATTTCAATGCTCGAATAAAGAGCATTTGAAGAGACTTCAGCACTAGGCCACGATCTTGGCACTTTTGTTCTATGATTTTGGTTTCCAAAAAAGCTTACTGTCAAAGAGCTAAATGAAATTAAATTTGCAAATAAATTATTGCTTTCTGTAAGCAACATTCAGTACAGAAGCTTACCTAGCAAATATTACTTGTTTAATATCCATACATTTTCAAATATCAACCTACACCCCACAACACAATACATCTCAAAACTGCATAAACGTTTATAGTTAGAAGTCAAAATTTCTAAATTGCACATCACACTCGTTCTTTCTTCTACAAGAAACCCGAAGAAACCGGTCATATGAAACTGTTTGATTCTCTTTTTGGAAATTAAGAAATTCCTCTTGGAGCAATCAGAAGTCAGTCAGAAATGAAGAAGCTTTTTTTCAATCTTCGGTAAAGGGTTGCAAAAAGTTTTAAACGCTAAATGTAATACCAACTAAGCAATACATACAGTGAAAGCGGAAGAGGCGTACCCCCCACGTTGTCAATATTCAAAATAGAATCGCATCTTCATTGGATTTTGTTTTCTCTGCATAAAGAAATCGTTAAACATTCTCATTCATTGTGGTTTCCAAGGGAAGGATCTCCTGTTGAAATCCTTCATACGCTCCGCCCAACGGAAGCAGTATTCGAGTCGAACGGAAGGAAAGGACAAAACAATATTCGAATAGTCAACCAATCATGAAAATTTATTTTCAAATAATCTTCGAATTTACATGGTACGCTTTTTCCGCTTTCACTGTAAAGGTATCACTAAAAGTTATGTTGATACGCTTATTGTTATATTGTAAAAGTTATTTTGATACGCTTATTGTTGCCTCGTTTTGTTTTGTTTAATTTCATTCAGTAGCTGTTTAAAGTATACATAATTTGTACTAGACCATTGTTTCAAAATGAAAATCTAAATCACTTTTGCATACGATTAGGTGATCACGAGCTCACTTAGCGCATTAAGTGCGAGGAATTTTGAAATTCAATTTCATGAAAATCAATGAACACAACAAGAAACAATTTCAACGGTAACTAACTCGGTGCAATCTCTCAAAGAATTTAATGCGAAAGAAATTTACCTACACGTTAAGAACCGTTTAGCATCATTTTCAAAACGTTGCAAAATAGTTCGTTTTCATCATTTCCGAGTATTCACACGATGCCGTTTTCAAAATGTGCCGGTTAAAGAGTTGCGTTCTCAGAATGTAACACTTTCACAATCTGCCGGCAAAAAAGTGTGCCGTTTTCGTGAGAATGGCAAGCCTATCCGTCACATTTTTCACCGTATTCAAAATGTGTTGAACTTAAACTTACCTATTTTGCAACGTTTCCAAATGATGCTAAACGGTTCTTAACGTGTAGGTACATTCCTTTCGCGTCAAATTTTTGGAGAGATTGCACAAAGTTAGTTACCATTCACAAAAGCCCGCTTTTAAACGCCCAAAATTCTTTCTGACACGCCCAATGGTTGAGAGCCAAGTTTCTTATAAAGAAAAGAATGAGTGTACTTTCAATTGACAGATAAAATAACGTCTGATAAAAATTTGTTCAAAACTTTACTGTGATCAATTTCAAATCAAGTTTCAGCAACTAATTATAATACATATATTACTTTCTAATGCTAAGGTCTATTCTATTCTTTGTAACGTAGTTTGTTTAAAGGTGGAAGTAAAATTGACCTATCTATCTGCCTATCTATCTGCCTATCTATCTAGCTATCTATCTATGACCTATTTGACAAAATTGAATAGCATGAAATAAAATTTAACTATACTTTCCAATAATTCTACCGTTGGACTTTCGGAAACCTTCAATATATTTCGAAATCGGAGCAAATTTGACAATTCAGCTCATTTGAGGAAGTGACGTCAGCAAAATTTCTAAATCGTAAACCAGAGGAGTGAAAGACCTTCATTCATAAAGTCTTTCTTGAAAACTATTTAAGTTTCGTAAAAACGTTTAGAAATCTCCTTGCTGTAAAACTTTTTCAACAATTTCTTGTTGGAGCATATCTTCCATGAGCATTGACAGAGATTTGGATGGGTTCCGCGACGAGAATTTAGCTTTAATCACAGACCAAATTTTTTCCAAAATGTTCCTAGACAGTTTACATGAACATTGATATCTCGCTTGTTGATACTGGTGCTCTGCTGTGAGTGTTTTGAAATATCAATCTTGAAACTCAGTTTGCTGTCACTTCCAACCAAAAGCTTTGGTGTTTTGGCCTAAGGACATTCTTGAAGCAGCGCAAATAAATTAACAACATCCTAGATATGATTTGAAAAAAGCGGATGTCCTGTTACATTCTATTTGCAAAGTCACCCATTGTGTTATTTTCTCACATTTTTTTCATTTAGTTTTCAATTTCGATGTGTTCAAGGAAGTTGCTCAAGTCAAAAGGGCAAAGTTCTAGTTTTGAGATGACAGTAAATTTGAACTGCAACATTAACATTTTAGCAGCATGGGGCTCAAATCTTAAAGAAGGGTTTGTAAATTTCTACTTCATTTTTCTTTTAATTACAGTGTACTTGCAAGGAAATTTAGGTAATTTGCTGTAAATCTGTCGTAGCAATTCTTTGATATTTTGATTAGATTTAAAATGGCAGCATTTATCACTTCTGTGGCAGTGACGTCATCAAATTTGTAAATCCTTCACCAGAAGAGCCACAGATTTCTGCATGTGACAATATTGTAGGCCTTTCTTGAAGCCTGTATCAATTTTTCTTAAGTGTTAAGATCAACGATGATTTTAAATTTTTCTAAATTTTTGATGAATTTTTACAAAAATAATGAAAATGCCGCCATTTTGAAAATAATCAATATTCCAAAAAATTGCCATGGCAGATTCACAGCACATTATCCAAAGTTCCTTTCAGTTCATTCAATTTATAGTAAAATATGATACAATTTTACACCCACCTTTTTAAAGATTTGAAAGATTTGAGCCCTATAATTATTTTAGTTCTCACAGCGCCAATATCATAGCCTGCGTGCAGACTCGACTGGTTTACCGAAATCGAATTGAGTTGAATGGAAAATTGAAAATTCACTACTCAATTCGATTTCGGTAAACCAGTCAAGTCTGCACGCAGGCTACAATATCAACAAATGAGGTATCTATGTTCAAGCTGCCTATCGAGAAACACTTTGACATTTCTTAGCCATTTATTAAAGCTTCATTCTCATCTCTGGACCCAACAAAAGCCGCACAATTTTCTTGGGACACCGGGTAGGTACTGTATACTCTATTAAATATACGACCATCAACAAACGCTGACGTACACAAAACATAATGAACACTTCCAAAACCCCAGTAGATAATAATTTCAATTCCACACATACAGCAACTTAACACAACCAACATAGAGCAAGTTACTTAAACCAAAATCTTTAAATAACCTAAAATTTTATAGTAAAATAAATTTTACGACAACAATTTTCGTCAGTCCGCTATGTCGTAGGGTAGTTCATCTTTATCAAAAAATCTATTGATACTATATTATCTTACATCAAATAAATGTCTGACTTTTTCTTCGCAAGAGTAAAAAGGCATATTCATTTAAACTGATTCGAGTAACTCTAGATGAACCTGAAAAAAGACAAAATAATAATAAAGTTAGATAGTTAAATGACTCATCAAGGGTGCTAGGACACAGATGCTTTGATTGATAATTTATTTACGTTGTGTTGGTTCTTGTGTCTTGTTTCGTTGTCTTGTTTTCTGTTCTGTGTCGTCTTTAACTGACGTGTACAACTGAGCGTGGGTAGGCCCAACCGCTCTAGAGTTATTCGAATAGAACTCCCTTGTATTTCTGTGTCTTAGTGCGCCTGGCCTTGGAAGATTAAAAACTCTGCAGAAACAGTCGAATTGTGAGTAAGATAAGACAAGATAAGCACTGTTTTTCTAGGGCGTAAAACTCAGTAGGTATTTAGTTTTAGCTGATTTGTAAATAAATATCATCAAGATGAGAAATTGAAACTTACATTTGAGTCACGAAATTCAACTGACATCGTATCTTCATCATCTATATAACTATCATCATTGTTGATTTCCGATCTCCGCGTTGCCAGCAATCTTGAAAATCTCACTGAACTCTGGTTTTCAACTTTACGGCGCACTGCTTTGCCAAACTGTCTTATTCGATCAACTGTTGACACGCTTGAAGTAGGACTGTCTGGTAATATTGAGGCATCCATCTGCTTCTTCGCAAAATTTATGAATACCTGCAAAAATATTGATAAGATGATTAATATTTGTCTTATCATATGCTGTTAAGTTGACATAATTTGTTGTCAGACTTCATAGGGGATTCATGATGAAGGCACATATCTAGTTCTTTTATCAGTGGCACTGGGTAAGTAAAACAAGTAATCTCCGGTTGCAAGGTCACTGCTCTCTGAATATCAAAGCAATGATGTTGAAAACTGTCTTGTTTTCTTCCTGGTATGTCCAGTTAAGTTCAGTGATTTACTCGGCTTTAATAAGTCACCCCTTCCTGTAGATATGGGGGATTTTCTGAAGAAAGCCCTTCCAAAATCTGTAGAAACGAGTGAAAACGAAGAGCAAAAGTTCCTTGCTTTTCCTTCCTAATAATGATGAGCACTAAGAGTTACTTACCAGCACTATGAATTCAGTTTTGCGGTATTAATGGAAGAGGATAGATCAATAACCGTGCACCAGAGAAACTTGCAGTATCTCATGACGGAAATGTATAAGATCAAAAATGGCTTGAATCCAGCTTTTATGAGAGAGATTTTTTGTCAACAAGAAAGTCAATATAATCTGAGGAACTCAAACGACTTTTCTCTTCCTAGAATTAAAACTGTGACATATGGCTCAGAAACCATTCGCACTTTGCAAAGCTATCTAGGCAAAGTTGACGTTGATTCTGACAGTACTCACATTTTCTAAAGTTGTCTGGCTGACAGAGAAGTCTTCAATTTCCAGGGTTTCCTCGGCATCTTCTAAACATCCAAAAATATCGGACAGAGCTATGTTTGATGATGCACTGATCTGGTAATTCAGAATGTTATGATGAAACTCCTGCAAGAAAGCAAACGATGTCATAATCATTACATATTTCCTCTTCATCTCTGATTTGCTGCAAAATGCTTTGGCTTTGGGGGTTTTTTCTTTAGCTTAGCCAGTCATGGGCCTGGGTGTACTGTCATGGGGCTTTGGACCCTTGTTTTGTTCTTTGGTGTTAGTTGTCTTGCTTGTATCCCAAGGAAGGTACTCAATAACTTCAATACGGGGGGGGGGGGGAGTCCGAGCCAATATTTCGGGTCCGAGATCTTACGTTAAATCAATATTTAGGGTCTGTGAATAGCAACATAGACAATAATTCAATATATGGGGTCTGCAAATCTGTAGAAAGGAAAATTGTGCAATGTATTACGATTTACTACGGTTGCCCATTCGATAAATGTCCTTCTCCATAAGGGCCTCGGAAATGAATAACAATATTTAGGGTTTTCTAAACATTAGAATCGACATTTGGGGTCCAGCAAAGAAAAAGTAGCATGGACCAACCCCCCGGAATTGATACTTCAGGGGTACCCCCTGGACTTGCATTAACGATTTGTTCTTCGCACGAACCAAACTGACGAGTGTGAGAAAAAACGCGTTTTTGTTTATTCAACGTTATTCTTTATGAAAGCTATTAACATATCTTCTCTCCCTTCTGGAATTCAAGTCAATTCGTTGTTTCTCTTACGGGTATTAACAGTTTTCTCCTTAACTGCATGGTAATTGGTCTGATATTCTTTTACAGGAGTTCACAGTTTTCTTTACAGCGATTACTATGTCTAATATTGTCAAATATTGCGCTTGTGGATTCGGTAAGATAAGCCCGTTAGGGGGAGGGTGAATTTACTACTGGGTCATGAGGGGGTGTGCGCTCCAAGAATTTCTGTCATGACCGAATCTCAGAATTTTGACAGAATTTTGAGACCCAATCTTAGAATATGGATGTGGTTTGTGAACAGTGCTTGCACTGAAAAACAATGCGAAAATTGTTAACTATCGAAAACCTGGGCATTCCAAGCATGTCTAGGAAAATGAGACCCACATCCCAGAAGTTTTCTCTAAAAAGTACATCCAAATCCCAGAATTTTCCCAGAAAAACCACCCAAAACTGCCGCACAACCACGTATGATCAGATACTGAAGTACCCCCCCCCCCCCGGAGCCCGTTACTCCGCTACTTAAGCCTATTCTTGAATTCAAGGGATGCTAAGTTAAAACAGAACTTACCTTCAGAACAGCTTCGGGAAAATTCCCCTCAAAATAATTCTTCACTGGTTCTAAGTCAGGCATATCTCCTTTTATTCTTATTGCAATCATGTAGCCTTCTCCAAATCTAAAGCAAAAGTCAGTCTTTAAAGCTCACAAAAAAAAGGAAAACGATTACAAAAAAATGCTGAAGCGACATTTTGGGCGGAAACCATACAGTGGTATACCCTGGGTACGAGACTCTGTCTCTCTCTCTCTCTCTAAAAAGAATATTTTCTTTCAGAGAGTCTTGTACCCAGGGTAACAGTGGTAAAAGTTAAGCAATCAAGGATGAAAATCGCGTGATGGAATCATAAATTCATCCATAAAAAACAAAACAACTAAAAAAGCTTCCCACTCCTTTTTGACTTAGGACTGCACTCCATTCTGAGAAAACCTATCTTTCTCCGATTGTGGAGCTTCACTGCACATCTCGTGATTAATAGGCTCTCCCTCGCGGCTTTGGCACAAATTTAAATTTTCACAGCTTGTCATTGTTCGTTTCTTTCCAAGATCACCCAGTCTATAATTCATCTAGGGTCTTAGATTCATAGATCAAGTTGTTTTGTCAGTTACTTCAAATATTCAAACAAACATCAAATATGGGGACCTGGTGACTAGGTTATTGAAATGAGAACTAAGTCCAGTCAATGCGTGTCTAATCGTGCTGTGGATGGGACCACTAAGGCTACGTTCACACTGCTCGGTTTTCATTTCTATCCGTTTTTGTTGATGAAAACGCTGCCTGTTCACATTGTTCCGTTTTCAAATAGATACGCTATGAAAACAATAGGCGTTCACATTGCTCCGGCAAAACGGTGTTGTTAATCCCCTTTTCAAAACAAAGCCTTTTGTTAATAGCTGTCAACAAGGCGCCAATTACGACTTTGAATGGCATTGTAATCAAAAGTCTATTAACAAACGAATGTGAAGCGTTTTCAAATGTCTCCGTTTTTGGCGTTCACACCGAAAACGGATCGTTTTCAAACGCACCGTTTTCAAATTTATGCGTTTTCATTAGTGTTATCGAAAAGACCCGTTGTCAAAGCGGAGCAATGTGAACACAAGGCAAAAACGGAGAAGTTTTACTCCGTTTTCATATGAAAAGGTAGCAATGTGAAAGGGGCCTAATGCATTGTAAAATTAACACCCTATATCAAATCAAATGCAGATTTTACTTTAGGTTACACTGAAGTGCACTAATATGTCGCGTGCTATGACGTATACTGTAGCATCATTCGGGAAATGCAGCTGGACTCAAATTAGTTTGCTGTAAATTTGAATTTCTGTTATCGAAATAAGAGAGGAAGTCTGAACTCTTACTTGTTTTTTAGATGTTGCGTACTTCCAAGGCATTTGAATTTTCCATTCACCATAATCGCTAGTCGAGTGCATAGTGCTTCGCATTCTTCCATGCTATTAATAAAACAAGAAAATTGTAGTTGAAAGAACAAAACATGTGACCACTTGAAGCTAATCACGTGCCTAGCAAGCCGAAATAATATCTTCATCACGTGCGTAACAAAACATCGACATTTGCAGAAACATGATTAAAGGGAATCTAAGCATAAATAAGCCTTCAATAGAAATAGCCAAGCACAGACAACAAGCTATGATGTGTGCCACACGACGTTGCATAACTGGTCTACGTCAACAGGAAGTGCAGATACCTGGAAGGCTAGAATTTGACTGCAAGCGGCTTGGGCCAATACATAGTATGCTTAAATTCCCTTTAAGGGCTAGTTTCCAGTTTGAATTTTCCAAGTGGGCAGAAATTTACACCATGAAAAGACATTCAATCACAAATTTCTATTCAATTACAGAGCGATATTTTCTTTCACAAACAATGGAAATTCTGCTCGCTCAGAAAATTCAAGCCTGGAACCTGGCCTTCAGCATACAACATAGAATATATGATAGATCATATGACAACTACGAAAGACTGCGTTTGGTTTATTCTCTCAACCAACACTTAATTATAGCTCATGACCTTGTATTGCCCATTGTTTCCCGGTGGAGATAGCTCCCCAAGATCCAGGGCCAAAACTCTGTCACAGCATTGCATGTGAAATAATACGCCTATAAAACCAAAAAATAACGGATATTACACAGTACAGTTTTATGGTCTTGACTTTTTTGTCTCCTTCTCTCTCTGCAACTCTCACGACTTCCACAAACAGTGCGAAGTAGCCTTCTAAACTCGTGTCTGTTATCGAGTCTGTTATCTACAACAGTCTTCCATAGATCTAATACATGACCACACTTCAAAGCACTTTTGCAGGTATCCTTAAATCTTAGATAGGGTCGACCAAAAGGTCAAAATCCATGAAATAATTCAATGTGTGAAAAAATACAGTAAAAACCCGCAAAGTTGACACTATCTTTTAAACAAATGATTAACCCATGGATGCAATTGTAATCCAGGTAGCAATTACTGTGCGTCCATGGTTTCAATATGATCATTCAGCTATTTAAAGCTATTTTTAAACCATTTCTAAGAAACCTCCGGCTGATGATTTTCAAAAATTGTGCCCTCACATTAGAATCTTACCAGCCGGAGTTTAGATAGGTATCTTATGAATGGAAGAATCCCAAATATATGACCACATATCACAAAACCCACTGTTTCGAAAGGAAACAAAGAAGAAAATATGCCCTGTGCGACGGCAGCCAACATCTGATATG
Organism: Aurelia sp. 3 sensu Dawson et al. (2005); assembly: GCA_964020215.1. Taxonomy (NCBI): domain Eukaryota; kingdom Metazoa; phylum Cnidaria; class Scyphozoa; order Semaeostomeae; family Ulmaridae; genus Aurelia; species Aurelia sp. 3 sensu Dawson et al. (2005). Next base: position 18,190,658 of record OZ026578.1, read on the forward strand.
CTGACCGAGTCGACTGTATCGAATAATATATTTATGTTTACATATATCTATTTATAAATCTTATGATTATATTTTAATTCTTTTAATATCAATATTCTAATATTACTATCCAGCATCCATATTCGTCAACATTTCTTATAATTCAGAATTTCTTACCAGAAGCCCGTGGGAACTTTACCATAACGTATAACAGTGAAAGAAAAATGAGCGCAAAGGAATATTGGTCTTTTTACCATCACGAAAAGCATTCGCATGCAAATTAGAAGTTGCGGTTTTAGGCGGTTTTTAGCGGCAAGTGATTGGATCTTTGTAGCAGAGAAGCACTACTCGAGTCCGAGACCCCTTGTCATGACGCTGAACTGGTGGGGCTCTTTCTGGGATCGAGCCCTGTCCGCCTGACATGGGGTCTAGCCCTGTCCATTCTTGCTGTAGCGTCAGAGGATTATACCACTGCGCTGCGTCACAACACATATTCCATATTCCATATCCATCATCATCATCATCATCATCATCATCATCATCATCATCACCATCATCATCATCATCATCATCATCATCATCATCATCATCATCATCATCATCATCATCATCATCATCATCATCATCATCATCATCATCATCATCATCATCATCATCATCATCATCATCATCATCATCATCATCATCATCATCATCATCATCATCATCATCATCATCATCATCATACTATTCTTCTCACAAGCACAACACACATGAGGCGAGGGATTAAAATTGCACCCTCGCAGCAGAAATAGAGACAGAAAACACAGCCAATATATCATGAATGAAATAATGAAACAGAAAATCATCGTTGCATCTTGTGCATGTACTGCTTTGTTCCAAGTTTCCCCAGTCCGTGGTTTAGAGCTAAACAAACTAGATTTCGCAATGCACGTCAAAGTTACGTATGCTTACATTACAGTGAAAACTTGTACACGATACATCGAGATTCTCCTTATTTACTGTAGGTATTTCTTTTCATCCCGCCTCCACTTCACCTGTGAAGGAGCTATTTCAGTTTCAAGCAATCCATGTAAGAAATCTACAGTTGCTCATGACAGAAATTTATAAAACAAAATGAGGTCTGAATCCACCATTCATGAAGGATATTTTCATGCAACGATACATTAGCCACAGTCTAAGGCATCGCAATGATGCTCAACAGCCAAAAGTACGGACAACGTCCTTTGGAGTTGAGTTCATTGCTTACCATGGAAATAAACTATGGCAGCATTTACCGCAAGAAATAAAACAATCAAACAGCCTTCCTATCTTTGAAAAACAAACAAGATGTTGGAATGGTGGAAAATGCAACTGTAGGCTTTGCAAAGTATATATCCCGAAAGTTGGGTTTCTAACAGGATGAATTAATTTCTTTTATTCTGGTTTGTCCTGTAACTTTTCTTAAAAGTTTTATTGTAAATAATGTGTATCGTAAATAGCTGGCCTTAATTAACTGTAAATTAGCTATTCACTTTCTAGCCTACTATAAATAGATTTTTGATAATAATAATAAAGCACATGGCTCAGTGATATGGCCTCGAACGATACTGCAAGTAAAGGAGCTCTATTTTTGTGGCATAATCGTTCTTGGTCATTTCACTCAGTCATGCAAAAGGATGAACTTGGTACCTTCGCAAGGGAAGAGACGAAAAACGCGTTAAATACATCAGGAACTGAATAATGACAAAGAAAATCATCGACGTATCTTGTGTATGCTTATTTTTGTCCCGAATTTCTCCTTCTGGGATTACCACTAAATAAAGTAAGAATCGCAGTAGTAGTTAATCACTACTGTACGTCAAGTAACTATGTATAGATTACAGTGACGAAAAACAGCTGCGAAAAAAGAGGAAACAGACAGTAAGCTAAGTCTCAGCCTAAGGAAAATCGTTATGGTTAAAAGCTGCCCCTGGAAAACCAAAAATATAAGCCTGTTGAATTTCATAACGTTGGTGCTAGTCGTTTTATTGTGTAGCTAAAATGAGTGTATATAGCCTTTTCTTTAACCTATTTACAAGCGGCTGCTAGATGTAGCTATGTCTATTAGTTTTAAGCTCAAAGTCAAGCACATCGAATTAAAATCTCGACAGTTGCTTGATCTCAAGTTGCTATTGTGATAACATTTCATGATTTACATTGAAAACACACTGTTGCAGCCATGCCTTGATCGTCATCAGCATATCACAGGGACCTGATGTCAATTTCATCATAGTGCTTGCAGTTTCGCAACAGTTCATTACTCTCTATAAGAGCCACTATGGAAACATCACAGATGTCAAAGTTATCATCCACATATTATTCGACCTGATATCAAATTCGTCTCAATGCCTGCTGTCCGGCAATAATTTCTTGCTCCAAAAATGCTATTGTGACGATATTTCACAAATTATAATGAAAACATCCTCTTCCAGACACCATTAATCTTTCTATAAACCCCTTGTTTCGTCACTGTCAATATTTGGTTAGATGTTGAGGGTATCATCCAAGCATTACTGGGATATGATGGCAACGCCGTTATGGTGCTCGAAGTCATAGCCTTTCGCACCCGAGCCTGATTTTGTATCCCAGTCCACTCTGAATCTTCAACTTGCCTGGACAATTTATTTTCCAAATCTGACTTCAAGTAAGCCTTTCCTGTAGGTTCGATACCATACAACGCTCTCCCAGCAGTTTCAATCCCAACAACTGTTACCATATATGGCAAGCTAACCCAAGTAACATTGTTGTTGTCCTGCCAATAACAACTGGCAAAACCTCTCGAGACTGCAGCTTGGTTTCTCTTACAAACAAACAAATCGCCGTTTATGTCATCGTATGCTATACTGAACTCTGGCAGAGATAAGCGATGTCCAGTGTCTGCTGCCACTGTTTCTTCCTGAAGCTTGCACTTGTAAGGAATCCGCTTTTCCAATGTCTCATTCCAAATTCCATTAAACTTCTCAAGGTTTGTACGATATTTGAATTCGAGAAGCAGTTCCCCAGCACATTTGTCTCCTTTCAAAATGGCCTCTGGGATATTGAACTTGAAATCAAAGATTACGAACTGATTATTCAGTAATCTCAGATTTTCTGTAAACATGTAAACACTGCCTGGCTTTGTTTCATTGCGAGTTGGAGGCAAACTCAGAAAATTTAGGCGTAAATTGTTTACTGACTGCAGCGTGATGAACTTTGTGTTGTGATAAACGAACATCTGAAGTTGATAGGCATTTGCATAGCTTCTTGTATGTTCTGTAACTAGGTGTCTTATCGTGACATTAACTTGCATCTGATCACCATCTCTAAACTCATTTTTCTGAGTTTGTTTAACGTTTACCAAAAGAAAACTTCGATCTGGACTCTTTCTCTTTACTTCCATTGGATAAATGAAACATGCAACCTCCTCCTCTGTCTCGTAGCTTATTACGTTCCAAACAGTTCCAGAGTCCAACTGAGCATCAATAATCTGCAAGGAAACAGACTGCTTTTTTCAAGGGAATGTAAGATATCAAAGTGGTTCAAACCAATTTTTTTGGGCACAGTGATTTTCCCAAATTAAGGATTTGGAAGCAAAGGGCATGCTGAAGATCCTCAAAAAGTCGTCAACAACAGGGGATCGATTTATAGCCATTTCAGATCTTCAAAACAATGATGAGCGTATTCTATTTCAATCTGGGAATAGGCAACTCAGTCATAAATTTAAAACTTTAAAATCCCCAGGTACTTAAGAATTGGGAATAAGCTTTTCTTGTCAACTCATGGAATTTCAAGGGAATTAAACTTTCCATGCAAATCGAAATCTTCAAGAATTGCTGTCAGAAAAGCAGGAGTATTCTTGGCCCTTGAGAGAAGAAAATTAAGGTATCTAGGGACTACAAACTTGCACTGAAACTTTCGACTGAGTTGTCTATTCCCAGTTTGAAATAAAACACGCTCATCATTGTTTTGAAGATCTGAAATGGCTGTAAATCGATCCCCTGTTTTTGACTACTTTTTGAGGATTTTGAACATGTCCTTTGCTTCGAAATCCTTAATTTGGGAAAATCACTGTGCCAAAAAAAATGGCAAAAAAATCACATAATGTAGGGTGGTCTTTTAGCGACAGAACAACGCTCGAAGCATTTCAAGTGGCCTCTTACTAATTTTTCTATAACCGATTGCGTCGAGTCACTTTTTTGGGTCACCCGGTACTATAAACAAATAAACTATTTTCATAAATTATACATTGTACTGATCGAAACAAAGTCAAGGCATTTAAGTGGTAATCTTTGAAACGAGGGTTGCTGTTTTTACTCACCTGGTAGAGTGGCTAAAATCTCCATTCTGGCTAATTTTTACAGAAGTTGTGATGATCGTTAAAAATAATAACAACAACAACAACAATGATGATGATGATGATGATGATGATGATGCTGATGATTATGATGATGATGATCATCATCACCATATCTCCATCATCATCATGTGACGTCATGTCGATGGGATGAATGGAACATATCGATTACTTACCCTTTCCGTTGTATTCAAATCAAATGTATGGTACGCAACTTCATCTGTATTAAGGCGAATGATCACAAGTGACGTCATTCTTGAGTCTTTATCCCTAGCTCTGCTTACTTTTACATATCCATTTCTAATGCTCCCATTGTTCGTTCTTAATTCCGCTATGGAATTGAAGGCGTGAACCTGCTCTGGATTCTCTGCAAGAGTAGTATTGCTCGCTGCCGTTGTGATGCGAATAACAGATTGTTTAGAAGGTGGTGAAATGCCATAAAATGAAAGTTGATTGTGCACGTCATCTTGAATGTACTGTGGGGAAGCTCTGAACTTATCATTGTTAAACATAGGCCCTTTAGGCTCGCAACCATAAAGTTCCATTCTGATACAATGAGTGTCAAGGTCAGTTTGTCTCTCTAGAGGAATAATTCGAACACACCTCATTGGCATTCTAATAAACCAATTCACCCTCACTTCATTCAACAAATTTTCACAGCCAACAAACTCTTTTCTGCTTCCACTGACAATGTCGTTGTATGTATTCCAATTAGCGCAATCAAGGCTGTACTGGATGTAGAATCGCTTCACCGGATGCATTATGCTACGTTCTACCATCGGTTGAATTGCAAGGCCAGAGATCAGTTTCACCACACCAAGGTCTATTTGAAGCCAGTCTGAGAGTGAAGATTTAGCGGAGCACCAAGAACGTGTCGGATGATGTAGCCTTGCGAAATGTGGCAAGTGACTGGTCGAATAAATTGACTTCGCAGTGAATCTCGAATCAGGGAGTTGTCCGGTTCTTAAGCCCATTTCTTCACCACAGTCACCGACCGCCAGTTCTCTAAATATCTTTATTTTCGTGTTGAGTTTAGATGCACCCTGGCCACCAACTTTATTAACAGACGCCTCCCAGTCCTTTCGTTCACTGCCTGTATACGCAATAGTTGCCATGGATACCCTGGGTTTTGGTATGTTTGGAGTAGCCATTGTTGCAGATACACCATATTTCTGTAATGCCGTCGCAAGAAAACTATTTACTACAACAGCGTCTTGGATAGCCATGAAAAGTATTTTCCCAGGTGGCAATCCATTTAGATAGGTAGCTAATTGGTTTTGAATAGTACTCGATGCAAAAATGTCATACGCTTTTGTTGTCTCGAACACTCCACTGCGGTGATCAAAAACAACAGTATTGATACCACGCTTACTTAGACTGTATTGATATCCATTGACTGTGACATGCCCCTTTGCCACGAGGCACGAAAGAGAAACAATATCGTCACAAGATTCAGATATGATATCAACCTCAAGTACGTCTGAAGAGGAAAAGTAAAAATCGATTAGTAATTTCAAGGATTGGACTTATTATAGCGGACGAGTCAAACAAGAGTTTAGAGTTTTTGCAGGGTGTGGAATAAAATGTATACGACAAATTTCCTAAATTGAAATGTTAATGCAAGAATTTTCTTGGGTAAAACCAGTTTTATGGATTGATTAACTTTTTAAGTAATATTTGTAATATATTTTTGTCACATAATGTCATTGTAACTATTTAATTGTAAAAGTTAAGATCTGACATTCTTTATCTGCTCTTAAAACAGGGCTTCTATTGATAGCAGCTAAGATATTGTAGCTGATTGAATAACCCTGTATAAAGAATGTATTACTATTATTATTATTATTATTATTATTATTATTATTATTATTATTATTATTATTATTATTATTATTATTATTATTATTATTATTATTATTATTATTATTATTATTATTATTATTATTATTATTATTATTATCATTATTTGTCATCTTCTCGACCCAGAAATTGGGTAAATGCTGGCAAGAAGTTTGTAAGGGAACGATAAAACAACGTTTCATTTTTCTCCATGTATTTTTCTAATTTCTGGGTCTAACAGAAGAGTGATTTTACCAAATAGCATTTCAAATTATCCTTGACTGATAGATCAAGAAGATTCCTTTGGAAAAATCACTCATCTTTCATGCTCATAAATAGGAAAAATTGTAAATTGTGAAGGGTTTGTATTGGAATGAGAATTCCACGTCCCATGCCGTCTTCGACTCAGCAGGAAGGCTATTCCATCGAGTGAAGAGTAGATTCCAAAGTTTCAGGTATATACTTTGAAGAAGCCGTTGAAAGTCGATAAAAATGTCAAAACATAATCACTCGATGCTAGTGCTATTTGAAATTGGACTATCTTCGGATGCCGGCAGAAAAAAACAAAGAAAAAAGGTACTACTCACGTCGATCATCGTAGAATGTCCATGCGGTTGCACTATGAATGGTGCAGCTAGCAAGAACAACTTTGTTTCCAGACGTTTCTCCCAAGGCATTTGGCTGAACACATTTGTCGGCAGTGGGTTGGTACAGCAGCCCATTCGTAAACAGATCGAATATGCTATTTTGTGATGCACAGTTTGCAGTAAGTTTGATTGTGTTTGCGGCAGCGTCATGAACAACGCATTTTCCACTTTCAATGTGTCGAAGAATTCTGCTGTTCTTGAATTCAAATCTATCGCAAACGTAAGTGTCCTGGATTTTGAAGAAACCAACTGATGCATCATGAACTAAACATAATTTACTATTGGAATGGCGAATTACGACGTGAGCTTGTGGCATGAGAAAGAATCTATTCCTGGTTTTACCACATTCCTGACTGAAAATCAGCGAAGAATTTTCCACCGGCGGACCTGCTAGCGACTGGAGGCAGTAGCCTGTAGTGAAATGCTTGATAACTCTGGTTTTCTCGTGGTATTGCCAGATACTTCCCGTCCCTGAGCATTCGTCAGAAATGCCGATTACGCTGCCAGCTGCTGCAGAAACAGGCAGCAAACATTTGTTTGTTGGTACGTGTATCAACCGCGAACTACCTTTCCATCGAAATTTATCGCGGCAAATCGACTGGAAAATCAGGCCTTGTCCTTGAATATATCCTATGCAGCGCCTGCTGCTGCTGTAATGGCGGATGTAGAAGCTATCTGTAACCAAACTGCAAGACGCATGAGAAAAGACAGCGAGGATTGTTGTCATACAAAGAACGATCATATTTGAAGCTAACTAGGCTAGAACAAGACCCTCGTGGTGTTATCAATTGAAAACGCAACGACTAGAATTACCGAGTTTATCAAGTCGTATTTCCTAAATCCACACCAAATTTCTTATTTACATGCAAAGCATCAGGAAATAGGTCCATTAATTAGTCATGAAAGAGTGGTGGGCAATTTACACGATTCAATTTGCTGCGCAAGAGGCATCACCATCACCATCATCACCAGCACCATCATCATCATCATCATCATCATCATCATCATCATCATCATCATCATCATCATCATCATCATCATCATCATCATCATCATCATCATCATCATCATCATCATCATCATCATCATCATCATCATCATCATCATCATCATCATCATCATCATCATCATCACCACCTTTTCTGAAAACAGGAAGAGTGTCTGACTGTTTCATTTCTTGCAATAGCCAAAAACTGCCACAGTCTATTTTCCAGGAAGCAAATATTCTCATCAATACACCGAATCGGCTAAGGTTTCATAAACAATTAAGCTAAAGATGGCGGCAAGGAGCATTTTTTACCAAGAGGCATTGCATTCGTAAACCGAATCCCTGTTGGATAGTTAAGGATTAGTAAGTAAGTGGAACGCAAATCATCTTGGCAAAAAGTTCCTAGCTATCATCTTTAGCGTAATCGTCTATTGAGCATGTTTTTTATCATCATCCTTATCCTGAGATTAACAAGATCATATTGAGCGATGTGCGATCTGCGAAATCTTAAGAAAACCGGTTCGTAAATAGATCTTCTTGATTCAGTTGACTACAGACGGCCTCAGTGCAGAATGATGCTGGCCTCTAGTGGTCACACTGAAATGAAGTTGTTTACATAGAAACAGGGCAACGCTATTCATTCAATAATCAACCAATCGATAAACCAACTGAATGGCATCAACATGAAGTACAGGTTGCCAATAAATCTTTTTACTCGAGCAGAAAACAAGATCTGAATGAGTGAAAAAGGTTGAATATCAAATTTATTTTCATTTTTCAGATATGATTTTGGTAAAGTAAACAGACCTATGATGGATCTCCAATGATATCAAATTTGTCTTAATTTTTTCGGATATAAATTTGGTGGGGTGGACAGACCTATGATGGATCTCCATCTGCGGGATCCCCGTGGGGTTTTATTACCAATCTTTAAGGATCTCCTCCATGAGTCTATATCCATACCTATAGTAAGAGGCAATAGGCATCTGCTAAAGGGCCTGTTTCACCCAACATGCTTTGCGCATACCAAAAACCCTCGTTGGCCTTTGTTGTCGCCATTTTCATGGGCCATGAAGATGGCAACAAGAAAGAGATGATACGTGCAAAGCATGCTGGTAAAAATAAACGGAGATAAAGTCCAAACGTAGAAGAAAGAAGGACATAGGCCACTTATGTTCCTTGTTCATCGATCGACAGCATCAAATCAATAGGTTGTATTATCAAAATTGTCTGAGTCCTCCTAGCTAAACTACTGGTAACTCCAATGATTAACTTTAACACCAAGATATTTTGTAACTGTTCTGTTCTTCCTTCGCAGAGGTCGGAGGGGGGTAACTTCCATATGTAGAGCAACGGGTACGTGCCGCCCATAAGGTTACTAACCCTAACCCTAACCCTAAAATGTTGGGCGGCACGTCCCCGTCCCCGTCCCCGTCCTCCCAAGACTTGAGTTACCCCCCGGGGGCAAAGATATGACTGTCAATCTAAAAGCCCCATGTCTAACTCTTCAAACTCGGCAACTCCCCTGGCTCATTTCCATCGATATCTGAACACTGAAATTACTAATACCGTAAAAGCTCTATTAAGCCCCCGGGGGGCTTATTTAATTTTGGACCTTCCAGAGGGGGGCTTAATAGAGAGGGGGGCTTATTAGAGAGGGGGGGCTTATTCACAAAATCAAGCGAAAAGGATATATTTGGTAGCTTTGCAGTTCCTTTATTCCATATTTTGCGGATTCAACACACAATTTTCCGACTCAAATACACAGATTCGACTCAGTTTTTATCCCATATCAAACTAAAATTAACATGTAAGGTTGTATAGCTAAATAAACGGAAAAATTTGTAAATTCTAGAATTTTGTATAAGTGGGGGGGGGCTTAATAGAGAGGGGGGGCTTATTTCAAATTTTGACTCAGAGAGGAGGGGCTTATTAGAGAGGGGGGCTTAATAGAGAGGGGGGGGCTTAATAGAGCTTTTACGGTAATTTGGATCTCAAAGAAAGTTGGAAATTTTGCAAGACAATTTCTTCTGGGAGTTCACTGCAATCATTTGACCTTCAAAGCTAAACGAGGGCCTCTTAATCCTCATTGATCTGCGGCATCCTCAGTATTGGCAGATATTTGTACGTTCCATGTTCCTAATCGTTTGACCTTTGCCTATTTTGTGGCATGATCGGCGTTACCAGTCACGTTTTAAAATGCAGTGCCTTGAGAAATCATAAGTCAGATTTCTGGGACTAAGAATAGGTACTGAGCTGTTATTTACGACTCCGTGGACCAATAAAATGTGCGTAAATTTGTTACAGTGGGAGATGATACATCTGGTCCAAAAAGCGTATCTGCATTTTGTCGAATAACGACTGGTCTTCTTTTTACCTGGAAACAAAGTTCAATAAGGGCTACAAATATAAACGAAATAATTCAGAAAGGTCTAGCATGTGGACAAGACACAACGTGGAAATTCTTAAACACGACTTCAAGGGTTAGGATATGACCTCTCAGATAATTCTATATTCAGGTTGCTAGGTTCTTCCAGGCAGTCCTAGATAATGTCCGAAGAAGTTGTACTCTGGAACTACGCTTAGTCTGATAATTAGTTTCTTGGAATTTCAATCAACTGGATTTATACATAACCATATTCATCACAAATTACGCATCGAATAGTACATGGGCTTCCTGTACTTCTCTCGCTGTATGGTGCTGCACAAAGAGAAGGACCAAAATGGTAACAACAAGGGTGGGCAGTAACCTTAACGGTATCTGTGCATAAAGATCCGTAATGCATATGATATGATTGAAACACCAAATTTCATTTGGAACTGAGATTATTGAATATGATTTGAAATAAAATTCATGGTGACATGGCAGGATAATGCTTAGCATAAATATGTTGCCAAGGTTGTTGCTCACCGTGTTGTAGATCCCTATTCACCACATACCAAATACAGCTCAATACCTCATTTAGACAGCCACTGACTGCTAATTAAGAAGCAGATAGGGCCATAGAATATTTATGCAAAAGTTAAATATATGGATTGGATTATCTTCAATGCATAGTCAACATTGCTTTCTGAATTTTCAAGGAAGCTGTTACCTGGTTTCATTGAAAGGTTCTAGTGCACACGAGTAACAATGTATCTGAAATTAGTTCAGAAAATTGTGGCCTACTTCACTTTTATCGCATTAGTCGTCAGCGGATATAACTGTGACAACGGGTTATTGCCAAAATCCTTTTATATTCGTCATTACTTTAGAAAATGCCTTAAATATGATGCCAGTCTTCAAGCTATCGTCTTTGAAGTTCACTGTCGGGAAAAATTTATTTGGAAAGGTGGAGCTCGTCTCATCCACACTGCCACGAATAAATGCCTTGTGCCTCAAAGTAGTACAGATGGAAGTCTGTTGACTGTATCAGACCAGTGTAATGGAACAAACAGCTTGTTCATGTACAAAGCTTCGACACAAGTTATCAAGCATGCGCTAACTGGCAGATGTCTTCATCCACAAACAGGAGGAAGCGACCCACCAAAGGATACAGCATTGATTGTAAAAACCGGTTGCTTGCAAAACAGAAACAAATTCTTCCTGAGACATCAAGCTCATTACATAATTCGCCATTTTAGCTCCCTGTGTTGGATCTACGACGAAACAAACAGCATTTTCAAGCTTCAGAATTCAATGGCGTGCGACCGCTTTGAATATGTAAACGGTTATAATTTAAGACATTTCAAGACGGGCAAATGTGTCATTTCAGTTAATTGGGTTTTGACACTGACTTCAGATTGTTCATCAGCTAATACAGTCTTTCAGCTTAACTCTTGGGCGAATATGCAACATTCTCCGTCAGTGTGCGTTCACCCGGAAGGTGGATTAATCTCCCCATCGGTTGGCACTCGTTTGATCACATATCCAGGTTGTTCTGATGAAGATAGACTCAGGATGTATCTCTATGATGATCGAGGTAAGATACAAATTTTTCCATCTCCGCATCTGGTAGCATCACAGGATTTCCAGCAGCCGCAGTAAAGCCGGATCTCCACTAGGGGGGAAATGTGGAGGTGGAAAAATTTCCGGCAATCTAAACCGGATCTCAACTACGCGGAAAAATGTCGAGGCAGAAAATTGTCCGGCCGCGAATCGTAGGAATACGTTTTGGTTCCACTGTTTTCCTTTTTGCGGCTCGATACCTTTGCACCTAGTGGAGATCCAGCTTAACTGGCTGGTCGAACTGTCGCCGCGGAAAAATGTCAAGCCGAGAATAGTAGGAATACGTTCTACGTTCTACTTTTCGCGGCCTGACATTTTTCCGCCTAGTGGAGATCCAGCTTAAAGAGAATAGTTTTCGGTTTCTGTCGTTCTCTGTGATCTGGATTATAAAGACAACAACTGTGTAATTTGATACAGATTACATCATCGCTATTGTTACAGTTGAAAAGTATTTTGTTATGCGAGAGCCTTAAAGGGAATAGACATAGGTATATCTCATAATCGCTATAAATAGGCCAGAGAAACGCCCACAAATCCATTGTTTCTTTAGCTACACAATGAAACCGGATGCGTCGTAGCTGTCGAGTACAATAGATTATATTTTTGGTCTGGCCCGGGCCAGCTTTAACCATGTCGATTCCCTTTAATCTCATTGACTATGGTTGGAGCCGGCGGTTTTTTCGAATCCTGCGCCTCAGCGCCACGTAATGGTAAGAAGGAGAAAAGAAAATACTACTAGGAGATGCTACTAGAAGTATAGAAACTACTTACTATAAAAAAGGCAGGCCAACCACAAGGGTGATTTAATCTATATCAAATTAAACAGTTGTTGTGTTCCACAATCCAGATCATAGAGAGCCAAAGAAACCAAAACAACAGTCATTACAGAGGCTCCTAGACCCTCTGTGGTGGCATGGGTGACTTTTGTAAAACAAAGAACACAGTATGGTTTAAGACAAAGAGATTTCGGGGGCCTCAAAAATAGAATTCAAACCTTCAATTTAGCCTAAATTGATCTTCTGCTTCCTCTTTTTATTACTTGATTTGATAATAGGATGTAGATGATAATAAGCAGGGACCGCGGAGCCGGGGGGCTGGGGGGGCTTTAGCCCCCCCAATAATTTTCAAGAGATGGTTTTTAGCTTCCCAACAAATTTTGTTTTATGATTAAATATCGCCATTTGTTTTATTAAAATGTTAACACCCTTATTTGCGAGTGTCTGTATACCCCACTATACCGCTTCTCATGCATTTATCAGAAATCAAGCTAAGCAGAATGTTTTAAAAGGTTTTGCCTCAAATGAAATGCGTCCAATAGCATTATGCCAAGATGTAACAGTTTCATCATCGTTAGCACAGCTTCAAATGCCCACAGTTTTAGCAAGCGATAAGCAAAATGCTTTCATGATATGTGGCTATTTTTACAGCGAATTTCGGTCCCTGAAAGATTTCTGATGAGGGGAGTTCTCCAAACCTGTAAATCGCAGAAACGTTAACCCGGCAACGAGTGCAACGATAATTTTTTTAGCAAGACGTCTATGGACTCGACATCACTCTCTGGAATGTCCAAACAAGTATAATTTAGCAGTTCTTCATACTTATATTGAAGAGCACAGAAAATATAAATTCTGTCAACGTTCCAACTAATTTTCATCAAACGACCCAACAACAGCATACACAATTTTCGAGAATTTGAAAAAAATTATTGGATTTTTTTAGTGCTACAAAATTAAAAATTGAAACAGTGTTTGCGTCATTAGGTTCTCTATGTTTACAATGTTTGCTTCTGAAAGCAGCAGAGAGACTGTGTTTCCATATCATTATTCTTCGGAGATAATAATTCCATGAGATTGTGAAAGTTTTTTTAACTTTAGTCCTTTCATTCCAGGCTGAGCCTTTTCGCTATTAAATATAAAAATGTAACACAGCACATCTCTATAAACGATGTTTTCTAAGGTGACTTGTGATTGGATATGCTGACGATAACTGTCTTTTCCAAGGCGAGTTGGCTTATGGAAAGGGGCGTTGGTCGCAGTTATAGCCAAAGTAGAGGGCGTGGTCATAAAAAATTTTTCTGGGGGCTTCGCCCCCAGACCCCCTCAGTTTCTCTATTACATTTTAGCCCCCCCAATCCAAAAAGTGCTCCGCGGTCCTTGATAATAAGGCCTAAATGCATTCAGAGATGTGAAACCTAGTTTTCAGAGCTTTAAGTTATCGAGAATTATGACTGACTTGACAGATCTTACGAAGGTCGAAATGAAGACAGAATCCTGAGATCTTGGTAAGCATTGGGTAAGGTTTTTATAACATTGATTCTAGAAGCCTTGTATCCTATAAGATCGTGTGAATTCTCTTGCAGATGTGCTTCATGTAAAAATCACATCAGAATCATGCAAAGATATCCCAGCTGGAAGTAGCTGCGGAGCAGCAAAAGGATTCGCTGAAGTGAATGGCTACCAATATAGCCTCAATACACGTGGGATAAATTGTGTTTTGTTTGATTACAGAAGTGGCCTGTTTGAACATAGAAGCACATACGACATCTACGCTAGCAGTACGTCAAGAAATAACATGGTAACTTTTTTGAATGAGCTCGAGGAAGACAAAATACTTTTCATGTCTGCTAAGGATGTTGTCTTGATGCAAAGCAATCTTGCACTTGCGTTGCAGAAATTTGGAGCTTCGGCAACTTTTGCAACACCAAACATTCCAAGCCAGTATTCTTCCTTAGCTGCAATCTTCTTCACTGGGAAAGAAAGAAAAACATGGGAAAAGTCCGTCAATAAAGTACCAGGACAAGGTTCATCGGTGATTGAAATGAAAATTAACATATTTCGTGATTTTAAAGGGACTGATGATTGTTCTGAAGAATTAGGAATACGAATAGGCAAACTTCCCGATTCAAGATTTTATGCCAGAACAACATATGTTAATGATATCAATCACAGACCCTTTGCAGCACGTCTCCAAAGTACAAAGGGCCAATGGTGTTCAACAACTAATGTCCCAGTCTCTGACTATCTTCAGGTTGATCTAGGTGTCCCTAAGATTTTAACTGGCATTGCGATTCAAGCAAATCATTATCATGGCCTCCATTATGTAACTCAATTCAAGCTGCAGTACAGTCTCGATGGAATGAGTTGGAACACAAAGAAACATTCTTCAGGAAGCGATCAAGTATTTTTGGGCCTTACAAAGGCAGAAATATACGAAACTCGTGCAAACTGGTTCGAGAGAACATTCATGAGAATGGTGAGAATCGTACCTATAAGTAGGGTAACAGGGCATGGTATTACCTGCCTGAGATGCGAGCTGTTTGGATGTTCTCCAGAAAAGCCAATCTTCACAGACAACGTATTTGAATCTTCTTCCGAACTTATCGCACAATACAACAACGGGAAGGCGTCGATCTATAGCATTGCTCCTTTATCCACAAAAGTTAAAATCGGCATTTCAACAGCAGCAGACAATCTGAGCCTTGCTAAATACACTGATCAATTACATCTGTACCGTGTGAACGATTCTGTGACATTTGAAAATGGAACAGTTTTGAGGAATTACGCGAAAGTGGCAAAAATGAAAAATTTCGTTAAGAAGCAATATCACGTGGCTTTTACGGAGTTCGAAGTTCCAAAGATAGATTACTATGTATTTGACATTGGAGTGGGAAGCAGGGTACGTCTTTAAGACTTTTAACATACTCAAAGGCAGTCTGTCACGTATTTGATTGGGTGATGTGGACAATACAAAGAATAAGAAATTTGAATGGCTGCTAATCCTCTGACTTTCTACGGCCGTAGAAAGTCAAGACGATTAGCCTTCCTTTGTTTCAAATACACAGATTCACAAAGAAATCTGTTGTGTTGAGCTGACTTTGTCGCGGCCAATCAGAGACGTGACAGACTGCCTTTAATGACCCTCATCAAAACTGCTTATAAGATGAATACGAAAAGTATGTACAGGTATATGTACCTCAAAAAAACATGGCACCTCAAAAAATACGATGACGCATATTGTTCAATAATTTTTGGAAAACAACATCAAATCTAAAAATGGTTATTATTTTGTATTCACAATGTTCATACCTTTAGGAAAATTGCTCGCAATTGCATTAATATAATTTTCTGTTGAAACCAGGGGACAGAATTGCTGATTCCTGATGGGAGTTAAAACCACAAATTTTCAATGAATAGCTCCTAACATTTCAAAGTAATTAAGCAGCAAGCAGGTACCAAACATGTTTCTGAATTTGTACGTTTTGAGGAACACAAAAGTGAAAACTTCTTGGTATATGATGGATTATAACATCAAGTCAACAAGGTTCACAGCTTCAGGTCCACAGAGGGGAGGAGGGCTTCATGAATGCTAAAATGATGAGGATGTGTCCATGGAAAAATTTTCCAGCCCTGCTGTATCTATTCAACTGACAGTTTCTCTATGTTTGTTTTGAGGTACATATTGTGTTTCTTTTGCAGCGCAGTAGGGGCAAATCTTACATACAAGTTTACATGTCATGTAATGACACCGAGGCAATTTAGTGTGTCACAAAAAACAAAAAACATTAGGGCTGGAGGAGTTACGGATTCCAAATCATTGGTGAATATGTCATTCTATGTTTTGAGGTACACATTAAAAAAAGCCAGAAAATTCAACAATGAGCTACAGCAGGATATTTTATCTTACAACACTTAAACCCCTTGGGAAGAAATTTTACAATCATGAAGCACGCAGCGAAACAAAAATTTTGAAAAAATACATCTGCTGTAAGATTTCATTTCAAAAGTAAATTCTTTGTCTGTTTTGCGGTACATATACCTGTAATGTGTAAGCATCGTCTTCTCGAAGCGCCCGCAAGTGGCTAGTGGCTAGTGGTAGTCAGCATAGGTCTCAAATCTTTAAAAAGCTCGGTGTAAAATTCTATGACCTATTCCTTTCAAATGAACGGCTCCAAAGAAACTTGAACTATTTTACAGTACATCTGCCGTTGGACTTTTCTGAAATCTTCAATATTTTCAGAATTACAGTGTTTTTCTTCTTTTTCTAGAATTCAAGAAAATTTTCGAAAAAACTTTAAATTATCGTAATTTCTAAACCTGTTGACGAAAGATCAAATAATTTTCAAGAAAACCATAGTTTGCGGATGCCTACAATATGGTATCAAGCAAACTCGTTCACTCTTTTGGTTTGTGATTTAGAAATTTGATGACGCCACATCATAAATGTGCTGAAATATAAAACAGGCTGTGACTTCGACAAGTATCCAAGATTTCTTAAAAGTCCAACGGTAGAATCATAGAAATGTAGCTAAAGTTTCTTTCATGTCATTCAGTTTTAAGAAATGGGTCATTGAATTTACACTTGCCTTTTTAGGTACATTTTGTCGCCGACTGATCGGAGACACGTCGCCGAAGCTTCGCCGACTTTTACGATCATATGGAAACCAGGCTTAACTGATAGACTAGCAATGGTAAATACTAAATGCCTCACCTCTACCAGCAGGTAGCGGGGCTTCATGGACTGGGCTAAAAGTTTAATTTAATAGGCCTATCATTACTTTATGATTCCGTGTATTGCGGTGTTGGCCTAGCCTAAATGTCGAGGCCATTTCGTCTCAAGTGAAATAAAATCAAACTCACATCTAATTCTTCTTATCTTTTCTGGTCTCAAGCTCCATTCATAACACACATGCGAGCTATTGGCAACTTCAGGTTGCTTAACGTTATTTGCCATTTGGTCAACCTCGTGATCACTGCCTCTTTTCCAATTAGATAAAAAACCGGTTTAACCAGAAAAGCAAAAAATAAAACAAGAAAAGCGCAAATATTGAGATGCTCTCTCTGCTTATACCTTACGCACGGTGTAATACTAATCCCAGCTTTGGTGTGGGGCAATTACCATTTCAGTTTTCAATATCAGCCACAGATTTTTATCCCAGAGCCGGCCAAACGTGATAACTATCCTTTTACTCATCAGATATCTAATTATTTTGCTGTTGTCTATAGATCATGGACACTGGAAGAATAACTGGGAATGCATGGAATACCATTACCTATGAAACAGAAGAACAGATCTCAGTTTCAAGTATTCCTATTGAGATCAAACGAAGACCAAAAGATAGAAGTATTTTGAAACTTAATATCAGCAAATCAGACAAACATTTACTCAATAATGGTGAAGTATTAAGCTTCAATTTATCGTTTTGGCAGTGGGTTGGAGAGAACGATCGAACTTACTCAAATGCATATGAAGTTGATGTGTTTGTATATTATGACAGTCAATTTTTAAGTCTACAATCAACCAGATACATTGCAAGAGATGAGTTCAGTTTGGAGCCAACATTCAACACAACCAAGCAAGGCATGGTGCATATTAGGACTGATACATTTTGGCTTCTGAATAACCAGGAAATTTCATTTGAGCTGAAATTTAACAACCCTGCTCAGATTTTAAAAGGGGATAAATGCAACGGCCATGTCATCGTTGACTTCAAGTACAGAACAAACCTTAAAAATTTGAATGGAACGGTCAACTACACAATTGAGAAACTCATCCCTTACAAATGCAAGATTGATGCAAGGGTAATACCCATGCCAACTTCAATCCGCCTAACAGTTCCTGAATTGAGCATGCTATATGATGATATAAATGGTGATTTTATTTTCTGCCAAAAGAGATCTGTATTATCATTAAGGTCTGCAAGTTGCTACTTACAACGAAATGACAGTGTTTATTGGATTGGTTTGCCTGGTATAGCAGCAATCGTTGGCACAGATACAACAAAGAAAACACTTTTTGGTATTGACTATAAAGGAGCTGCGTATTGGAAATCGCACGATGGCTATAGTTCATTCATGCAAGTTGAGGATATAGAGTGGACATCTATAGAAAGCCAGCAACAGACACGAAAAGCAAAGAGTGCGAATTTGATGACATCGCTACCGCAAGGCATAAGTGCTTCATGGGTGTTTTCAAAAGCTGGCAAATCAGTATGGGCGGCAACAAAAGGCGGAATAATGAAATATACTTCAAATACATGGACAAGAGTTGTTTGGTTGCAGTAACAATCTTTCTTCTGAAAACTTGTTTCACGGTGAATACAAGTAGTTACATCTTGCAGCTGCTACGAGTAGGCGGAAGGCACGCCGATAATCCCATTTTTCTTAAGCTACACAATGAACGGCACGTGCTAAAGTTGTCAAAGACAAAAGATTCTACTGGGTGAGTCAGAAAAAACGTGGGTTGTTTGGAGACTAAGATAGGGATCAAATGTTTTAGCCGACATTTGCTCGTGGCCTATGGCCGGAAACCTTCAAAGCCTCATTTTCATGGACCAATCAGACGGCAAATACAGAAGAAACGTGTGAAGATTTTTCTAAATTGTACCCACCTTCATAATACGCAACCAGGACAAAAAACTGCCGGAAATTTCCTGAACTTTTTTTGAAGATATCTACTTGCCAGATTTTTGGGTATCCAGGTTTGGATGCCGGTTTAAAGACAAATGACGGAGATATAAGGCGACTTAAATCAGGGGCCTGGGCAATCTAAAAATATCCTATTGTATTCCTATATATTTTATGATCTCCAAGGATTGACATAACAATGGGACAAATGATGGCAGGCGGCCATCCCTTGCTCTTTTTGTAAGCTAGGCGTTATAAGACATAATCTAAGACAACTTAAATCAGGGCCCTGGGAAATCTAGATATAGTCTATTGTATTCCATTATTGTATTTGATGATCTCCAGAGATTATATCAAAACAATTAGACAAGTGATGGCTGTCGCCCAAGTTTTGTTCTATTTTTAAACTTGCCGCTATATATCCGTCATTTGTCTTTAAATACCTCACGGTTTGGTAGAGATATAGGCCAAGCGTTTCCGACAGGCAAAATCGGCCGAGGCTTGTTTACGCCACTTCAAATCAGGTGATAAAACCTCTTGATAAAACCTCTTTTCAATTTAATAATTTACTTCACACCATTACTTCACACCAAGTCTTTTCAATTTAATAACTTACTTCACACCATTACTTCACACCAAGGAAACTTGTGCCATAAATGCAAAGAATATGGTATGATACAGAAACCTCCCACGAGTATTGCCAAATGACTTGAAATGCGTGAATTAACCCTAGCAAATTTTTTCAGTTCACATAGAAATCGAAGGGGCATGGAATCTTGAACCAAAGAAACTGCGGTGGAAGGACAACGGCAATACAATTGGAAACGTAGATATTTGGGGCCCTGGGATCGTTCTTACAACAATCACTTTTGCTTTTACCATTGTCTCTCTCCCAGGATTTCTATTGAGTAAGGTTTAGTGCCTCATCGTTTTCGGAAAGGCCACAACTCCAAGAAACCATGAGATATCTAAACCGGCATCCTAACCTGGATACCCAAACATCTGGCGAGTAGATATCTTCAAAAAAATTTGGGAAATTTCCAGCAGTTTTTTTTCATGGTAGCATTTTATGAAGATAGGTAAAATTTAGAAATATCTTTACACATTTCTTCTGTCTTCCTCACTTATTCATCTTCTGAATGGTCCGTGAAATCATCATCATCATCATCATCATCATCATCATCATCATCATCATCATCATCATCATCATCATCATCATCATCATCATCATCGTCATCATCATCATCATCATCATCATCATCATCATCATCCTAGCAAATTTGAAATTGAAGGTGAAAATGAGGCTTTGAAGGTTTTCGACCATGGGCCACGAGCAAAACTCGGCTAAACATTTGATTCCTATCTTGGCAATGACTTCGACATGTGGTAGGGCCCCACCACTTGAGCGGCATGACAAGGGGTCGAGGACTCGATTAGCGCTTCGCTACTTCTGCGATCCACGAGGTTGACGCTAAAAACTTCAAACTCACCTCATCTCAACTCACCAACCTCACTTTGGTCGCTTATCTGAATAGCTACAGGATTTCGAAATAAAAGACGAAAAATTGTGTGGAAAAGTGCGATACCCCATTCATAACAGTATAACCTTGCGGCTTATCGTCAGTCATACCGACCCCAGACTTGTTCTTTAACTATGTCACTGTATTAAGGCATAGCAATAACATGTCGATATATCGTACGTTATGTCTTTGCAGTATATATAAACGTTGCAAAACACGACAATTGAAAATTCGTCATGCTACTTTTTGACAGTCTCGCAGATGTAATTAATATGCTACTATTGCAGTATATTCAGCTTTATGATACGTTATTGCTGCTTTGGAATCACTGTTAGGCATTACCTTATGAACTGTAGAATTACAGTGAGGCATTAAATAATCCAAGAAAAGGCGATTGATAGATACATCATCCAACTTGAGTTGACAATGCTGTGGGATAGCAATATTTTAACGTCACCAATGTTATTGGACACATGGACTCGTAATAATGCATTTAAAGGATTGCAGTTATACGAATTAACGTATGTTATTGCATTTTTCGAAATCATGCAAGTGTTGCATAGCATGCCGATTGATTGATACAAAGCGTGATTTTGCAGTTTCAAGAACACTGTGCTATTTATTACAATCTCATTGTTAAATGTGCACTACTGTGCAGTCGATTTTGTGATCTTCAACTATCATTTCTTATGAGATTTGATTGTGGATTTCAGATTATATTAACTACGACATAAGCTATCGTTCAACCACTAATGCAATACGTATACTTTGGGTAGTGGGAGCATGCTGCCCGCAAAGACATCATTTTAACGATTCTGGTCAAGGGTTTTAGGGGAAATAGAATTATCATGACATGAAGAATATACATTACCTTGTCTCCTTCTGGTGTTTGTCTTTCTCTTTACCTTCTGGGGGCAGCAAATAAGCTCCTTTCATGTCCAAAATAACAGTGAGAGTGTGCAGTTAGGCCTTCGGTGATTTCAACTGCCACTCAAAGTAATTTGACTCTCTAGAGGGGCGCAGTTGCCCTAACTTGCCCTCCCTAAGTCCGCCACTGCGGTAGTTTTGGTAAAACGGAACTGAAGCTCGGCATGTTACAACTTGCCATAAACATTGGGCAAGTTGTACAAAGACAAATAAGTATTTCCCGCGAAAATATCCACAAACAATACAGATTGAAGTGTTCTGTATCATTAATTTTGTGCAATCGCAAAATTTACGTGACATGTAATTTGAGACAGACTTTTCCTAATAAGGCTTGATCTTCCTTTCGAGGACTTCACAAAGGGTTTTAACTGTCAATCAAATTCAAGATAGCTCAATGATAAATGTATCAAGCATGAGTGAAAGTAAATGTCTCATTTCAAAAATGAGCTACTGGTTACTGTCAACCTCGTTCCCAGGGTGTTCTTACGTCATACGCTCATCACGAAGCCGAATGAACAAAGGTCAAGAGGAAGAGCAACGAACTCACTCTGGGGACGAGATTGGGTTACTGTTGAACCCAGTACAAATCTTTCTCTTGAAGATAATGTGCTGCATGACAAGAAAAGCTATGTGACAGTGGGGTGGAAACTGCAACCAAACCATAAGAAACAAATTAAGACATTTTTAGCAATAAGATACTGACATTTACAGTAACTCAACTGAGAGTGCTATATAAGCCAACTGAGAGTCGGTCTAAGTAAGCATGGTCATGGTCGGTCATGGTGCTGTCATATAGTTTTGCTCACAAGGTATCGTTCCAGTAGTGTTGCATAGTTATTTGAAAGTATAGTAGAATTTAGCCTACATGTTGTATTATCTTATATGGATTAAAAATACTGACATTTTCATGTGAAAATAAGAACAAAATTAGACATTACATGAAAATACCTGCAAGTTATAATAATTAAGTGCATTGTATGATTAGTTTTGCATCATGGCAAATCTCACGTGGCACCTAATTTGAGATAGACTGTAGTGTTATTGGCTGATCCAAGCTTTTTTACAAAAAAGGAAAAACGTGCAATCCCATTCCCAATGGACTAGTCTTCTTATTTTCATTGGTGTTTCACAGGCAATTGCAATGTACTTCGGTTATGATTTGTCAGGGTCTTTGCTAGCCTCGCACGGTTTGCAGTACTGAAATTATTTGCCAGTCGAATTCCTCCACTACCAAGCACATATGCACGCAATGTATAGGCAATGCCATTGATACAAATCTGGATCAGTGCTACTGCAGCCAAACAACTCTTTTCCAGGCATTTGATCCATACTTCATTATTCCGTCCTTTGTTGCCGCCCATACTGATTTGCCAGCTTTTGAAAACACCCACTCAGCGCTTATGCCTTGTGGTAGCGACGTCATCAAATTCACAATCTTTGCTTTTCGTGTCTGTTGCTGGCTTTCTATAGATGTCCACTCTATATCCTCAACTTGCATGAAAGAACTATAACCATCGTGCGATTTCCAATACGCAGCTCCTTTATAGTCAATACCAAAAAGTGTTTTCTTTGTTGTATCTGTGCCAACAATTGCTGCTATACCAGGCAAACCAATCCAATAAACACTGTCATTTCGTTGTAAGTAGCAACTTGCAAACCTCAATGATAATACAGATCTCTTTTGGCAGAAAATAAAATCACCATTTATATCATCATATAGCATGCTAAATTCAGGAACTGTTAGGCGGATTGAAGTTGGCATGGGTATTACCCTTGCATCAATCTTGCATTTGTAGGGGATGAGTTCCTCAATTGTGTAGTTGACCGTTCCATTGAAAATTTTAAGGTTTGTTTTGTACTTGAAGTCAACGATGACATGACCGTTGCATTTATCCCCTTTTAAAATCTGAGCAGGGTTGTTTAATTTCAGCTCAAATGAAATTTCCTGGTTATTCAGAAGCCAAAATGTATCCGTCCTCATATGCACCATGCCTTGCTTGGTTGTGTTGAGCGTTGGCTCCAAACTGAACTCATCTCTTGGAATGTATCTGGTTGATTGTAGGCTTAAAAATTGGCTGTCATAATATATAAACACATCAACTTCATATGCATTTGAGTAAGTTCGATCGTTTGCTCCAACCCACTGCCAAAACGATAAGTTGAAGTTCAATACTTCACCATTATTGAATAAAGTTTTGTCTGATTTACTGATATTAAGTTTCAAAATACTTCTATCTTTTGGTCTTCGCTTGATCTCAATAGGAATACTTGAAACTGAGATCTGTTCTTCTGTTTCATAGGTAATGGTATTCCATGCATTCCCAGTTATTCTTCCTGTGTCCATGATCTAAAAAACAAAATAGTCCAGCATACGGCAACAAAGTCAGTCAGATCAGATCACAGGTTCAGCAGCCAAAACCTTTAAACGTGCTAAAATGTACTGGCAATGACCCAAATATGTGTTGACCGTGTCAGGATGAACATTTTCCCGAGTGAAATATTTTTCGAAAACGAAAATTTTCCTTCAGATTTGTCTATGCGACAACTAACAACCGGGAAAATTACTTAAATGGTTGACAGAGCTATGGCAACATGGCGAAACTTGTGAATTTCCCATAGCTTGAAAGTTTTACAGTTTTCGGCTAACTCGTCAAAAAGTTGCTGCAAATCTAAGTATCACCAGACTATTGTCTTTTCAAAGGGTTATACTTGATGGCCAAAGGTTTACACTTGCTTCTTTTCGATCATAGTGACTATGTTTCGATAAATACCTCAAACAAGAAGTAACAAGATCGAATGAAATTGTAAAAATTTGCTTAACTGGATGGTACTCGCGTGGTATGATTTCGATTTATAGACCATACATGGAATGTTTTCGTCCAAAACACTGCTTGGATTCCAATGAACCTTGAGAGTACGGAAAAAAGCAAAAGTAGTTTTATAGTCTTTTTTCTAGCCAAAGGCTACCCAACCGAATTTACACCTTACCCCCTGGTCACTATGCTTAACAGCATATAGCAGGGTGCAACCACAGACGGCACTTATAACTGCGAACCGGGTACCCATTTATACTCCTGGGTGGAAGAGGCAAATTTTGTGTTAACACCATGCCCAAGGATGCTTTCCTCAAATGTGGCCGGTGTTGGCAGGGGCAGATCCAGCCTTGCAGTTTGGGAAGGGCCATATGGACGAAGTATGAAAGAAGAAGTACGTAAATAATTCTTTTTCGCTGTAAATGCTGGTGCAAATCACATGCCCAGCAACTGATTTACTGTAAATAACAAGAATGACTTGCACTCGTATTCATCGCAGCCCTGACCTGCTATCTGATGTGGGACGGAACCTAGCATAGTACAGCCTCCACTAGTTTTAAATCGTTTGTAGTAAACTTGTATTTAATTTAACGTTGCGTGTCTTCCTATATTTGCCATGAGGTGGTCATTTTCTTTCGCTCCCAATGGTATAGTCCCCGTTGTGTTGCATAGTAATTAGAAAAGTATACTAGAATGTAAGATTTATTAGAATCTTTCTATCTGGATAATAAATAACAACAGTTATAATGAATTACTCCAGGCTAGGGTTTATAACTTTAAGAAATTGCTCTCACACAGGACGAGAATCTTATCAATCCAACAGCAAACCCTCCTACACGTAGGGGCCTAGTGACTCTTCCTAGGAAAAATACTTAAGGTTTTCTTCGTCACAACGATTTCTTAGCTATAACTTTCCTGATAGGTTTTTCGATGTCCATGATTCACCCTGTCCAAAAAAAATTTACAATGTTAAGACCTAAAAATCTTTAAAAACTTACCCTACTTCCCACTCCAACTTGAAAGACATAGTAATCTGTCTTTGGAACCTCGAACTCGGTAAAAGCCACGTGATATTGCTTCTTAACGAAATTTCTCATTTTTATCACTTTTGCGTAATTCCTCAAAACTGTTCCATTTTCAAATGTTACAGAATCGTTCACACGGTACAGATGTAATTGATCAGTGTATCGAGCAAGGCTCAGATTGTCTGCTGCTGTTGAAATGCCGATTTTAACTTTTTTTGATAAAGGAGCAATGCTGTACATCGACGCCTTCCCGTTGTTGTACTGTGCAATAAGTTCGGAAGAAGATTCAAATATATTGTTCATGAAAATTGGTCTCTCTGGGGAACATCCAAACAGCTCGAATCTCAGGCAGGTAGTACCATGAGTTGTTACCCTAGTTTTGGGTACGATTCTCAGCATTCTCATAAGTGTTCTCTCAAACCAGTTTGCACGAGTTTCGTATATTTCTGCCTTTGTTAGGCCAAAAAATAGTTGGTTGCTTCCTGAAGAATCTTTCTTTGTGTCCCAACTCATTCCATCTAGACTGTACTGCAGCTTGAATTGAGTTACATAATGGAGGCCATGATAGGTATTTGCTTGAATTGCAATGCCACTTATAATCTTAGGGACACCTAGATCAACCTGAAGATAGTCGGAGACTGGGGCATTAACTGTTGAACACCACTGGCCCTTGGTACTATGAAGCAGTGCTGCAAAGGGTCTGTGATTAACATCATTGGCATATGTTGTTCTGGCATAAAATCTTGTATCGGGAAGTTTACCGATGCGTATTCCTAATTCTTCAGAACAATCATCAGTCCCTTTAAAATCACGGAACATGTTAATTTTCACTTCAATCATTGATGAACCTTGTCCTGGTACTTTATTGACGGACTGTTCCCATATTTTTCTTTCTTTTCCAGTGAAGAAGATTGCAGCTAAGGAAGAATATATGCTTGGGATAATTGGCGTTGCAAAAGTTGCCGACACTCCAAATTTCTGCAACGCAAGGGCAAGATTGCTTTGCATCGTGACAGCATCCTTAGCAGACATGAAAAGTATTTTGTCTTCCTTGAGCTCATTCAGAAAAGTTACCATTTGATTTCTTGGCGTGCTGCCACCATAAAGGTCGTATGTGCTTCTATGTTCAAACAGGCCACTTCTGTAATCAAACAAAACACAATTTATCCCACGTGTATTGAGGCTATATTGGTAGCCATTTACTCTAATGAATCCTTTTGCTGTTGCGCAGCTAATTCCAGCTGGGATATCTTTGCATGATTCTGATGTGATTTTTACATGAAGTATATCTGCAAGAGAAGCTACAAAATGTAGAGATTTACATTCAATATTCGACAACTTATGAAGAATTACGCAAATCCACGGACGATTTAAAAAGGGTCTGGGCCACGAAAAGGAAACAAACCTGTGTCCGTGCAGATTCAGTTTCATATTCACACCTTTAAAATTCCCCTACATACAAATTAGATACAAGCAAATTATTACATTAATATAATACACTATAATGATATAATATAATACAATATAATATAACATACTATGATATAATATAATATAACATGACATAACATACTATAATATATATAATATGATATACTCTACAAGCAAATTAATACATTAATATAAACAACAAACATTAAAAGCTAAGATATACCAATGAAAGACAAAGCAAGACAACTTAAAGGAATTTTACGCAAGGGAATTTCTTGAGGAGGAACTCTCCCCGTAACGCTAATCGAGGAGAGAGTACCTCCTGATCTACAATCTACAGGGTGACCCACAAAAAACTTCACGAGCAAGGTCGTACCTCGGTCTCTGAAAGCAAATCGTAAAAACACACACAAGGTATTAGCATATAGCTTCAGGGTTTTGCTATCTTTTGAGATGTTGTTTGGTCAGTTAAAGTTATGACTACTCTCCATACAACCACTTTCAAAAACATGCTAGTTTTTTCATTGCTCGGACCTCCTCCTCCTATTCCAGTTCATCTTCTAGAAGATGTGAAGAAAGCCGAATTCCAAATTTGCTTGAGTGAATTGCAAATTTGAATGAGGAGCAGGGTTCAGTCATTTTCAAACAACAGATCTCCCCCTTCCCCTCCAACTTCAAATCCATCCCTAAATTTAAGTTTTCACAAAATATTGAATAGAAAAGGATGGCGATTATTTTGCTCTTAATGAGCATTGTAGGCTTCTACAGTTTCTTTGAATCTGGTTTTTCAAAATGTAATCATAGTTTAAAGTGACCAAGCCTCTTTGAATGCTGTTTTCTATTTCAGTGATATTACAACACCCTCTTCTACATAAACGCTAGAGATTTCGCATGATTGCAGTCTTAACCCGAAAGCTGGCATCAAAAAACTCCATCTTTGGAACTTCATCTATGCAAATTGGCAGTTCAACTGCGATAAGATCCGTGCGTGGATTTCGAAAAGCGAGGCTAGCAAATGATCAAATTGTTCTTATATTGTTCATTTCCAAAGAATAATGGACGTTCAAATAACATGTAACAGGTTTGATCAAGACTAGGAATGAATATTTAGCTGTTGAGTTCAATAAGCGAATGCGTTGAAAACGCAGACACTTTGTTGCTCTAAGAAACAACCAAACCCTACATATGGTACTCAACGACGAGATCTTCTCGCTGTTGTTTCGGTTGCATTACGACCATTTGTTGAAACCAACAGCCTTTCTAACATTGTTCTTCTCCAACCTTTGTTATATGGTCATAAAGACGTTTATAGAAGCATATACTAGAACTGACTTTAGGTTTCATTCACAAAACGGGTTGGTTTGTTAAGTTAGATCAAACCTTTGTTTCGCACCACACAGCCACAAAGTCCTTTTCTGTTTTCCAATTTCGTTCATTCGTGTTGTCAGTAAACATCGCTTATATGTAGCTTTTTGTACTGTATATTTAGATGTAGCTTAGTTTAATGTTCTATGTAATGAACATTGGGACAGTCATGGGTTCTTGCTTTCTGGGTTATCATCCTTCTTCTGTAGCTCAGTACTTTGTCAGTATAGTCCTAAGTACCTCGTTTTGTAATACTTATATGGAATATAGAAAAAAAAACAAAAAAAAACAATCAAATCAATATTCAATCTTACCTCTGTCATCATAAAGGTACATCCGAAGCCTATCTTCATCAGCGCAACCTGGATGAATAACCAAACGAGTACCTGCCGATGGGGAGATTGATCCACCTTCAGGGTGAATGCAGCCTGTTGAAGAATGCTGCATATTCGCCCAAGCGTTAAGCTGGAAGATCGTATTTGTTGACGAACAGTCTGAAGTCAATGACAAAAACAAACCAGATGGAGTAACGCACTTTCCCGTCTTGAAATGTCGTAAATTATAACCGTTTACATATTCAAAGCGGTCACATGCCATTAAATTCTGAAGCTTGAAGATGCTGTTTGTTTCATCGTAAATCCAACACAGGGAGCTAAAATGGCGAATTATGTAATGAGCTTGATGTCTCAGGAAGAATTTGTTTCTGTTTTGCAAGCAACCGGTTTTTACAATCAGTGCTGTATCCTTTGGTGGGTCGCTTCCTCCTGTTTGTGGATAAAGACATCTGTCAGTTAGCGCATGCTTGATAACTTGTGTCGAAGCTTTGTACATGAACAAACTGTTTGTTCCATTACACTGGTCTGACAAGATCAACAGACTTCCATCTGTACTACTTTGAGGCACAAGACATTTATTTGTCGCAGTGTGGATGAGACGAGCTCCGCCTTTCCAAATAAATTTATCCCGACAGTGAACTTCAAAGACGATAGCTTGAAGACTGGCATCATAACTAAGGCATTTTCTAAAGTAATGACGAATATAAAAGGATTTTGGCAATAGCCCGTTATCACACTTATAACTGCTGAACACCAATGCAATGATTATGAAGTACACCACAATTTTCTGAACTGATTTCAGATACATTGTTACTCAAGTGGATCAGAACCTTTCAATGAAACCAGGAAACAGCTTCTTTGAATATCCAGAAAGCAACTTTGACTATGCATTGAAGGTAATCCAATCCATATATTCAACTTTTGCATAAATATTTCAAAGCCCTATGCAAATTAGCCGTCCATGACAATAAAAATGAGGTATTGACCTAAGTTAGGTACTTCATGAATTCAGAGCTACAAAACAGTCAATAGCAGCCGCGGCAACGTATTTATGTTAAGCTGTTTCATGCAGTTTTACCATCAATACCCTATTTTTGATGTGTTCAGAATATGTCAATCATATTCACTGCAAGACACTAAAATAGCATTTCTGAACAATGAAAAGGTAAACAGATTGCATGACGAGAACAACAAAACCAAACAAGCAACCTTCAACACGTCAAAAGATCTGATTTCTCAAAAATCGACTCCTCGCAAACCGTGAATTTAAAGGGAATGTAAGCACAAGAAAGTGGCCCAAGCCACTTGAGGTCAAATTCTAACCTATCAAATATGAGTATTTCATGTTGAGGCAGATCAGTTACCCAAATATGGTTCCGTAAGTGTCACGGTCCTTTGCCTTTATACGACTATTTTTATTACAAGACAGGCTGATATAGACCTATTAGGTTCCCTAATAAGACTGCTTTAACACGATACATTGCCACCGATACATTTAACATTTTACATTTTCAGAGGATTTGCAAAATTTGCAGAAGAAACAGATTGTTTTCTCCATATTGTTTGCCATTTTCAAATTTTGCTGGGCATGGCGTGTATAATAGCCATAGTTTCGTATCTTTGCCATTTTCAAATCATGCCAGTACTGTGTCCACAATGGCCATTATCTTCGTACTCTCATACTTTTTGCTGAGTTCAAATTGTTCGGTATCGTCTGGGCCATTGCAACAATTTTCTTTCAGCCATTCTTGAATAGACCCCTTTCACATTGACGTCATTTCTTTTGAAATTCTTCCAGGAACATCACTTGCCTCGATTTAATGTGGATCGAAATCTCAAAAGCGTGCATTGATCTTGGTAACGTATTAAATAGATCGTATCGTTATGTTGCAACTACACGTACAAAACTAATTCATGCGTTGCCGAGAGAAAGGCACGCTTTTGAGATTTCGATCCACATTAAATCGAGGCAAGTGATGTTCCTAGAAGAATTTTAATAGAACGTCTGAAAAAGCAACTTTTTTGTACTGTCATGTTTTTCATCATTTTCAAATTGTGCCAGCATTGTATTGTGAGCATCAGTAAAAATTTTGCAGACGGTGTGAATAGTCAACGGTTCAAAATCCTCGTAGCCACATCATCAAGAGCCTCTTTTCATTGGTGATGATGATGATGATGATGATGATGATGATGATGATGATGATGATGATGATGATGATGATGATGATGATGATGATGATGATGATGATGATGATGATGATGATGATGATGATGATGATGATGATGATGATGATGATGATGATGATGATGATGTTGATGATGATGATGATGATGATGATGATGATGATGATGATGATGATGATGATGATGATGATGATGACGGATGACGGATGACGGATGACAATGATAACAATGACAATATAAACAATAATGAAAATAATAATAATGATGATGATGATGATGATGATGATGATGATGATGATGATGATGATGATGATGATGATGATGATGATGATGATGATGATGATGATGATGATGATGATGATGATGATGATGATGATGATGATGATGATGATGATGATGATGATGATGATGACGGAT
Source organism: Aurelia sp. 3 sensu Dawson et al. (2005) (assembly GCA_964020215.1). NCBI lineage: Eukaryota > Metazoa > Cnidaria > Scyphozoa > Semaeostomeae > Ulmaridae > Aurelia > Aurelia sp. 3 sensu Dawson et al. (2005). The sequence goes on from OZ026578.1 coordinate 18,221,873, forward strand.
GACGAATGACAATGATAACAATAACAATGTAAACAATAATGAAAATAATGATAATCATCACACCACACAAGTAAGATCTGTAGAACCTCATCATACAAGTCTACCATTGGACTACCTTTGTCCAAATTCCTGAGTGTTTCTTGAAAATACATCGTCTGGTGGCTGCCCAAATGCCACTGCTTCCTTTCCTTATTATCCAAGGATCCTTAACCGTTTGGGGTAGCTCATCGATGCTAAAAGCCAGTTTCGCTTTCTGAACGTGCGGTTCATCTTTAATTTTTATCCAGTCTGCGTCTTCAATCTGCAAAAATACGAGATCCAATGGGTCCTTTTTGGCGTATGATGTCCCTCCAGGATTCAATCCATACACAGTTCGCTTGGTTGTATCAACTGCAAACACTGATGCAATACCTGAAACACTGACCCAAGCAACACTGCCTCTTTTCTGCAAATAGCAACGAGTAGCATTTCGCATGCTGAAAGAAATCTTCCTCATGCAGAACATGAAGTCTTCATTTGAATCATCAAAAACCATGCTGAAAGCCGGGACAGTGAGACGGCTAGGAGCATCACTATGATCACTGCTTTGGTCTTGAACCAAAGCAGGACTGGAAATATGAATCTTGAATTTGTAAGGTACTAACTGGCCGATTGTGTAATTTACAGTTCCATTGAATTTCTCAAGATTGGTCTTGTACTTGAAATCAATAATAACGTGGCCATCATAGCTACTTTCTTTAAAAAAATGAGCAGGACTGGCAAATTTGAACATAAATGAGATATGAAGATTATTCAGAAGCCAAATCGTACCGATATGAATGTGAACACGACTTTCCTTGGTTACGTTCCTTGTTGATGTCAAGCTAAATGGATCCTTCTTTATTGCTGTTGTTGACTGCAGAGTTAGGAATTGGTTATCGTAATAAACAAGCATCTCAAGGGAATACATGTTTGATAAGCTGCGCTTTTCCTTTCCAGTCCAGTGCCAAAGATGCGATAACGAGACGTTAAAGTTGAAAGTATCACCATTTTGAAGCTCCGTTTGCTCTGGTTTGCGAATTTTAAAATCTAGGACACTTTTGTCATTTGCTCCTCTTCTTATTTCAACAGGATTGCTATAAATGACAATACTATCTTCTGTTTCATAGCTGAGAGTGCTCCAGACAGTATTTTGGCCTGCATCCAACACCTGCAGTTAATAAAGAAATGACCTGAAGCAAAAACTTCTAACGATACAAATAATAGCACACTTGAATGATACAGAATGTTGATTATAATTTGTGATACCTTATTTCATTCTGAACCAGTTATCCACCAATTTGTATTATTGGCTGATGACGTCATTTTGTTTCCAAAAAGTAAGAAGGTGTACTATGTTTCCAAAAGAACATTTACTCAAAGAACTTTTCTTCACTTGACATGCCTTTCTCGACATCATTTCAAGCCATCAGACAATTCCTATAACATTTATTCAGCTAAACTTAAACTTCTCCTACAACTGTAACCTTTGAAAGAGCAGATACAGCTATATTTCAATAGATCACTGCAGTAAGATGCAAACAAAAAATGACATCATCAACTGAAATCTAATATCAGTGGACAAAATGAAAACGAAATGAGATATCAAAGAACTCCATACAGCAAGGGCAGATTTTGTAATACAATAGCATCAGTCGCTTTGGTTCACACCTCAATTCAAAGCGATTAGTGAATGCAAACAAAAGAAATTCTCTCAAGCAGAAATTCAAAACAAACGAAGACGCAAAGTTGCCCTGAAACCAGTAAGGCAAACTCTCGTTTGGTGCGGGCGAAGGGAGGTTTTTAAGAGATGTAATGTGCTCATAATGAAAGAAGGGTAAAACTAAAGTTCTGTCTGGGGCATTTTGTTTATTTGACTCAGAAACCGAGCGGAGGGCATTACAATTTTAGCACATTTATTGCTCAGATAAACGCAGTCACTGCCCAGCTCCTGAGTCAAATAAACAAAATGACCAAGACAGAACTTTAGATTTACCCTTCTTCTTTCATTATGAGCACATTACATCTCTTAAAAACCTCCCTTCGCCCGCACCAAACGAGAGTTCGCCGTACTGGTTTCAGGGCAATTTTGCGTCGTTTGTTTTGAATTTCTGCTTGAGAGAACTTCTGCTTGAGCGGCTGATGCTATTGTATTACAAAATCTGCCCTTGCTACTCCATACAGAATTCCGTATCATTCGACAGTGCTGTTCATTTGCTTCAATAAACATTTTCGCTTCACATCATATTTAAAAAGCCATTGTCATCTAGGGTCATTTGCACGCACGGACTTTTAGACTTACGACCTAGAGTCTCTTGTTTCTCTGTGCTCTTCGACTTGATGATGGCACCTTGGTCAACAGAGACTCATGATATTACTCTGAAAAACCTGGCCCTATTTAGGCCCAAACTCCACGATTCCTATGGTACCAATCAGATTGTGAGATTTGACAAAGAACATACTGTCAAATTTTCTATATGAGTGATGCAATTGACTAGATTTTGTAAACAAGTAAAAAAGTTTGTCTATTATAGATCCATAGTGCAGCATTTGAACAGACAGAACACTGTAACCAAAACAAAACTTTTCCAACAACGGGGATCATGGCTTCCACTTAGACCGATTTTGACCCTTCAAATAATCTGAAATTTCTGCGTACCTGCAAAGAACCTTGAGTGACTATTATTGCATTCACACTGACAAAGTTAAACCAGGTTTATCTAAACCAATTTAAATTTCAACCAATCAAATGACTAGATTTTTTGGATTGACCAATCAGAAGGCCTTATTCGAAAAGCTGGCTTAGTTTAAGCTGGTTTAACTTGCAGTGTGAATGGAGCATATGGCTCCTTGCAAAATTCCACCCGAAGGGGAGGGGTAAAATGTCTTCCAGCCAAGCTTGACAAATAAAACTGAGTGTAAAGTGGCACTTAGATTTTAGGAAATTCATTTTCATAACGAGAGTCAAATGACCAGCAGATGCCCATACTCGAAGAGTGGTCACATAAAATCAGCAAAAAACATAGACTTTTTAGCTATTATAAAAAGAGTCTGGATCGAGCGATATTTTTATATATCTTTATACACAAGGTTCTATTGAGTGGCGTTAGAGCTTCTATCACAATTCTTCACAACCGAAAGTTCGACAAAATCTATACAAATACCGTTTAATTCAGATTCTTTTTTAGAATAGCTAAAAGGTCTATTTCCAGTCCAGCCACCACTAGGACTGAAGGCCTTAATACATACCCTGCTTCCAATACTGATATCTAACTTGTAGCTAAGATCTTTTTGAACATCAAAATCCACAAACGCCATATATCTGCAGTTGGTAGTATCATTCTTTACCTTTGTTATGTTGCCAGAGTTTTCTAAAATTGTCCCATTGTCAAGCGTTATGGATTCATTAACTTCATGAATGAACGAATGATCAATATATCGGACAAAGTCTGTCTTTTCTGCAGCTGTAGACACTCCTAATCGAATACTTCTCGACACAGAAGCGGTGGCTAAAACTGATAGCTTCCTTTTGTTCCAGCGTCCTATTTCTGGCTTCGATGAGGATCCAAAAACCGTACCGAGAAACATCGGTTTGTCCACTGAACATCCAAAGAGTTCAAATCGTAAGCAGTGAGTCCTAACTTCAGCAGGTGTCACCCTTGCCGTTGGTATGATCTTGACAAATCTCGTGAGAGTTTTTTGGAACCAGGAGACATGTGTTTCATTCCAAAGTCCTGTTTTCAAGCCATGAAATTCTTTCACAGTTCCTGAAAGACTTTTAACTGGCAACCAAACAATCCCGTCACTGCTGCAAGTTAGATTGAATTTGCTTACAAAATGTATAGTGGCAGTTCCATGACCTTGAATCGCAATGCCACTTATCAGTTTAGGGAGCCCTAAATCTACTTGCAAGAAATCAGATACGGGCGCATTGAAGGCGGCGCACCATCCCGGTGTATATTTATGCAATCTTGCCTGATACCCTGCATGGTTGTTATCGTTGCTATAAATTGACTTTGAATGAAATCTTGAATTTGCAATCTTGCCAGTTCGGATGCCTAGCTCCTCGGAACAATCACCGGTCCCTTTAAAGTCACGAAAGACGTTTATCTTCATTTTTACTACAGAAGCACCTGTTCCGCCAATCTTAAAGTTAATGGTTTCCCAACTTTTTCTTTCTTGTCCGGTAAATATCACAGCAGCCATAGAAGACCTTGATATCGCTGGATTAGGTGTGGCATATTTGGCAGAAAATCCAAGCCTTAAAAGTGCAAGGGAGCACTTTTGATCATAAACTGCGCTATCCTTTACTGCCATCAATAAAATTTTGTCCGTCGCTAGATTATTCAGGAAATTTGCAAAATCAGTTTGTTGGGTAATGTCGAATGTCTCTTTTGATTCAAATAAGCCACTTCGATAATCGAACAAGACGGTATTCACTCCACGGATATTTTGACTATAATGGTAACCATTGACTTTGATGAACCCCTTTGCTTGTCCGCAGTTAGCACCCTTGGGGATGTCGTCACATGATTCTGATGTGATCTCTACTGAGAGAATATCTGCAAGTAAGATGCCCCAAAGGATCAGATTAATTCAATGACTAATCACATATTGGTAAAGTATTTTCAATGTTTCAAAGTTCTTCTTCATCATTAAAGGAATCCAAAAATTCATCAGTCCTTTGACAAAAATAGTTATTCCAAGGGTGTTAGGACACGAATGTTTTGATTGATTATTTGTTTACCTTGTTTTTGATCCCTGTGTCTTGTTTTCTTGTCTTGTTTTCTGTTTTGTTTCGTTTTCAACTGAGCGTGCTTAGGCCCAACCGCTCTCCAAGTTGTTCGAATATAGCTCCCTTGTATTTCTGTGTCTTAGTGCTCCTTCGCACAAGATAGGTTTTAAAACCTTTTCGGTTTTAAAACCACTGTTTAAACCTATCTTGTGGGAAGGCGCACTAAGACACAGAAATACAAGGGAGCTGTATTCGAACAACTTGGAGAGCGGTTGGGCCTAAGCACGCTCAGTTGAAAACGAAACAAAACAGAAAACAAAACAACAAAACAAGACACAGGGATCAAAACAAGGTAAACAAATAATCAATCAAAACATTCGTGTCCTAACACCCTTGGTTATGCAAAGACAATATGGGCAGTGACGAGTTCAGAAGCATATTTGGGTAAATGATCTACGTCAACAGGAGATTCTGATATGCTAGAATTTGACCGTAAGTGGTAAGAGTCACATTTACATGTTTGATTACTTTTAAGACTGATTAAAGAAAGAAAGATAATCATGAAAGAAAGATAAACTATTAAAGAAAGATAATCGAGTTAACGCTGCGTTATATCCACAACACTGGTCGATTTGATTAATATAATTTCAAATGCGGTTTTTTTGCAATAGAGCCACCATGTTACCCCACCGTTATCTAGTCCCTTTTCGTATATTTTCTTTGTTTGTCGGTCAGTCGTTTCTTGTAATTATCTGTAGTGTTAAAGTCTATCTTAAATTGGACGTTACACGTGAAAGGGTAAGGCAAACTTGCCACAAGGGAGCAAACTTTGATTGCTTCTTTTTTTAAATTTATGACGTCCAATTTGAGGTAGATTTTAAGTTCTTGTTTGTTTTTCTTTTACATGTAGAACAAATTTTTTTTCTATGTTAAGGCTGCGGAGTTGCCATAGATTTTTGCTCTCCGTGGTATTCGTCCTTGTAGTATAGTAAAATAGTTTGTAAGTAGCGTTAGATAAGTAGCATGTATCGTAAAATTTGATTGAATATAAAAAAAGACTGACTACTGACCATGATCCTATATGAGCCGAATGTGAAGGAAGTGGAAATAACTTAGGCTAGAAACGACTTTTCTATATTCCATTAAAAATTTGCAATACATAATACTATACTACAAAGACGATAACCCAAGGAGAAAAACATAATGCCTACTCTGAGATTATTACATGAATGAAACTAAAAATGATGATTATGATGATGATGATGATGGTGATGATGATGATAATGGTGATGATGGTGAAGCGTCAGTTTTTAGCTAATGAATTTCATTGATAATCGCTGCTTGAAACACCTAACAAAGAAAACTATAACAAAGCTGACAAAATCGAAGGCAATTTCACTGCAGCAGCGCTCTTCGATGAATGCAATTTAGCTTTGGTTTGATTCAAGTGTGAAATACCAGCTAAAGCCTCAGCAAGATCAAAACAAAAACTTGTGAGTGTTAACATGATTCCAATGCTGCATTAAGAGGTAGTAGCTTACCTTGACACTCTCATGGGAGCTGATTGAACAGGTTTCAGCTTTAAATAAACAATGACAGACTGAAGTACCCCTAATGTCTGCACAAACACCCCCAACAACCACCAAATCACAACCACGAGGCACCGGCAGGGAGAACACAGCAGATATCTAATCCGGCGGACAAAACTCCCCAAATGTAATGCCAGAATCCCCCAGCCGACGCAACTGTGACAGCAGTCCGGTGTGCAGAGACCACCAATACAAACTCCGGAAGTACTTCAGTCAGAATAAAAGGGTGTACAACCAGCATAATCCAAAAAGTATGGAGCGACATTACTGCTTGGATCGAAATATCCATGATATCAAAGTCATGCAGTAATTATAACTTACCTCTGTCATCATGTGGCATCATCCTAATACGATCATCATCCGCACAACTAGGGTGTGCAACAACACGAGTACCAGACGGTGGCCAAAGGAGGCCATTCTCAGGATGAACACAATGCTTTGTTGAGACATGCTTGATGAGTGACTTAGAAGTGAATTTGAACTCATTATTACTCGACGTGCAATCTGACGTCAATGATAATTTATTACCAAGCAAAGAGACGCACATCCCAGTCCTAAAGTGAAGAAGATATTTGCCGTATATATATTCGAAGCGATCACATCCAAGTGTATCTTGAAGCTTGAAGTAGTTGTCCATTTGATCGTAAACCCAACACAAAGAGTTGAAGTGGCGAACGATGAACTGAGCTTGATGTCGGAGGACGTATTTGCTTGACTCATGATTGCAGCTTGCTTTTGAAACAACAGCCGTTGGTTGTGATGGATCGGTGACTCCAGTTTCAGGGTGAAGACATCGTCCACTGAGAAGATGTTTGATGAATTGCGACTGAGCATTGTATTGGAATAGACTGTTTGTACCATTGCATTGGTCTGATATGGTCAGAAGACTTCCATCTGTATTACTTTGAGGTACAAGGCATTTATTCGTTGCAGGGTGGATGAGACGAGCTCCATCTTTCCAACGAAATTTTTCCCAACAGCGATATTCAAAGACGAGAGCATGGCGATTTGTGTCATATGCGAGACATCTTCCAGAGAAATGGCGAATATAAAAAGATCTGCAATTGGTTTTTCGGACACCAAATCCAAAATATAACAGAAATGTTATACAGCAGAAAATCACAAAGTTTCTCAGTGTAACCGCCATGTTGCATGGACAGAAGATCTTCCCGCAAGTAGCCCACAACGAGGTCCGCGATATGGTACCTTAAACTGCTGGGAAGCAATGCTTACAAGTTGAACCATCTTCACCCTTTCACCCCCGGAAGGGCCATATAGCCCAACAGTATTCATTGAGAACTGCGAATTTTTCAGGGGGTAAAGCTTTCAGAGTTTTGATTGATTTGAAAGGTAATGGACATTGCATTTATCTATTGCTTATTGAATCACTGATTATGATACCCCCTGGAAAACGACGATCTACATTAGGTTTTCCTGTTAAGCTTAATTTTAGCCGGGCGTGAAAGGGTTAAGCTAAGCCAGGTTATGAGATGTTGCGTTCTCATTGGTTAATCAAACAAATCCAATGAATACCATTGGTTGAATTTCAATCTGGTTTGAATAAAGCTGGTTGAAATGTGTCTATGTGAATGGGGGCATTGCTACATATTTCATAATCATTACGGAAAGAGCGTAAAATCTTTACACACAATGTTTAAGTTCGGTCATAGCGATCTGAATCATATACAGAAGGCGAAATGATAAGTGTGCACTCTTTAAATACTAGTGTTCGTGCGTGTGACTTGGAATCAAAGGTAACAACCAAAGGTGAAAACATATGCTAATTAACTATCTGAAAATGACTTTAGGCTAGTAATATCATGCTCAACAGTAGCCATTGTAAATAAACTGAGAATAAGATATGCTTTATCGATCACCATTCGATAGTTTTGACCCAGATTCCACCATCATTCCTCAGTAACCCATCTCTCGTTGCTGCCCAAATTGTCTCAGATGCCTTTGAGAATATCCACCTGCCCCCCGGCCTTAGAGGCAGTGATGCAGGGTCGTTGAAGGATTTAGCCATCCTCATATGTGCCTGACTCTTCACAAAAAACCATCGATCAATCTCGATATGAAATGACATTGTAAATGGGCTTGGGGACTCCATGTAACCATCTCCGTTGTGAACTAAGCTGTAAAGTATTTTGCTGGATGTATCAATCCCAACCACGGAGAAAACAGAATACAAAGATCTCCAACCAGAGTCCGCACTGGCCTGCATATAACATGATTTTCTCTTGCAAACATACACGTTATCATTGATGTCATCAAAGAGTATACTCCACTCGGGAATATCAGAATACCCTGGGCCCTGTTTTGAGAGCATGGCCTCTGTTGTTCTGAGCCTAAAATTCACTGGTTTTGCCAAGTCAATAATGGCTGTCCCGTTAAACTCTGGAAGATTGCTGTCATACTTGAAATCGATTAGTAGATCTCTATCCAAGAAGCTACCTGGTCGAAGTAATTTATCAAGCTTATTAATCTTAAACTTGAAAATGAGCGTTTGCTCCTCGTACAGCGTTAATCTGTTAGTCTGAACGTGGATAAGGCCTGGCTCTGTTTGATTGGTCGTTGGAGGTGTGGAAAGGTTCCCTTTAACTTCTTTCATTAAATACAAAGAAAGAAACTGTTGGTCATAGTAAATAAAAATATCTATGTTATAAGCATTTGAGTGGCTCGTATTTGGCGGTAGAAACAAGTGCCTATACACTAGATTGAATTGCAGAATTTCCCCCTCTTTAAGATCATGTTTGCTTTTCAGGTCGACGCTGCAATTAACGTAACTTCTATCTCCAGGGGATCTCTCAAAGTGATCAAATTGGCTCATTACTACCACCCTGTCAGCCGCTTCATAAGTAAATGTATTCCACATCGCATCAACAGTACCACTGTCAAGAATCTAGAGAAAACGGAATAATACCCCATTCACATTTGCAAGTAGGTGGCAAGTAACACCAGTTTAAAATGAACCAGGTTACGGAATGGAGCCTTCTGATTGGACAATCCAACGAATCGAGTGCATTTGATTGGCTGAAATTCAACCTGGTTTAGATAAAGCTGGTTTAATGGTGTCAGTGTGAATGCGGTATAAGATGATCAGAAGAATTCGAGCATACGGCTCAAATCTTTAAAAAGGTGTGTCTAAATTTCTATCATATTTTTCTTTGAAGTCGATGGCATGAAAAGAACTTAGCATATAACCCATTCATTGTTGCATTCATTCATATCACCCATTCATTCTTGTTTAAAACAAACCAGCTTATCGAATGAAACCTTCTGATTGGACAATCCAGCAAGTCGAATGCATTCGATCGACCAATATATAACCTGGATTAGATAAAGCCAGCCAAACTGTGCCAGTGTGAATGCTGTAATATTTTCTGTAAATCTGCCGTAGAAATATTTTGATACCTTACTAAGATTCAAATATAGCGGCATTCAATATATTTGTGAGAGTGTGACGTCATCAAATTTCGAAATCGGAAACGAGAACAGATTTCCGTTAGCCACCACAAAGTGCACCTTCTTAAAGGGACAGGGTTACGTAAGTGCAAACAAACCTGTTATTTCTATAATCCATATTAATGTCCACACGTGGCCATTGTGTTCTGCACAGATTCTGGTGGATGGGGTGAATCCACAAGAAAGTTACTTCCAAAAGTCCACCAATATCTCTGCAATCGTACAACATATGAGTGTTTCGTTTTGTTTCTCTTCGAAGCTCAAGGGTCCATCTTCAAAATAGCACCTTCATTTTGAGAAAAGTAGCGGAAAATCTCTGTGATGTGGCCTATCAAAAATCGTCATTTCAAAAGAAGTCTGTTTACATTACGTGACCCTGCCCCTTTAAATTATGATTTCTTGAAGATTGTATCATTTTGCTTTCATTGATTCATGACGTACGATGACCAAATTTTTTCAAAATGTTACATCATTTCTTCCAAGAAAAATAAACATGCCGCCATTTTGAACAAAACCAAAATATGAGAAATTTCCACGGCAGATTTACGGCTTAGTATCCTAGTTTCTCTCAAGGAATTAATTACAAATAGAAATTAACAAAATTAAACAACCATACCATGTTTAAGATTTAATCATCGAGCACGAATCTATTATTGCGGATTTTTTCTTTCCTACAAATCTTCAATTCGCATAAATAAAAACAATACTATCCTGTTACCTCTGCGAGGAAGAAACGGGAAATCAAATTCCTTCTTCGTAAAAAAAACATTCCTCGTGAATCAACAGGACAAGAGCATTAGGACACCCACGTTTTGATCAAATATCTATTGACCATGTTTTGAACTTGTTTGTATTCATTGTTTCGTCTAAACTCGTGTCTTCAGTTGCCCTAACCAATGTATTGTTTGGTTATTCGAATCTAACTGTGTTAGTGCGCCTTCACAAAAGAAAAGGTTTTTTTGCGCTTTTCTCGCAAATCTTACGAATGTGGATTTCCTTTCGGCCAGATCTTTTTATTGCCAAGGCGATACGTACCTTACCCATTGTGCTCACATTGAATTCGTAATAATCCTCATCGAGCAGTGTAAACGAAGCCTGAGCTGCTGCGGCAATAATCCCAATCGAATCATGATTCAACAATTTCCCTTGCACAGAAGTTTCGTCTACAACTAGTGTGCTGGTGTTCTTTATCTTTCCACAAGAATTGTAAAACTGAAAACGGTCGGAAGACTTCGCCAAAGTGGTTGAACCAGATGCGACTGAAATTGTGGTTGTAATGTTCTTTGAGACAGGTGCAATGCTGTAGAACAACACGTTTCCAGCATTTTCATGTCCTACGTATGCGCCTGCCGGATGGATCAAATTGTTGATTACGATTGGTCCTTTTGATGAGCAGCCAAATAGTTCAATTCTCATGCAGTGATAAGAATTAGGTGCACGTGCGGTTGGTACAACACGTATAAACCTGGAAAACGTTCTCATAAACCAATTAACTTTAGTGAAAGCAAGGGTCTTGCTATTGCCAATGAATTCAATTGTTCTGCCGTTGTTTTTATAATTGTGCCACGTCATTCCATCATTGCTTTGTTGGAGAATGAACTTGTAGACACTACGGCCCGCATCACGATAACCTTGCATTGCAATGCCACTGACAATTCTCGGTAGACCTAAATCAACCTAAAAGGCCAAGAGACTTACAACAGGTTACCTTGTGAGTGGGGGAGGGAGGGAGGGGATGGCAGCTCTATCTCGAGTGGACTCCAAGGCTCCAAATTATTAGGACTCAAATCTTTAGAAATGTTGCTGTAAAACTTTCTGAACTCTTCTTCCGAATTGCTCGATAGAAAGAAGCTTAAAGGGGTCTGTTTCATCCAGTATTCCTTGCACGTGTCGTTTGTCTCAATTTGTTTTGAGTAGGTTTGTCAGGATTTCTAGCTACTGAAAGCTAATTTAGGCCCACTGTGCATGCCGCATCCAGGCATGAGACCCCCAGTTTAACGTCCCTACCGAAGGACGACGAGGTGAGTTGTGAGGTCAGGTCTCCGTGGTCACCTATCCATCTAGAGTCTGACCTCACCTGACCAAGCTTAACTTCAGTCACTTGACGAAGACTGTATAAGCTACTGAGTCGTCTCTTGGTTGTTGGTTGGCCTTTGTTTTTCGCCATTTTCATGGCCCATGAAAATTGCAGCAACGCACGCTGGATGAAACAGATCCTTTAACGGTGATCTGCTGCAATTCCCACGTGAACTTTGGTTTTTTCAAAATGGCGGCATTTACTGCTTTCAGCTTATTACGTCACCGTTTTCTAAATCATAAAGAGCCAGAGCGATATGATAGATTTCTGCTTGCAAGCGTCTCGCAGACTTTCATAGGCCACAATTTTCTTTGAAATCAAATCATCTCTCCTCAACTAGTTTTGAGGCTAGGAAGTCTATAGTTCCTTTCAAAATGTGCTTATATTCTTTCGAACAAATTAGACAATCTCCGCTACAAGAGATCAAAAAAATTTAACGTGGAGTTACAACTAAGTACATGATGTTCCTTTAAATCGATTTATTCAAGGGAATTGGTTGTAGAGTTGAAACCACCCTTTTAAAGATGACCTGGAGTGAAAATCTTTACTGATGCAAATGAACGGCACTGTCGAATGATAAATAATCATGTCTCAAATCAGATGTCAGACATTTGATTCACCTTAAATGATCAACTCATTACACGAAATGAGCTATGCTCGTAAAGTTATCGCAACCCAGACCTACCATCTGATGTGGGACGGAATCTAGTATAGTATAGTACCCATTAGATATTAGATCGTTCGTTGTGTTGTTGTATTTACTTAAACATTGCGTGTCATATTGGGCATGGGGTAGTCATTGTCTTTCGCTCCCCATGGTATCGTCCATATAGTAAAGTATGGTATAGTATAGTACAGTATAGTAAATAGTAAATAGTAAATAGTAAATAGTAAATAGTAAATAGTAAATAGTAAATAGTAAATAGTAAATAGTAAATAGTAAATAGTATATATTATATATTATATATTATATATCATATAGTATAGTAATTAGAGACGCATTGTAGAATGTAAGATTAATTGTTATATGAATAAAAGAGAATCTGTTTAAATTTCTTTTACATCTCATTTCAGAATCAAGTTATCCCCTGATCTTAAGATTCAGTTGATGACGTCATTTTGTTTGAAAATCACAAGGAAGATATATGGAAGTATGGCTGTATCGTACCTTTGAAAATTTGCAGTTGTACAAGACATTAGACATTTCAACTAAGCTGAATGAATTTAATAAAAATTGTCTCATGGCTTAATATAATGTTTAGAAAGGCATGTTAATTGCGAAAAGTTTTTTAACTTAGACTTCTCCTTCAAAACATGGTCAACCTTGTATACTTTCTTTACTTTTGCAAACAAAAGGACGTCATCAGCCAATCGTTCAAAAGGGTGAATAACTTGAAAAATGAAGCAAGTTGTCAAAAATAAAAATGACATTCTTCATCATCCAACAGCGCTGTTCATTTGCATCGATGGAAATTTTCGCTTCAGATCACCTTCAAAGCTTTCAAAGATTAAGAGGCTATGCTGTTCACTGTACCGGTCGGTGTACCGCCCTTTCCATTTGTGTATCGGTCGATAATTTCCCTCTTGTACTAGTCAACGTTTAAGGCGAATGTGTCGGTCGAAATTTTTTGAATGTACCTTGTAACAGCTAAGAGTGGATCGTACCGGTTGACTTGGATCGTACTGCAGTGTGCAACTACCAATGATAGCATTATCAAAATTACCTGTAAATAGTGTGAAATGGGTGAATTAACTTTTGAGCAATAACCATTGGCATTATGTAGCCTTGCTTTATATCCGGCATAGTGCTGACTATACCTTGAAGCTACGCTGATCCTTGAATCTCGTATCCTTCCGGTTCTCATCCCCAATTCCTCAGAACAGTCGTCTCTTCCTTTTAAATCATGATAGATAAGGATGTCTTTATAAATCGTCGATGTTTGACTCGGGCTAATACCACTAACAGACACTTCCCAGCTCTTCCTTACATTGCTGGTGAATGCAATTGCCGCCATAGAAGACCTTGAATCATCACGTGACTCTGTTGCAAATAGTGGTGATACTCCATGCTTTTGCAATGCCAGTGCAAGATCCTTGCTTAGTACGGCACCATCTTTCACAGCCATCAAAAGTATCTTTCCAGCAGGTAGGTTGTTCAGAAAGTTCGACAGTTCTGTTCTCTTGGAAGGGTCCCCAAAAACATCGAAGACAGCACGGTATTCAAATATGCCACTACGGTAGTCCAATACAACTACGTTAATACCGCGCGTGTTAAGGCTATGTTGGTATCCATTGACAGTGATATACGCCTTTTGAGCTTGACATGTAGTGGAAAGATTCATGCAACTCTGAGAAATAACCTTTACTTTCAAGATATCTGCAACATAATGGCTTATTTTCATGAGTGGGCTAACACAATTGTAAAAAGATTATCGGGTGCGTCAATAAAAACAAAAATTGATTTATGCTTCAGAACACCTTTGATTGTTCCCTTGCTGCAAAATCCCATATATTAGCATCTAATTCCTGTCAGTTTACGTTTCATTTGCAATTAGTTTGATTAATTCAGTTACATTTCTTTCTATGTTGTGCGTCTTGATGTATTGGCTATGGGGTACTCTCGAGTACCGAATAAACGGGGGGGGGGTGAGAATAATCGGGGTGGGGGTGGAAATGGTCCGACATAACAATAATCAGGGGGGTTGGAATAATCGGAGGGGGTGCTTGGAAAATAGAAAATAGTCGTTTTCTTAGCTAAACACGTATCTTTCATATATCTACGTGAACAGTGATGTTACTGATACATTTACTTTTGAGTTCTGGTTCTGTTGAATGCACTTTTTGAGACTTTTTCCAGCGTTTATTCGGAAATCATGTTTACTATCAGTTCATTTTTCCAAAAATTAATAAAAGGGGGGGTTGGAATAAGAGCGAGGGGGTTGGAAAATTTTTCAAAAATTAATAAGCGGGGGGGAGACGATTATTCGGTACTCGAGAGTAGTCATTGTCTTTCGCTCCTCATCGTGTAGTCCTTGTAGTGTAGTGTAGTGTAGTGTAGTGTAGTGTAGTGTAGTGTAGTGTAGTGTAGTGTAGTGTAGTGTAGTGTAGTGTAGTGTAGTGTAGTACCTGTAGCGTATGAAGTACTGTAAAACTAAGATATGTATTGGAATCATTCTATATGATAAATAAAAATAACAAAATTGTCGCCTTCAATTAGTTTTAGACTTTTTCCTCGGTTTTAAATCAATCACTCCGTTCAGATTTTCGATGAATTTCCTCAAGAAAGTCGCTTTGAGAAACCTTCAAAAACATGCTAAAATCATGAGCAAGTTTCCTTAATACTGACATGTTGCATATGCAGCAATGAATTGAATACTCCTTAGCAGGTGCTATCCTCTTGGGAGGTTGAAACGATCTTCCCCCTGGTACGAATAACTATTTCTGGGGGATTCCATTCTCTCAAACGGGATAAATAGATGAATACATGCAAGTGTCATCATAGTTAGGAAGGAAGTCGAAAGAAATTCTAGTCGTCGTTTTCACCTCGCAGCATTCGCTCGTCGTGCTCGCCGTTTACAATAGGCTCTTTTAGCAGCAAGACGCGGACGTCTTTGAAAACGCAGCTACTTTCTTATTTTCTTGGAGCAGTCTAATTTTCCAGCTTTTTCCCTCTTAGAAAGCTGCTCACAGACAGACAAATTCCCTAAGAACAGTTTGCATTCTCGCACTTCCATCATTATTGTATAGCTATGCTCAAATTGCATTTTGCCCCCCCCCCCCTTCTTGACGTCCTATTTTTGCAGTGCAGCCTTCAAAAGTATACTTTTCAGGTTGTCAATTTCAGAATAGAAAGTACAATAAGTCTTTCGAGACTTGCAAGAGTGTTGCAGTTGATTTCACTTTGTAATTTACATCCTCGAACAAAAGAATTATGCTGGCGTCTTCTTGACTCGCGTCTTCTTCCTAAAACAGCTCAATTACTTCTAATGGAAGGTTAAGCCAGAGACGTTTAGTATTTAAAGCTCTTAGGCCATTACAAAAGGTTTTAAGTGTCTTTACTGTTTAAAACAGTGCTCAATGCCATGTAAGCAGAGCGAATTATAACAGGATGGATACAATAAGACAGACTAAATCCTTTGTTTTTACTCAGAGTCTCATGCTATGCAGTACAGCGATCATCAGATAATTCATCACGCTATAAAATGATCATCAGACAACTCTGTTGATCCATGAAACTCCGAGCAACAACAAAGAATGCTGCCTGTCTTATTTTCCCAATCCTGTTATTATTAGTTCTTCGTAGTGTACTTCGCAATGTACATGCTTTAAAGCTATACAACGGGCCATTTTGAAGCTGCTTCTATATCATAATTTGATCAGTTGGCCAAGTTCTATTTGAGTGTCAAGTGTCAAGTTGGTATCAAAAAGTGCACGATTGAGATAAAAAGGGCACCCATTTCCTGGACTATTACGTTATGTATTCATCGCTTAATTAATATAGCCGCACGTACAAACAACTGTAGAATGTAAGTTATATCTGATGGGAATTACACTTATAGAAAATAAACTCTTACATCGATCATCGTAGAAGTACGACCTGATTCGATCTTCATTATAGCAAAGATATAGAAGAAGTGGCGTCCCCTCTGGAGCATTGGCCAATCCACCACTTGGATGAACGCACAATTTGGTAGCTGGATGTTGCAGAATCGAAGAATCGGTGAGTTGAAAGACTGACTTTGTCGACGAACAATCAGCTGAAAGTTCTAAAAAACCCGCTCCCCTTACGACGCATTTACCAGATTTTACATGCCTCAGGTTTCCGCCATTTTCGAACTTGAATCTGTCACATACATGAGTATTAGATAACTGGAAAATGTTACCCTTATATATCCAACACAACATGCTGAAATGACGAATAATGAAATGTGCTTCTGGCAGAAGGTAAAACCGGTTTCTTTCTAAATTGCAAGAGAAATGGAGAAGCATGGTGGAATTGTTCACCACAGGGGCTTGAGGGATAAAACATTTACCAGAGAGCATATGGTTGAAAACATGAGTGCCTCTGTGATATTGAATCAAAGAAGCTGTGCCAAAGCATTGGTGTGAGAGCCCTAGTCTCTCTGATTCCATCGGCAACACACATTTGTTTGTAGGTATATGAAATAGCCGAGCTCCAGCGTTCCATCTAAACTTGTCTTGACATACAGAATTCAGCAGTAGTGTATTTCTTGACGCATTATAACCAAGGCAATGCCCAGAGAAATGCCGTATATAGAAGGTATCAGTTACAGGGTCCTCTGCATCAGCAGAAGTACCAAGGAACAGCACCAGCAAAACAGTACACCACATTTTCGATACTTCGTAAAATTACCTCCTCACATCAAAAAGAAGCAGTCCTTTGATAATCTGCAGTGGATTCGAAGGACTTAAATGCAAAATAGAGGTCTGATTAATAATTCAAAACCACTGAGGGGGGGGGGGGTCACTACCTGCCAGACCCAGGGTTTATTTTCATATCCGAAAAAATGAGTTTTTCTAAAAATTGTACGTAAAAGTGTAATTCTCTTAACTTTCGGCTTTCTTTTTTGGATTGGTCAATTTTATAAACAGTAGCTATTACTGAGATCTGTAGACTGTACAAACATTGAACATGAACAAAATGAAAACATTTGCATCTTAGGGCAACTGCATGTGAAAGCTATTAGAGTTATAAATCATAGAAGAGCCCAAAGCAGGCCTGGAGACATCAAACTGAAAAATTTCCCTTTCTCGTTCTCTACCTCTCTCCAATGACAATGTTCTACCGACTGAGCTACTAAGTCATCCGTTACCCCGTAGACTCTAGTGTGTCCAACTGCCCAGCTTTCAGAACTACTACCACCTAATAAAGTAAGGCGTTGGTTTAAAGATGGGTGCGTTTCAATATTCAATCTGGCACTCGCACAGTCATCCAAAGTCTCTCAAATTCTAATATATGTTTCTCAGTCATTCAAAATTCGATTCAATCATCATCATCATCATCATCATCATCATCATCATCATCATCATCATCATCATCATCATCATCATCATCATCATCATCATCATCATCATCATCATCATCATCATCATCATCATCATCATCATCATCATCATCATCATCATCACCATCATCGTAAAATTACATGTAACTGCTAACACATAACTTTATCGAATAAGTAAATTAGAAGTGAAGATCATACATCTTCATGAATTAAATGTTGATACTACAAATGCTAGCACCATTGATATGAGAAGGCCCGCCATTAGCAATGCCTATAAGTAGCATCAAGTTACATAAATCACCAAGGAGACAACCTGCACTAGTTTACAATCTTAATGTCGTTTACATTCTGTTTTTTACACGTTGTCTACGTCATAACATACACTGCCTTTAATGTTATCTAAAAGCAGCATCAAACTGCATAAAGCACGAAGGAAACAATATTCCTCGATATTTTTTACACCCTTAAATATACAATCATCACGACATGCTTCATGCTGAAAGGGCTACAGGGCCTCTTTTAAGGGACTAAGACTAGGACGTGGACGGCAATCAATTGTTTCCACGATTAAAAGGACAATAGGCCTATTGTCCAGAAGGTAAAATGATTAATCTAAAGAAGGAGCTAGGCGCAACTGCCCACCCATTTACCTTATGAAAAGAGGCCCTGAGGGGCTGGCGATGAAATTAGATGGCAAATCTTCGACACTACCAACAAGCATCACAAAGCTGTATAGACCACAAAGGAGACAATTCTCGACAGTGTACAATCCTTACGGTTGCTTATATCCTGAAAGATCTCATTGTCACGAACTACTGGCTCCTACCTTAGGTTGCATTGATATTAGATAAGAATTCCTTTAGTACTACAGTGGAGCCTCCATTAACGGACACCTCTGCACAACGGACACCTCCGAACAACGGACAAATATTTTCGTCCCAAAATACAGTAAAACAAAGGATGACACCTCCATACAGCGGACACCTCTCTACAATGGACATCAAAATTGGTCCCAAAAATGTCCGCTATATGGAGGTTCCATTGTACCTAAAAGCATTGTCAAGCAACCTAAAGTACCAAATGAGACAATCCTCAACAGTCTACAGACCTTATGTCATTTGGCTCCTAGAAGATAAACAATCGTGGTAAATTTTATGCCAGAACGGCTAGCGCAGCGATGATATTAGATCACCTTAAAAGAACACGGAAAAATTCACCCAAGTGTATCTTCTGCAAATAAAGGTGCATGAAAGAAAGATTTGCAAAGATTCATAGGAAACATCTCGAAATTCGTTTCAAAATCTAAGTTAGCTTTTCCATTATAGAGAATTCCATATTTAACTGCATTAGGAAATGCCACATGACTGGGTTTCTTGAAAAAACAACGAAGTTCCTTGGCTCACCCAATGAAAGTATTAATCAAGATTAACAACTGTAGTGATTGATTGATTGATTGATTGATTGATTGATTGATTGATTGATTGATTGACTGACTGACTGACTGACTGACAGATCGATTGATTGATTGATTAGTTGATTTGGCTCCTTGATTAATTGATTGATTGATTAATTTATTTGATTTTGGTTGATTAGCCTCTTCACTGATTGATTGATTGATTGATTGATTGATTGATCGATTGGTTGATTGATTGACTAACTGAATGGGTAAAGGATTACAAACTTGGTCGCCTAATTGACTATAATAATTTCTTCCAAAGGCATTGAGACATAAACTCTTCAAGCATAAACAATGCAAAAAACCGTTCCGAGGATGGACCATTTGGACCGATAATCAGAAGTGGCAACCCAAAGTAGTACCCCAAAGTCGACCTATAATCGGATGTGGTACCCTTAACGAGCACTCAATGCAAGCTGGACCTGAAACTCGGATGCTTTGAATTCCAACACTTTAATACTATCCTGTATCACTTAATATGATGTAGCACTAGCGCGCAATGCCGCAAAATATCGCATATGCCCATTTTCTTCCACTGTTATCAACCCCCGATCACAGCTATGGCACTGAAGTTACACGTATAAGAAATTCAAAAAGAGAGCAGTGGACGTCAGTTGTCATTCTTGAGCAGGAAAACTTTCGAGTAGGCACTTTTCAACTTGGGCTTGTTAAATGGCATTGCATGTGAAACCCTTTGAGAATACATTTTGCAAGGACCAACATCTTGGGAATATTACTTAGGAATTTAAGTCTGTAAAGCATACTCTATTTTGTAGAAATGGCAAAGAATACAGACAGCTGAAGAAGTAGAGGAAATTGTGTTTAGCAGACGATTGCACTGAAAAAGGCAACAGGGAATTATCTACCAAAGTCCTTCACGTTCCCTGATAATTCGACCAATCAAATTAATTCATATTCTTTCAGGAAAAAAGAGTGATGATTAAAAATTCCCTGGTTCCGACTTCAGTGCCATTGTCTATCAACACAACCAGAATGGAACTCAAAATCAAGCAGTTACTGGTCACGAGTTCGAGTCCAGCTCTAGTTATTTCGTTTGCTTTGAATCTCCTGTTCAATCTGTGGTTTTCCGCCTTTAGCTTTTAAAGTTCAGAGAAAAAAACAAAAGAAAGACGTCCATATTCAGAAACAACAGCAAGATTTGATGAAACACCGTAAACACAGACAACACACGATAGCCAACCCTTTCATGAGTTGACGTCAAAAAGAAATGAAACCACGTACCTGCTCTATTTGTTCAGCAATACATAATCCGACGTAAAATTCGCAGCAAATCCCTTTTGCGATAACCTAAATCTTGTTTTAAATGTGATCATGGGTGGTTAGATGCCGCAGTTGTGCCTCATTACCGCCGCCTTGTACTTCTGCGGAGGCAAAAAATCATTTACTACTACGGAGGAGCTAAGTCTCCTCCGCAGAAGTACTGTAATTTTGCTCTGCAGGAGTATACATGCTGAAACATAACTACGATGTCCAACTATCCATGATTAGATCAAAAATAAACACACGCATACCTGTGACTTGTTAGTATAACAGAACGGGTACCCTTCTGAATGATGCTTAGAATCAGGTTCCATAAGAATCTTCTAGCACCAGGATCCATTCCCGTTGTTGGTTCATCCTGTAAGAGATAACTTTGCATCTTGACTAAAATCTATAAATTTTATCAGTTCTGCTACATAGAAAGCAATGCGTAATGAGATACGAATGAGGCATCAGTGAAACTGATATTTCAAATCTCATCCGGCGAGGCGACCATGCTAAAAAACTTTTATCATTCTCATCCTTCAAAAACGAATTAGATGGAACCAACCATGTCTATTCTTGGCTGAAGTCACAGGAAACAAATTTTAGGGAGGTTTCTTCCATGAGAGCACATCGTGCATTTCAAATTGTAAAAAAGCCAGAAAAGGTTGGTCTCAAATCCTATGACCTATTTCTTTGAATTCAAAAGTCGCAAAGAGACCAACGGTAGAATTATAGCAAAGTCGCTAAAGTGCCCCTCTACCCATTCAATTAAAGAAATATGTCATAAAATTTTTACGCCGACATGTGCAAAGATTTGGAACCACTGCTGCGATGGAGTTGGTACTTTTCGCATCAATTGTATAATTTTGGCAAAATGATCTTTGAAAAAGTGGGTACACTTTCTAGCTCAGTTAATATGCAAGCAAAATCTGAGCAGTCTGCTAGAAAGGGCGAGGTAGTTGCTGTTACTGTTACGTGAACACTTACGTTGACCCATGCATTACAAAATCTACCCTTGTTCATCGGAACATTATAAGGTCAACCATTTACTTCTACCCTGCTACAAGTTTTATGACTACAGGGTGTCTCAAAAAATTGTTCGACGTTTGATTAGATATTGAAAAATAACGATAACATGGACAGACTCATGGGAAAATAACCCTCTCCCTAAGATTATGAAATAATTTTAGAGACCAGAATCTTGCAAATCGGTTGAAAATTCGCTGAGTTGTGAGCTTTCAAAGATAAAAAAACATATGCGATAGCTGAGACCAAAGACCCCCAGATCAGTTGTAATGCAAAAAAACCTCGAAGACCGAGGTAAAAGAAGCTTGTCTAATGTCATATCTCTTGTCGATATCAGAGCGAGCCAAATAGGACTTCCACAGTAATTTAATCCTTGCGATCATTATCAAAATTTGCTTAACATTCCATATGTCCAAAAACAGTGGTTCAAAACATAATCAACGAGAAACTGAATCTGTTTCCTCAAAGCATCCATATGCTTGAAAGTTAGGTTGTCAAAAGCCTGCTCAAATCCCATTTAGTTTGCCCTGAAACAATTAAGAAGTAGCAAAAACGATGTCTATGAGATTTTTACCAAAAATAGCACTTCGAGGCCTCTGGTTTCAGTTTTCGCACAAACTTGAACTTCAAAGGCTTGTAACTCCATGAATTTTTTGCGGATTTTCAAGATTCTTATGTCAAAAATTGATCAAAATCTCAGGAAACGGGTCACATGACCAAGTGTCCATTCAGTGCATCGTTATTTTTTAAGTTTCAAGTTTCAAGTTTCAATTTCATTTGAACAACAACATTTCTTTAACTACTACTACAAACATGTTTGCAATAAAAAAAATTTTAATAAAAATACAGTTGTTCAGGATACTTGGATACTCAAGACAAGAACCGGAGTTATTCCCTTGAGAAACCCTAGAGGGCTGACGAGCCAAGTACCCCTTACTCAAAGGAATGGCTTACATATCATGGAAACTCATTTATGCATCATATATTCTTAAAAAGTATTTTTGTTTCTGAAATATATACAAAACATCATTAATACAGAGCGAAAAAATAGGAAAAAGAGGGAAGAATTAAGGAAAAAGAATGGTAGAAACAAGTAATTTTTTAGTATTTAATCAAATGTCGAACAATTTTTTGAGACACCCTGTAGGCCTATAAGACTGCGTTCACACGATGCCGGCACATTTTGAAAACGGTGAAAAATTCGACGGATAGGCCTCCTGTTCACATGAAAACGGCACATTTTTTGCCGGCACATTTTGAAAACGGTAGATTTTGAAAACGGAACTCTAATCGGCACATTTTGGAAACGGCATCGTGTAAACACTTAAAAATGGTGAAAATAGAACTTTTTCAGACACTTTTGGAACGAGACTGAACAATTCTTAGGGTTTAGATACACTTCTGTGGCATCAAAGTCTTGCAACGAGCTTTTTACTGGCAAATTTCCAACCGTTTTCAAATTGTTCCGGCATCGTGTGAACGCTAGCTCAAATTTTGCTACCGTCACAATTTTCATCGTTTTCAAAATGTGCCGGCATCGTGTGAACGCAGTCTAAGAAGGATTTCTAAAGTAGATTGAAGCATCTTACCATAAAGATCAATGGTGGATTTCCAATCAGTGATATAGCTGCTGACAATTTTCTTTTATTTCCACCACTGTATGTTTTGCATGGCTTGTAAGCATATCTACCAAGAGCAAGTTTATTGATTGCCCATTCGACTACCTGTAGAGAAATTTGGCATTAATGTTATCATGTCAACAGGTAAACCAAAAACTTAGTTGCATTCAACTATAGATAATAAGTAAGTGCTAGAATGAATACATGTTTTATGCTGTTGAATCGAAGTATAGCTTTGATGATTCCCTATGAAACAACGTTGACACCTTTGCTCTTAAAGATTTTAGAAATGCCTAGGTTTAAGGGATCGTCTCCAAATATTCGTATCAAACTCGTATAGGGAATTCGTAGCATCGTACGATATTGATACGATATTCTATAAGCCGCATACGAATTAATTCGTATCATCACCTTTTAGGATTCGTATAAATTCGTATACAATTCGTATATATGTGATTCGTATGCAATTCGTATCAAATTCGTATAACTCGCAAACACAGTTCGTAACACGATCGTATGAACAATTCGTAAACACAATTCATATCAAAATCATATCAAATTCGTATCAAATTCGCATCATGATTAGTATGGAAATCAAACAATTCGTATACAATTCTTATCACTTGTGCGGCTATATGAATTAAATCGCATAACACCTTTTCACGTGTACGATTGACTTCGTATCAATTCGTATAAAAGCTATACGATAATTTGGAGAAGATCCCTAAGGCCCCGTCCACACGTATCCGGATATTTTTGAAAACGCATCTTTTTTTATCCGTTTTAAAAAAAGATTCGCGTCCACACGAGGAGCGTTTTCGAAAATGTCCCCGTCCACACGAAGACGCTACTCCATTCAAACTCCTCTGTTCGAACTTTAACAAAAGAAAATAAACAATCAAAATGCCCTTGCGTGATCCCCGAAGATCCTTGCGCATGCTCTGATACGTCGTAAATCGATGCTGTGACGTCAGCGTTTTCGAAAAGCTCCGTTTTCACCCGTCCACACGACAACATGAAAACGGCGTTTTCAAAAAGATCCACTCTGGAGAGCGTTTTCGAAAAGCTTCGTTTTTGGTGACCGAAAACGCCGTCTCCGTGTGGACGCTAACCCAAAACGGATAAAAAAAGATGCGTTTTCAAAAGTATCCGGATACGTGTGGACGGGGCCTAAAAGCGGAGACTCATCAAAGTCAACCTTTGACTGATAGATTAACATTTCAGTTTTGAATATCAGCATCATACCTTTAATTCCACAGCCTACCAAACGTGTAAACGTTTTTGAGCCACTTAGCAAGGGGCAGATTTTGTAATACAATAGCATCAGTTGCTTTGGTTCACACCTCAAAACAAAGCGATAAGCGAATGCAGACAAAAGAAATTCTCTCAAGCAGAAGTTCAAAACAAGCGAAGCCGCAAAATTGCCCTGAAACCAGTACTGCAAACTCTCGTTTGGTGTGGGGGAAGGGAGGTTTTTAAGAGAAGGTATGTGCTTATAACGACAGAAGAAGGGTAAATCTAAAGTTCTGTCTCGCAGATTTTCTTTATTTGACTCAAAAACCGAGCAGAGGGCATTACAATTTTAGCACATTTATTGCTCAGATATACGCAGTCACTGCTCAGCTCCTGAATCAAGTAAACAAAATGCCCAAGACAGAACTTTAGATTTACCCTTCTTCTTTCATTATGAGCACATTACATCTCTTAAAAACCTCCCTTCGCCCGCACCAAACGAGAGTTTGCCGTACTGGTTTCAGGGCAATTTTGCGTCTTCGTTTGTTTTGAATTTCTGCTTGAAAGAATTTCTTTTGTCTACATTCGCTAATCGCTTTGAATTGAGGTGTGAACCAAAGCGACTGATGCTATTGTATTACAAAATCTGCCCTTGTTGACCCACTTTGTAAAAGTTAAGAAGTTTGTACCATGAAATGCATGATACTGGTAACTTTGGCAACAAAAATAGGAATAATTTCCTAACTGCATTGTCACTGTACGTGAAGAGCTGAACTCCTCTGTCAGGAAAACTTCCTTTCACTACAGCCGTAAATTCAGACTTACTTCCTGCCACAACAGAGATTCATCATTTCCACAGGGGGGCGGGGCACTGGGGTTTCACGGTTTGAATTTCATACCGACAAAATTATCAGCGACTGTAGCAACAAGTTTAGTAACGATCTTTGGGTCACACCGTTAGAAAATGTAAGCAAAATTACATATATTGGAACAGGTCAAGTTAGCAAAGTGATTTACATTTATATAGAACATGAACACCTAATTTAAGTGAAGTTACCTTTTTAACGCTGGACTCAGGAATTCCTCTTAATCTCGAATATAAGGCAAGATGTTCTTCTGCAGTCAATTCATCAATCAATGCGTCAAACTGAGGGCAATATCCAATGATCTTGTGTACTTTCATTGTGTCACTTATTATACTAAGACAGAAACAGAAATGAAATTTGTTGGGCAAAAACAACGATAAATATATTAAAGGACAACTCCGGGGTTGGTGCAATTGACGATGAAATACAAGATAAGACTATTATGAATGGTGTCTAATACTTTTTCCACTGCTTTTTGCATTCTCCTTGTGAAATTACAGATTCAGTAAAGCTATCTGCGCGAATTGACGTCATATCGCGCAGTCAAAAAACGAGGATGTCCTATCGTTTTCTCGCCTCTGAATCGGTGCTAGCCTCTTTATCGTGTGCATTTGCGAGAAAATGGCGACATAGAGACGAGATGTGGCCTAAATTGTAAAAAAGATTTTTGGAAACGACATCCATTGAAATACTCAAAATATGAAACAAAGGCAAGAATTGACGTCAGTAGATGATAAGATTCCTTTGTAGCATTAATCCTTCCAGCCTTGGACTCGTCTTTTAACAAAAATGTCAGATGGTCATACAAGACAGTCGTACGACAGTAGAGATATCAAGCCATTAACACCTAAGTAACGAAAATGCCTATTTCGAAGAAAATCTCAAACACCACATTATGTTGTTTATCCTGAAAGTCTTTTGTTGCAAAATGCCTCAAAGGCCACACTGATATGCTCGGTATAGCATAAAATCTGTAAGGTGGCTTTAGATTTTTAAGCATAGTCTGTTTTGGATCTTTGTTCAAACGTTCACTATGCATATGCCATGCAAAATCTAGAGAAAACATTTCGCGGTTATCCTTTCTTTCAAAGCAAGCCAAGAAAACTATGAATAAAAAATCCTCAAATTTATGTTCAAGAGCATGAAGAGTGATCCTTAGAATCGGAAACAGATCTTGGCAATGTAATGTTAAAAGCAGGTAAATAATTTTTTTTATCATATGACTGAAATGACGCAAAACATTCTAGTATCATTTTGGAACTATTGTGAAATTACCTTTTATTCAATACAAACGCATCCCCTCCTGTAACAGACACATCTCCAGTTAGCATCTTGAATGTACTTGTTTTGCCGGCTCCATTCACTCCAAGAAGTCCAAAGCACTGATTAAGCAAAATAGAAAATTAAATCGCTTAAAAAGTAATAGATGTGGTCTCGTTGCTTTGTTTCTTTTGGAACTTTCTCATTCACTGTTTGCACCTACACTTTCCTTATTTATACGGTTGATATGATTATTTGTTATACATGTTGCCAGAATAATTAAGGATTTAAGTAGTGAATTTCCACGTGTTGTTCTTCAGGTGAGGATGATAGGAGATCCCGTCGAAACATACTGAAATCATGGCCTTGTTCAACCGTTTCCGCCTCTAATCCATTTTAATTCATTATTCTAATCATGGCCTAGTCAAACTGGATTGCCAATAACTGGAATGTCAAATTTTTCCCCTCTTGTCATCAATGTATGCACTGTTTGAAGAGACATGCAGAAAAATCTACACATAAGATTTGTAAAATTTCAAATCTATCATATTCAACTTTATCAAAATTTTAGGCTTCAATCTTATCAAAATTGAAATTTTTCAAATTGGTTTATAGTTTCTATTTATTGCATGTACGATATTTCAAACAAATGGGTAAGTTTTTCTGACTCACCCATCAGGACACCTACGAGGGGATTACTGGAAGACGCCTTGCAGGCAGAGAACTGGAACAAAAATAGATTTAACGGCACTCAATGTCCAATAATCAAATAACATTAGTTGTTTTCAAGCATCTGCTACCTCTCAGATCTAAATATCTGTTAGTCCTGATGAAGAACAATGCTTGAAACGTTGTGTAATATCATTTCTCATGTACAAAGTCGTATATTATAAAGAATCAATTGATTACAATCTGTTACCTCTCCTCTTGAAACTCCCAGGCACAACTTGTCGACAGCCAGATGCTTTCCAGTCTTCCGTGAATGATAAATCTACAAAGGAAAACGATACTGATTGATTCGAATAAAGTATGGATTACATGTGAATTTCTAAAACTCTGATTAAATTTTTCAATTCTAAATCATATCGTAACACTGAAATGTAGTTGAATTAAAGCTACAAACTGATAACAAGGCGCAAACCTGAGTTGAAAACGAGGCGCAAACCTGCTTCAGTGTAAATACAACTGTGTATTTCAATACAGCTTTGTCATTTTTTAGTGCAATGTTATCTCGAATTGCTAACAAGGTGCCCATTGCCGAAGCCGAGAAAATCACCTTTTCGGTACATCATCTCAAGAATTTAAGTTTTTCTCCCAAGACAGAGGTGGCACTCTCCCAGGCGCATCTAGGTATCGAGACGAGTGCGCTAACCACTAGGCAACTCTACCATCTCAAAGGAGGTATTTGGGAAATTTCCAACAGAAGTGATAAAAGTAAACATAGCCAATCAGATGTAGGCCAGCCCCAAAAAATAAATATTTGATTGAACTGAGTTGAATGAAACAAAAACGAAGATTGAACATCGAGGATTGAGTTGGAAAGAACAGAATGGAGAATACTCAGAGGCGCTGACGCCTAAAAGATGTGTCAAAAAGGACTCACATGATCAAAACCTTTGCTCACAAATGCAGAATAAAAAGAAAATTGTAAGTTTAGCCAAGTCCTGTTGTCTGTACAGCACTTACCTTAGTAAGATTTTCAAGGCGAAGAAGATCATCATCAGCATCCCCACTTAAGACCCTTCCTTGCTCAACTTCAACATCTTCATCATCATTATTTGTACCAGATTCAGTCACTGCATTTTTTCTGGGAAATAATAACGAGAATTTTTAAAGGACAAGTCCGGGGTTGCTCTAATTAATGATAAAATTGAAGATAATACTGTTATGAATGGTGTGTCATACTTTTCTATACTATTTTCGCCTTCTCTTCGTGAAATTACATATTCAAATAAGTGATTTGAGCGAAGTGACGTCATATCGCTCACACAAAAACGGGGTTGTCCCATCGTTTTATCGCCTCTCAATCGTAGACGATTAAGGTGGATCTGCACTTAAGGTGGCTCACTACTAAAAACTTCAACATCACGAAATATTGAGAGGCGGCTGCATACCAAGTCAAATAATTTCAAAACACAAAAAGACAATAGGTTAAGGTGGCTTACATGTGGCTCGCAACTGATATAAATGTCAAACTGCTAAACATTAGGTGTCCTATCGCTCATGAATTATAACGCAGTACCTGAAGTTCCTATCAAACATGTAACAAACCATAAAATCAAACGAAAGATAGATCAACCTTCGTGTAATGTCTTTTAAAGATTTGATCCCCATGCCTATTTTTTGGAACAATTGCATTCACAAAGATCAAACGTCGAAACGTCTAGCCAAGTATCATACAAGTCTTGTCTAGTCACGTCTGTTCAATTCTTTTCATATTTCAGATAGTTTTTTATTCAAATATAAAAGTTTACAAAGACAAATTACCTAAAACACTAACTACGAAGCACTTTACCACACTACAAGGGCGATACCAGTGGGAGCAAATATATCATGACCACCCCCTGGCATTTAACATAGAGCACATAAGAACTAAAATACAACAACTATTATACGACACAAAGTACTTCTTTGCTTATACAAAAGCGATTTTACAAATAAACGAAAAGAAAATATTTAAGGAGAGAGGTGGATTTACGTACAGGCTTTCATTAACAACTTATTCAAAACGTTTGGAGGCCTGGATATTTTCTAGCGTTGCTGTGAGAATTTTCGCATTTGAATCAAATAGTCTGTAGCCAGTCAATGAAAACAATACCTTCTTTTGCACGTGCCAATGTACTCAATCATCAAAGTAACGGAGAAGAAGACAAAGCCTTCAATAGCCATCATCACAAGGCTTCTTGAAACTAACTCCCATTCAAATGGACTTCTGATTTTCCCAAACTCGCCAACCATTCTGTAGTAAGTGTTTGAATACTCCGTGAATGCTAGATCCATGAGACCACGCCCAAGACAGTAGTTAGGAAATACAAGAGAAATGATTCGAAGAGTGTCGTAAGCCAATGCCAGTTCCTAGAAGAATTAAGCAAAACAGGATTTATAATAGATGATTACCCTACACTTATTACATGAGCTTTATTTTTCGCATTGAATTGAATAATTTTATGGCTTCCAACTGAGACTCATGACAAGATAGCTTCAAAACGGCGATTGACTTTGGCCAAGTCTGCCGTCTTTTTGGGTGCCACCAATCAGATCGCTACTTTTTCAATACTGTCAACACACGTGCTTGTTCTTAGGGCTTAACTAGCGGGTTAGCTCAAAGTTCGACTTTTCGAAGTGAAGCGACATTCGAAGCAACACTACATGACTTTTCTTTCGATGCTCTTGGAAAAGAAGACGTTCGATGGTTCTTCAGATTTTTCGAAAGGTTTTAGTCCATGTTTAGAATCCGTTTGCTTGTAAGTCCTTTTATGAGTGCAAACAAATACATTCTATGTCGTCAGTCTATGATTACCACACAGATGGTGGCAAGAAGCTTTATTAGACTCAATAATAGTACCAGTTATTGCAACAACGACAAGGATAACAACATTTCCTACATTTTCTAATTAAAATAAACTGTTATCCATAGGGATATCAACGACCATGCAATCATCTACAGCGCTTAACCACGATGCATTTTGTTTATAGTGGGAATATTCAACGATTCTATAAGACATCCATTGGAGCAATGCATCTTGGTAAAAAATACCTACCGCTATCTTTCAAGTCATTGTGTATCAAAAATTGGTAAAATAAAGCACGAAACATTAATTAATGCTATAAATTTCTGCTTGTTACTGCAACTATGCTTGCTTATTTCAGATTCTGATACCACGGCATGAAAACTCCGTTGATCCTGCGACAGGGAGTCACAGGAAAGTTTCAGTTAATGATGCCCTGCACGAGATTTGTCAAAATAAATTCGAATTTTTGTCACTCCGTTTCTCATTTGTGAAACAATAAAGAAAATAACATACTTAGTCAAGCAAGAGTTACCTAATGTATCGCAAGTAAAATTCTTATTTATTCTATATCCACGAAATACAAGATCAGTAAGAACTGGAATTCCCTCGTGCTTCTTAGAAGTAACAAATGGTTTGTTTTATGGGGTTCCTGCTCCATCCTTCCAAATTTCATACCAACTGCGCACTTTTTACACAAAATTGCATAGCTATCTTTGGATCCTGACCTCTATCTAAAAAAGCTGGATCCTTTCACTTTTCTCTTCATTGCAGGAAACTTAAGCATGATCTTTTGTCCGGTCACGGGAGGCGAAATATTCTTTCGTGCCCAGAATAAAATTATCAAATAAAAAGTATTTCTCACCGGGTCATTTGGAAATAGCTGCAGTATGAATACGGTGACGGTGAATGTCACACCAAGGAAGAGATTAATCACAATAAGAACTACATATGCTGTACTCGCTTCTTTGAAGATGAATGCGGCTGGGTACATCATCGGGGTGATTGACCATCTGGGCACGAGGAGAAATTGTAATTTATAATTCGAATGGGAACTAAGGGAAATGAAAATTTTAGGTAAATATCACAATTTATTCCCTTCTGCCTTTTTTTTATCCAATATAAAAATTTACAATAACGAAACTACCTAGAACAGCACTTACATACAACTTTACTACACTACAAGAACGATGCCATGAGGAGCAGAAGACCATGACTACCCCATGGCCATAACATAGAGACAGGTAACTAAAGTTTGGCTAAATCTAAAGTTTAGGTAAATATCACAATTTATTCCCTTCTGCCTGATTAGTTAATAAACATGTACAGCTTGATCTAAGTATCCGCTGGCTGGAAACACATAAAATTGTCTGCAGCAGAACTACACTACTAGTTGAAAGTACTCCAAATTTTAATTGCTTACAATCCATTCTTTTGATCGCGTTTGTTCGCCTGGCCTAGCTTACCAGCCCCCAGAAAGAATGAGACCTGAGACAGTAAATGATTCTAATTTGCAAGGGCGTCGAGATTTTATGAAAAAGAAATCCTATTCTCTATCAGGCCTCAACAACACGTCAAAGGACGCTTTTAATCCAAAATCAATATGAAATATTAAGTAGTCATTTAACATTTCAAAAGAATGAGTCTAAGAGGGTAAGAGCCTTTATTAGGCAATAACAACAACAGTTGCTCTTGAGATAGATGACTCTCAAATCAAGGACGTTCGCTGCAACAAAGCATGACCGTCAAACAAGTGCAAAAAGTTCTTCTTCTCTATATGTTTTGAGATCAAGGTCACGAGTTTTCTTCTTCTCTAACGTTTCAATACGATCTCAAGCGCAGCTGGTGTAAAGATAATATATTAAATGAATTTTGTGATCTTTTCAACAATAACAAGTTGAGCCTTACCCATAAAGCAAAAATAAACAACACACAGCAGGGAAGTTGGTGGAAGATGAATAAGCTGGCAGTCGAAACAGGTATAGGATCAGCATGCATGCCAAGGCTGGAATCATATAACTGCACTGTGGAAAAGATTCAGATAATCATAAATTTTACATGGCTTCTTCTATAACAAAGTACTGAGTGAGTTGGACGAAGTGAAAATTTTGAATAAAAATCGGCAAATATTTCCGAGCCTTGAAAATTTCTTAGTCGTTCAATCATATCAGACACCAAATTGCTGCACAGGCAGTCGTTCGATGCTTGCGCAAATATGTGAACATATTCATTCATTATATATATGACTATTTATTTTTCTTAATATTTTGATAAATTTGTTAAATCTATAGTTACAAGAACTTTCTTTGTGCCCTGCCAAGTGAATTATATATAAAACTTGATAAATTCTTTCGAGAGACTAACCTTCAATAAACCGCTTAAGAAACATCAGAGTAAGCCGTGGAAAATAGACAAAGTTTGCCATAGCATGATTCTGTATTTTGACTAATTGTAAAAAATCAGTCTTCAAAAATTCGCGCAGAAAATGAATTATCTTTGCCTGCAAAAATTAGATGTCTCTTTGGAGCACTAAGAGGGCAACGAAAGATGTCTTTGAAGATATTTTAGGCAGTAGCACTTAGCAGGTTGCAATCAACTTGAAAGACTTTCGAAGGCACACTTAGTAACTATACTAACCATATCCCATAGGAAGTTTGCAATCCAGTACGTTAAGGGCTCAACTCCACTAACAAACTGTAAATGCTTTGCTTTTGTCACTCTTTCAGTTACCAAGAAAATGACAAAGCTTGCAGGCACAAAAGACATGGCTATGATCACAAATATGGCAATGACGACATCTGTTCCTTGCTTCCTAACAATCAAATAAATATGGGAACATTGATATATTGAATTTTAGGAGATTTTGATTTCAAAAACTGACTAAAAGATATATTAAATTTACTGATGGGGAAGTGTGGAAGGAATGATTTTCACCGCAAAAAAACTGGTATGTTTTGGAGGCAATTACCATAGAATGGGAATATTTTCCGAAAAATTTAAAGTAAGAAAGAACATAAATACTTGAAATTACCTACAAGGAAAGCGCACAAATTCAAATCATTAAATGTCTTTAAAAATAGTTGACAATTTTCATAAAGTATTTACAACAGATTTTATTTTCTCATCGATGGGTTCTCCTGCAAAAGACATTTGAGCTATTCTAAAAGGAATTTGCATCGAACGATATTTTGATACGCTTTGTAGAGTTTTCGAATGTGCACAATGCTGATAGAATCTCTAAAGACACTCAATCGAACCTTAAGTTTAGAAATGTGTAAAAATACCGCTCGATCCAGACTCTTTTGCAGAATAGCTTAAAGATCTATTGCAGAGGCAAAATAAATAAGACACCAGAAAGAAGTTTTTTATCAAATAAACCATGAATGCATGCAACAAATACAACTACTGTGCCACTCATTGCAGGAAAGGACACTAAGTCAGCGAGTTCCAACAATGAGTGACACTTACAATTAACTAAGGAATTTAAGGCAATGAAACATTGCAACAGAAAGAAAAACGAAGAGCCTGATCGCTGGGCAGGACTGAGGCTGTTTGATAAACTGGACGATCAGCTACCATCCTGACACGGATCCATGGAACTATTGAGAAAGAATTGCCTGCATGCAATTTCAGTTACCAGATAGCAACGTCTGGTTGGACAGACATGGCTGGCCAGCAGAGCTAACTACCTGATTCAGGTCGGACGAACAATCAATCAAACCACTCCGCAAACAGCCTCTTTTATCTAAACGCTCTGAATCCTCAGTATACTCCCAAATCAAAGTTTGGTTGAGAGCCAAAAGGCTGAAGTAATCGTATCATTTTTCATCTATGCTTTGATCATTGTAAACAAATGTAAAATTGGCGAATTTGTTTTTTTTTTCTATTCATATAAGAAAATTACAACAAATTTTACATTCTACAATACCTATTTAGCTACTATGCAATACTACAGGGACGATGAAAAGGGGAGCGAGGGACAACGGCTACCCCAGAGCCTGAAACATAAAGACATGCAACAATAGCTTATATACAACTAACTGTACACCACTCGCAATTAAAGGCTAAAGGATACTTTACTAAATTCTGTTTCACATTGGATTGGATTGTTTCAAATTGGCGAATGTTGAACGAAATAAACGAATGTTAAATGAAATAAACGAATGTTAAATGAAATAAATACTTACACATATTCTTGCGTGATAATATTCTTTGATAAACTGAACGGATGGAATGCTGCGGTAATTCCTGCAAATATAAATTCAATAATGCCAAAACTGAAATGCTATTAAATGATATTGCTTTGAAAGAAATGAAAATCAGTAAACTAAATTTCTGATAAGTATTTCAACTTAAATTTTGCAACGTTTTTGGGCAATATTGGTGCACTGGGGATCGAGACCCCCTAAAATGAAACAAGGGTATGGGACTTATAAGAGCATAAAAATGCAAGCGTACGGGGAGATACCATTTAGGGGGCCTGCCCGACAAAATCCATCAGTTACGAAAATTTTGCTTGATTTGACTCTCTGCCCGCTTATGGCTGCTTTTGTCAAAGTTTTCCAACAACAAAGCCTACAATATGCTGCTGACATTCACGCAGTTCAGTCAAGCCATTTACCTAAAAGCTACCGGGTGAGTCAATAAAAACGCCCGGCGTTTGAAAAAATCCTGCTCCCTGAATATCAAAGCAATGATGTTGAAAACTGTCTTGTTTTATCCCCGAGATGTCAAATTAGGTTCAGTAATTTACCCGGCTTTAATCGGTCATTCCTTCCCGTCGAAATAGGAGATTTTCTGCAGAAAGCCTGTTTCGAAAACCTGCAAAAACGAGCGAAAACAGCAAGCAAAATTTCCCTTTGTTCTCCTTCCTAGCAATAATGACTCCTGGATGAGCTCATGTATTTTGTCCTCATGGGAGAATGGAATCCCCCTCAACATGTTATTCATACTAAGGGGAAGACTTTTCAACCATCCAAAACGAAAGCACGTGCTAAAGCATGCTGAAAGTCATCGCTGTGAGGTAGACACATTAGGGACTTTTGCTTGCAATTTTAGCACGTTTTTTAACGTTTCTCAAAGGGACTCAATTTGGAAAAGTGCCTGCAGAATTAGAACGGAGTGACCGATTTTAGTCAGGAAAATGTCCAAAAATAATTGAGCATGTTCGCTATTTAATCAGATATTGCAAAATATCGTTGCTTATATAGTCAGGGAGCAGTATCCTGTCAAACGCCGGGCGTTTTTTCTGACTCACCCGGTAGATTCAGAGATATTTCACAAATAGAGGAAGCCAATGGTCGACTGTAAAATACAAATAACTGCTACCAAGGGCATGAACTATAAGAAGCGCGGTACATGTTTCCATAGCAGTTTGTTTACCCTGAATAGTTTTAAGAAATTGATAAAGGGTCAATTTTTCATTTCTATTGTATATATTGTATAATTGTAAATAGGCTTTTAGATCATGGTTTTTTTATTCTAGCCATATTTTATTTTAACTGTATATTGTAATAAAGTTTTTTACCGGAGGGCCCCTTAAAAAACAGCTTCTGCCGAAGGGCTACCCTCCTTAAAAAATTCAAATATGAAATATAAATACATAATATATGGGACCATATGCACGGTTTTCATTGTATCCTTGTGTCCTGCAAATGATTTTATTTGTTCATCAAAACAAACAAACTATTTAAAAGACAACGAGATTAGAATCTAATAAGTGCCATCCATAGTGGGAAAGAGCCTATTATCAGTGACTTCCTACTATGGATGGCACTTACGATTCAATATAAACTAATCCTACCATAATCGTAAGAGAGAGAGAGAGAGACAGCCAGGAAGCAAACAACTCCGTAACTGTCTTTGGCACTTTCAGATTGGATGAACTACATAAAAACCCAAAGGTGCACACTCGTGTACCCTCCGAGGTCCAGAGGCTTGAGCAAAATCTTGCGAATTTGAGTGCTTCTCTTTCTCTCTGAGGCAACAAAAACAACCTTCACGGGAACAGGGATACGGAGAGGAGCAATTCTGCTATAGAAACAAAACGCCCACCATCAGAGTATCAGATTTTAATAACAGTGATACGTTCTTTTACGCATAGTCGAACATATTTAATCAAATTTTAAGAAGGACAATTTACCATAAGCAGCTGGATTTCCCATATCTTCTCGCACATATGACCGCAATACTGTGTTGCTCAGAGCATTCAGGTAAGTAGGCATTGCATGGTAAGCTTTGTTGCTAAACCAACCCTGGAATGTACAAAAATTAGATGTAAGCATGCGCATTAAGAAACATATTATGTACTCACCGAATGTGTGTTTTCGTGTCAATTGTTCTGTCGTCGCCACCTTGACCTTAACTGACTGCGCATAGTGCTTCGCAGAGTATTGATTTGCCACAGGGGACTAAAGGGGAAAGCGAAGGGAGAGGCAGCAGAAGCTTTCCATCTTCTCCCTTCGCTTTCCCCTTTGGTCCCCTGTGACAAAGCAATACTCTGCGAAGCACTATCAGATCAAATGGAAGATAAAACGCCCTGTAGGAAATGCGGCACTTTTGGCGTGTTGATTTGGATGTGTTAATTGATAATAATATTCAAAGTTACCATAGTCTTCTTTTCTCTCCCAATTGATGCCCATACTGCATTTGCTATTAACATTTAGATAATTCAAACAGCAAGATTTTCGGACAAAATTTAGTAAATCAAGCAATTTAGGCTATTAGAAAATCAGGTGTAAAAATTATCCGTTTCTGCAGTTTAATGTCGAAAAATCTATCATCCCACCTACCTTGGCAGTGTGCCTTGCAAATAACCTTTTCACATCATTGACACGGAGTTTTTCAAACTGTTCAGGAACTATTTTTCTTTCTTCGCCGAATGTTAATCCACCATATCTGCATGAAGAAAGAATAATTTTAGAGGTGGTCCATTGCAAAGACAGAAAATATTTTCCCATCTAAACAAACAAATCTTAAAACAGCGAGTATACTAATGAAAACGAAAATCTCTATGCAGTCTGGCAAACCTTCTACCTCCAAGAGCAGAACGTTCAGAAAGTCTTCCTAACTTACCAAACCTACCGTTTTTAAAATTTCCGAGTTACCGTTTTTAAAATTTCTGATTTTTTATGCGTTTTTATCTGTAACTGAATATTTAGTTGTAATGACGTTGAATATTTCTTTATGTTAAGACCACAGGGTAGTCATTGTCTATTGCTCCTTGTGGTATCGTCCCTGTAATGTGGTGTAGTCGTATAATAATTAGAAAGTATAGTAGTATGTAACCTTGTACTGTAACATTTTAGATGGATATAAAAAAAAATTCCGAGTCAATGAAAAACGAATTCCGAGTCTACAAAGTCTACCATTTTCAGAACTGGCACCACAATCAAACTCACACTGCGACTCAAAAAATGAACATTTTCACAATTCTTAGAAAGGGACTGAGGAGAGCGCGGCCCATTCTGATAGCCTTCGCAACAGTAGGAAATCAGGGGAATCTTCTCCGCTTCGGTGATAAGCGTACGGCTGAGTCTCGATTGCATCTTCCTGCACCCTCGAGTTAGTTTCGATTTATTTGCACCTTTCAAAAGTTGCATGATACTTTTTTAGCATGGTAAGTGCTTTCTCTGGATTGTTTAGGCATTTTGCTATCCTTTCACCCATTCTTCAGTGTATTTTGATGCACTTTAATGCATGTGTTCACTCAAGTTCAAAGTCAGGCTAATTGATCAGTTGGACCTAATCTGAGCTACTTCAAAGCCTATGACAAATACCTGCAATAAAGTAGCTCAAAATACGCTCACAAATGGGTGAATGGATGACCAGATGGCTAAATAATCCAGAGAAACAGTATCACGCAACTCTTGAAAAATGCAAACAAATATGAAATAACTCGAGTTTGCAGCAAGATGCAGCCGTGCCGCAAGGAGGGGACTCCCCTGATTCCTACTGTTGCCAAGGCTGTCAGAATGAGCCGCGCTCTCCCCGGTCCGGTTCTCCAAATTGCGAAAAGGTTTATTCTTCGACAACTTGTGGTAACAGTTTGGGTATAATCAAACTTTCACTTTAAGTCAATATTAACAAAAAAGAATTTATCCAGGCAACAGTTCTTTAGATTGATGCATGCTAAGTATTCATAGCTGGGCCTGATCAAATCCGTTGCCTTGGAAGTTTGTTGAGATATTTCATTCGAAAGTGTTGCCATGATGTGTAGCTATTGCTTCATATACTCTCATATGAAAGACAACTTATAAGTGAACAAACCTGTGTCTTTTGAAATATCCAGTTGTATATAATAGATATTTGTCCATATCAAAACCAGTGACATTTAAAACTTTATCTCCTGTGATAGTATAGATCGTGTCTGGGTTACCCTCAACACCGGCATCACAAACATAATTCCTCCTATCAGCTGAACATCTACATTTTGCTGATTTTTTAACTCTCTTTGCCTTCTTCTTTGTTTTGTGCTCAATTTCATACTCCTTTCGAAACTTCGATAACTGTCTCCCACACAAGTCATCGTACGATTTCTCCAAATATTGAGGGATATTGTAAACATCTCTAAATGCTTTCAAAGAATTGTTACGAAACTTTAGCACACAATCAGCGCCAACACCTGAAGGCAACTTGAACGTGCTTTCCATTTTCCTTGATATTTGCGAATTTCCTTCGTTGTTGAATGGAATGTAGTTGGGTAAAGGCCGGATCATTGTCGGAGATAGTATCAGTTTTGGTAAAGTCTCGTATCCTGGTCTCGACATGGCAACAGTCATTGCAATGCAAATGAAAACGGCAGGAAGGAGAATTTGGGATATTAGGCCTTTGAAATTGCGCCTGCTATGATGGAATCTCTTCAACAGTAGACCAAAGAATTGTTGAAATCTGCGATCGAAGTTTGAAGTTTTCACTGTTTCGTTTGCTTCTAGTTCCAATATTGTACTGTCTGGAAAAGAAAGAAGTTGTATTACATTTGGTCTCATGTTTTATAAAATAAGATCATCTCAATTCGAAAATATTTGTTGGGTGAACAAATATTGTCGTAATTGGTATCTATCTGCATCCTTCACACGATATTTGCACTTATAAAATTTCCCCTTTTACAGCATTTTCCCTTGACCTCGAAAAAAGTTTTTCGTGTTGCAAGATGAACGGTGTCTACTAAATGTGTATACGTGGATATGCCCATATGAAATGACGGAGGTTTGCGATTCCCTGAAAAGCCTTTAAAATGACCCTGACTTAAATGTGGATATTTTCGAAGAAGAAAACATACTACCTGAGGCTCTTATGTAGTTTCTAACAAGCAGCTGACTAGCAGCCTGCGCGCAATGAGGCAAGAAATTGACGACAAACATCAAGTCACCGTAGTGCAATGGTTATCACGTGCGCCCCACACGCGCAAGATCCCGGCTCGAACACGGGCGGTGATATATTTTAGCAGTCAAATACTAGTCAAACTCTAAAATTATGTCTCCACAGTTTTCCAGGCCATTGACGTCTACCTATAACTTTGAAATCGTGCGTCCAGAATAAATAATGAACTTACCATTTGACATCTGTGATATATTTGAAGGATTTCTCCGGTGTCCAAACAAGACAGTTCTCAAAGGCTTCTCAGGCGGTGCTTTTATTTCTTCAAGGCTAACAATTTTATCGATCCTAAAATCACTAGATAATGCTCTCCGATGTCCACAATACCTTCCACAAGGGTTTCTCCTATGTACACAAGTAACGACAGGTTTTGGCTTATCATCTCTGAAGAAATCACTTGACAGTGAGCGTTTGTGACTGCGTTTTGACTTTTTGTTGAAATCCGTTGTACTGATTTCCATGGCAGTAGCTCCTTCAAGGACTGCTTCACGAGAAGAAGGGCTAGTACTGAATTTATCTAGTTCGATCCCAGAGTCTGCATTTCTTGTAGCAATATTTTGCTGGTCTGTAGTTGTTGGTAAAGTTGCAGTGACTTCTCCAATCAAATCATTGTGATCTATATTGAAAGTAAACATACAGATCATGGTTTTATGAAATCATTTAAAAATATCTCTCAAACCAAGGGCGATATGAAATGCGTGGTTCTGTTTAAAAAGGACGCAGTTCTTCTGCGAGGGAAAATCCGCTGTGGAGGAGAGCCAGCGAAGCGAGCGGGGGAGAAAGAGAAATGACCGTTCATTCTGGGAAAATTCTGTGAGAGAAACTGTCTTCAGAGGCAAACTTTGGGCCATTAAAAGGGAAGAAAGATGATGTTTACAGAGCTGTAAGGACAATAAATGCCATGGAAAGCTTGAAGGTAATGCCAGTAAGGTATGTACGAACAATTTCTCGTAGCAAACAAGCGCCGATACATATGAGCGAAATCGGCCTAGAAACACTTGCTCTCCTGATCGGGCCTAAACGCGCGTTTCATATCGCCCTTGCTCAAACTAAGACAGACGAAAAAGTTGGATTCAAACAAATCCTTATGCCATGTGAGTTAAGCAAATGTACGGTCCCCGGGGGGGGGGGTACATGACTTGTGGATGGACGGGGGTCCTCCGCCCAATTTTCAGAAGGTGCTCTCTCATAATTACCAAACTTGGCTTCGTACCCAATTCTGTGACAAATTTTGATGGAAAACTACCCATTTTCAACGATGTTTTGCGAAGTTCAGCCAAACCCACCCACGTTTAAGAAACCCTGCCAAAAAAGGTTTCTTGATTAGAAAATTTTAGGCCCAAAAACTCACTCATGTGCGCGGCACATATCTGTACCCTCAACATGTTATGTACCTCCCCGGGGTACTGTCCATCTCAAACGGACTGCTCACAGTTTAAAGAGGAGATCCTAAACAGGAAAAGATTTCTTTTATCTTTTTTTGTCACAATTCCAAGATATCTTGTTCTCTTACAAAAAAGTGATTCGTAAAGTTGTTGGCACAAGGAAAGCGGTTTCAAGCCATTCTGGAATACAGTTATCCAATGGCGATGTATATATCATTGAGTTTGATGATGAAGTTTAATAAAATAATCATGATGTCCTTTCACGTTTCTTTTCCAAAGACACTCTGAAGAAGATTTCCGTTACTTGTTCAGTTAAAAATATGTATATATTACCAGGATCATCTTGAATGGAAGATTCTGTTACTTTGAGGAAAACCTGATGAGAAACAAAACAATGTTACTATGGGGTGAGTCAATAAAAAGGCCCGGCATTTGACAAAATGCTGCTTCCAAAATATCACAGCCATGATACTGAAAATCGCCCTGTTCTGTTCCCGATATGTCCAATTGGGTTCAGTAATTTACCAGGCTTTAATCGGTCATTCCTTCCCGCCCAAATGGGAGATATTCTGCAGAGGGGAAGACCTTTCATTCTCCCAAGAGGATAGCACGTGCTAACTGCCAAGGGTGCTCAGGTCATCGCTATGAGGTAAAAACACATTAGGAAATTTTCTTGTAGTTTTACCACGTTTTTTTTTTAGATTTCTCGAAGGGAATAAAATCGCTTGCAAAATCTGAATGAAGCAACCGATTTCAGCCATGGAAACTTCTAAAAATAATTAAACCTGTTCGCTATTCAATCAAATACTGCAAAATATCATTGCTTATATACTCGGAGAGCATTAGCCTTTCAAACGTCGGGCAGTTTTTTACTCACCCGGTAGCAATGTGCTTGGGTCTATTTCTTTAAAACATAAAATTCAATAACAGTGGTCTTAGAAAACGAAACTATGCACAACAAAGATCTTTCAGTCGTCCAATGGAAATTTGAACTCGATTTCTTCACGGCTGACAACTGGA
This sequence comes from Aurelia sp. 3 sensu Dawson et al. (2005), assembly GCA_964020215.1. Classification (NCBI taxonomy): domain Eukaryota; kingdom Metazoa; phylum Cnidaria; class Scyphozoa; order Semaeostomeae; family Ulmaridae; genus Aurelia; species Aurelia sp. 3 sensu Dawson et al. (2005). Next base: position 18,263,801 of record OZ026578.1, read on the forward strand.
ATAAAATGATTAATCAACGAAAATGATGCATGATATCAAATTGCAAACTTTGAACGTAATACCAAAATCCTCAAAGCTGACTTCAAACAAAACACCTTTTCCTTGCCACTGCCAGAATATGACTGAATTGGATCGAAAAACTCGCCATAAATTCCCCTTTTCAACAAAATATTCTCTGTTTCACTTCGACGAATAAGCCTACCTCTTCTAAGGTTGTATCAGTCAGTCCAAAGCTTTGACAAGCAAGGGATTCCTTGTTCGCCTCAAGGCTTGCAAATAACTTCTTCAGAGCTCCCTTTTGTGAGTTCTTCTTCGGTAAAATGTAGGAGAATTCATGTTGTGTTTCGCATATCAACTGGGCTGAGGGTATAAATCCTTTAATGTATGCTGTGATGTCTTGTAGTACCATTTTTGGGGATGTTCTGTCGGGGGACCGCGATGAGGATGGTGTCGAAGCATCTGCAACACAGTGATAAAGCTTAAAAGTTGTCACAAAAATTCAAGTGAAGTCAAAACAAAAGAACTGAAGCTGAATAGATTAGGAAATACTGACAGCAGTAGTAAAATCAATGTACCGAGGGCCTAATTCAAAAAATATTCTGTCTGCGAGGAAACGGCATGCAAAGATCATGAATGGTAGGACCCAATTAGGTTGACTTTGACCGGATAAGATTCTTTGCCTATCTTGAAATGCCATTAAATTCTCTTCCTTGACACTGGCAGCCTTTGTCACTAATTTCTGGCCTCGAACTACAGAGCTCCGTCAAATGTGCCTTTCGGAATGATTTGGGCCTAAGTCGCCCATTTCCATCTCCTGCGCATAATTGCCCTACGCACTTCGATTTCAAGACCACTGAATATTTAAAATTTCACAAACTCCAAAGCTCCATACCTTCAAAGCTCGAGTTTTAAAACAGTGCGTACAATTTTTGATCCACCTGTCGCACATTTGATTTACTAACAATTTGGGCCAGTACTGCCAGTTTCTTAAAATTTTCAGATTTTGAGTTCCCTTAGCCTGTGCGCAACCTCAACTCAAGCTTTGCGCAGGCTAGTGTACCCTGAGCTTGTAACCAGTTTCTTGTTGATTCCAACAATCTTCTTGATTACTATTTAGGCCCTCTTGATCACCTCAAAAAAAGTGTTTTTAAGCCTTGCCAGTGTTTAGAAATTACTCAAGTATCTCCTGGGTAATATCATACAGGCAAACAGTGAAAATAAAGTAGAAACATGTGAAGGATTTCCTTTATCAAAATTAATAGTTTATGAAGTTACATTTTCGCGGTATTGGACTTTTTAGCGATCTGAGAGTTGACTTTTTATAAGCAGTTTCTGTTTAAGAAAAGTACAGGCCCCTACAAATAAGACGATAAAAAATTCGCAGTTGAAGCCGACAAGGAAAGGTATCCACTTACTTGAAACTGCCTCCCGTTGCTTTTCTTTAACCAGGGTAAGATGGTATCCATCACCAAACTGGCTTTTTAGAAACAATGATGATCCACAACAACGTAATTTCCCACATGAAATAATTGCTATTCTGTCACCTAGAATATCAGCCTCATCCATGAAATGTGTTGATAGAAGGATTGTCCTTCCTGTTGTAAAGAAGAGATCATGAGCGATAGGACACCCAGTTATAGTATTTTGGTGACCGTAGGGTAGGCTAATAACGAGGCATGTTTAGATCTTTAAATCACCATCATGCTCCCGTGCTCATATTTACAACTGGTACCACTTTCATGCATTCCTCACAGTTAACTGTCAAATCACGTGCCAATTGTCCATCACGTGATCACTATATCTGTCAAATCACGTGCCAATTGTCCATCACGTGATCACTATATCACACCAGTGATAAGCAGTTTAAATTTATATCAGTAGCGAGCCACCTTAACTTATTGCTTTTTTCGTGTCTTGAACTTGTTTTTACTTCGTATACAACCACCTTTCAATGTTTCGTAACTTAGAAATTTTCAGTAGTGAGCCACCTTAAGTGAAGATCCACCTTAACCAAAACAACCCGAAAATGATGAAAATTTGACTTGACAAATTTCAAAATTTTGGGTTTTGAAAGAAAATCGAAGCTGCTGTAATTCAACGCAATTTTCAAGTTCTAAAAGCAAAAATCATTGACATTATTGAACTAAACAACATAACACAAGATTTTGAACTGTGTCAGTTTCTAGTTTACCTTCCTTGTACTTGACCAGCAAATCCCAAATTGCTCTTCTTGCATAAGGATCGACACCAGCAGTCGGTTCATCAAGTATAACAGTTCGTGACCCACCGACAAATGCCATTGCAACAGAGAGCTTTCTCTTCATTCCACCAGACAGAGATTCAACATTCTCGTATCGTTTTGAAGGCAAAGCAAGATCATCTAGAATTCTGAAGAAAGAATATCGAAATTTTAAAGCAACAATAGTATATGATCATTAACTGGTAACATCAGATGTCAAATGGGGGTATTTTGGTATTTTTTTGCATGTACTAAACTTCAACATTTTAAGCCATAGGGCCTAAGATCTGGAACTGTCTGCCAAATGAACTAAAATCAGCTGACAATCTCAACAGCTTCAAACGAATAATAAAACGATGGAATGGTCCTGGATGTAAGTGTAACGTTTGTAACTATAATGCTATCGATATCCAGTAAATTTCGTCCATTCTCATCCAAGTTAATTCTATTTAGCTTATGTGTACGTATTTAATTCCTTAGTTATTTTCTTTTCATTTGTAGATTCGATTTAGATTAGTTTTATGTGTATATATGTATGTTTTTATGTTTGTTTGTATGTATGTTTTTATGTATAGCTAGAGGTGAGATCGAATTGAAATAAGGTGACAAACAAACAAACAAACAAACAAACATACAAGACGAAATTCTAAACATTGCGACAATAAATGTTCTAAATAACAAATCCTCATCTAAAACGCTCATTGGTTGTGTCATCGTTTCAAGAGGGTTTTCACAAAAACGAAACATTTCTACCTCTTTCTGAAGCTACTACTAAATATTTTTGAGGATAACAACATATTTAGAGAGAGCAGCAGCCAAAAATTTAGCGATGCAGCCTCTTTGCGCAATCAAGCTTCTGCCATTGACCATTACCTTTACCCTAACTTTAAAGAAGAAAATATGACTGCAGTTGAGACATCATGAAGAAAAAGAAAGTGCATACAAAATTAGCCTCACTACCATAAGGACCCTCAAGTTACGCTCATTTCATTGAGTTGAATTGTTGTTGTTGTTATCGCTCCACTGAGGGCCTTATGGACAAAGAGCTGTAAAACGGCAACAAATTTCAATCGGCGACAGGATTCTGTCGCCCCGTCGTCTGCCGATCAGCATGTGGCTTAGAGCAAGGTGGTTTTTGCTTTTGTGGCAAGAATGATACTTTACCGAAGTACTGATTCCTAATTTGAGTGTATAACAGTTCTAGAAAACTGATCTTTAAGGCATTTTAGACCCAGTGGTTGTGAGGAAAAACTAGCAGATTATTTAGGCTCACAGCTACATTCTAAACGGGAATGCGAATCGAACGACAAATTGATACATTTTGTAGAATGTTCGAATGTACACAATAGTGATAGAGACTCTAACACTGCTCAGTCGAACTTTTTGTGGAGCAGCGGAAAGGTTTCAAATAGAATCAGTACGGAATTTTACCGTTTCCGCAAGCATTTGGGAATAAGTCGTAGTTGTAGCAATATCAGTTCAGGCAAAAAGTGAAACTACGACATGTAATCGAGTCTAATACAAAATATCACGCACTTGTCTACTTCTGGTCCAACCTCTGCAGCGGGCATTCCTTTGAGTCTTGCATAAAACCAAAGATGTTCCTCAACGGTCAGCCTAAAGTACCAGAAAAGAAATAAATATTAAAGGCTGATTTCCAGTCAGTGGACTTTTCCGAGCGGGCGGGAATTCTTTTGTTTGCGAGAGAAAATGTCGCTCTGAAATTTAATGGATAGTTACGGCTGAGCAACTTTTTATTGTCTAAAATTCTGCCCGCTCGGAGAATCCCGCTGACTGGTAATTAGCCTTAATGCAGTAGATCTAAGGCAATAATTGGTGAAACAGTAAAATCAACCCTGGTAATGGATATTTTGCCAACATTTGAGAGTGTCTGAGGTAGTTTTCATCGTTCGGATAAACTCTAACAATTTTGTCAAATCTTTTCAATAAAGCTTCAAAGCAAAATTTTTCGCATTAAAATCTAGCACGGTATTACAAATTTTAATGGAATGCATGTTTAAATTCAAAGCATAACTACTTTAACTGAAATTCACCGTAATTGACAAATTACTCAGAATCACAAATCTAAGCAAACGAGTAAATTTTGTTAGGCCATCTAACAATATGTGATGAGAAGAATGACTACAAGGAGAAGAAAAATACTGAAATTGAATCACCTTTCAAAAAGTACATTGTGTTGAGGACACATCCCAAGACTTGTTCTGATTTTATCCATGTCAAACCTGATATCATTACCATAGATATAAGCAGTTCCACTTGTGGGTGGAAACAGGCCCGTCAGAGTAGACATGGTTGTTGTTTTGCCAGCTCCATTGTGACCAAGGAACGATGTTATTTGTCCTTCATAAAGATTTAGAGACATGTGGTCTACAGCCTTCTTCCCTGTTTTGTAAACCTAAAGTAAAGACGAGAAAAGATTTTTGAATCTTCAAACAGTGGTTTGACTCGTTGAAAAACCTTAAAACCACTTTAGTTCAAAATGAGATTTCAAAGTACAGCATGGTCAAAGTTCGAATTTACGATTATGAAAAAGATGGTGGAAAGGGAATTTCCCCGTACTATTTTGCAAGTTTGTGATGCAATCTGAGGAGAATCATAACTGATTCCAAGAGCTTCCAGTCAACATAATATTTTCTGTAATTGTTCAGAGAAATGTTGAGTGAAAAGTTCAGTCGTTTGGCCAGGCCTTAACATTGCAAATTCGTTTCCTAACTGGGGGTCGTTGTCTTACCTTCACTAGATCTTCAATGACAACTCCAAGTGGTAGATAAACCGGTTCTGCATCCATTGCCAACAAGCCTGGTGTCTGTGGAACAACATTATCTGCTTCCAAGGATGACATACGAGAATAAATACTCTTGCATGACTGATCGATTGAACAATTCTTTGAATGTTCACCGAGCCAATAAGACAGCTGGAAAGGGAAATACCATGGTCTTGGAAGGCCATACAGGCCTGGAAACACATGTTCAATGTACCATGTTAAGATGCCATAGAGGAAGGTGTCAACGATCAACATTGCAAATACACTGCCAAGATTGAAATCATCATTGAGAAGCTGGAAAAAACAAGAGAAAGCATTATCTGGGATTGATTAGATAAGATGCCTTGAATGAGAAATCAGTTGCACCGATTGTGCCAAAACTTACTTTAGTTCACATCGACTTTAGTTTGCTGACGGCAGACAAATTCAGTAGACTCCAATGTCTTTTTTTACTTATTTTTGGTAGGCTGCAATCTAGATTATTCGAATCAAAAGACCTTTCCCGAGCCAGTTTGTGAAGATGAAAACGAATTTGACAAATCTCGTCACGGGCAAGCTTGATTCCCATATTAACCTTCTGTTTCTTAAGGCGTTAATTCTTAACAGACTTTGGAGGGATTCTCGATTCTATTAACGAATCATAATTGATAATTCATACCTTTCACTTACAAAACTGTTCTTGATTGAAAAATATGTTTCTATCTCTGCAAAGTCTTTTATTTCGAAAAGTTTCCTTCTTTATCCTATTTCTTTTTCATTTGGAGATGTTGTAGGTTTAGAATTACTGATCAAACACAAAAACAAAACTTAGAATATAACATAAAATATACAGAGAATAAAACAGAACAAAACAGAAAGTAAAAAAAAACAGAAAATCCATAAAGGCTTACCGGACTTTGTGCAATATTCTCCCATTGTAATCCTTTCCCATCCTGCTCATAAAGAGCGAAGTACCTTGCACCAAGTCCAAACGCAGTAGTTGAGAAAAGACTTGCAAATGATTTCCAACCGGATGCGACATTAACATGGGCTCCCTCTCGTATGGATATGAACACATAAGGCATGTACGTTAAGAAATAGATTATTCCTCCGCATGCGGCAGCTAGCTTTGCTTTTGAAAAGAATACACTCATCAAGAAACAGAACAGAGTGGTTGCTATAGATGACAAAGTGAGGAACAACCAGATGACAACTGGATCGCTGTATGTCAAAATTCCACCATACTGAAAGAGAAAAGATTGGATCAGTTCACTTTTGTCACCTGCTAAAGTAAAAGGAAAGTATTTTGTGAAATCGACTTCGCATATAACATTGCATAGCCCCCCCCCCCAACTTTGGAAAAATTTAAAAAAATCAGCCCCATTCGGGTAAATTTTTGTCCTTAGTCGGGCAAAAATGTTGGCAAACAATGGGCTTTGTGTCGGGCAGCCCCCCTAGGTTTTTCTTCCCGTACTCTTATGTAACATTTTCAAAATGCAGTTAATGAAACAAGCAATGCAGTTCACAAAATATAAGGGCTTTTGAGTGGTATTGCGTAAAATTCTAGATCCTTGACATTTCAAATGCACAGCTCTGAGATCCCAACTCCTAAATATCGCAGCACGTTGGCGTTGATGTTTTCCTTTCGATGATTTAGGCCCTTTACTATTTCAAATTAACGATAGATAGGAAGAACATGCTAGCCCGTAGCATTTAATCGTTGCTATCTAATTACAGTTTCGATGTTGCCTTGAAAAAAGGCTAGCACATAATCTTCTAGAAGCTTTCGAGCACCCAATACGAATCTGTGAATTCTAGCGATAAATAGCTCTAATGCTAAACGAGATTTCAAGTTTCCTTTTGAGCCTAAGAGGTACAGTTAAGTCATGCAAATGAAATGCAACTTTGATGCAAACTAAAGCTTAAAACTGGTTCTGGGAAAAATAGTCCTCACAGTGCTGTCATGTTTTACTTGGGAAACTTTGTGTTTACCTCTACAGGCTTAGTTTAGAAGACCGAAGCAGAAGAAATTTTTGGGGAAATAAAATGGACCGTTGTGAAGAGCAGTGGCTAATGTGCTCGCCACGTTACAGTATTTCAAAAAGGCTAAAATTACCTTGAGAATAATAGTCATTAACATGACAATGACAGTCATCAGACACGTGCTTGTAATAAACCATGCAGTCCAATGAACAGCATTGCTTAGGCCCATCATCTTCATGACTTCTTTCAATCTCTGCTCTTTTTCGTACACGATGTTTTGAACAAGAATTGCGACAGAGTAGATGAAAGATACAGTGATACATAATGGCATCATGTACTGAATCACAAACATAAAGCTGAAAGGCAGCACGATACAATTGTTAGTGGCAGTGAAATATTTTCATTACACCATGGGTGTTGGGAAACGTGGAATGTGTTGTATGGGGTTATGTATTGTTGTAAGAGCTTGCACAACACAACAACTTATTTCAATATGGCTCACTGTGCAAGTGAAGTCGATTTGGGAAAGCAGCCATCTGAACATTGAAAATCAAGACGAGAGAAGATATTATCGATACACAGATGATGCAAAAAGATAGGCCTAATGCTTCTGATCCTTTACAACAATACATAACCCTATATAACACATTCCACGTTTCCAAACACCCATGATTACACAGGAAATGAAGAGAATGAATAGATACAGTAAGTCCCCGCATTTAAGAAACCACTTTTTCACGCTCTAGCCTAAAATTTTACAAGTATCAATGACTCAATGCCAATCAAAATACAAGACACTGTATTTGATTGTGAGCCTCAAGAGTTTCTTATAAGTAAGGGGCCTAAAAGTTTCTTTTCTGTGGTTTCTTAAATGCGGGGCCTTACCGTAGAAGAGATCAGTTGCAAAATGGATAAAACAACGAGGGCATGTTTTCAAACCTTTGGTAATTATTCCTAAAACCATGGTGCAAAAATTTCATATGGAAAAGTTAAAGATTAAGGCTACATTCACACAATGCCGGTTCATCTTGAAAACGGTGAAAAATGTGACGGATAGGCGTCCCTTTCACACAAATACGGCACATTTTGGCTGGCAGATTTTGAAAACAGTAGACTTTGAAAAAGGAACTCTTAACCGGCACTTTTGAGAACGGCATCGTGTGAACACTCGAAAATGACGAAATAAACAGAAAAAGGAAAATTTTTCGACAATTTTGAAGCGAAGCTGATCAAGTTTTAATGTGCAGGTACATATCTTTGACATTAAATTCTTGGTGAGACTGCAGCGGGTTTGTTACCGGTAAAGAACAGAATAGCGATACCAAATGAAAAAGATAGACGGATGAGTCTCTTCGCGGAGGTAGGCAGAAGAAATGATGAGGATGTGTGGGATAAAAGAGCGATCTTCCTCAATATGGAGAAGAATTGCTGCCCCTTTTATGCAAGATGTAAACACAATGAGCTGTATAGGAGCTTTTGGCAACTTTCACGCAATGTGATTAGGCCATTTTTCGAGCGCGTGACAGTTTTCATAGCCAGCCAACATCTGCTGCCTATACTTCTAAAAATGCATCAATAATCAACATAACAATTGAAGCAGATAGGTGTTACAACCTCTCCTAGTGATAGATAGGCGTTACCACCTCTCCTACAGAAAACACTTACTCATCTTTCATATAGCAAGGATAGGGCATCTCTTGTATATATAACCCAGGACTTGTTATATCATGACCAACAAGGACTTCTGATATAGCACGTTCTAGCTGATCTTGCAGCCATACAAATCCATAATAATAATAATTCAGTCCATGATGATGAGGGCCTGGATACCAATGTCTGCTTCGAATTTTTCTTGTTGATGGCATCAGTTGTCCGTTCATTCGAATTCGGTAAATCACGTGAGATGGAAGTGAACCATTTTCTTGGATATTGTCAAACAAGATGGCTAATGACAGAGAAAATTTCACTTTACTACGATTGAAATCGTAGAAATACCGCCCTAAAGAGAATAAAGCTACCACCCCTAAACCAGGAAATAACTGCGGCTCAAAATGAAAACTGTCCGTCTTTACCCCCTGAGGGCTAGGTCATTTTGAACTATAGTCCCTTGTGTTCTAGCTGTAGAGCACAGAGGGCTAAGGTACATAAATGAGCAAGCACACAGGGGACAAGAAAGATAATTGCAATTTGACCTGGGGACAAAAACAGAATTTTCATTTTTAGCAGCAAGTATTTTTTGGGTTCCCTGTGAAACTACCTGACCTTTTACCAAATTTTTATTCTCCTATTGTCAAAGACTAAATAGAATAAAAACATTCAAAGTTTCATAGATTTAGGTACGAGTATATCAAAATTCAACAACTACTGTTGAGTCCTTTTTTAAGTAGCATATGCACTTAGATATATACATGATGTCACAAAAAACTGTGCTGCGTTATTGTGGCTGCTGTGGAGGGGCTATAGATTTAATCATCTCTTTCTTTACACAGTTACATAGGTCAGGCTTAAACCTTAGAGTTTGAGACCTTGTTTGAGTCAATCTGATAAGTGGTTGCTGATACATGGCAGAGAAAAGGCAAAATAAGTGGTTACTTAAAAAACAGCACTTCTATTGCCCTCCAGCAATATCAAATAAAGTAAGTTCTCAAAGAAAAGGGTTCTAGTGTCGAATTAAAAGTTTTGCTACATATTTGGAAAGGGTTAGCAGTGTTGTCTTTTCATAAGAGAGCACTTCCTGCCTTTTAAAGAATGTAGTGAAAATACGACGCCAGAGCCCTTTCTTTGAGAGCTTACTTCATTTTGACTTTGCTGTGCTGGAGAACAACAGAAGTGCTGCTTTTGAAGCAAACACTAATTTTGTCTTTTCTCTGCCACAAATCAGCAATCACGTGTTAGATTGACTCATACAAGGCCTCAAACTCTAAACTGAAGTTTGACCTTTGCAAATGCGTATAAACCGAGATAAATGAATCTGAAGCTCCTCCACAGAAGCCGAACTAATGGGGCACAATTTATCGGGACACTTTGTACATGCCTCTTAAGAAAGGAAACGGCATTCTATCATAGATTTTGCGATGTCATAGCAATACAAAATGCTTACAGAGCAACGTGAAATAAGTTGATAGCTATGGATTCGAAAACATAATTAGCATGTCATGAAACTTCTTGAATTTCAAAACTTCTATCACTGGAAAATAAGGAGAAATTTCAAGTTACCTAAACCGGATAGTTTGTTGCCATGAAAATGTCACTTACCTGAGAAAACATATTTGTTGAACTTTTCTTGCTTCGATGAATTTAGATAATATTTCATAAGTGCATCTTCCGTTGGAAATCCGTAAAAAATGTCTAATTTCAATGGTTTCAAGATGGCAACCCAAGCACCAGCTGCTCTATCAATATAAGAAAGTCTTTTCAGCATTTTGCTGGATCCAGTTCTATCCAAAATTAATTCTTCAATGATTTGATTCATTCTTTCTTGCGATATATTCAGATTTTGTAATATTGTTTCATTATAGACCATTCCTTTTCTGACATAAGAATTATTCTTGTCCAAGTAGTTGGATACATTAGAACTCCAGTCTCTCAGTAGGTGTGGATAATGTTGTGAATATTTTAGTGCTTGTTTTAGTATTTGTTGTGTGCTATTTTTCATTAGGCTCTCTCTTATCAGCCGGGTTGTGTTCATTAGTTGCATTGCAAAGTCTCTTGAGCGTTTGACTGACTGTAGTAAGTGACTGGCCTGAAACAGAAGCATCACAGTTTGCAGAATAATATTTTGACTCAAAAATCATATTCATGATGAAACTGACCGCTGCACGCCGCTGAGCATCCCTGACGTAATGTAAAACAAGTCACACCTTTAAGCCATCGGGAATTTTGCTAATATGAGGACCAAAAGATAGCTTAAAATCAATTTTGCGTTACGATCGCTCCTTTAAAATAAACTGCTAACCTAGATATATATCTGCAATCTCATATTGTCAGTAGGTCAAAGCATGATATTTTCGATTTGTCAATCAGATTAGTTTCAACAATCATGATTATATCATTATATCGGGTGTACTCCAAGGTTCCGTGCTGGGTCCATTCTTGTTCAGTTTCTCTATAAATGATCTCTTATTTCCAATTTTACGGCATCGGTCTAAAGTTTTCCGTTGACGAGTTACTTTTACAACGCTTTAAGTGCATGCCTGGCCTTAAAGTGTGAATATGAAGGGAAAAGAAATTGGCCTCGCTCTATCCACGCTAAAACACAATAGAGATCGCTAAGCCTGAACTGTATGCTTTATTGATCACATAAATTTGTTTAACTTGTATTTATTGAATATAATTTTAGCAATGCATTGAATCAAGATAATATAAGTGGGACACAAAGAGAAAGATAAGGTGCATATTTTTTCACTAAACCTTTTATAATACGAGAAGAATATGCTAGTTACGAAGTCAAAAGTAATTAGATTCACCTTTGCAATAACCTGGTCAGCTTGTGTTCCATTTGGTGCATATAATATCTTAGGATCACCAGTGAGTACATACAAAGTCCATCTGAGTGCCCTCATAGACGGTCCACTTCTGAGCATGAAATCATTTGTAAGGTCTCTTTCTTTACCACTCTTCTGTTTGTTTTCTGAGCCACAAATGATTGGGCCTACAGCACGCCAGATAACTTGACCATGGGCAAGCATTTTCTCTGAATGACTTGCATTCGATGCGTGTAGGATTTCACTCATATTGAAATTAAGATCAAGTGCAATCATGCTATATTTATTTATCAATTCTTCCACTTTGCCAATTTTCTTCAGCTAGAAATAAGGAAAGTCATGAGTTGAAAATTGATGTTGTGACTACAGTATACAAGATCAATTTAGCATGAAAACAGCCCAGATGTTTGGTTATTCGAGAGGCATTTCACTCATTGGAAAAAGAGTACGAGATTTTTACAGAAGAAAAAGGATTTTTAAGGATTCTTGGCGGATTCCTTTGAAAACGAAAGAATTTTCGAGAAAAGTGTACGAGATCTTTGGGAGTGGAATGCCTCTCATAGTTGTTCCTCAAGGAGATTTGTTTGCAACTAAACGACACTTGCAAAACTGTATAATGGGTTACAAGACGCCACAGCTTTATCCTTACGGTGGAAAATTTAAATACTGCTAAGGAGGAGGTAGCGAAAGAATCTGAAGGGAAATATTTTGAAACCTCCTCCGTAGAAGGATATTTTGAAACCTCCTCCGGAATGGCAGTTCTAAACCAAGGAAAATTCAAAATATTTCGCACTGATTATTTTGTACAATATTTGTTGATGGTGTCCAGGCCCGTCTAAAATGCAGTTATTTATAATTCCGAATTCAGAGAGCCTGGACGCACAGCACAGAACATTGTATCACAATGCAAATAAAACTGTAAGAGATGGGGATACAACCTGTAAATACGGTGTGTCCTATTTAAAAAAAGAAACTGTTCCTCGCTTAATAAAAAAAGACGAAGGAATCGAAGGAAAATATCTTGAAACAAATACATACGTGACCCTGTATGCGAATAATAACGTCACGATAGTGCAGTAAGCTTTTTCCACTGAACTTTAACTAAAGGAAGAAATGAGAAAAGTTATGGAACACAAGAAACGAAACAGCTCCACAACTTGACGGGTTTGTTCAAGGTTTAAAGTTTGCATTTGCAAAACAGCAAAACAATCTAAAAAAATATCCAATTTAAATCGATGAACGGACACGCGTTGAACAATGGATAGCCAAAGAAACAATCCGTATCTGAGCTTTTCCTCGTTCTATTTTACAAAGAAGCTTATTTACCATTGCACATCCCCTTTAACCAGAGAAAAAGGTAGTTTCGACAATAAATGATTAAATTTGAGCCTCTAAGACCACTTACAAACATCAGCTCCAACGGTCACTGCTTCGCTTTTTCTTTCTGTCTTCCAATCAAACCTTGACCGTATATTCACCCCAGCTATTAAGTAATACTTCAGCTGACTTCAACGAAAAGGACAGATCCCAGGAAATATTCGATTTGGAAACCATAAGGGCAACTAGCAAAACCGGGGGGCAAAATGAAACAAAACGAAAGATATGTAGCGGAGAAACATGGAACGGTGAGAATTGTGGCGAAAAACAACAGATTCTACTTAAGAATATCTACTCCTGGATGCCAGTGTCTCCATAAATTTTGGAAATCATGTTTTAGAAAATCATGTCTCATTTGTAACGAAAAAACCACAGAAATTGCGACGATAAGTTGAATAATTACCTTGTGCAGCAAAGCGGAGAAATTCAAACCATTTCTCAATTCGCTGATGAGTGTTGCTGTTTGGCTGACGGTAAGATTACAAAGTCTTGCCTGAATGGTTCTCTGGAAATTAAAAACTTCTTTCTCTTTTTAAGTTTAAACTCATCCTCACTGAATATCTATGAATACCTCGTTTAAACTAAGCAGTGGGCAATCTAAACCAGTTTCAGCTAACATAGGCTAGAAAGGAGCTTGATTAAAAACTAAACCAAGTTAGGTCTGATTTAATACTAAAAAAAGGCCTGATTTAGGCCCATTCTTCAGCAAACCAAATTTTGGTTATACTTCTCTTAAAACTGATCTGAAAAGGACTAAAAATCAGAAAAGAAATTCTTGCTTCGTCAAATTTAAGAATTAACAAATAGTAGTTCCCGAAAATCTCATCTGCTAAATGCTGACATCTTCTTGGACTTGTTGTATTTCAAGGTAGAGGCTGAATACTTTAGTGTTAAGTGTCAACGGAAGAAAAACGATGCAAGCATACCCTTTGCTCAGCTGTACTATTCTGAAGTATCAAAATCCTTGAGAATTCATCCCTGCAAAATGCCCTGTGTAGATGTTCAGTGTTAAGAAATGCACCCTGGAAGATATCAAAATTTTCGATAAAAGATCGAGTCTACGCCCAATTCTAAGTGGTTAAATGTACCCACAATGAAATGCTTTACTCATATACGGCGATACGTTACCAGTACCAAGGACCAACAAAGCTATCATGCAGATCACCCTGAAAGTCACTCAAGTCGTGAGATCCTGGGGAAACAAACTAAGGAATGCTGAGGATATTGTGTAAATACTGGCTTCCAAAATCTAATCCAAGTTGCTTGAAAATGGAAAAAGGCAATGAAACTTCAATGTCTTCAAAATCACAAATCCTGAGCTTTGCAGGGAAAGGCATTCAGATATAAGAAGTACGAAAAATAGAAGAACAATTTGGAACTATCTTTTCTAGACATCCTAAAGGTGCCCTAATCTTATTCTGCTGTACTTCAAACAGTGTGGCTTCCAAGAGCTAATTCATCTTGCAAAATGCAGAATAAGACAATCGTTTTTTGATGTCTTTAATTCACTTTGGTACTTCACTATCAATGACAAGCAACACTTGTAGACTAACTGCATGCGCCTCAGCTATTCGCATTGAATTGGATGATATCATTTTTTATATTCCAATAACATCTCACAACAAACTGGCAAGTCCAACAACAAACAAGCAAAGGTTACAAGACGTTAAGGTTGAATGGTTACAATGATGTTTATGCCTTCAAACAGATTTCTTCAGATTTTTCGTAAGACTAACCTGTGTTTAGAATCTTGTTGGTTGTGAGTCCTTGTAAAAGTGAAAGTAAATCATCAGACGAGAAACGTTGAGCAAATACCATGAGTGGTGGGACACTAGTAAATTAGATTAGGTTAATTTAGCTTCTTTACCTACCTTGAAATGCCATAGGATTCTCTTCCTTGACATTGGCAGCCTTTCTCAGCCATAGTTCTTGCCTTGAACTGAAGAGCTCTATCACGTGTGCTTTCAAAATGTTTGGGCCTAAATTGAACTTTGTCATCTCCTGCGCATTGCTGTGCCTACGCAGTAAAGTTCGATTTCGAGACCACTGCGTAGGCACAGCAATGCGCAGGAGATAACAAAGTTCAATTTAGGCCCAAACATTTTGAAAGCACATGTGATAGAGCTCTTCAGTTTCAAGGCATGAACTATGGCTGAGAAAGGCTGCCAATGCCAAGGAAGAGAATCTTATGGCATTTCAAGGTAGGTAAAGAAGCTAAATTAACCTAATCTAATTTACTAGTGTCCCACCACTCATGCAAATACAAGTCAGTCTACAACGATTGCAAAAAACAGAAAGAACGATAGCTTACCATGATCAAATTCTGTAGATTGCCTTGCTTCAGTTGATTTTTGGGCATCACAGACGAGCTCAAGATTTTCATCCAAGTTGGTCCACTCAGGAGAGATACTGGGTCAAACATATACTGCAAAAGGACTGCATTACGTAATTTTGTTACGGATTCTTTAGAAGTCTCTCCACGTCTTTTCAGAATGGCTAGAAAATCATCGTATCTGTTTTCCAGCAGAAATTTTGACAACTAGAAAAAGAAAGTTAAGATTAATGATGCAAGAATTCGATCAAAAATACATCAAACTTTCTATTTCTAGCTACACAATCTTTCTATCTTTGTATGTGGTAAATCAATCCTTCAGTGAGCTTTACTAGCCAATAGATAAAAGGTTACTGTACCTCTGTCCCGTTAAAGGATGACTGCAAAACAGAATCCGCCAAGGCATCTGGAAATGACAAATTCTTCTTGAGGATGGCTCGGAACTCCGTTGGATCCTTCAGAATGCTTATCAGTTTAAAATCTGGAAGAAATCACAACTGGCTTAAACATCAAATAGTAAAACTGCAAAAATTATCTGAAAAAGATGGTCTTTCCCTATTTAGTCTGGATTTCACCACTGATTACAAGCAACTTGATCTTTCTAATCAATACTTTGAGCTTTATAGCCTGCGTGCAGCCTCAACTCCGCTGCGCAGGCTAGAGCTTTATGGCTTTCTTCAAATATGATGTTTCCAAATGGACAAAGTTCTCCATTCCAGAGGAAAAATTGATTACCATGCTATTAATTATTTCGTGCAACATTCAGCACCTATGTTGTAAAATGGTACCACTGGGTGACCAAAAACGTGAACATTTTCAAGCATCATCAAAATTTCATTATGTTGCCGATCTAAGAAACTTCTTTTGGTACAAATGTGCCAAGGTTCAAATTGATTTAATAGGAATATAAAGATATTTTAGCACTTGCTGTGATTCCTGTTTTTGAAAGCAACCTTAGATGGCCACGAAATTACATTTTATGATATATCCAACCACTCAGCTGCCTTGCCTACTGTATGCTTGTGATAAAGCTCTTTTAAAATAATAGATATCCCTGTGGTTTCTATTAAGGCTGAGTAGAATAATAGGGCTTAACATCTCCTTTAAGGCTCTGAAAGGGGCTACACAAGTCACCCTTCAAATAAGAATTTTTATACCATGAAATTAGTCTTAGTACCTTTAAAATAAGAACCTATTTCAGCCTGGTTCTCAAAAAGTAGGCTCTTATATGCGGGGATTTAATGTTTCTGAAAGTCGTTTCTGGCCTGGGTCCTCCTTGCATTGCTCTTCATTCGGTACACAAAGGACCATGGTTGATAACGACGATGGGTCTTTAATACATATGAACTTACTTTTAATAAAGCGAATAGAATCTTGAGCAATATTGTTATCACGCACAAGACCAGTGATGTCATCATGAAGATGACGTATCTCTTCGACGCCTTGAATCTCATTGCTGCTGTAGATTTCAACGATGTGACGGAGTAATGTGTTTATGCTGATAAAGAAAATTAAACAAAGTGTAACAACCCCTCGTACCCAACTATATGTACAAAGTAAACACTAAAATAAACACAGGAAATTCGTTTTCTTCGCTTCTATCAACTCCCATTAGCATAAACTTCCATCAACTTCGATCAACCTATTTCACTCTAAAACTCCATCAACTTCACGACACACACACACATTCTATATTCTCGACCCACCTAAAACTCTTAAAAACACGTGACTCAAACCCAAATCTCTACGCATCTACACAAAAGATTTAAAGGAGAAGATTTTACAGAAGAATCATGTTTAAATGATATTCTCCAATCACATTGTAGCAGTTAAACCAGCTGTTCTATACCGGGTTAAATCTCAACAATCAGATTAATTTGATTTCTTATTTGGCTTGGCTTAAGCTAATCTGATAACATGGCTTGGTTTAAGCTGCTTTAACCATGGGTAATTAGACACAATAGTTGTGCTTCACTGCTGCAACTTTGTTCTTTCGAGGAGGAAATTTGTTTTCTTCTGCAGAGGAGCTAACGTAATGACAGAAAAAGAGCAAACATTTCAAAATCGCCTCCGCAGAATGATATCAACCATTCTACGCAGGAACATATATGCCGTCACATAACTACAATGTCTAACTATTCATGAATGTAACTTGCGAACGTGAATGGAGTATTTGAAACTTGATACTGACAATGCTATAAAAGCATTGGTCTGGGTGTCCTTTTGGACGGAAGAGTTGGGATGAAAATAAAGAAAGTTTGAAGAAATATCGCCCAACCTAGAGACTTTTGCAAAACAGCCCAAAAGTCCATACAGTACGTTACTGCCAGCTTCCCCTAAAAACATCGGACTTTGACGACTGTCTAAAGAAAAATTAGACGAAGGAACGGTCAAAAAATTCAGGGCACAAGATAAAGATTAAGCCAGCAATCTTCACCAATCTTCAGAAGTGGCCAACTGCTTTATCTATCATGGCCTGTCGAAGTTCCAACTTTTTGGCATACCCTCCTGGTAGTTGTTTTAGTTGCAGTTCTCACGTGAACCTCGAAACAAGCGTCATCTGGAACAGACCCTTTAAATTTCTGAAAAGAATCAGATTCGAACGATATTTTGCTACATTATGAAGAATTTTCGAATGTGCAACATAGTGATATAAGCTTTATCGCCACATCGCCACAAGATCGAACCTCGCGTATATAAATTGTATACAAATAACGTTCCAGTGAAAAACATTGCAGGAATAAAAGGTCTATCTCTGCCTTCAACCTCCATAACATTACATTATGACAACAGAATGAATATAACAATTAAGGCTCCAAACGATGACTTACGTTGCATTTGGAAACTCTTGATAGCCATGTTTATTGATGTGGTTGTATGCATTAGGGCAAAATGATTGCAGCAGTGGTATTATTCCTGCTGATGGCATTGCTTTTGCTGCATAATGACCTGCGGAAAATAAAAAGCATCATTGCTCAGGTATAAAGTGTCACAAAAGATCCAATAGATAAACGGCGTGGTCATAAGATTTTTAGCACGGGAGTAGTGATTGGCTAGGCAAGCAATTCACGAACGAATTGATAGAAGAAAAAAGAGATTGGAAGGGCAATCTAATTTCTGAAGATTTCAGGAGAGCAATCTACAGCACCCTTCAAGCATTTGAGGAGAGCCTGGAGGAAAGCAACAATGATAATTGTGTCTAAACTGTGCTTCAAATTTGGTTTGAAAGTCAGAAAAAAAACTTTAGCATGCATCATTTGAATGCTGCTTAACAATCAGAAAGTCGGTAAAAATGTCACCAAAAACGAAACTTTAAGGTCAAAGTTCAAAACGTACAAAAACGCGAATCTAGAATTGCCATAGCCGAATTAGCAGGAAAGAGGCATAAAATCAAAGCTAAGCTAAAGAGAAAATCAACGCTAAAGCTAAAGAGAAAATCAACTGCCAATGGGATAAAACAAGACCCAAGGGCTTGTATACTGATGCTGGAACAAACACTGTATTTTTTTTCATCCTATCAGAAGTCTTGTGAGATATTTTGTCAGGATAGACCTTTTAGCTATTCTGAAAAGATGCATAATCGAACGATACTTTGCTACATTCTGTACAATATTCGAATGTGCACAATTGTGATAGCTCTAACGCCACTTGATCAAACCTTGTGTATAGAAATGTATAAAAAGAACGCTTGATCCAGGCTCTTTTGTAGAATAGCTAAAAGGTCTATTTGTCCAGTCAAGTCATGAGTGGCTCAAAGAGGCCTCTGGCATCCAATCCAATCCTATCCAATTAAATACAGTAAATCCAAAAATAGCTGTTTACCACTTACTTTCACTACTGCTGTATGGTGGTTTTCGGATTCTAATCCCTGTCAGAATTAGAAACAATACCAGTGGTATGAGAACTTCAAACAGCACAAGAAACTGAAAGAAAAACATTGGTAAACATCATGTCGTGAATTTTCTGGATAACTCCATCCATACAAATGACTCTAATCCTTTCCAGTTACATTTGAGGTTCCTCTTCCACTGGAATCAGTGGCAGAGCCAGACAACAAATAGTGAGGGGGTAAAAGTCCAAAATTTTCTGACTGGGGGGTAAATGGGTATACCCAGACATTTTTATTGCATTTTTCAATTGAAATTTTAGTCAGATTTTCAAAAGTGGAGGTGTATTTACCACCTCATATCATACCCTCCCCTGGCTCCACCACTGATGGGAATCTGCATCAGTGACAAAATCCTTGTTCTGGCTTTATGAGAAACACTGTGCCTGTGCTGATTGGCCTACGCCTTTTGTTTGAGCATTGTCTGTCTTCGTT
Organism: Aurelia sp. 3 sensu Dawson et al. (2005); assembly: GCA_964020215.1. Lineage (NCBI taxonomy): Eukaryota > Metazoa > Cnidaria > Scyphozoa > Semaeostomeae > Ulmaridae > Aurelia > Aurelia sp. 3 sensu Dawson et al. (2005). The sequence continues at coordinate 18,283,301 of OZ026578.1, forward strand.
TGAGTCTGCAGTGATATTCAATTGGTGCACCCATGAAGAAGCTGGCCAAAAAAATCCTTATTGTGTGTGGATGCTTTGTAAAGCTTTTCTTCTACTTACATCAAATAATACAATAAGAGCAATGTCAACAATAATCGCTACCCCATTTTGATATATTGTTTGGGAAACTGCAAACTCCCCATCTGTATATCGCAAATGGAAAAGATATTAACTCTGATTGGCTTGCTAATCAATTGGATTAGTGAAGCATTTGGGGCAAGCATGAATTCACAAAGGAAAAATGAAGGGAGATGACCCTGAAATTGCTACTGCGCAGTCTCCAAAAAGCTAAGATGGGGGTCTAGCTATTCTGGTCAATCTGAAAGATTATAGTATCCCAAACAATGGTTGCTTTCCTCTTGCTCATTCCTTAACAAAGCTACATATACATCAAGATAAAACCAAGGAGCCTGGCGTACCAGATAAATTTAATTTTTTCAGCCGGTAGCCTTGTTTTTGAGACACCCCATATAGCCATGTACATTCTCTTAAGCATTGCAAAAAGCAGGTTTGTTCAATCTCATTGACCCCATCATACCCATAAAACTTCATGTTTACATTTCAGAACACAATCAAGCACCAGTTAGGTAGCATATTTATCACAAATAAAACCAGTATCTCTGAAGGAAAGTGGTTTGAAATTACAAGCAGTAACATGTGCATTTAAACAGCTGCTTAGCTGGTGCTGCAGGCTTTTTTGAATGTGCAAAACAACGAACCTACTACAAATGTGTCTAGACCTGCAGCATGAAAAATATTGCCAGAAGAATGCCTGTGCAAACTGGTGCTGACCTTCACAAATTTGAAAAAATTCACAAATGAAATCTATTTAAGACTATTGACTTGAAAGCTGTTCACCATCAGTTTCCCACCTTTTTTCTATAATAACCAGGTTGGCAGATTTGCACACTACTCATGCCAACTCTCACAGCTTTTTAAACTCTACTTGCATGCAGCTAACACCTTTCAATTTATTGCACTTACTAGTATGCATTGGTCAAATCATGCATGTTTTCCAACCTGGAATAATGAGATCTTTGATTTCAATCACCACACAAAACTGGGAAAACTTTACCCATTGAAGTGAAAAAAAAATCAGTGAGCAGTTTCAAATTCAGGATGCATATCAAACTTTAGTTTCATTCATTCAAAGCACATGCAGACTTTTCATGCATGCCAGAAACTATCAAAGTATCTGAGGCTGTTTTGATATATTTTGAAGCATTGTGTTGCAGTGGCATAATTTTACACTTTTGGCAACCAGACAGTTTGGAGAAAATGATAAAGAGTCCCTACAAACCAAATCATGGTTATAACATGAGATTGCAGACTCCCTCATTGCATATTTAATTCTTTTGATCCTACTTGTTAGTGCCTCTGTAAATTCATTAGCCAGCCTGCAGGTCTTATGGCAAAACCTGCAATATGCATGATCCACTGTTTTGTAGAGTCAGCAGAAACATCCCTTCCTCAAGTTGCTGCAGGTAGTGGGAAAATACTGCTGAGAATACAGGAACAATGAATCGTATGGAGGGACCATTTGGGACAATGCACTCTACAGAACAATGCTTTGAGAAATGCAAGACACAATTTTTTAAAATTCCATCATTCTCCCAAAACAACAGCTCATTTGCCACTCATGCCCAGTAACCTTCCTTTTCTGAAAGATCAGGAGGGCAATTGGATACTTGTAACTAGGGTTTGTCAGACTCTCTTGGCGAACAATTGCTCTTCCTAGCAACCCACACCCCCCCCCCATTTGGGATACAAATACCTTAACACATCAGCTTTATTTGATGCTTTCACTTCGATAATCGATATCTGTAATTTTGCACATGATTGATGCATTTCTTCCGGTACCGTGCGCATAAGATAAATACTGTACCATCGAACAACAGTGGACCATTTTCCTGTTTACTTGTCGTTAGTCAAATTAGAGCCACGTAAGCCTCTGGCGGTATTGGTCTTCAATCTCTCTCTGGAAGACTGTCTGAGCTTTGTTGACTCGGTTCGAGAAGCTTTCCTGCCAAATAAAACTGGTTGAAGTGCATTCGTGATATTAAGCTTACCGGGGATCTCTTCTTTAAGGTATAATTCTTCCATAGCAAAAGTCGTAGTTGAAATAAAAACCCCATCTTTGTGTATTGCGGCGTCTGAAACGGTGCACAATAGCCGGCACGAATGGCCTAACCAACGGTGCCCCTCGGTGGTTGACAGACAGCTCAAATTTCTGCCAGATGGCTTTAGGATCTGATGATAAAATCTTCAGCCATATGTTAGTACAAAAATCAATCTTCAAGTTGCACCAAGTTGACCAATTACCACTCAATATAGCTTTCTTTCTCTGTGCTTTCTAGTTTCAGTCTTCAGCGTGCAGTGTACTTACGTATTTGATTTGATGCTGAATAAAAATTTTGCAGCTTGTTTTGTTTTGAAATTGATGAATTGTTCCTTTTTATTCTTCATTCTTTTGTTCGAACGATTGATTACGAGGCCAAGAGCGCAGCGTTTCCTTGAATCCATGGGTGATAAAACACCTAAAGACTTTTTCATGCAAGTGTTTTTGTCAGACTTACAACGAGAGCGCTAAAAAAGAGCCCTTGTTCCGCTTCACATAACAACAACGACTCACCATCGCTTAAAAACATGTACAAATTGTTCAAAACCACGTTTACTTCCATTGAGTCCGATCTACCCAGCAGAATAGCAATGGGGATATGCCTGCCAGAAGAAAATTTTACTTCCCTGTCTTGGAATAAGTGTATGAAAAATAATACCTTTCCTGGATAGTATCAGTCTCTTTTGTAAGTTATTTCCGTTTTGTAAGTTATTGACTATTCCAAATCTGACCAGTCCTGTAAAATAGCTATAAATGGACGGACATAACTTTGGCGGGATAAATACACAAAAGGTATATCCTATCCCATAAGTTTCAACCGATTTTATGGGGCATGGGACCTAATATTTCAATCCAGAGGTATATCCAACTAATTTTGTGCCTTTTTTCTTTGACAATTTTTACCGAATTTTGGGATTTGAGGAGGACAAATCCCCCCCCCCCGCAGCGCAGCCACTGCTTGTCGTCGAATGAAAGCGGGCTGAACCTGAGATCAGTTTTTCATGTTTGTTTTGAGACATTAAAGGCCATTCACTTTTGACATTATCACTGCTTTTACAGGAAACCTTTTACAGGAAACTTAGAATATAAGAATAGGTTTCAAATATTTAAGAAGCTGGGTGTAAAATTCTACGACCTATTTCTTTGAACTGGATGCAAAGAAACATGAACTATTTTACGGTAAATCTGCCATTGGACTTTTCTGAAGTCTTCAATATTTTCAGAATTACAGTGTTTTCCTTCTTTTTAAGAATTCAAGAAAATTTTCGAAAAACCTTATAACTATAGTAATTCCTAAACCTGTTGACGAAATTTCAAATCATTTCAAGAAAACTATAGTTTATGGATGCCTACAATATGGTATCAAGCAAAACTCTTTCACTCTTCTGGTTTGTGATTTAGAAATTTGATGGCGTCATATCATAAGATGGCGGAAAAAATAGACTGTAATTTCGACAAATATTCAAGATTTCTAAAAAGTCCAACGGTGGAATCATAGAAAAGTGGCTAAAGTTTCGTTCAAGTCACTCAGTTTAAAGAAATAGGTCATTGAATTTTACACTCGCCTATTTTCGTAGATTTAAAGATTTGGAACCTATGCCTGGAATATGGCGGTCTCCAGCACCACTCTTTTTCATACCATTCGATGCAGCATTCTATTCTCCACAACACATCATCATCATCATCATCATCATCATCATCATCATCATCATCATCATCATCATCAGTATCATCATCATCATCATCAGTATCATCATCATCACCATCATCATCACCATTATTTTGTTCTCGGTGTCCACCACGCTGTACTCTTTTGGGTCTTTTTTGCCCCATCTGTCAATGCCATTTCTCCATTCTTCCAAGGTGTCCTGCCCAAGACCATTTCATCACATCAGTTTTTTCTCCATAATGTCACCTACCCGTTTTTTCTCTTATCCATTCGTTTCGTTTCTACAACACACCACATCAAAAGTTTTTCATAAAACAGTCTTTAAATGATTTCTCCCATTACTGGAGTTGCTCAAAATTTCTTCGAATTTTGAATATAAAAATCACAACCGCAAAGAAAGTTGTTCGGGGGACAACTCTTACCCCTAAGCCCTAAACGCTTTTTTGGTGTGAAATTTCTCATAAAAGTTACACGCCTCACGGGCTGTGGAATAAAACGAGCGCAACCGACATTCGAAAATAAGATGTTAGTCGATCAAAGAACAACTTAGATTGATAAATTTTGCTTGATAGAATCGCTCCCATCTTGAGCCAGAAAATCGGCAAGTGCTGGCAAGGGGGTTTTTACGGCAAGGCGAGTCCCACTTTTGATTCTAGCCCACGATACTTTTGAAACGAACAATTTCATTAAATGAAATTTCAATGGCACCTAAATCATGGACTAGAATAAAACGTAACGTTTTTGTTCCCATACAATCCCTTGAAGCATTTCCTAATATCTCAGTCAAAACGCAGGTCATTTTACTACCGGGCGAGTAGGGCTGTGGAATAAAAAGTATGTGACCGATATTGAAAACTGAAATGTTCATCTATCAGTTAAAGGTCAAATTAAAAAAGAAAACCTTTTTTGGTAGCATCCCTCATCTTACAGACCAAGGAATTAGGAAAATGCTGTAAGAGGGCATGTTTTGGAACAAAAATTCCACATTCTATTCCGGTCCATGATTTACCTTCTATTGAAATTGGAATTCAGTGTCTCAAACTGGCAATGTAAACTTCAATGCCACATAAATCATGGACCAGAATGGAGTGTAGAATTCTCGATTCAAATTCAAACCCTTACAAGCATTTTGATTGTTGTTGGATGTTTGATTTTACCAAACAAAATTTGTCATCTTAGTTAGCCTTTGAGTGATAGAGTAACATTTTAGTTTTGAGAATATCGCTCACATACTTTTTATTCCACAGCCCTCCAAACGTCTAAACTTTTTTTGACTCACCCGGTAGACAAAATTTTTATATCTAAGGTAGCCTCTGACTGATAGATTCAACGTCTCATTCTCCAATGTCAGCCTACCGCATACATTATATTCAAAGCCCGTCCGCCGCACGTGTTAACTTTGTTTAACTCGTTCGGTAAATCTTTAAACTACCGAAAACGAGCAAAACATTACTCTGGATACCAGAGCCTTAAAATCAAAATGAAATATTTTATTTTTGCTGGCTCTGGTACCCAGGGTAGTAAAACATGGACTCGGAACAAGGCGAACAAGACATCTTGCAGCAAGACAATATTTTGAAAGCATCCGAGTCGAAAATTAGGAAAAATTTAAAAATAATGGCGGCTGTTTTCAAAATGCTGTACTGCAAGCCCAGGGGGGCTCCCCATTAGTAGGTTACGGGGGTCAGACACTCTTTGGGTTTGCGAAACGTTGCCTTTTTGTCTATGTCTGGTATACTTTTCTGATGAGAAAATGGGGTTACTGATGAGAAAATTTGACAAAGTGAGAGCCAAGCTAAGTTTTTCCCGAAGATAGAGCAGCTCAGTAGCAGTAAAAGCAATAAAACCTCTATTTCTACTCACGATGAAGCAATGAGTACATTTTTGGGATCTAAAGATGTCCTAAATTTGGTATATTTTTGGGTTTTTGGACAATAGGCCGTGTCTGCACCGCCCCCTTTCACATATTAACAGATGTGCCCGCATGGAATTGCATGCTACTCAGAATTTACAAGACCAAAAGACAGAATGCAATTTACACGTCATTCGGTGGTATTTAAATAAATATAAAACAGCACACACAAGGCATGCAACGATATTTTGTGATGAACATCTTACTTTTCATGAGCGAACAATATACAGGTGTCAACTGATCAATAAATTGCGAAGCCAGCATCTGAGAACAAAACATACATCTACAGGTACTCATTCACAATAGACCAATGTACATTTTCAACGTGAAATCAAACTGAATTGATCATAAGAAAGTTGTCTAACCGAAGTGAAGATGCATGCATTTGCACAAAACAACGTCAAATTTAGGTACAGTTTAACCACAGTAGTACAGCATTCACATTGACACACGTAAACCAGCTTCACATGAACCAAGTTAAATTCAACCAATCAAATGTATTGGATCTGTTAGATTGACCAGTTAGAAGGCCACACTCGTAAACATGGATTAGTTTAAGCTGGTTTAATTTGCAAGTGCGAATGGGATATAACTTGAACTCTCAAAGACGACAAAACGTCCATCCAAGTTAACAATTTTCATGAGTTGTTATTGCTTACAAAGTTAAACAATTATCGATCAATCGAGATTCAACTTCTCCGTTCTGAGCTTAACTTATACCAAACGAATTGAACTCAGATTCCATAAATTGATTCGAAGGTTCTGGGGCTTCCTAGAAAAAAAACTTGCGGCTGACAAGCATAAAGAAAATTGACATGAAGTGACGACGGCGTGCCATGAAGCTTGGCCTTCATAGTGCACTCCTTTCGTTTAAAACTGCAAAATCACGTTGGTCAAATCGAAAAACTTGTCCTATTTCATCTAACTATAGAAGTGCATAAAAGTGAGAGTGCTGACATGCAAACGATCACACATTTTCTTTTCAACTTTTTGAAAGTAAGTGGAAATCCAAACTTAAAATGAACCAAAAAAGACATATGAAATTTTGAAAACCCTTAGTTGATTTCAACAAAGTCAGCGATTAAAACTATGGGTGGACGACGGAAGCCCAGGCATCGACTTGAAGCTAGTTCGAACATTCTTCTTTTGTACCAGATTCTAAGGTCAGCATTGAGAAGCCCAGAAATTGAATTGAGTAAAAAATCTAACGTTCGTTTAAAATGTCCATGATCTATAATTCGTCTTTGTCATCTTTGTCGTCCTTCTCTTCTTCTTTTGGTCCTTGATCGCCAGCACCTCCTTCTGGGCCACCTTGACCTCCAGGGCCACCTTGACCACCAGCACCTTGATATAATTTACTAACAATTGGTGTTACGACATCTTCAAGCTCCTTCTTTTGCTCTTTATATTCTTCTATTGAGGCATCTTGGTGACCATCAAGCCAAGAGATTGCTTTATCTACAGCTTTTGTTACAGTGTCTTTATCATCACCCGATAATTTGCTTCCTAGCTTATCTTTGTCATTGATTTGATTCTTCAATGAATAAGCGTAACTCTCCAATTCATTTCTAGCTTCAACCTTTTCTTTAACTTTCTTGTCATCTTCTGCAAACTTCTCAGCATCTTGTACCATCCTTTCAATATCTTCAGGTGACAGCCTGTTCTGGTCATTTGTGATAGTGATCTTTTCTTTGTTGCCTGTTCCCTTATCTTCAGCAGTTACCCTAAGGATACCATTGACATCAATTTCAAAGGTGACCTCAATTTGTGGTACACCTCGAGGTGCTGGTGGGATGCCATTCAAGTCGAATTTTCCAAGAAGATGGTTGTCTTTAGTCATGGGTCGTTCACCTTCAAACACTTGAATGGTAACAGTCTGTTGTTGGTCAGCAGCAGTTGAGAAGATCTGGGATTTTTTTGTGGGTACAACGGTGTTTCTTGCAATAAGCTTGGTCATTACACCACCAACTGTTTCAATCCCAAGTGTCAATGGGCAGACATCAAGCAAGACAAGGTCACCAGTCTCTTCTTCCCCACTAAGAACTCCAGCCTGTACCGCAGCACCAAATGCAACAGCTTCATCAGGGTTGATTCCCCTGCTTGGCTCTCTACCATCAAAGTGCTTCTTCACCAGTTGTTGTACCTTGGGAATACGTGTTGAACCACCAACAAGGACAATCTCATCAATTTCTTTTTGTTTCATACCTGCATCTTTCAAGACCTTCTTCACTGGCTCGATTGTTGATTTGAAGAGATCAAGGTTTAATTCTTCAAACTTGGCTCTGGTGAGGGTCTCTGAGAAATCATCTCCATCAAAGAATGATTCAATTTCAATTCTGGTCTGATGTTGCGTACTGAGGGTACGTTTGGCTTTCTCTACTTCACGTCTCAATTTCTGAACAGCTCTATTGTCTTTCCTGACATCCTTACCCTTCTTTTTCTTGTAAAGTTTGATGAAATGCTCCATAACTCGCTGATCAAAGTCCTCTCCTCCAAGATGAGTATCACCATTTGTTGCCACTACCTCAAACACACCATTATCAATGGTGAGCAGAGAAACATCAAAAGTACCACCACCAAGATCAAAGACAAGAATGTTCTTTTCACCTTCTTTCTTATCAAGACCATACGCAATTGCAGCAGCTGTTGGCTCATTGATAATCCTCATCACATTTAGGCCAGCAATGACTCCAGCATCTTTGGTTGCTTGACGTTGTGCATCATTGAAGTAAGCTGGCACAGTGACAACTGCATGAGTAATTTTCTTTCCAAGGTAAGCTTCAGCAATTTCCTGAAATCAAAATTGAAATTCAATTACAAATGACACAATTATAGACCCCTTTAGATTCAGGCAATAATGGCAGCAGTTGCCTTTATTATCAATCTTGTTTCTAGTCAGCCTAGGGTTTGGTCATGAGGTTATTGCTAAATGCAACATTGGCCTCCAAGGTTTTAAATCAACTGGTGAAACTGTATTAAAGTGAATGATTTTCTGGATAGAGTGGGGTCCAACACACAAAAACAGCTGTATAAGAACTTGTGCTATGTTAACACTGAAATGGTTCAGTTTTGATCCACTACAAAGTTGTTACCGTTCACAACAATGTACCGGGTGAGCCAGAAAAAAGTTCCCACTTTTGAAAATTCATAGCACCAAGACTACTTCCCAAATTTGAATTATTCAAAGTCTAGTTAAAAGCTAAAAGATCAAAATATTTTGCCATTTTTCTCACTGTCCTACCAGCACTAGAAGTAATGGCAAATTTAACTTTGTGCTTTGATCAATGTTTTTGGCCCTTTTTCAGTCATCTTGCAACCATAAAATTTTTGTAAAATTGAATTTACCAATATATATTTAAAGTGCTCATCAGAAATCGAGCAAAATTTAAAAATACTTTGCAATTTCCACTTCTAACTAGAATTTGAATCATTCAAATTGGTGAAGTACTTTTAGTGTTATAAATTGTCAAAAGTGGGAACTTTTTCTGGCTCACCCGGTACACTGCTCACAAACAAAATTATTCCATAGAAAGATACAACAAGTGTATATTATATACTGATTCTGTATAAGGCTGATCTGATACACTTTCTTACAGATCCAAAATTGTACCAGTCCAATGTATAAATGGGATCTTAGACTCTCCTTTCCAGCATATTTTGCAGTTTCTACAAATTTCATAATATATGATTTAAAAATTTTAGTCTGCAAGTGAATTCACTTTGGCAGTGTAGTTCTTGGCACATTTCAGATAACAATGCAACATGACACTGCAACAAAGTTGAATTAACTTAACCTTGCAAAACATGCCACATTGCACCAATATCACCTCAATGGTGAATTTGGCCTTGGGCTCTTCATGTGTGTGCTTTTTAAACTACATATACTGATTTAGTCTGGTATGCATAAGGAAGAATGATGCACCAGCGTGCATACATAAGTATATTGGCGTGGAAAGTCAGTTGAGAACTTGCATCAAGGAGTTCAGCAGTCTAACATGTTTAAGCATCATTCTTTCCACCATTCAATAATTAGGGTCTACTGGGATTAAGTGGATAGGAAATCCTCTGACTTTTCAGCCAGAACAGTCAGGCAGACAGGGTTCATACTCAATCGAGCCCCACTGTTTGAGTATCACAACAAAGGCTCATGGACTCAATTAGTGCTTAGCTTCTTTGTGATCCCAGCTCGTAGCACCAAAAACTGCAAATTCACTTTCACTGAGCCTTTATTACCAACATGGACAGTTTCTCCTTATCTCAATATTAAGCATTCATACAGTAATAGCCCTAATGAAGGTAAAGTTCTGGTTTATGGCACCAAGTGCAGGGATTGCCTATGTAGCACTGTGCTGGTTGAGTTGGCATTGTGAATACAGCAAATCTTCTGGAAATTTTTATTCAAAGACTTCTTCTTGCCACAGCTGCATGAAAAACACCCTCCTTGATGTTGCCACTGCATGTACACTGAAAAGTTCACAACGTATATACCATTTTTAGGCACAAACACTACCTTTACTCCCACATATGTATACCCTGCAAAATAACACTATTTTCCAATGTATACATCATTTTCCGTTTACCAGGAAAAACATACTTGAAACATGTAAATTACCTTCATTTTAGTAAGAACCATAGCACTAATTTCTTCAGCAGCAAATTGCTTCTTTGTTCCTTTTACATCAACAACAACATGAGGTTTCTTGCTTTTCTCTATGACCTTGAATGGAAAGTACTTTACATCATGTTGCACAGACTTGTCAGTCCATTCCCGTCCAATGAGACGCTTTGCATCAAATATCGTGTTAGTAGGATTGGAAGTGAGCTGATTCTTTGCTGCATCACCAATCAATCTCTCACCTTCAGGTGTGAATGCTACATATGATGGAGTGATTCTGTTACCTTGATCATTTGGGATGATTTCTACTCTTCCATTTTTGTACACACCAACTCTGCAAGAAAATTAACCCCATATGATTACCTAAGGCAGCCATTAAACAGTTGTAAATCTAAATATCTAGATATGTAGATTTTTGTCACAATTAACGGAATGGGGCTGATAACAGCTGCCCCGCCCCCTCTTAACTTACCATTATGTTTATCACTAGGTTTTAACTTGTTGTTGATCCCCCACAAACTCTCCTGTGTGTTGAAAACTAGGGCTGTTATGTGTCTTGCATTTGGCCCAAGCCTTTATATAAATATTACTTGTTTCAATTTTTGTTGCAAAAATAAAATTTTCAAATGATTCAAGGTGGACCCCTCTCTCTTACAGCCCAATTAGTGAACTATGATGAAAATTGTTTGTTGACCCCTTTGGCCATGCACTTTCTTGTGATGTGCTAGAAATGAGGCTACTGTGCACTGTTTGGCATTCATAAACAACTAAGATCAAATGCTTGCACTTTGCCTCAAACATTAACTGCTGCACACTGAATTTTCTTTTGTGTGCGTGTGCAAGAATCAAATCTTTTGTTTGCCTTTTTGGGAAAAAAGAACTCCATGTCTGGGAATGAAACAATAGAAATTAAAGGTATCCATTTGAAAACAAAAGATTACTGTGGATTCCAAGCAAAAACTACTGGAAAATATATAATTTGATAGTGGGTATCAATCAAACTCAAAAAAATTTACATCTACCTAACTGACTGAAATTGACCTCTCTGTTAAAAATATCAGGGATTTCTCTAAGAGATCCCTTTCAAGAAACTGCAAAATGGCATAAAATCACAACCAAGTTTCTGAAATATTTCCTCAAATATTTCTGCTTTACAGCGATAACTTGGAAACTGCAATGTATTAGGGGTAATCCAAAAATCCACCTGTAAACACTCGGCGGCATTTGGCCACTAATCTCTTGACCCCCTCCCCTCCCCTTTAGGGACTTATGCATTTTCCATTCCATCATTCTCATGACACAAGTTCTCAGTTACCTCCCTTTATCATGGGCCTAAACTGTCTGCTCATTAGATTTAAGGATATTTTGAGGCAACAGTAGCAAAAGCTTGCAAAATCATTGTATATGGCATATGAAATTGCGAAGAAACATCAATTTTCTTGATCAGGATTCCTTGAGTTTCACCAATGATATCAGATTTGATGAAACCCCCTCCCCTTTAGCAGCCCAATACCGCAAAGCAATTTGATTTTTGGATGACTCCTTTGCAACATCCCTTTGGAAGAGTGAAAGTGCCATTCAAGTCACAAGTCAGAAATATTAATGTCTGTTTGTGACTTTAGCTATTCGATGATAAATATCTTAAAATGGAACATGAGAGTCATAATATGAATAGCTTAAAATGAAACATAACTAAAAATGAAACTTTCTCAGAAAGCCCTTGAAAACCCCCATGAGAAGGTTTTCAAGGGCTTTCTGAGAAATTCACTTTTTTCAAAAATGGAGTAGCTGATTCAGGAAGGTAAATTTTAAAATTCATTAGGGCATCAATTTGAACAAAGTCCACTATTCAAGCCAGGCCAACCACATACACAATAATATTCCATGTTTCAGTTAACAAAATTATTTATTGATTTCTTGATTCAATGTCATTCTAACATTGGCAAGTTTCCTTTCCATGTCTATTAGCTGTATTCAAGAATCTTATGGTGTCAAATTAAACCAGAACAACGCCATCAAAGCCAATGTGACAGTCAGCTGAAAGTGTTCCTCTTAAAACTTCTCAAACAAAGAAAATCTCTCTGGTAAAATGAACCCTCCTGCCTTGAAAACGTTGACTGCATGTGCCACAACACAGGGATTTAGCTCATTTTTGGGTTGTTATCTAACAAAACTAATGCAACTGTTGGATAGAAGAAAAATGTCCTCTTTGCGTTGGTTTCTGCGTTTGCTGTTTGCATAAGATAGGCCCCAAATTTGGGCTCAGTTTACAGCGTCAAATTTTCTATACCATTCCTAAATTTTACCTAGTTTGGACTGGAAACTAAGTTAGGAAGGTCTGAACATTAGTTTCTGTTCTATCACAGATCTTCAAATCTTTCTGGAACAAAAAAGCAAACTTTAAATCGGGTACGACTTTGTTAGGCCATCAACTTACACAGAGTACGTCGTTCCAAGATCGATTCCTACAACGGTTCCAACGCTTTCTTTTTTGTCGTCTTTCTTCTTCTTTTCACCTTCACAATTGACACAAACTGCGGCACAGGCCAACAGCAATATAGCTGTAACTTTCTTCATGTTTATACTTAATATATTTGCCTCTTAATCGATTAAATCTTCCCTGCAGTTTGTCCCCAGCCAGCTGAACTTTGCCTTGATTTCAAAGAGGCCCACAGCAGTTCACGTTTCTAAATACTTGCACGCTCTTTGCGTGTTGTGCTCTGATTGGTCAGTTCTTCAACATTTGGAACATTCTGATTGGCTAACGTATCACTAGCCTCGTTTAGATGTTTAACTTTCTTCAAATTGTTTCGAATCGTGATGTGTCGAAAGATGGTAGGTTTCTGAAGTGTTTCTCATAAATTTGCAATTTAGCAATACGGTGCTGTTTCTTCGCGTAGCGTAATGTGGACGAGTGTGATTCGAGGAACATGCATTCTTACTGGTGTGGGTGTAAATTGCTGATTGAGTTTCGCAAGCGCAAATCTTTAAAAAATTTTCATCGGGGTTCTTCATTTTCGCGGAGTCTTGAAAGAGGTGTTTACCGATGAATTCGCGATTTTAGGTTTATTGATTTATTTCAAAATCAACGTGGACGAACGTGGTTCAAAGATGATGCATCTTTATTGATGCAATACTTTTACTGACTTTCGTAAGCTCAAATCAAGCAAGTTTTCTAATTATGCACAACTCTAAAATAGCTGTAGGACGAACATTCCTGTGGAAAAACTGAAAAATTTACATTTTTCGAGGAGGGCAACGAAAATGTCCTTACTCGGTAATAACAGGAGCTAGGAACAGTGTATTCCTTTTTAGTACACACCGTTCCCATTACAATTTGAGTATGATTTCGAATCAATAATGAAAATTTTTAAACTTTTCTCGAGGCCATGGGAAAAGTATGCTTCTCTTTTCTCTTGCAGCATTGGTGCATACACATTCAGTATTAGTATACATCTTTCTTGTTGCATTGTGACTAATATTTCTAGCCTTAAAGGGAGTACAAAGACCAGCATGCTTTGCACAACGTCATCGACTGCTCTCCACAGCTTCCCGAATAACTGACTGTACGAAATTCACAAAAACAAAAACAAACGAGCGCAAAGGCTGCTAGTCTTTGTTCTCCCTTTAATGGAAAATTCGCAGCTTTTTCGAGGTCACAGGAAAATATTGCAGTAACGGGGCGGGGATGGTGATAGTTTGCGCGCGATCTCTGAAACAACTTTCTACATTTTGCTTTATGTTAAATATCAAAGTCCCATTTCAGTCTACTGTTTCTTTGGGAATGATTCTCAATTGCAGCTCATAAAAATCCCAGTTCTTTACACAAATCTCATATGCCAGCTTACCGTTCAAGACTCGAGGCCCGATTTATACCATACTCTTTTCGAATGACAATGGTACAAAAATCATGGCATTTGACTCTCAACTTGCACTAAAACGTTTCGTAATCGACAAAAAAGTGAAACCAATTTTGAAAACGGCACAGTTTGAAAACGCCATGGAGGGTGGTAAAGGGAGGGGGTCAGGATCATGAATCACAGAAATAGAATGTCAAATTTCACGTTTCACCTTAAAGAAATATAGTATTTCACGTTTTACGAAAATGAATACTGGCTTTTCACGTTTCACGAGAAAAATACGGCCACAAATACGGCAAATCACGCATATCGAAATACCCTTCACCATCCTCGTGAACGCATTGAAACGGTACGATTCCGTTATAGAGTGAAAGGAAGACAGATCATTCCTTTGTCTCATTTTGAATCCGGATCGATATAATTCCGTTTAGAAGTGTTTAGTGCCGATTATGAAATGTTGCAGTGTAAACAAGACCAAAATGACATGATTTTGTACCACCATTTGAAAACGGTCTAGTGTAAACGGGACCTCGATAGCTTAAAGGCTGATTTCCACTAGTCAGTAGAACTTTCCGAGCAGACTGAATTTTACACAATAAAATATTAGTCATGCGTAACATTCTTTTGAAATTCAGATCGACATTTTCTCACGTCAACAAAAGATCTCCGTCCAATCGGAAAACTCGACTCAGTGGAAAACAGCCTCTAAAGACATCTCCACTCCTGCACTTGAGAAAAACAAATATACAGCTAACAGCAAAGCCTGCTACTTGGCAAACAATAACCACCGACTACAATGTACAAAATGTTACAATCTTAAACAGTAAACAAACATAAATCTGCGATATTAACATAGTTTAGAGGAAACTCTTTGCCTCAAACAGATTCTGCTTGATTAGGAATCGGGTTGACGATAATGCTTTCTATACATTCAAACACAGTTTGTAAATCTTGATCTGCATTGATACGTTGTCCGTCTTGGTAATTTTCTTGCAGATCTTCTTGATGCGCCTGGTACTCTGATATCCTTGCAAGAACTTCCTCTTGTTCGTCATCTGGGTGCTGAAAGGTAGCAAAAAATATCTACGTTGCCATCACTACTCTGTCTCGACAACAGTTAACGACTGAGACTATTTTCAAGCGATAACACAACAATTTGAAAACTGTAGAAAACGTAACAAAGAGAGACAAAGTCATTGCCATCCTCCGAAGAACGTGGCTAGAATCGGGCGCCACAGAAACATACCTATGCTTAAAGAATAGATCAGTGCATCAGTTTTGTTCCGAAAGCGTTGTAAAGTGTTAAGTTTTTAGCAAATTCGATTCTTTTGACAATGCTGTTTTCAAACTGTTCTAGTAAGAGTTCTGTTTTCAAGTTCTGTTGTTTTGCAAATCTGCCGGAAAAAATTGTGCCGTTTGCGACATTTTTATGGCTTCCAATCTGGGCAAGTATTGTGAGTATTGTGTGAATGTGATGTTAGTGTGCTCATATGTGAAGATGTAGCTAGAATACAATTCACAAAAGTTCATCAACTGAATTTTGAATTAATTAAAAAATGCTATCATTTGCATCGAAGTTCTTTACCTACCAAGACGAAAGCATGCCTGTCTATGATTATGTTTGTTCGTGTGAAGCAATGTACAAGGTCACATTGTAAAGGCCACGTGATTAGATAAAGCAGAAAATTTTACATTAGCATTGAAACTATGAGCCTGGCACAGAAACATAAGTGACATTGTTATAATTAGGTGTGCTCACGTGTCAAGATGTACGTAGATCGCATCGCACATTGCAAATAGGGAGTTTACGAAACCACGACGGCAACTGCAACGCAATGTTGCTTTTGTTTCAGAACTTTAGATTCAAAACATTCCTTGTTTTCCGTTCGAATTTGCTTCCCTTGAGAGTCTCTGAAGTTGTCCTTTTCAATTTCACAACTTGGAAACCCTTTTTCTGTCGTTCTGTACTGCAGATCTAGGCCTCCGAAGTCAAACACAGTCTTTTTGAGTGTTTGTCTTCAAAGAGAAAATTATGGTTTTCAGGCATCTTTGAGTTATAGGAGGCCTCATTTTAAACCTTTTGGATGATCTATTAAAGGTAGAGTACGGAAACAATATACTTCTTTTGCAGAATATCAGATGACGTTCTGGCTGGCGTTGCCGTCCTGGTTTCGTAAACTCTCTAATGTTCATTGACCAACATGAAGTGTAAAAATTATACTCTGGCATTCTGGCATTGAAACTCTGTGTTTGCCATTAGCAAAGATGTGTCTGTTTACTGTTAGGTATGCTCATGCGTCATGATGTGCACTGGTTGATTTATGACAGGGTCAAGTAGTTCTTACTAACCCTTTGCAATCTGTTTTTGATCTCATTTGTCCTTGGAGGTGCATAAAGTAAGTGATACCTAAAAGGAAACACACGATTGAATAGCAAGATTATACACGCCTCCTTTAAGAAATCCCCCTGATCTCACTACAGCTCTTCTTACTTACTAATTTAGTCTGCCAATGATATTTAGCTGTAAAAAGTAGCATCCTGTATTCTTTAATGTAACAAGCCGTACTTAATTTCAATTTATCATTGTTAGTAGAATAGGTAGGTGTGTAGAGTTTTGTATTAGATGGAAGTTTGAAAATGAATGAACTGAACTGAACTGAACTGAACTGAACTGAACTGAACTGAACTGAACTGAACAGTGTCAATTTACGAGCGTGCTTTGCGATCGTTTCTTCGTGTTTTGATTTTGGTTTTTGGTCTTTAGTATTTGTTTAAAAATCGATGTCTTATAACCCTTGAGGGTGGTGAAACGCCCATTGCCTATTGTTCAGTATGACAAGCGTCCTTACGATTTGATCAATCTGCTAGGCCCCCTATTCAGTCATTTTGCAACTATGAAATTTTTATAAAGTTTAATTTACCAATACTTGTAGTGCTGGTAGGACAGCGAGATAAATCACAAAAAAACTTTGATCTTTTGGCTTTTAACCAGAATTTGAAAAATTCAAATCCGTGAAGTAGTCTTGGTGCTATGAATTTTCGAAAGCGGGAACTTTTTCTGACACACCCACTGCTTTTGAGGCTCAAAAATCGCGTTGCCTAAGCAAACTTGTATCCTCTGTTTTACAAAGTGTACCCTTGCACCTTGGAACCTCTTAGCATTTCAAATATATGAACAAGCTACCTCTCTCCAGTAATTGGGTCAACAGCACGCAGTGTCAATCTTTCAAGTACTGTGTCTGTTGGTACATCCAAGAATATGACCCTATTTGGTGAGTATCCTGCTCGAGCTAATGCATCACATTGTGTAAGTGTCTTTGGAAATCCATGCAGCACCCATCCTCGTTTGACTGCATCCAGCTGAGCAAGTCTATTGGTCAACACTTTCAAAACCAAATCATCTGGAACTGAACAGAAAAAAACATAGATAAGACAATGACTTAATGATTCAATGATTCAGCAAGTGATTTCGTGCTTTACCTAAATAATCAAACATTTGATCCTCAAGACAATGTGCAGCACTTCTATAGTCAGTCTCAAATAAGGTGTCAACGTGAAAATGTATGCGAATAGTAATAACTGAAGGAATCTCCGTGAGCATTCTATTGTCGCAAATGCAAATCTCAAGTGATTCTAAAAGGAGACAGTCTTTTAATATCACCCAAAATCAACAAGGGCAGATTTTGTAATACAAAGGCATCCGTTGCTTTGGTTCACACCTCAATTCAAAGCGATTAGTGAATGCAGACAAAAGAAATTCTCTCAAGCAGAAATTCAAAACAAACGAAGACGCAAAGTTGCCCTGAAACCAGTACGGCAAACTCTCGTTTGGTGCGGGCGAAGGGAGGTTTTTAAGAGATGTAATGTGCTCATAATGAAAGAAGAAGGGTAAATCTAAAGTTCTGTCTTGGGCATTTTGTTTACTTGATTCAGGAGCTGAGCAGTGACTGCGTATATCTGAGCAATAAATGTGCTAAAATTGTAATGCCCTCTGCTCGGTTTTTGAGTCAAATAAACAAAATGCCCCTGACAGAACTTTAGATTTACCCTTCTTCTTTCATTATGAGCACATTACATCTCATAAAAACCTCCCTTCGCCCGCACCAAACGAGAGTTCGCCGTACTGGTTTCAGGGCAACTTTGCGTCTTCGTTTGTTTTCAATTTCTGCTTGAGAGAATTTCTTTTGTCTGCATTCACTAATCGCTTTGAATTGAGGTGTGAACCAAAGCAACTGATGCTATTGTATTACAAAATCTGCCCTTGCTCCCAAAATCAGAAAGGAAGGCGAGAAATTGGAACATACCATTGGTAGAATACCATTACAAGGTCTGTAAATAACACAATGATATGGTATATGGTAAAAATGGAGCTTTCCCTAATTTCGACATATTTGATTATCATCTTCAGAGAGGGGTGAAAGGCATGATAAGGTAACACTTTCCTGGCCGCCCCCTTAGACTTGCGGAAAATGAGGGAAACGCTATTCTTGTTATTTCTTTGATGAATTTCAAGACTTTTGGAAAACCAACCATTTCAAACAGCATTTTTGGTAGCAGTTGGAATCATGGCGCAACGAAAATTGAAACAGGAAAGTGCATAATATCTATTAATGCGGCAGAAAAGAATATGACTTGAAACAGAAATTTTTGGATTTTCTTTGAATTTTCAATTACAGAATTCAGAATTCAAGATAAAAAGCCAGGATCTCAAAAGTTCCAAGTAAATGAAAATCTACTCCCCCCCCCAAGCTTTTAACGGATTTCAAGAAATCAGAAAATCGACCTCGAAGAAAAGTAGGATGACGACCCTGTGGCGACGCCACTGATCATTTTACAAAGACTCTCATTCTGTAACAGTACTATATCATGTAGTGAATATTTTTACAAAAAGATAGGAGTTTTGGAGTAAACTTTGATTGTAATGATATTTGTTCAGTATGTGCATTTTGTATCACACCTTATGCCTAAAAAGTTCATCAAAATTTCGAATTCAAAAAGTCATTCAAAAACTTGTTATCTTATAGGCTAATCTGTTAATTACGAAAAAGATAGTTTCATGTTCCCGTTATTCATACAACCGGTCGATTCAATTAAGCCAAATGTAAGTCAGCTACCATACCAAGTTCATTTTCGTAAAGTCCCCTGTCATTGAGTCTCGTTCCTCCATACCTATATCAGTTGTGATATATGTAGCTTTTCATAATTGAATGCTTTGTCTGTTTTAGGTTAATGTTCTTCATAAGAAGAATGGGCTCTGGGGTAGTCATGATCTTTTGCTCCCCTTGGCATCGTTTGTAGTGTTGTACCGTAGCTCGTTTGTAGTCGTGCGTAATTTCGTAAATTATCAACTTTTATATTGATTTTATTTGAAAAGATTCTTTCACTCCTACAATACTTACTCTTAACACCTCTGTCAATGTAAGGTTTGAGGGATTGTCCAATATCGCAATCATCGGCAAGAGCTTGAGCCACCAAGTCATCACTACAAACTGGAATGAAACAGAACAAATTCTTACATGTCAGATGATATGCAGCACAGGGCTGATTTCTTTCAACTCTTTCAAAAGGTGGATGTTAAAATTCTGCATTCTGCCAGTAGTGCATTTCTCTTTGAATTACATAGTTTGAAAGGGACTTAGGATACTTAACTGTAAGTCTGCCGAGGAAATTTTTCACACCTTGATTTTTCAAAATGGCAGAATTGCAATTATTTTTAAGTTCCTTTCAATCTATTTAATTCAAAGAAAATCACAAGATTATTTTACACAAACTTTTTAAAAAATTTGAGCCATATGCAATCATCTACCGGGTGAGTCAAAAAAAGTCTAGGCGTTTGGAGGGCTGTGGAATAAAAAGAATGCGACCGATATTTAAAACTAAAATGTTAATCTATCACTCAAAGGCTAACTTAGATGAGAAAATTTTGTTTGGTAAAATCAAACATTTCAAAGACCCAACAACAATCAAAATGCTTGCAAGGGGTTTGTATGGGAATCGAGAGTTCCACATTCCATTCTGGTACATGATTTATGTTGCATCGAAGTTTACATTGCCAGTTTGAGATGCTGAATTCCAATTTCAATAGAATGTAAATCATGGACCAGAATGGAATGTGGAATTTTTGTTCTCGAACATGCCCCTTAACAGCATTTTCTTAATTTCTGGGTCTATAAGATGAGGAATACTACCAAACAAAATTTTTTTGACTGATAGATGAGCATTTCACTTTTGAATATCGGTCACATACTTTTTATTCCACAGCCCTCCAAACGCCTAAACTTTTTTTGACTCACCCGGTACAAGATTTCATACTTTGTGAAAAAGACGATTGTCACCACGATACCCAGTAACATCTCAGACTTATAGAAAAAAGTCTTTCGACTAAATGCAATTTTTCCCAGCAATCATTGATTTCAGAAAGTCAAAACAACAGCCTCATAGCAATTGCTTTTTCAATAACAGCTTCAACTTGAAACTTGTACCTGTTCTTACTTGACAATAAAGCTGATTAGGAGCTTTTCTTGGAACAGCATAGGATTCAAATTCGTTCCAAAAATTTAGATTATATTTAGAAGAAAAATTACTTGACTATGTCCATGACACGACGTGAATCTGGACTTTGACAAAAGGACCCATTTGTATGACAGAATTTTTCCAGAATTCCGAACCCTTTGGCATGAATTTCATGAATTTTTGTAACCATGTCTATGAATTTTGTCGATTTGAGGATGCAAGGTCTATTCAAATTTCTTCAGTTGTGATAAAATTCTCAAAAGACAACCCATCTACCAGAATTAAGGTTAAAAACAGATCCACATGTACGGAATTTCAAGTGAAAAACCCACCCATATGAGCGACTCGTCCAGTATTACTTAACAATCAAGCACCCCTCCCCCCTCCCCAGGGTCAAGTTAAAGCTATGAAGAAATCTTTATCTTACCATTGATAAGTTGATATTTGCTTTCTAAAAGTGATGCCTGGACACTTTTACCACTTCCAGTTGGACCAAGAAGCACTACCCTTGGTGTATGAGGAGCCACGGTTCGTTGCTTCGTTCGCAAGTAACTCATAACTGAAAAGGAGAATGAAAAAGACCTAGGAGTCAGATTGTAGCATAATATTGAGGATAGTCATGTAGTAGCAATCAGAAAAGTTGAAATTTGTGGTGGGCTGTCAAATGAAAAGGACGTGGTACACAATATTAATTATCAGTCAAACTTAGACACGAAAACTTTGTTTGATAAAAGCAGTAACCTTTTAGACCTACAAATTAGAAAAATGCTTGTAAGAGATTTGAATGGGAACGAGAATTCCACTTGCGATGATTCTGGTTCATGATTTACTTGTCAATGATGTCTACATTCTATTTCTGAAACTGACAATTGTATTGAATTTAAATTTCAATGAGATATGCGACGGAAAAGAAAATCAGATCGAAAAATAAAGAAGTAAGATACCTTGAGCAAAAACATCAGATTTTGGTTGATCTGCGTCAATTCTTTTCGAGACGTGCTCGAAGCATTTGATTAGTCCAGGAATACTCCTGAAATTTCAATAATACATGATTAGTGCAGGAAAAAAAACTTAATTCTTAGATACTTTTCTCAAAAGTTTAGGTACCTTCTCACTCTCAAAAATTACGAAAAAGGTGAAAGTTTCATCTCTTGATATGCCCTAAGGGGTCTGTCATTTATAACTCTGGGTACCAGGGCGGGTTGGAATTACAAAAATTTTTAACGTAAACTGTTCAGAAAATTATTTCAGCGACATGACATGGCCTATGGAATACCATATCTTTGCACACCTGCAACTCTAGCTAATTGTGTAATGACCGCCTTGAAATCTTCTACCATATTTAAGTAAAATTTCACCTCATTGGCCGTCCATGACAGTACTTCATAAGTGCTCCTATCTTTTATCTCTTTCATAAAAACAGAAATTCTTTGATGTGGTTGTCTTAAAATATTTTGATAGAAGGCCGATGGTGGAGTATGAAATTTTTTCCTAATTTTCCAATGGGGTATGAAAATTTTGGAGAAAATTGGGAGGGGTATGAGATCTTTGAACCAGTTTAGAAATTCTAACCCATCCCGGTACGAAGACTTTTCAATGACTGACCTCTAAAACAGAGAAACTGGCGTGTTTACATTCATGTAGATTTTGACTTTTTCGAGTCCCGGCATTGTGTGAGAGCAGTGATTTACTACAGAGGCAATCTTATGGAAGCATAATTCTGGAGAGGAGGGAAAAATCAAAGAAACGGAAAGTTTTTCGAGAGGACAACGGGATGATTAGGAAATAAATCTGTCAGGTCCAATAAATGTTATCCTGGCTATCAAGAAACTAATATTTTGAAGATATACAAAAAATTTTCATGCACAACACATAAGGGCTCACAAATATCACAGTCATCCAAAGTAAAGTGTGTTGGATAAAGGCAGGTAAACAGTTCTTCAGTTCGTCGGCAGATTGATAAATATACAGAACTTGAAAATGTGCTGCGTTTTTTGTCTTGTTTTCGCTGTTTGGTCATTATTTTGGTTAAAGTTTCCAGTTTTAGGAATAATAATGAGAAGTTCTTCAAAGAAAATTTTCAGTTTAGTAGTATTTTGAGAGACCCCATTGAGTATTAGCCACAAATGTTTCTCAAAACAAGGGCATGTAATGTGCATTTTTAAGCCTAAGGGTTTCTCGTATGGTAATTCGTAATAGCGAGCATTTACTTGGTAGGCTTGGATTCAAACACTTAACAATGACAATACAGCTCCAAAACTCGTTGAGGTGCATCCAATCAGATCGCTGCCTCTTAATAAGGTTAGACCAAGTGCCTTATATCATATAATAACATAAAAATATCATTTATATCATATATCATATATCCTTATATCATATATCATATCATAAATATTAAGGCACGATGCCCTATCAGCTTGTACAAAAGTATAAAGAATTAGAATTGATAAGAAAGTTTCAAAAACCTAAAAGGCTGCTTTTCCTAGGAATCGTGCTTTAATTGACGCTAAGGTAGATGAATTCATCCATATCCCCACGGCCCCGCAACACCCAGAAGGGCGGAACCACACAGGCCCTAGCCCGGTCCAGAACAGACCAAATCAGGACCTTACGGGCACCACCCCCCCAAAACACCACGAGGCCCTAAGGACCCGAACACATCCATCCATCTTAGTTCCTAAGGAGTTGTTTAACTTCCTTTTTGAAGCAATGTAAAGAGGGCAAGTCTCTGTACTGTTGCGGACTCTCGTTCCATGTCGAGAATTGATTAGCTCATTAGATCAAATTTCGACTTTTCGAAGCGAAGCGACGTTCAAAGCAACGTTCGATTTCTTGGTCAAAAAACAGAAGATGACAGATTTTTCTTCAGATTTTTCATAAGAGTTTAATTCGTGTTTTGACTCTGGTTGATTTATTTGTCAGTCCTTGTATGAATAAAAATAAAACATTGAACGAATACAAGAAATCAGACAACCTGTGAAATTCCATGAGCCTTTTGACCATGACATCTTCGTTTGATTTAGGATCGTTCTCTAGCCTCCTCAGAATTTCAGAATTTGCTGGGGGGTCAAATGTCGTGTGATACACATCTAAAACAACGATAAGAGACTACAAAGTGATAAACAGATAAAGCTCAACTCAGTTAAATTTTGCCCCCTTGACACCAAGATGCTACCTGCACTAAAGAATAAATTCAATGAAATTACAAGAGAAAAGAAATAGGAAACATGTGCGTGTGTTTAAAATAATGGTTCTTCATTTGGAAGGTATGAAATTACCAAAATGTAACTACACGGAATCAAACAAGATCGCTAGCGATTAACGCTAGTGAAAGAAAACATGATAGTTCTTTGTATCATTAAAGGTAATGTTACATTTCTCCGCTCATACTGGGCGTTCCAAAAAAATTGTGCCGCGTTTTGTGTGGCTGTTGTGGAGGAGCCGTAGATTCACTTATCTTAGTTTTTACAAAGCTACTGGAGAACAATAGAAGTGCTGTTTTTGAAGCAATCACTGATTTTTCCTTTTCTCTGCCATAAATCAGCAACCACGAGTCAGATTGACTCAGACAAGGTCTCAAACTCCAAGTTGAAGCCTGACCTACGCAACTGTGTAAAACTGAGATAATTGAACCTACAGCTCCTCCACAGTAGCCACACAAACAGGGCACATCTATTTTGGGACACCCTTATACAACCAACGCTCGTGTAGTAGATCATGCCTAATCGACTTCTAAATCACGATGAAAAACTCTTCTCTTTCTCCATTCATGTCGAGCCTTTAGAATATCTGATCGACATTTTTTGAACGTTTTCAGTGTTTTCAAAACCAAAAATTTTAAGAATCGAACTAATAGCTTGTGAAACAGAGAACAAAATATGGCAAAAGTCCTAAATTCTGATCCATGCTTTATCTAAAGATTAAATCATAAAACTTTAAACTCAATCCAGCGAACGGCGGATCGTGGCCTAACAAAAGTGGATAGTTCTCTTGGTAAAACCGATATATATTTGTAGATAATTGAGAAACAGTTAAGATTCACACATACCTTTAGTAACTGGATCAATTCGTTTCCCCATGACTCTCTCAATCAATGCAGTATCCGGTGCATCAAGAAGAACTGGAAATAATTTTAGGAGCTATCATTCATCGATAAGAAAGATTATTCAAAATGATACTGAGTAGCTAAATGATTTATCTCATTTCTGCTGCTGCTATCAATTCTAAGAACAGTTGATAACACATGGTTGATACTTGCATAAAGAAACAGTTTACATGAAACTCAACTCTCAGAACGGCAAAAAGATGTAAAAACTCTAGTACTGGGGAAAAAGTCTCAAGGCACTATGTACTAGCTGAAATTCTTAGTTTCTTATAAACATACGTCTATTTCATAAAGTAAAGAAAGTTGGCTACTGGGGAAACATTTCTTGAGGGGCGTTTTGAATGACTCCAATTTTGCATAACGTGCTCACATAAACAAGAGTATTTGTCAAGTAACAGTGAAAGACGAATGAGCCATGATCAACAAGATCCGATGAAAGGAAGGTTCTGAAAATAAACCTGAATTTCGATATTCTATAACGAATATAGAGGGCGTTTATTAATGCTTACAGTGAACTGCAATTCATTTCCATTGTTTAGATCCCCAACAGGGGGGATTTTCACAGCAAGCAACATCCAACTATCAAAATTATTTCTCAATCAAACAGGTACGAATTATTTTTTATAGGCCTATATATTCCATTAAAAATTTTGCCAGTACATAGAACGGATAACGCTACCTACAAACTACTGTGCAATGCTACATGGACGATACCATTGAGACACTCCCACCTAAGTGCCCCTGTACATTCTAACCCGGTGATTTCCTCAGTGGAAAGCTTGGAGCAAAATCAGTCCTAGGACAAGATGTGAATGTCCCCGGTACAAAATGTTTCGCAAGTGAAACCTCGGCTGCAGACAGGCGAACCCCGGATAGAAATTTGAGAAATTATTTCAACGTAGAAACAGTTCCCCGCCAATAATTATGCTGTCCTTGTTGCATACCTTGAGCTCCCCGGTGAAAATTTGACCATGTTTTTCGGTCACTAGGACTCCGGTGAACTTCTGACCTATCACCAGGGCACTTAGACGGGAGTGTATAGAGTGCAAAGCACGATACCCCGTGACAAAACATAAAAAAAGCTAAAGTACTTAAAATTCTAAATAAATACCCCATGATTGAGAAGAAAAACGATAAATACTGTAAAAGAGTCTGTCTGACATTTGATCGGACTGCAGTGACTTTAAAAATGTCACAAGCAGGATTCTCTCGTATTATTTTGCATAGCATACCTTGAGAACATAATTTAAAGCTACATACCAAAATGTCTCGGCATTATTCCAGCAGCTTGTAGAGCAAGGGCCTATAAATTGATTTGCGAATTTGCAATGAATTGCAGTATCTACTGTTGATGGCAATAATTTCTTCAAACATTCTTGTCATTTTTGGAAAGAAAAATTACTGTCTGAGAAGAATGAAAAGCAGAACGTATACATATTTCTTTGATACAATTTACTGTATATACTTCACAAATATGTTTCTTTAAAATTTCATGGCTGGCACTTCCTGAAAATCCATTTCGTAGCTGTCTCAGGTATGAATTGCTCGAAATCGGTGTTCTCTTCGACAATTACAAGTGTTTTTACACAATCTTGTCGTACACGTTTCCCAAAATCAGCCCTCAATTAGATCGGATTTTTATGTGTGTCAACTTCTGAACCACGACAAACATACTGTTTCTCTTCCAAAAACAGAATCAAGGCCAGCACAAAAGGACAAAATATTGTTATTCAATTACCTGTTGCCTATTTTCAGGTATGCCTTGCAAAACCCAACCCTGAAACAAATTAGAAACAGTAACGAAGCATTCGTAGCGATACTTTCGTTGAAAAGGAAAAAATGATTAACAAATGGGTATAGAATAATTTCATAGTTATCCGACATTTAGTAAATAGTCTTCAACGTAACTGCTATGGAATGGTTTTAATTCTTTACACAAAGATGCAATACAGCCGTTTTGCACAAGCTCTTGCATCCATTCCTATTACAACCTTGTTGATCCAGCAAGTTATAGTAAAACTACAATACTCATAAAGCCAAGATAAAAATATATATGTCGAGATAAAAACTGAAACTTAGATAGTGGTCTGTCTATAGGTGCATTCCTTCAAACGAAGATATGCTGGCAACTCTGCTTTACTATGTTGATTTAAGACTAACTGGAGAGAACGATTCATTTGATAAGCTAAGAATATCGAAATGATGATATTATTCATTCCTTGCTTTTCTGATAAAAATGTGAGCAAGTCTCTATGCATTCTAAAAGAACATAAAGTAAGGCCGTGTCCAGATAAAAATTCTTTTCCTGCCTAACAATTCTCTTGAGCTTTACACAAATTCTTGTTTAAGAAAATTTAAAATCTTTATATCGCTCAAGAATTCCTGACATAATGTTTAGAATTCTTGAAAACTCTACAGAACTCGCAATCATATTGCTGCCTGTGCCCAATAGTACGCAACCTATACGTATTTTATAACAGAAATTTCAATATCAACAAAGTTGAAACTATTCTAGAATACTATACCCTTTGAATACATTCCCTGTCTCGAAGCCTTTGAATCAATGTTTCAGAATGAACTTCTGCATTCTAGAAAAAAAGGTTTTCTCACTCTGCATTTTAAATTTCAAGATACGTTTCAGAACAACATTTTCAATTTCAAAGACATGTTTTAAAAGCAAGCTACAATGACATAAATAGCTAAGGTAAAAATGCATCACACTTGAAAAAAAATACCAGGTGAGTCAAAAAAGGCCCTGCGCTACTACTCTCTGAGTATATAAGAAATGATATTTTGCATTATTTTCAACTTTGAAACGTAAGTGGCTGTGTCAAAACGAACATATTGGTGCCACCATTTCCAAACAGCGCACCTGTGCAGACAGATACAACTAATCCCCCTTGTTTTCAAGTTCCTTGTGGTTAGGTCCTATTACAAACATCGGGTTAAGTCAAGTCACATAGATCTTATGAATAATTAATGAGGAGCTGTTCACAACAAGTTGTCACTTTCTTTCTTATATGACGACTTGGGCAAGTCCAGACCATGTCCAGACCAAGGTGGACAAAATCTGATAAATGTGACTGATAAACAAGAATATGCAAACCTTGTCATCTCCAGTCTCATCAAGTAATGTCTCATTGGATATGAGGATCGTATTCAGCTGTTCAGCCACCATCCTTGCCTGTGTGGAATCAAAAACCTTCAAAATGGTCCAATGAAACATCATACAGAACAGGAAATTTAAATCTTTGCATGCTGCAAGCAATGAGGCTACTTGAAGAATTCTTAACTAATAAAGTTTCCAGTCCCTATTTTCACCTCAATCCTTGTCAATAAAGTATTTAATTGCAGGGAATCGCAGGCATTTGACTGAACTTAAAAATAGTACGATATCAAAATTTAAGTGAGGATTTTTTATTCTGTATGGTACCATTTTAGAGTAACTGACAGAAATCTGCTTGGAGGAAAAATACTCGCATGCAACAAAGAGTTGATAAAATGAAGCCTCAAAAAATTTATTTAACTTCTTTATAACAGAAAAGCCACATTTAAAGATCTAAAAGCTTATTGAATGGCATTAATG
The DNA here is from genome assembly GCA_964020215.1 of Aurelia sp. 3 sensu Dawson et al. (2005). Taxonomy (NCBI): domain Eukaryota; kingdom Metazoa; phylum Cnidaria; class Scyphozoa; order Semaeostomeae; family Ulmaridae; genus Aurelia; species Aurelia sp. 3 sensu Dawson et al. (2005). Next base: position 18,311,719 of record OZ026578.1, read on the forward strand.
AAGAAATAGATCATACCAAACTTCTCTTTCCTGAACCAGGTGGCCCATGAATGATGATCTGTGGAACTAAAGATATAATCTTTCAAAGAAATCTTTATTATTAGTGATATTGTCAAATTTTGATCATTTCTGCAAGCATTGTGTGCAAATTAGCAGATTCCTTAGACCTTCTCTGTATCCCCCACCATTTTGGAAATGAACATTACTTTATTTTCTTGCCTACAAAATCTTGTTTAAAAACTGGCTCAAGGATTCTTAAGAATTATCAAGAATTCTTGTCATGTTGCCATGTACAAGGCCTGCACTGTACAACTACCTGTAACAAAAGTTCAGCTTGCAACAAGCTTTTACAAGCGTGCTGGAAGCATGATTTTGGCTTGAAGGAGTTTAAATACTCAGTATGTACACACAATTTTGGCCAGTTTGCCTGTATGATTAGAGCTTGATCAAGCTTGACAATGGTCTCATACTAGAATCATTCTCAAATATATTATACCATGTACAATCAAGCTTGATTGAGCTTGCCCTCATTTCAGAAGATGGATGCTTCAAGTTATCGCAGATGGTGTCACATTCTTCTTGAATCAACTCTCAATACGCAAATCATACTCAAAGCAAGTTACTGTAGTGTCAGGCTTGAAGCATACCACAAACATAGTATGTTACTCACTTTCGCTAAGGGTACACATTCCTGATCTACAGTAGACATTAATATGACAAAAATTATTTAACGTTATAAGAATTCTTGAACCACATGTGAGAGCAAGAATCCTTCAGCAACGAAATTAGCACACACAATGTCTGCACTGTAGGTAATGAGATGACTTTTTGACGAAATTTGACTTGATGGAAATTATTGTACAGCACTCTGAAACTGTCAAAAATTTATGCACAGCACGTGAAATTGTTCATGACCCTGTGCCCCTTGTGTTTGGCTAGCAAAGCTAACTTACTGAAGACTTTTTCAATTCAAAAGCTAAAGGCTAATTACTGTAAAAGCTCTATTAAACCCCTGAGGGGCCTATTCAATTTTTGACACTCCAGAGGGGGGCTTTTTAGAGAGGGGGCTCACTCAAAAAGTTACATGACAATGATATATATGATAGCTTTATCAGTATTTTACCCCATATTTTGCAGATTCAACATATAATTTTACTAGTCAAATAAATACAGTAACATTCGACACAGTTTCATCCCAGACCATATCAAAATTGACATGCAAACTTATCTTGGCTAAAAAAATTGAAAATCATTTGGTAACTCCTGGAATTTGATATGTGGGGGGGGGCTTAACAGACAGGGAGGCTTATTAAAATCTTGGCTAAGAGGGGAGGGTCTTATTAAAGGGGAGGGCTAAGAGGGGAGGGCTTAAAAAAGAGGGGGCTTTATAAGAGCTTTTATGGTTCTTACCATTAACTAAAGGGCACCTTTAGCATCCTTGGATGATTAAATGAATCGAAAATCCATATGTTGAATCAAAAGAAAAAATTTAGTCTGTTTTAATGAAAATGAAAACAATTTTATAATACCATCATCATCTGGTTCTTGTAGCTGATCAATCATAAACTGCACAGGGTCATCAGGTTGGTGAATTATTAGTTTCTGGATAAGTTTCTAAAATAGGAAGCATACATCAGACTTCATAAGGTTAAAAATGATCCTGAAAATGTGGGTTTCTTGGCTATTCTGGATAGATGATATGATCTGAATTACCCTTCAGATTCATGGGCACTGTTTAAATGTGCAGTGAATTAGGAAAAATGAAAATCCTTCCAGTATTACAAACCTCAAAACTTCCTTGACCAAATGTTTGTTAACAAGTGTTAAATTAATTTCATGGTCTGTGGCATAGTGTGTTTTATAGCAAAGTCATATATTGATTCAGCATTCTGACATTAATGGGTGGGGGGGGGCTATGATAACAGCCTTCAAAAACAATGATGCTAGAACAAAAATTATTTACATTGATTTTCATAAAGATATATTTCTGTAATATTGTGAAGATTGTGATTATTTATGATTCATTCCCCTTTGTCCTGAGCCCATTTATGTGTCATCTGTGAAGGCAGAGAATGTTTGTTGAAGCAGCACCAAAGGTTAGTCCTGGTATGATCAATGTGTTTCTCATAAGGTTACCACAGCCGTTTTGTCAGTTTTGAATGGACCGATGCTAGGGATGGAGGTTGGGGGTCTCCAACAGACTACATCAAAATGAAACACTTAAGGAACACTTAAGGAAACATTTGTTTGTGGAACACTTACAGGAAAAATTTAAATTGTCACCTTAATTCAAGACAATTTTGAACATGCTTGATATCAGCTAGCCTATGAATGCTCCAATCTTTCATCAATACATTCTACTTCTAAAATGTTGGCTGTTGATATGTGTGACAAAAAGTTGTGTCCCGGTCGAGTCAGTCATTGTGGAACAATGTAGGGACTTATGGAACGAAGGTTTTTCTATTGCTTGTGAATGAGCCTCCATTTGAAAGGCCTCAAGAAGATGGAAGCTCAGAAATCATATCATCGGATGTCCTTGTTAGTGATACAGAGAGTACAGAAAGTGCTTAAGTGCAGGCTATCTTAAACAAGAACATTTGGAAAACAAAAAAGAGTTGCTCTTTGTTTCATCTCACCAGGCTCTGCGGAGTATCTCAGGGTTAGGCTGAAAACTTTATGCTAGGCCAACCTTCAAACAATTGAAAAGTTGCGAGAAACTTCATTAGAATCCAGCATGTGAAGTCAATTAAAGAGCATTGTATATAGCTAGTGACATGGCACAGGGAGGATGCTAAGTCTTTGGAATTCATGTTTTTATGTGTTTCTAGTGGCTATATTCATTTATTCAAATAATTGAAACTGATAGCTCTGGATGATAACATTTGGGTTTTAAGAAATGATGAGCCAACGAGCGGTATAAACTTTGTACGGAATGTTTTAAATATGTTTACGAAATATCTTTGGCCACTTTGGATGAATTTATTTGTATTGGTAAGTTTAAAAATGGCTGATAAATCCCACCAGTAATCACCAGTACCCTATAGGCCTGTGGTAGGCTTTGCTTTCTGAAAAATGTTCTACAATACCCATGTTACATAATACCCAATTAAAATAACAGGGCCATAGGTATACAAAATAAATCAACACAAATCAACCAAGAACGTTGCTTGATGCTTCTTGCTTGAAAACATAGGAATGATCGATAAAGATGCTTCAGCTCAGCCACTTGGTTGCTTCTTTTGTTTTTCAGCCAGGTTGGAAAGTTCGGACTGCGTGCCGAAGAACTTCGGGGCGCACTTCAAAACTTCGGTGCGTGAATGTAAAAAAATTGGTGTGCAGAGCGCATAAATTACGGGGATTCTTGCCACAATGAGTCTGAACAAGAGGGGCTCTGAGTTGTAATTGGTATTTTACCAAAAGTTGAGATGAGCCAGAAATTAAAATTTGTCCAACTGAACCTCGCTGAAGATGATAAGAATTATAAAACACTATCATAAAAAATCGGAATTGGGCCATCCCTTGCTATTTCTATTTTAATTTTGGTGCGCATATTAATTTCATTTTTGGTGCGCAAAATGTTATCAGTCTCTTGGCATTCGGTGCGCAGTTGACAAACTTTCCAATCTGGTTTTCTGGTTTCCAATCTGGTTAATCGCAGGCATTTCTCGTTGTGGCATGTAATTTGAGACAGAGTAGTTTTAATCTCTATGTTCAATTGGTCTCGGGGTAGTCTTAGCCTCTTGCTCCTCGGGGTATCGTTCTAGTAGTATTGTATAGTCGTATAGTAATTTTGTAAAGTAGCGTAGTTTGTAAATTTACATTGTAATTTTTTTTAGATGATATAGAAAAAAAAAATCTGGTTTTTCAGCAGGTTTTTGATTTGGCCATCTTCTTGCGGCTGAACCATTCAAATATGAAACAACATTTGGTATATCAATTAGCTTCCTTACCTCATAAATCTGGAATATACCATGCTTTTCGGCATAAACAGAAAACTCTGGAGGAATCAACAGCGGTCTTTTTGTGGCGTCCATTTTGAATTGGTCCAAAACTTGTTGATTCTTCTGTCTTGCCAGGAATAAAAAGGACCATATTCTGGTTCCCTACCAGCCAGCCAAATCTCGTTATAATAAAAAACCTTGGGCCGGTACGAGGCAGGCCGGCATTGATCATGTTAGTGGAAGTGGAAGGGCGGCCTAGTTGCACATGCACCTAACTGCCTAAAGCAGCAAAAGCAGGATGCGAGGAAGGTCGAAGCACTTTTGCTGAAGTATGGACCCTCAAGCGCCGATTTTCAGGAATGTAAGAGCAAGACCGGAGTTGGGTTTGAGTGCTTCAAGTGCTTTACCCATACCTCAACCATCCAGAGGTTTGCATGATGATGATACACAAGCTCACCGTATCAGCGTCCTTAGGATAACAGACACGGAATTGCCGTCCTACACCTTCCCTTCTTCGCTCAGAAAGCGATTATCTCGTCGTAAAAGACCTCGGAAAACAGGGAGGAAAACAAGAGGAAGATCATTAATTCCAGATGAAGGCGTTGGTGAGCGAGAAGATCATGATGGCGGACATCCTACCAGACCTTGCCATGTGCCAACAAGTACCAGTAGTATTGCAAGCGAAAGGAGTACATCTGCACCAACAAGAACTGAAGGTAAAGATTATTGTAACTAATTCATACAAATTCTCAGGCTTCCCTATCCATTATTATTCTGCTTGCAAGAAGGAAATTAGATATATATATGCAAAAAGAGTAGTGCAAGGTGTGCAAGAGGAAAAGGTGTTCAAAAAGAGTAGTATATTTTGTACTTTCATCCCACATTTATTAATTGTTTCCTGGTGATTGCTCCTGTTGCCTTAGCAGCTACAACCCCTCCCCTCCCCTTGTATCACTGAAACTTGGACATTAAAGGAAACTGACCCCAATATCACATAGCTGTTATAAGCAGGCTTAACCCCCACAACCCTATTGTTTCTCTAGCTACAAAATGAAACTGGAATGCCTTGAAGCTGTCAAGTATAATAGATTACTTTTTTTACCTGGCACGGCCAGCTTTTAGCTGTGTTGATTCCCTTTAACCTTAAAGTTAATTCACATAGTTAAAGCTGGCCGGGACCAGGTTGATATAATGTAATTGTGTCTTTAGCCTATTTATAGTGGCTGAAATAGCTATGTCCATTCCCTTTAATTTGGTAGATGGGTCCTAGTTTATTTGATCTGGGTAGGGGTTTTGAATGCACATGGAGGGGTAGGATTGGAAGGTTTGCAGAATGCGCAGGAGATCTCTCCTTATCCATATCACTTGCATGGCTGATTTTATCTAACTAAACGATAGACCTATTGTTTTCTTTTGTTGCTGCATGAAAATTTCACAGCCGAACCACAAAGAAATAGGCCACACAAGGCAAACTTTCCAATCTGAAATCCAAGCTGGAATGGCTAAGGAATGATGTGAGAAAGCTGCTGTTGAAATTTAAAAGAAAGTGGTGAGACAAAGAGTCTATCAGGGGGCAAAATTTCAAAGGATCCAAGTGAAGTATTAAGTTTTCTTAACATCATTATCTTTGTAGTTTAGTTATTTGTTTGTATTGTTAGAACTATAAATTGTATGTAGAGAATTTGAATAATAATATGAAACTGAAACTGAAAACTGAAACACAAACACTTCTGGATCAAATCCTGAGGAGACTGGTCTTAAAGTAGACACAACTGAGGAAAACCTAAGAGCACAGAGGGTATCCTGCACTAAATTTCATTGATTTCAGCATTCCATTTTAAGAACCTTTTCTGTGAATAAATGCACCTTCTATTTATTCTTTCAGTTACTGATATGCATGTTATGTCCAGTGATACAGAAGAGCTACAACCATCAGCAGTATATAGTAATCCCCAAGGTTTGTCCTAGCATCTTTAGCTGATTACTCTTGAATTACAGTAGTTCTTCTAATAAGATACAAATGACTTTAAAGCAGAATGAGTTTTTACAACTGGGAGGAAATGCGATTTTGACAAGAAAACAGAGTTTTCATTGCCTATTACTTTGGAGTTGCATTTTTCAGCACCAAATGCTTGAATGGCAGAAGTAGAGCAGACCTAATTGAGTCCATGACCCCTTGTCATCATGCTGAAGTAGTGGTGTCCTTTCAGATATGGAACCAACTCCGCCTGACTATTCAGACTGTAAAGTCAGAGGATTGCAACACTGCAGCGCAACACCTTCAGCAATGGATTAATCAGAGCAATTAATGATTTTAATTGGTAGCTACTTCAGGGTTACTTGCAGCAATTGCATCACCTTCATCACAATTCTCTCTCTCTCTCTCTCTCTCTCTCTCTCTCTCTCTCTCTCTCTCTCTCTCTCTCTCTCTCTCTCTCTCTCTCTCTCTCTCTCTCTCTCTCTCTCTCTCTCTCTCTCTCTCTCTCTCTCTCTCTCTCTCTCTCTCTCTCTCTCTCTCTCTCTCTTTATGATGTGATATGATCTAAAACCATTGCCCAATGCAAATGGATATGTCAAATCATAGGTCAAATTGAAAGTATATAGTATTTTTGTATTTTAAAGGTAACGAAGAAGGCTATAGTAGCAGTGATGAGGAAGTGCATGAAGACTTTACACTTTCAGATGTAGAGGTATTCTAAATTTATTTGACCCATTGCATGCCAACAGACTTTATACTTCAGGAAATGGCTTGTTTGAAGATTTGGCCATCTGGTGTCAGCCATGCATGCTAGGAAAACGCACAATATTTTTTCTTGTATTTGTTAGACTGATTACTTGACCATGTTTTTGACTATGAATGAATGCCATAATATGAAAGAGCTGTCTTGCATCATGATAAGTCTAATAAGTATGTCATACTGAGATAGCCTCATTGAGGTTTTATTAACAAGCAGTCATATTCTTTGTGGAGGACATGAAAGTTGTTTGCAAATCAGAAATGTGATCAGAGAATCAAAATTCTTAGATCTAGAGAGGAATATGATAAAGTTCCTTTGACAAAGATACATTTGATGAAATGCACCTGATTTTGGTTTTTCGTGATTAGTCTCAAAGTCTATTTGAAGATGCTTTGAGCTAATGGCAACTGCAGTTATTGAAAATTTTCATAACCCTATCAAGATGTGGTGGTTACTGTTTGTTGTGTTTTCTAGAGATTTTGCAACATCTATGTCTTATCCCCAGTTAGACTGTGGAATCGTACAGACTTACATGTTTCATGCTCTCATGGCAAAGTCTTTTGTGATGTTGGATGGAAATGTGGACTTTTTATTGCAAGACTACGATGTATCAAAGAAGAAACTTAAGGTAATATCTGACTGTTAAAAGAGAGACCATGGAAAACGGAACATGAAAATTATGCAGGAGAAGAATTACTCCTAACTGACTCAGATTTGAACAGTAAAGCAGGTATCTGGTGGTTTTGTTGCCTTACAGCTACTGTGTTATTATTGTACACAGTATCTATGATTGAATTCTTTTGCTATGTAGTTTGGATTCTCTGGAACCTAGGTATTCTTATCTGTTTACAGACAGTGACGGACAGTTAAGGGTGGTGAGCAGATGCAATTGCCCTTAGTGTTGGCTAGAACATAGATCTTTTGTTTGAAAACAATAGGAATAAACAATGATTTTTACTAAAACAGTTGCTTCTCCCTCCCCCCCCCCCCAATATGTAGTTAAGTGTCCACTACTGTATGAAAGAGTAGAGAATATGACTTTTTGTATAACTTGCAGTAGTTAGACCATTAAGAAAAATTTGTCTTGTAATATTTTGTGTTTCAATGGTTTTACAACTAATTAGCTTCTCTTTTAATTGATTTTCTTTAGCTGAAGAAGTTTTGCTTTGTAAATAGAAGACCTGTTTCATTCATTGATGGGATCTACTGGATATATAGTTGCACTTGTGACAAGACAAGACGAGCATTTGTTGATGGACTGTTCAGTATCACTGAGCAGATTTATGAAGGTACTGTATTATCATTGACATAATACTTTTTATTGCAAGAATCATTATGTACATACATACACTTATTTTGTATATGTTCTGCAAGTTGAAAATTTGGCAGCTCTGAGGAGCTGATGTGAACCTACAATAGTCACTTTGCAAATGAAGCATACCTTTATATGTTGTCTTTCAGATTTTGTACAAAGACTTGGAAAGTGTCTATGCTTAGTGTGTAAAACAGTTTCTTGATCATATCCAATCTGACAAATGATATGTCTGCATCTGTCAGGTGATATTTTACTTTTCATGAATTCAGTCAAAAGTTTGATTATTGCAGAATTTGATCAACATACGAGACAGCAATACCCAGCTTGTATTCATACTGAGTTATGTTTGAAAGTTCTGAATCAATGGGATGGAATTCACAACATTTCTCCTTCACAGTTCATCCAAAGTAAGTATTTGCTCTTCTGTCATTCACTCTTACTTTTAGACAACACTGAGTTTAATCCACAGGAAGAAATTGCATGAAAGTATTGAAAGTTTTACTCCTATTGGTATGTTATGCTGTATCCATAATCTGTCTGTGAATTTCGATGAACCCATGAGTGAAGCTTTAGCTGTACCATGATACACAAGTGGTCATCCAAGATGAAGAGTGGTCATTTTGAAGTGGTCATTTTGAAGTGCCTCATGGTTTATCTTTGAAGATCTTGTGCTTGGCATAGGGTCTCCATTGATTGACAATAAGGTACATGTTGTACTGTATGACCAGGCAGTGTAGAAAAGCTAATGAATGCAGATTTACACCATTGGAAACTGATAAAAGGATAATGAGATGAAGGTCATTTCTGAGCTTTCTCAAAGTTATGGTCTGGGGAGATCTTATTTGCCTGCTGGGTGAGTCAATAAAGAAAGCCCTTGATTGCACTGCCACTGTTCCCCGGATATCAAAACCAAACATTGGCAAATGTATCCTTTAATTATGGTTAAATCAATTTTCTAAATCATCAAAGATTTGCTGCTTTTAGTTTTAAGATATTATAAGTTAACTTTTATCTTAATGGCAAATAATTACTTACCTACTTTTCTTATGTACTTACTCTCCTACTTACTCATTTTCGAAGGCAGTGCAAAATCATTGTCAAATTTTCCTTTTATATTTCTGCCTGAATAACGATGACTTGTACATGCCTTGACATGTATTGTCACTTTTAGAGGATCAAAGTTTCATCCCTACGAGCACAACTAAATTATTCCGGTTGATCTCACCATGAAATGAGGATCAATTTTATTCAATATTATGTACCTCTGCCTTTGGTAGAACTATCTGTAACAATGTCATTTTAATTTCTTCTTTGCAGTAGAAGATTCAGAACACTGGTATTCACAGGTTTGATATTACAGACACATTCTTCTCTGTAACTAGGAAGACCTTGGTATGTTGAAGACATCTTAATCACAGCTGATCATATTTTTGCTTGCAAGAAACCATGACTTATTAGAAAACTAATATCAAGAACTTCATTCTTATCTGAAACTGAAGAGGAACGTTGTTTGTGCTGAATTCATCTCGTTTTCAGGGATTCTCCATGTAATGGTCACAACTGTTACCCATAAAAAGATTGATAGGGAAGCAAAAGTGCTTAATTTCAATATTGATCTTGATCATGTCTGGTATTCTTGTTAGGCTGTTGTCATTCCTTTCAGGAACGTCCTTTGATAACTGAATTGACATTCTCGAAAGAAAAATTAGTGTGTGTTAAGCCTCACAGCGAAGAATTTGGCGTTGTCAGTGTGGACAGAAAGGGCTTTGTTTGTTTCTCGTGCACCTTTGGTAGCCACTCGTGCACCCATGTGGAAGCTCTTAACACCATAATTGATAGCCAGGCTGAGGATACCCCTGATTTCCTCATTCAAATGGTACAACGACATGACGTTCTGAAGAAAACTCACCCAAAAACGTACACCAGATTGTCTATCTCAGTAAGACGGATCCCGTATGAGCCAACTGCTTCACAAGCCAGCATATTCAATGGTACATTTCTCGTTGATGCATCGACATTGCAGGAAGATGATAAGCTATGCCCTGATTTTGCGAACAACGTATGCCCTTCATGTGACTATGATCTTGACGAGGCTCCAGTTGAATGGAGTCAGGGATCATACAGACTGTTTACCACAAAAATGATTCTGGCTGTGCGAGGTGATATATTAATTATTGAAATCTTGGCTACATTTGGAAATGCACCTAAAAGATTTTATTTACATGAATATGCAACGAGACTGTAGAAAATTCAGTCCATGTACAGTACACAGATTCCGCCTTTTAAACTACCTACCTCTGGAAGGTGATCCAAGCACCGACCAGATGAAAATTCAGCTTTCAGCATCAGCCAGTTTGATTATTATCAAATTATCAAATTATCAAATTATGGACTGCCAAAATAATTAGTTCATTGTGATTCACACTTAATTGTCAGTCGATAGACAATGTGAATGAAACTCTATAATTCTCAAAAGAAAATTTTTGCAGGTACTGATTAAATGAAAAGTGCTGTGTTTATTTCCCAAGTAATCTAATACTGTTTTCTTGTGATCTGAATTGGGAAAGCGATCATCTTCTACGTAGAAAAGCAATCATGAACTGGGCAAGATCGTTTGCTAATTATCTAATAACTGCATGTATTTTTTCAGTGCCTTACAGAAAATGCCAGAATGAACAGTGCGAGGTAATTCAACCATATGATGGTTGCTTGAAAGGTATTTTGAACATGGGTGACTTTCTAGTTGGACATGATGTGTTAAGAGACTACATGCTCCATTTTCTGCATGGCCACAGGTACCTTCCAGCTTCTCTTCAGATTAGTTACAGTTCATTTTGAAAAATAAATTGACTAGCAGCATTTTTAGTCTCAAGACTACTGCTTGATTTTTCCTCGAAGATCAAGATAGCAATTTCCTTTCCTGTAGCAATTTCTTCGTCACAAAGAAAAATTTGCAAGAGCATTGCACCTTCCTCCGGAGTTAGAAGAAATTGGTTTTTTTTATTAAATTCTTAAACATCTTCAATTCCGTAGTAATATATGAGCAGGCGATCTCTCACTCGTGAAAAACTGTACTTTTGTTCTGTGGAAGGAGCTCTTTATGATTTGTTCAAATGTTTTCGACCTTTTTTCAGGTATTTCCTCTGCCTTCACATTCTCATAATGTCGAGTTCAGATATATTTCCAGTCCTCAAAAATGTTTAAAAAAATACAAAAATACCTCAATCTCTCCACTGTGAAGCAAATTTAGATTTATCCAATTCATCAAGTACTCTTGGTGCTGTGATCTTTCAGAAGTGGGAACTTTTTCTGGCTCACATTGTAAAACATTGGCCAAGCTTTTAGTAGGATCTACCCTTAACTACAACACAAGAGACCTACTTCTTTCGTTTTTTCACATGTGGAATCCTCAAATAGCCTGCGCTTGCCTTTAATTTCTTTGCAAGAAGAGCCTTCCGGTTCCCGCCGAAATTCAGGAGCTTTAAATTGTAGATTGTACCTCAACTCATTTTTTTTATTTCTTTTTGCTAATAATATAAGATTCATATGAATATCGATGCTTTCTGATAGACATTTTCATGGAAATCTGCTATGCATGTTTCTTCCAGCCAAAGCCTTGTCAGCTATTTAGAGATATGGAAACTCAACCTTCGTGCTTCAAGATTTGATATGTCACTTTATTTGACGTATGACCAATGGCGAATGGCTTGGTACTCGTTTCTTCGCCTGCTAGATGTTGATTTCACTTCTGGGTTTTCCTGTTCTAAATGCGGACAGTATCCTTCTATCATCCTGTGCGATGCAACATCACTTGGCTATCGTAGGAAATATTCTCGAAGTCTTCAAGATCGCCCAAATGAAGTCAATCGTGACATGCTGGAAGGAAGATAAGTGAAGAAAATATCTTTCATGTGCAAATGTTAATTACCCGTTCTTAATGGTAATATTGAAATCTTACCATTGAAAAATTTGCGTCTAACTCCAAACCAGAGCTTCACCTTTCAGCTTAAGCAAATCCTTGCAGGTCTCCAGAATTAAAACCTGAAATAAAGGAAAGCTTAAGACAGTGCCAAATGGCTGACTTCTAGCAAAAGAGTATGATCTGAACTGCTATCGTTCAAATTTATCAAGTTTGTCGCTGATCTATTCGCTGTGCTTCAAACAATTTTTTAGGCCAAAGCATCGAAGTTTGCTTTCGAGGTGGATGCAAATTCGTGCCCCCAGGCCCAATGTTCCCACCCCCAAAGCACCAAGACCAAAAATGATATATCTTTGTTCGAGTTAGCTACCGAAGAACACTTTGAATGACATTAGCCATTGATTAGAACTGAATTTAAGCCGCTGCATTATACCAAGTCTGCATAATCTTTTTTGAGACACCTGGTTCTTTCAACCGTTTTGAATCATTCATATGCTACAGAAATGGTAGCTTTTGAATGATCGCAGCGTCATAGCAATGAGGCTTGGCAATACTTAGCAAGCTAAAGCTGTCGATTATTATTATTATTGCAATTTTCATTTTTCGCTTCATTTTGATTAGAAGAATTGGAATAATCGAAGATTATAAATGAAAGTTGGAAATGATTTTCCTGATGTTCATTTCATAACTTCTTTTAGGATTCTGCAGAAGGTCTGATAATCATTGTAATCGTTATGAAAATTCGTGGCAGCTTTATGTTTTTCTGCCACATTACGCTAAACCCTGATTTTTGACTGACAACTATTTATGCTAAATTATTTATCTCACTTTTAATTTGAGATTCTTATCGTTTGATTGCTTATCATTACTAGCTTCAACGAAAGAGTTTGCATCAAGAAGAAGAAAACAAGGCTCCTACTTCGAAAACTTATTGCATCAAAGCAATTGACAAGCGCAGAAAGAGCATCATTAAACAGCCTTCTCGGTAATGAACACCCAAGCATTTTGCATGCACTCGAAGCTTGTGAGGAGCTCTTTCAAGGGTATGAGCAAATGCCAAGTGAAGTGTGTGCTTTCTTTAGATGCATCTCGTCAAATTCACCTGTTTGTTCGTACATACCACCGACTGCCTCCTTCGCTCACTTAGCAGCACGTTTATCCTCGGGATTGATAATAAGAAAAGATCCAGAGGCTCTGTCAGAACTTCAGATGTGTGCTCCCATTGTTTACGGCGCTCTAAAATGTCTGCCTGCTGCCTCTTTGCCAGAAATCTGGATCACGTTGCTTGAAGAACTCCTTGTCAAGTCAACGTACATTACAAATTTCCAGCCGCATGAGGATGCAAGATCGAATAGCCTCTTGTCAAACAGTTTGGGTTTTTTCCCTTCATGGCCCCAATTGTCTGATCGCGGCTTTTACTCAATGGATAAAGCGAAGAGTAATTCCGGGGAGGATTGCGCTAAGAATTACCGAGGTCATCCAAATTTGCTACCTGGTATATTTACGGTTTACTGTCAACACGGTACGTTCATTAATGAACTGTTTCTGCCTTAAAGCAGATTGCGTCTTTAAAGGGCATATGTCATGAACTTGATTGGTTCATGCAACACAGTACTCTCTATTGTTTGTTTCATAGCACTTTGAATTTTCGTTGCAATGAAGATTCATAAAACAGAAACAGACAGTCTCAAAACAATGGAATTCCACTCCAAACTTCTTTGTTGTATTAGCCAATTTCTAATGTGACATATGTCCTTTAAGTTGTATCATATCCATGGTACCCAGCAGGAAGGTAGAAATACTTTTATCAATGCAGTTGCACGTCATATTACAGTGTTTTTCTGAAACATGTGTTTTGCAAAATGTCTACACCACTTCTGCAAATTTGACTTAGCTCAACGTACAAAATGATTATAAAACCTTGTCGAATCATGGTCGAGTACCAAAATTTGTTCCCGTTTCCGTTCTTTAGAAAGCAAACGAGAAATTTGTCGTAGTGTAGTACTTAGTCATCAAGAAACTTGAAGATGTATTTGAAGATGTACTGGGCACATTGACATATGAAATAGGTCCTTTTTTCAGATAGTAGGAAAGGACGATAACATCTTTGGCTATCATTGGCGATAAAAAGCAGCAAATATGAGATCGCCATCACATTTTGCAACTTTATGCCCTTACTTTCAAACTTTCCTTCATGACTATCTTTTCATTTCGTTCATTCAGAGATTTGTTATGGTTTTGAAGTAATGGAATGCCAAGAGTCTACTAATGTCCCGTTTACTGTAATGAGAACGAAATTTCCAGAAGGTATCTATGGAGGATTTATCACATCATGGGATTGTCTTAATGGCCTAATTGATGTTCATTCATTCACGCATATTGTTTGTGTTGCAATTGTAAAGACATACGACTTCTCCTCGATTATGTCAATTCTTTGATCTAATTGTTTTGCAAAAAAATTGCTACAAATCGTGACGTACTAAGCAATGTAAACATTTAAATGGTTACAGTGGTCTTAGCTTTCTGATCTTGTTTTTATCGCTATTTTTGTGGAAAATGTTACACATTCACCATATCCGGTCTAAGCAATAATGCAATATCTCGTTCCAACCCAGTTCCTGCTTCTTAGTCCTCACTCAATTCTTTTGCAGCCCCAGAAGCGATCATATACGATAACTGTTGCCACCTCCACCATTACTGCTTAAACAGAGATCCTGGATTCTTCAAGCACTGTAATTTCTTAGTAGACAGATTCCATTGGAAAAATCATAAAGGTTCGTAGATTTTTGTTCTGTGACTTGATGTAGTTGCAAGCAGCTATATTCCTCTGTGTTGTAGTCCCCTGTGTTGTGTTGTGTTGTCGCTATCTTAGCTCTAGCAATGATAGTTCTCATGACAGGCAACATATGTTCATGGTCATTATAACTGTGACCCGCTAACGTTGACATAATGTCATGGATTATGGATTCGAATAGAATCAAGTTTGCATGGGTGCAATGAACAAACGAGAAACATTTCTCTAACGACATAAGATAGAACATTATGCAGAAATATTGCGAGACAGAGTTTTATAATTACAAACTGGACCAACTGTTTTGGGCTACTATGAGAAAATACCATTAAGCAATAAGAAAATATGCTTGAACTAGAAGCATAGGAATAGCGAAGAAAAACTTAGAAAAGCAAAGTTTGTTAAAGTTTTTGTCCAGTCAAAAAGGGAACAGAGCTGCCCTCTTACGCATGTAGCTTAAATGCCACTGAAAGTAAAGGTTTCTTTCTTCCGACAGCTTGTGCTGACAGTTACAATGCGTCTGTACATCCAAGATATGACCGCATCAATACTCAGATCAATGAGCAGAGAAATGCAACACTCAAGACGCTAAAGAGTCAAGTTTCCTATATGAACGAAGAGAATTTTCTGAGCCATGTCAAGCTGCTTCTTTTTCATTGCAATGATAGAGCTAAACGTGAAAATGGAGTCTGACTATCACAACATCACATCCTTTTTAACGTTGTATTCGTTTCATAGCGCATAACTTAGTTAATAGTTACGTTTTGAGTAAAACAAACTCTTATCTTACTTTGTAAACATCGATTCACGTCCAGTTCAGTTCCTTTTGAGTGCTTTTTGAAATTGCACAACAATTCTAGATCGATATCACTAAGTAGAGATATGTTTTAGTTGCTAGAGCAAACTATGGTACATTTGTATTAAATTGTCATAAGAATTTTTATTGCTACTTTCCAGATTACACTCATTTTTCACATGAAACAGTTTAACAGGCACGGCATGAAGTAAAATTTATCAAAAGTGTGTAAAAAATGATTGCTAACATGATTAAAGGTGAACTGACAATTTGAGTGTATTTTCTCTTAGTTTATCATAGGATTGGCGCTCAGTAGGCCAGAATTTGGTCCCTTATGGGCCATTCTATAGATCATCGTTATGAAATAATATTTGTATGAAGTAAAAATGATCAGAAGTGTGTAAGAAATGATTGCTAATATGATTAAAGGTGAAATGACCATTTGAGTGTCTTTTCTTTTAGCTTATCATAGGATTGGCATTAATTAGCTATGTAATTAGCTAGACGAGAAGCCAACGTTAAATAAAGCAATTATTATTATTATTTATTATTATTGGCGCTCAGCAGGCCAGAATTTGGTCCCTTATGGGCCATTCTATAGATCATCGTTTTGGAATGATATTTTTGTGAAGTAAAAATGATCAAAAGTGTGTAAGAAATGATTGCTAATATGATTAAAGGTGAAATGACCATTTGAGTGTCTTTTCTTTTAGCTTATCATAGGATTGGCGCTCAGCAGGCCAGAATTTGGTCCCTTATGGGCCATTCTATAGATTATCGTCATGAAATAATATTTGTGTGAAGTAAAATTGATCAAAAGTGTGTAATAAATCATTGCTAACATGATGAAAAGTCAAATGACCATTTGAGTGTCTTTTCTAATAGTTCATCATAGGATTGGCGCTCAGCAGGCCAGAATTTGGTCCCTTATGGGCCATTCTATAGATTATCGTCATGAAATAATATTTGTGTGAAGTAAAATTGATCAAAAGTGTGTAATAAATCATTGCTAACATGATGAAAAGTCAAATGACCATTTGAGTGTCTTTTCTAATAGTTCATCATAGGATTGGCGCTCAGCAGGCCAGAATTTGGTCCCTTATGGGCCATTCTATAGATTATCGTCATAAAATAATATTTGTGTGAAGTAAAATTGATCAAAAGTGTGTAATAAATCATTGCTAACATGATGAAAAGTCAAATGACCATTTGAGTGTCTTTTCTAATAGTTCATCATAGGATTGGCGCTCAGCAGGCCAGAATTTGGTCCCTTATGGGCCATTCTATAGATTATCGTCATGAAATAATATTTGTGTGAAGTAAAATTGATCAAAAGTGTGTAATAAATCATTGCTAACATGATGAAAAGTCAAATGACCATTTGAGTGTCTTTTCTAATAGTTCATCATAGGATTGGCGCTCAGCAGGCCAGAATTTGGTCCCTTATGGGCCATTCTATAGATTATCGTCATGAAATAATATTTGTGTGAAGTAAAATTGATCAAAAGTGTGTAATAAATCATTGCTAACATGATTAAAGGTGAAATGACAATTTGAGTGTATTTTCTCTCAGCTTAACATAGGATTGGCGCTCAGTAGGCCAGAATTTGGTCTCTTCTGGGCCATTCTACAGTTCATCGCTATGAAATGATATTTTTGTTGAAGTAAAAATGATCAAAAGTGTGTAAGAAATGATTCCTAACATGATTAAAGGTGAAATGACCATTGAAGTGTCTTTTCTTTTTGGCGCACAACATGCCAGAACTTGGTCAATTTCCACCAAAAGAGCAATTGATCTATCATGAGTATATCTGGAATGAACGTTAATGCTCATATAAAAATGAAAAATTGCGAAAAATAGCAAAATCAGTTGACGTTTCCAAATATTTTCATCGATTGAGTCAATTTGGTCGGTTTTCAATGTCATGAGTGGTTTAGACGAAACCCCCTCTCTATACGAGTAGGAGATGTGTGCCTACATGCTAGGGTTATTTCTGGAATGAACGTTAATGCTCATATAAAAATGAAAAATTGCGAAAAATAGCAAAATCAGTTGACGTTTCCAAATATTTTCATCGATTGAGTCAATTTGGTCGGTTTTCAGTGTCATGAGTGGTTTAGACGAAACCCCCTCTCTATACGAGTAGGAGATGTGTGCCTACATGCTAGGGTTATTTCTGGAATGAACGTTAATGCTCATATAAAAATGAAAAATTGCGAAAAATAGCAAAATCAGTTGACGTTTCCAAATATTTTCATCGATTGAGTCAATTTGGTCGGTTTTCAGTGTCATGAGTGGTTTAGACGAAACCCCCTCTCTATACGAGTAGGAGATGTGTGCCTACATGCTAGGGTTATTTCTGGAATGAACGTTAATGCTCATATAAAAATGAAAAATTGCGAAAAATAGCAAAATCAGTTGACGTTTCCAAATATTTTCATCGATTGAGTCAATTTGGTCGGTTTTCAGTGTCATGAGTGGTTTAGACGAAACCCCCTCTCTATACGAGTAGGAGATGTGTGCCTACATGCTAGGGTTATTTCTGGAATGAACGTTAATGCTCATATAAAAATGAAAAATTGCGAAAAATAGCAAAATCAGTTGACGTTTCCAAATATTTTCATCGATTGAGTCAATTTGGTCGGTTTTCAGTGTCATGAGTGGTTTAGACGAAACCCCCTCTCTATACGAGTAGGAGATGTGTGCCTACATGCTAGGGTTATTTCTGGAATGAACGTTAATGCTCATATAAAAATGAAAAATTGCGAAAAATAGCAAAATCAGTTGACGTTTCCAAATATTTTCATCGATTGAGTCAATTTGGTCGGTTTTCAGTGTCATGAGTGGTTTAGACGAAACCCCCTCTCTATACGAGTAGGAGATGTGTGCCTACATGCTAGGGTTATTTCTGGAATGAACGTTAATGCTCATATAAAAATGAAAAATTGCGAAAAATAGCAAAATCAGTTGACGTTTCCAAATATTTTCATCGATTGAGTCAATTTGGTCGGTTTTCAGTGTCATGAGTGGTTTAGACGAAACCCCCTCTCTATACGAGTAGGAGATGTGTGCCTACATGCTAGGGTTATTTCTGGAATGAACGTTAATGCTCATATAAAAATGAAAAATTGCGAAAAATAGCAAAATCAGTTGACGTTTCCAAATATTTTCATCGATTGAGTCAATTTGGTCGGTTTTCAGTGTCATGAGTGGTTTAGACGAAACCCCCTCTCTATACGAGTAGGAGATGTGTGCCTACATGCTAGGGTTATTTCTGGAATGAACGTTAATGCTCATATAAAAATGAAAAATTGCGAAAAATAGCAAAATCAGTTGACGTTTCCAAATATTTTCATCGATTGAGTCAATTTGGTCGGTTTTCAGTGTCATGAGTGGTTTAGACGAAACCCCCTCTCTATACGAGTAGGAGATGTGTGCCTACATGCTAGGGTTATTTCTGGAATGAACGTTAATGCTCATATAAAAATGAAAAATTGCGAAAACTAGCAAAATCAGTTGACGTTTCCAAATATTTTCATCGATTAAGTCAATTTGGTCGGTTTTCAGTGTCATGAGTGGTTTAGACGAAACCCCCTCTCTATACGAGTAGGAGATGTGTGCCTACAAAGGGGTCACTGGGTGGTATGCAAATCCGCATTTCCGCAATTGTTGGGCCCTGTTTTCGCAAATCCGCAGACAAAATTTGGCTATTTCCGCTATTTTTTAGGGTTATGAACAAAGTCTTTCCTCTTCATATAAAACACAACGTAAACCATTCCTTTCCATTTTGCACGTGACCAATCAGACTCGAGCGATCAGATTTCGCGTTAAAAATTTTGTTGTTGCTGTTGCTATTAAGGCTGTTGTCTTCAGATCTTTGTGATATTTATTGTTTTCGTTTGTTTTAGTGCCTTTAAGTAAATGTTACACAATATTATGACGGAATGAGCATCAAATCTACAGAATGGCCCATAAGGGACCAAATTCTGGCCTACTGAGCGCCAATCCTATGATAAACAAAGAAAAAATACACTCAAATTGTCATTTCACCTTTAATCATGTTAGCAATAATTTCTTACACACTTTTGATCAATTTTACTTCATACAAATATCATTTCATAACGATGAACTGTAGAATGGCCCATAAGGGACCAAATTCTGGCCTGCTTAGCGCCAGTCCTATGATAAACTAAGAGAAAATACACTCAAATGGTCATTTCACCTTTAATCATATTAACAATCATTTCTTACACACTTTTGATCATTTTTACTTCACACAAATATTATTCCAAAACGATGATCTATGGAATGGCCCATAAGGTACCAAATTCTGGCCTGCTGAGCGCCAATCCTATGATAAGCTAAAAGAAAAGACACTCAAATGGTCATTTCACCTTTAATCATATTAACAATCATTTCTTACACACTTTTGATCATTTTTACTTCACACAAATATTATTCCAAAACGATGATCTATTGAATGGCCCATAAGGTACCAAATTCTGGCCTGCTGAGCGCCAATCCTATGATAAGCTAAAAGAAAAGACACTCAAATGGTCATTTCACCTTTAATCATATTAGCAATCATTTCTTACACACTTTTGATCATTTTTACTTCACAAAAATATTATTCCAAAACGATGATCTATAGAATGGCCCATAAGGTACCAAATTCTGGCCTGCTGAGCGCCAATCCTATGATAAGCAAAAAGAAAAGACACTCAAATGGTCATTTCACCTTTAATCATATTAGCAATCATTTCTTACACACTTTTGATCATTTTTACTTCACAAAAATATCATTCCAAAACGATGATCTATAGAATGGCCCATAAGGTACCAAATTCTGGCCTGCTGAGCGCCAATCCTATGATAAGCTAAAAGAAAAGACACTCAAATGGTCATTTCACCTTTAATCATATTAGCAATCATTTCTTACACAATCTTGATCAATTTCATTTCACACAAATATTATTCCAAAACGATGATCTATAGAATGGCCCATAAGGTACCAAATTCTGGCCTGCTGAGCGCCAATCCTATGATAAGCAAAAAGAAAAGACACTCAAATGGTCATTTCACCTTTAATCATATTAGCAATCATTTCTTACACACTTTTGATCATTTTTAGTTCACAAAAATATCATTCCAAAACGATGATCTATAGAATGGCCCATAAGGTACCAAATTCTGGCCTGCTGAGCGCCAATCCTATGATAAGCAAAAAGAAAAGACACTCAAATGGTCATTTCACCTTTAATCATATTAGCAATCATTTCTTACACAATCTTGATCAATTTCATTTCACACAAATATTATCGTATATCCGTAATACCAAATTCTGGCCTACTGAGCGTGAATCCTGTGATAAACAAAGAGAATAGACACTTAGATGATTCTATTGCTTTCATTTCCAAAATACTCAATATGGCTTGAATCATCACACCATTTAAAGTATACTTATCATAATCAAGTATATGTAAAAATGCTTGAAGTATGTTGCCTTTCGTTGAAGTATGTGATATTTTGCAATTAATGAAAAGGAAAATCCTTTAGCGATAAGAATAGTAATGGAACTAAACTTAATGTTCTTTTTATGTTCTTTTGATGTTCTTTTGATGTTATTAATGGGAATGGTTAGTTGTCTGGGAAACGTTTTCTGAAAGTATTGGTATGTATGAACTTTCATTTTCTGCAACCTCTCTGTTGCTTTTATCAAGAAACAACTTTGCCACTAAGTTTTAAATCTTGATATGGTAACATACTTATGGCTAACTTAAAATAGTACCTCAATCATTTCGGTAAAGTGAAAGTGATGGAATATAAACTACATTATCAGAGCTAAAATGGAAACATTCTATTTCTCATTTTTGGCATCATACGGATTGTCGTTTACAATTCTTCTGCTGCACTGCAAAGGAAGATCTGCAATTTTATGAACAAGGAAGGCGAGCACCTGAAAAGAAAATAAGATCAATTTACATTTGAGTAACTTTGTGTTTAAGGTTTTTTAAGTATCAAGTATCGGAGCAAGATTCAAATGCACTCGAAAAATTTGCAGCCAAGGTTTCAACAAAGGAAGGTATACTGGTGTTGTAAGGAGACCCAGCTGCTATGCCAGGTGGCATGGCGGTGAGGCAAGATAAGAGACTATTGAAGACATGCGCATCACATGCTAACGCTAAATGAAAACTACGGAGCTGTTCAGATTCAGCTGTGACACAGATACATTGTACAAATTCCAGAAACTACTTTCTGTATTGCAATTTTAGCACATCATCTTGCCAGAAAAGGTCATAAACCTGCATCAAAAGGCTTCAAGGAGAGTTGAACAGCTTTGGTGTCTCCAGGTTGGGGCCGCTTGAAGCAAGATACTTCTTGTTAGTTCTTTTATTTATCTGCAAGGAAGATTACAGCACATCATACGCTATGCCAAATCATTCAAATAAAAGCTGAGAAAAGGAATACGTACTTCCGGAGCAATTACACATGTGTTCAGCGAAATTCTTTGTGATGTAGCCAAGCCTCTAAATCTTGCAAGAAGGTTCGTGTTCCGGTAAGCATGTTCTACAACTTTGTCCCACTAAAAAGAAACATAATGATTGAATGTGACTGGGATTGATGGAGACATTTCATTATTTACATTCCAACAATAAAGGTGCTGAGAAAAAACCATAAAGGTTTATCAGCAGCGTACAAATATGCTACCCCTGGAGCTGCTCGAAAAACTCCTTTATTGAGGATTTATAGAAAATCCTCTCGAAGGGCTTTTCAAGGAGCCTTCTTGAAGGGTTTTCTAAACAACCCGTTTCAAAGTGTTTCTACAAAACCTCTTCAATTGGTGTTCTGAAAAACTCTCTCGCAACGGCTTTCTAGAAAGCTATCAAAAGGAAGCTGCCATCCAAAGGAAAATGCCTCTTATACAACCCTGCAATATTTTAGTGTTTTTCAAACTACCATATAAAACTCTGATTGGTTTTCAATACAAAGCCTCTTCGAAAGGTGCAACTTGGGTTTTCTTTCTTACTCTTCTGTGATGTAGGCTGCTCCCCAAGTTCTTTGAAGAAACTCATAGGCACAAAAAGTCAATTAATGATACATACTCAAGAGAACCATCACAAAAATAAGAGTCATATTGAAGATAACTTTCAATTAAACTTTGCTTCTTTTGAATTCATTGAAAATTCTTTAAAGTCACAGCTACCAAAGTTGGTTACATTAGAATCCAAAAATATTTTAGATGGAAGAAGTATCGGAAGAAGTATCGGTCTAAAAGTTAAGACAAAAAGATTATGGTTATTATTCATCAAATCTTTCGACATGAATGAGGACCCGGTGACTTCGTGTCTTTCCTCGCCATGAATGTCACAGTGAATGTAGTTGTAGTTTAGTAGTAATTGCAGTTTTTTTAATTGATAAATTAAAAAAGATCTTTCGCATGCATGGGATTAAACTAATGTTAACCAAAGACCAACACTGAATGCTTCAAAATGAAGTGTTATGAGCAAAAATGTAACCAAAGAATATTTGTGATCAGACCAAAATCTTGCAGAGAAGGTTTTGTCAAAAAGTTTGACCGTCCAAAGACTTTTGGATCGTAATGTGTACTACTGTATATTTGTTACAAGTTTCTAAGAGCATGAAGAGCCCCAAGGTTTTTTACAACACCCTATGTAGCACCCTTATTTTTGGGTGAGCCAAGGGTTGGTACCAGAGAGAAATTAATTTGCTGGTGAAAATGCCATCATAGAAAATAAACATGGTGTAAGGAGGAAGGCCTCAGAATAATTTGAATTTCATTGAAAATGATTTGAGAATCAAATAACCCTTACCGATGCATCACTAACAAGCCACATCTTTTCTGACGATTGCCGTAGTGATCTGTCACTCCTCTTCAAAAACATAGCAAGCCTTGGAGAGTAAGATTCTCCCTTTGCTATGTCAGCAATGAACCTCTGCAATAAAAAAGGCAGCAATCGGAAGATCGGAAGAAGCTATCAACACATTATTTATGCAAAGAGTTTTTTTGCTGGCTAATGTAATCTGATGATTCATGGCAAATAATGTTTGAAACTGAAATCAGTTTATTCAACTATCACTGATTGTTCCAGTAAATTTTAGATGGTTAGGGCATTTGCTAGAAACATGAAATTATCACGCAATCTGATTTTTGTGGAATACAATCCCGTAGTGTACTTGAAGTAGAATATGCCTTGTTGTATTTACCCTAAGGCCATTCGATAGATTATGCTATACCTTGATATCTGGCGAATAAGTGTGTAGTAGCTTCTTCATTTCTTGGAACACTTGAAGTTGAAGAATGCTGTCGAAAAGATTAAAGATACCACAAACTTCAATCAGTTGTTTTCAGATCACAGCCTAAGAAAAACATCTAAATAACAAGGTTTGAACAGTCTCACAATAGTCAGGAAGGAAATTTTTAAAAGACTGAACCTATAGAGACAGGAGTGCTGTTGCAAATGACATCATAAGATGAAGCAACAAAAACGCAGAGCTGTAATCTCTATTCATTCAGTTAGAATTTTTCATGGCATAGGCGTTCACTTTTCATATTACCAAGCTTTGAAATAGCCTTGGTCTATTCAATTCACCTTTAAAAGCACCAAACAAATATTTTCGACTTTAACAATCCCTGATGAGCAACAAGACAACAAGTGTCAAAATTATAGATGTACTAAACGTTGATGTACGGTATCTTGTTAATTTAGGGTTACCTTCTTCATTGCACAGGGGAGTTAGGAATTCAGTTGTTGTATGCAATTTGATAACTTTGTCTTGTTTGAATAAATAAAAATGAAAATGAAGTATGTTGTAATTTCCATGAAAAATTGCCTACCATGTTAACGTATCAGCTTTTACAAAGCAGTGACATGACCAGTTTTCATCACCGCCAGTTGCCAGGATGCATTTTGCGTGGTAATCCCGCAAACAATGCTTGCATGTCATGGTCCTGGAGTCTCTCCTGTCACCAAATAAATTAGAACATGCGTTCTGACTGTCAATTTGGATGCTGCAGAGACCTTCATCCCTTTCTTCGACCTCCATGTGTAGCAACGGGACAACATGGTTGACAGGACCATTTAGGCTTGAAGGAACCCACATTAACCGACAGATTTCTTCTGCACTTTCAGGCCCAAAGTTTCGCTCCATCAGCTTATAGCTTGAAAAGGAGTGTACTTTAATTCCAAAAGCACCAGAAATCATCATCATGTGAAGTATAGCTAACAAAAGAAGATTATTCGCATTTTATGGAAAGGAAAGTTACATGTTATGTTTTCAGCATTTGAGATATTTTTGTTCTTTGGATTATGAAAACCTGGTGGGAGGGGGGGGGGGTGGGAGAGTGCTACTTAAGTTTTTATGGTATGGGGCTGTGCAATTCACAAATCAGCAAGCATTTCTGAAAAGCATTTCTATATCTTCGGGAAGAGCCGAGGAAGTATACACATAAATCTGGAGAAAACTGAGAAGATATACTGATAAATAGTTTTTTACCAAAATAATACCCATAAAGCCGGATTCTACAGTGAAAATGCTACCTTTAAAAATGACACAACCTCGCACAATTCAATACAAAAGTAACCCAAATCCCCGTTACCAATCAAAGGAACTTAGCTGAAATAATACCTCATCTGAAATGGATTTTTAACTGAAAGCACAAAGAAAATGAACACAATCGAACAAATGCATGCAAAAAGATACCATTGAATTACTATGCATAAAGTATTGAAAATTTCAAACTGTTTAGTAATTGACTGTATGGTAAAACTTTACTTGGCAGATGTAGCAAGATTTAATCTCAGTTGATATCGAAAGAGGAACAATTAAAGTATTCTAGCTCACAGTTCTATTTCACTGCTATTGCATTGACAGAAAGGCAATTCGTCAGTATCCTAATCATACTGTGAATGAGAAGAATCAGTGTATAATATCGTGTCTCCAAAATAGCATCAAATAATTTTCGCTCTCGAAGTGGCTTGCTCAAGAAAATATTCATGTTTCTCGTAGCATCTTGAACGAAACTCTAGCTTTGCTATCAAATCAGAATTAGCTTGTCCGCTTGATTCTTATGTTCAATGAGGTTCGATTACTAATTACTACACATCCTTTCTCCCCTCATCAGTATTGCGAATGAGAACATGGAAGCACTTTCTTGCGATCTCGCATAGAAACTGCTGAAATCGCAACGAAACGTACCTGAAAACAAGATGGTACAGTTTTTTCAGTGCTCTTGTACCATCATGCATTATGGATGAATAAAGGGGTTAAAATATCAACACAAGCATACTTCCATCTCTGTAGCATTCCACTGTGCGCATGATTTCGTCTTTGGCACATGCACGTAAAAACCTTGCGTCGTCCATGATATGTTGATGATTCCTGGAAACATCATCTTTCGTCACATGAAACGCCAGGTTTCTGTTGTCGATATCTATGGTTTCAAGCTTGAGAAGAAATTGGAATGAAAATGAGACACATAAAGAGCTCCGAGAACAATCGCGCTAATTTAAGAAACCAAGAGAGAAAGGGACTCGGTCTGCCACATATGTAATCATCGTAAGATCGAACTAAAGACAGATAACCGCAATGTCTTAGGGATTCTTTAGTAGATTTGTGAAGCGTGATGATGTCAATCTTATAAGCTGACAGCGAGCGTAAGATGGTTTTAGCTCTAAGAGTAAATTCTTAAGGAGAATAATCTGACAAAATCCCCATTAATTCTAATGCAAAGAATCTATCGTAGCGCATACTTGTTCAAAAATAGTTTCCAGGGAGAGCAATCCATATTCTAATGAACGAAGTTTCACCCAACTCCAGTTCTTTTCAGTTCCATAAAGGTGCATGGAAACCGATCGAAACAGGCAATTGCCATCTCCTTTCACATTGACGGGTTCATAACACTGCTGCAACAGGTCAGTTGGTACAAGATGGCGGTACCTAAAATAGAGCACGAAATCGTTTATTGCAGCCAAAACAAACAATGTAAAGCAATACACATCTTCAGAAAATCAGCACTTTACGCATGGCTTTACGCAGACCAACCTTTCAGAACGCGTTTCCCTCATAGACGTGCTACTAGTAGCACAGCACCAACTTCTTTCAGCAGACAGCATGTTTTCACGAGCTTCTTTTGTGATGATAAATTTCCTCTTAAAATTCCAACCAGTCGCTAGGGATGGAAAGCTATCTAGTGATAGAAAATTTTTATCAAATCACCATGACAAGAACAAGAAGACTGACATCAGTTCCATTGCGACAATGAGATACGTATAAACACGCAAAGTTCAACAAAACCACCATGCTAAATGGGGAGGAGAAGGGTCAATCAACAAGGATCGTAAAACCTGTTAACATTAGTGCAATTCGTGTTCTTTGCACTGGTTCTAAATATCTAGAAGGAATGCCAAGAAGAAAGAGTTTGGCTAAAGACTGCACGTCTCTAAAGCTGCCCTGAAAACAAAACGACCAAGCCTTAAACCTACCAAAATTCGATATCTTTCCTGCCAACATTAGAAGTGAACTCGTATGGGCAATCATTAGGCAACAGTTTCAGAAGTTCTCTCAATAGAGCAGGTCTTGTTACATCACTCAAGCCTTCCAAGAACAGTTCGCATTGAGCTGGGTTCCAAGAATATTCCTGCAAAGCAACAAAAATATGAAACGGTTCTCAAGTAGATTCTTCCATAGGCTGAAACTCTACTGGAGCGCTATCATAGTAAAGGGAATAATAACCACCTTTCTGTTTCCTGATATTATTGGTCAGTTTTCTTTCATAAACAGATGGTTCTTGTCACTTACATTTGCATTGGAGCGTAACAAGAGATTTTCGATTGGCCCATCAGATATTGGTCACATATTTTCTTTAGTTTTATTGCATTCAAATGGAAATGCAATAGCAAAGACACAGTTGGGCTGGAATTGTAGTTTCTTGTTTGTGCATGGCATAGAACGCGCTTTTGATTTGCAAGCGTAAGTTTCTTGAAACAAGTGAAAGGAAAAGCGCGCTAGCAAACCATATAAGAGAAAAACGGCGCTATGAAAAATAAGTATTTTCAGTACCAAATATAAGGTAGATGTTCGAAGTAGGTGTTTACTTTATTGTTGTTTCTTCTGAAACTTCTTATTTCTCATATTGTCAATTAATTGTTATATTACCACACGCAAAAACCTGTTTTATTCATATGTAAGTGAGAATGCAATGAAATCGTACTTTGCACATGTTTCTATCCACCTCAATGCGAACCAGATCCACCGCGGTAACTCGATCCTGCTCATCATCAACACTTTCAGCAATCTCCTCAACAACTTCTTCATAAACAGCCCCATCTGTCCCTTCTTCCGAATCGATCATTCCTGCATCATACATTCTAGTTCCTCCAGCCTGACTCTCTCCATTCCCACCATTAACAACATCCTCCATACCTCCATTCCCATTCTCGCCAGCCTGCCTACTTTCTCCCGTTCCATCTGAACAATCCATGCCTTCCTCGTCCTCTTCCTCTCCCTCCTGTTCATTAACTACCTGCCTGCTACCAAAACGTGCAGCAACATACACACAACAACTTTCTAAAATTCTGTCCAGATCGAATACGTTGAATTTTGGCTGTGCATTTGGGGAGCGAAAAGGAGTATCAGCGGGCCACCAGGCAGGTTTCCTTGACACGTCCCATAAGTGTCTCCGCTTTATTCCTGTTGGAAAGAAAATGACATTGTCAAGTTGCATGAAGTTCATGGCATTAGCATTATTCCTGTTGATTCAGAGTTTGTTGAGAGTCTAGCATTGTAATGCGGGCTTTTGATTCAAATTCAGAGTCAAGCAGGTAATGCGGGCTTTCATTCTATCCCAGTTTAACTATTGTCCCTTAGTGTGGACGTTCTGTAACAGACATCTTAATAACAAAATCAACCATATTCGTAAAAAGGTACTGAGCATCGCATACAAAAACGCATTGCTGACGAGAGAAAATTCTGTGTCTATTCACAAACGGAATCTGCAGTTGCTGAGGACAGAGATGTTCAAAACAAAATCTAATATAGCCCCAAGCTTTATGACGGAGATTTCATTGAGAAGAATTATGCCCATCTTCTTAGAAAACAAAAGCCTCTTACAGATGCCCAAGGCCCGAACGGTTCAGTTTGAGACAGAAAGTATTGCTTTCTTGGGATGTGAACTGTGGCATGGACTCTCAAACGACATTAAACAGTCACCGAATGTTTCCGTCTTCAAAAATCACACAAGAAAATGGATGGGCGAAGAATGCAACTGCCGATTATGCAAGACATTTGTAGCACAGGTTGGGTTCTTGAACTAATTCAGTTTTATCTACCATGAAAACTCACCTGAAATACGTATTATATGTAGATATCAGTTTATTGTTAAATTGATTAGATTTTACTTTGCACTTTGCAATTATTTTATCTTAATTTTTGTTTTATGTTTTGGTAGGCGTCAATTAGCTGTAGTAGCTATTCTTAACGCCTACTATAAATTTATAATAATAATAATAATAATAATAATAATAATAATAATAATAATAATAATAATAATAATAATAATAATAATAATAATAATAATAATAATTACAATAATAATAATAATAACAATAATAATAAAAATGTTGGTCTAATATACAGCCCACCAAGGGGAAATATTTCCCATTAGTGGCCTGTGTATCTGGCTGAGAAATTGTAAGCAGAGTATTAGTTTGTTTCAATAAAGTTGTTGTTATGATAAGTGCCAAAATCTTACATGTATACTCTTCAAGAGTCAGTTGTAGTAAAATGGTATCAGAAGACAGCTCATTTACTACTTGCTCAGTCATCATTGATGAACGAAGTTATTTTCTGAAAGAGAGGCTCTGTAATTTGTCAAAACTGATCAGATGAAGATTGCCTTTCTGAAGTGTTTCACATGTTTCACATTTGGAAAACATTAGTAGGTTCTCTACTCCAAAATCAAAGCAACTTATGAGAACAATAACATCCATGCAAAACAAGGCTGGACTGATAGTTTTGATGATTAGAAGACATGTTGATGCTTCCGTTAAAGTTCTTAGAAAGGATGACTTCCAGTAGATATTGTTGATTCACGAAAAGCATCAATGCACTGACAACATCAAAATTGTATGCATTGCCAAATTCCATTTTGACTCAAAGCAGTAACAAACAATGCAATGCATCTAAAATGAAGCATAAAGAAAGCTTCATGCTAGGTAAGTATACATTTATTATGCCATAAAAGCTCTATCAAACCCATGGAGAGTTGATCCAAGTTTGGAGACTCCAGAGGGGGCTAAAGAGATCTTGAAAATGGGGTCTTTTCAATAATTCATGTTAAAAGATAAAAACGATGTTATAGCTGTTTAATTCTTTTACCCCATATTTTGTGGAATTTTGCCACTCAATTACACAAAGTGGACAAATTCTTTATCCCAAACCACATCAAAATTAACGCACAGGCTTATGGAAAATCTCTGGGATTGAATATAAGTGGGGAAGCTTACTCAAACGTCTGCTGAGAGTGGTGAGGGGCTTATCGGAGAGGGGCCTTAATGGAGGGGTGTCTGCTTACCATTTCCCAAAACAGCCGATGTTAAAAGTTTTCTCTTGCTGTCAACATCCAGTTCTATCACATTCTGTGTTAAGAGTGTTTCAATTACGGTTTCCTCAAAGTCTGCATCTAAATTTAACAAAAAATCATTTTTTAGCTACAAAGAAGCCTTGTAAGCAGTGGCAAAGTATCAGCTTGTACTGCACACACATTAGTCAATATTTGATAAAAACTAGTTGTTCCTGCCATGAAGCAAGTAACCAAGAACTGTATCAAAGTCATTGCCTTGAAAATCCATTGTAATAGAGAAGATCTGGCAATAGGATTGTAATGATCTATTTGCAATTCTGCAAGTTTGAATAATAAACATTCCTGGGATTCCCATGGAAATAATTTCACAATGATCAATACTGTACTTCTGTTATGAAATCCTTCAATAATGTTTTGCATTCAAAACCAAATGCAGTTTTGAATGTCTATCAAATCAAATGCAGTCTATCAAAACTTAAAGGGAGACAATCCTAATTTCATGCCCAAGATAATCCGTACAATTTTGCTTAGGGCACTTTTACTGCTTGTTAGTATTGTATAGCTCAGTATTGATCTCACTGTTGACTCCATGGCTGGTTTCTTGAGTTCCCTGATGCACATCTTGGAGGTATAACTTTTCAGCAATCCTCAAGAACTCAGCTTTCACTGTAACATTCTCTGCAAATTCTTGAAATTCACTGTGACCTTGAATTGGAAACAGAAGCTTTCAACACTATGCATTATTACGTCACACTTTAAGAATTAAACCCAATCATATAGTGGGCATCAATAAAGCACCTATCAGCTAGTGAGAGGGATGAGTAAATCCTCTAAAACTAAAAGGCACCATGTATGGTGAAGAAGGTGAAGTTGCGTTTTTCAGCACCATGTGATGCGATCACAGAAATAGAGCAGACCTAATCGAGTCCGCGACCCCTTTTCATGACGATCAATTGGTGGGGCCCTACTGGGATTCAAACCCACTCCGCCTGACTGTTGTGGCTGCAATGTCAAGGGATTACACCACGGTGCAGCAACACCTTCATGTGAAATTCCCTGTCTCCACAGTTCAGACAATGTACAGTTTTGACCTACAACTTGCCACCAAGAATACACCGGTTCCCATTTGATCACCAACACCCGGTATTGTAGGTACAGCACCTCAACAAGGTGTAAAATTGGTACCTCGGTTATGAAGGCAATAAAAACATCAGAAGCGCCAACTGTAAGGCTGCATGCTGTGTAAAATACGAGAAAAAATGCCTCAGCTGAGGGGGTAATGGAATTGTAAAGTGCCTTTGAATATTGAATTATAGTAAAGGCGCTATATAAAAGCGATAACTTTACTTTTTACTTTTACAGTCCTATCACACATTCATATTGTTCCTGTCCCAGAATCCTCAAGAACTTATTGCATTAAGTTCTGAAGAATGTTTTCGGCTTCTTTTAAGAAATTGTACTTAGGAAACCTTACTTTCAAATGGGCCAAGAATTCTTATTGCTTTTGAAAGAATTCTTGTCATGTCAAGTGCACAAGACCTTACCGCACAGGGAAAGGAGGGGTTTGAAAATGTGAAAAAGACTGCAAAGGCATTATAGATGTCTGGTTGGCGTACAATGCAAGGTAAAGCAAAAGAAAATCTTTATTATCTGTTATACCTGTTGGCTTAACATGCATCTTTCCTGCTTTATCAACATGTAGGGTGAGGCAGACAGATGGTACTCCAGTTTCTTTATACCAGTTACTCAACTAAGATATAAAAGGGAAAAAGGAACATTTAGCTACTGTAGGTAGGACCTGTCAATAGAGGCCAGAATCAATCAAACATTCCAGATGATGTTTTCCGAGAAAATAAAAAATTTGTAACAACTACTGTATGAAGAGCCCCCATGAGATGACTGGGGCTGGGGGTTTTGGAGTAATCACAATTCAGAATGTCAAAAAACACTGTATTGTGGAAATTGAAGGCTAGTAGCATCATTTGTTTCTGAGAAAAAGTCAGTTTTTTATTCAAACATACTGCATTTTATACTTGGCTGGTGGTAATTTGAGTAGTACCATGCATTATTTTCTGGTAATCTAGAAATTCCCCATGTAAGATCAATGCTCTTTTCCAATTTTCCAGCCTATTCATTTCAAAGTTCCTAGCACATAAAATTCCCTAGATGGGCCAGATTGTGCCAAAGCAAACAGGTCTTGGGGTTTGCCCCCAGAAAAAATTTCTTGAAACTACATCCATCACAGAATTGAAAAATAGCATTATTTTTAAAGCTCAAAATACACATGCTTTAAAGTCCATTTCACGAAATAGCATCCAAACATTTAGCTAATCACGCTGCATGATGGACTCTTTGACCACAAATTTACGAGTCAAGAATGTCAAAAACACAAAATCGCTTGCATAAATTGTCCAAATAACACTCCACGTAAAAACATGGGGCCTCAGTCAAGGAAACCATGCTTCACACATTGTAACAATTGGGTCCAAATAGATTGGTATGATAAAGTTTCAAATAATTTTTCTAAAGGGGGGGGGGGTACTTTTGGAGCTTTGTTTCCCTTACATTTGTAAAAATTCCTAAATTCACAAAAAATCAATCACAAAAACAGCTTTTGTTGATAAGTTACATGGAAGAATTGTATGAAAGAACTGTGTTGAGTGTCAATTTTAGGAATCAACAGTCATCAGACAAAACTAAAGAACTTGTATTTGAATGCCACCTTTAAACTTTATGACTTACCAAAGAGTCCAAACTCTTCAATTTTTGTTTGTTTGTTTTATTTCTATCTTTAACACTTGACTTGAAAGAATGTATGGCAGGCCCACGGCGTCTCTAAAGGGGGATGTAGCATTTGTAAAATAAGAAGGAAACCAAATTATGAAAAGGGAAACAAATACACTTTGAAGTTGGTCACAGCTTCAAATTTGAATAGGGAAATATTTTTTTAAAAAGGGAAATACTCATTCAAAACTATATATACCAGTGATGCCAACCTTGATAACAGCATCTGTTTCAATACATCCAATATGAATATATATACTTTCAATCCAATACTTCATGAAACTGACATGATACAAAAGTCCCCATCATCAGAATGAAAAGAAAGCAAATATTGACTTATCTCATTTTCATTCCATAACTTCAATTCTTGGGGGTTGCTTCTTCCCAATGCTATCATCAAAGTGTATGGTTTTATTGCTGAAGTCCTTTTGGTCTACACATTAACATCCTCAGGTTAACCAAGGACCTTACTATGTAAACTTGGAGGGCTTTCAAAGAGAGTTGTGAAGTTACATTATGGAACTATAAAAAATTAGAACCAGTCAGATGAATACCAAGGAGGAATCAAAGTCAATGATGACTGCTAGGAATGCTTGAAATTCAAAACTTTGGTAATTGCAACTTATGTGTTTACCTTATTTCAGCACCACTTATCCTGAGAAAACTTCTTCTCCCCACAAAAAAGCTTTGGAAATTAGCTTATTTGTTCGGGATGTTATCAGCGAAAATCTTTCGGATTTTCCCCAGGAGAGCAGGACACCAGTTGAAGCGCTTTGGAGTCTGCGCAGTGTTGTGATCTTAGGGTCATCACCCTTAATCCTTCCTTTATGAAATTGCGCATGCCCCAAAACGCTTTGCCAGGCCTTACCGGGAATGGCGTGCGATCGCTCTCGCACGCCTTGGCGCACACCTTCTCTGTCAAAGGAGTGCGATAAATCGCACTCCTTACCTTTTCAAACGAGGATTAAAATCTTGTATTTCTCTGTAACAATATGTCAATCAGGAAGTCCTAAATCCAAAATCCTTAATGATTTGATAGTTATCATTAAATTGTTTACAAAAGATAATCCTGAAGGATGTAACACAACATAGATTGAAGAGTTATTTCTTTGACCTACTGTTTGTTCTTGAGAGACCAATTCCTTTCTTGGTAATTCAACTTACTTTCGGATAGATATACATTTTTAAGGCCCCGTTCACACTGCACCGTTTTTGTGCAAAAACGGAGAGAAAAAAATTCGTCTTTGTGAAACTGTTCACATTGATCTGCACAAAAACGCCACAAAAATGGACGTTTTCGAAAACGCTATCGAAAGTGGATATCCACAAAAACGGAGGTTTTTGAAATCGCTCTGAATCAATGTGAACGCACAAAAATGGAGGTTTTTGAAAACGCTCCAACATTCAACAATGGACTTCACAGAACCAGAGCAATGTGAATGAACAAAAACGGATTTCTTTGGCTCCGTATTTGTTATCAGAAGGATCAATGTGAATGGACAAAAATGGATGCTTTCCCCTCCGTTTTCGTACAGAAAATGAGTAATGTGAACGGGTAGCATCTATGCAACAAAAACGGATCATAACAGAAATGGAGCAGTGTGAACGGGGCCTAAGAATTTGGACCAGCGCTAAAATTATCAGATTTTGAGTACTCGGAGTTTCTTACGAGTTTCTTAAAGCTTCCATAAGCTGTGCGTTATCAAGCACTTTATTAGAAACCTTGATAGTTAAGAAAAAGGAGACTGAAACATCTATTACCGCTTTAAATCGATAACAGAGTGTTTTGTGCTCTTTTTATCTTCGTTATTCACAATTACAGTTTATTCGAAATTGTGAACTCAGATGAATCAATTTTTTGAACAATCAAACACCTGGAATGACTTTGCATTAGTAAAACTGATCAAGTAAAACTCCAGTCGACATATTTTTAATGTTGATTTGCAACTGCACTCCATCACACGCCTGAAATGGACTAGGAGTGCGATTTGCCACTCCCCTACTGAAATATTCCGAGTAAGGCCTGCTTTGCTCATTCCATTGATCAGTGAGCCAATCAGAGTTAACGTCACTTCCTTTGTGGTTTACAAAAGGGGGAATTATCAGTATCCTGAAAAATTATGGGATATACTTTGGGAATTTCCTATACATATCGGGTATTTGTCAGAACCCCCATAGGGTAACTTAATCCTGGGATAATAGGAAAGTCCATATTGAAGGGTGTGGGAAGACCCAGCTTTTCCAGGAAAGATTCAGATTTAAGGGTTTTGGGGATAATTTTCATACCCATTTCAAAGGATTTTAGGAGGAACAAGCTGTTGAACATTGCAAAAACCAAATTTCACTTCATAGACAAAGATACAGTTACCACAAAACCATATTCCAAAGTACATGTTTCTTTCATGAGAAACTTGGATCCGGGCCATCATAATAAAAGATTCTTAATTCATGTCTGTAGGTATTTTGTTATGTTCAAAACATTTGCAAACTTTTAGCACTGGCTGGATAATCTCCAACGTAGGGTGGATAATAGTTGCAAGGACCAAAGGAGCTCAGAGGTATAGGTATCCGATTACATAAATCTCGACGAAAATGAAACGATGAAAATCAAAAGCACAAGAGTCAGGCCAGAGGCTGGCCCAGGCTGGCCCTAGACAAGACATCGACAAGCCTACCTTCCTGCTTGTTTGTTGCTCAGAATTTGCGGCAGTGCCACCGACAGCATTCACCTCTTCAGTAGTGACATCGACATCATTCACTTCTTCGGCAATCCTTTCTTCTTGAGGATCCATGTTAATTTCTGAGAGAAAATAACCAGTGCTGGTGTGGTAACGTGGAATGATCGAGCAGGAAATTAAGGCGGGAAAGCGGGAGCGGGAAAAAGCTGAAACAAAACAGCCAAACACCTGACCGAGGTATGACGACATAGAGGCCAGCCTCTATATCAACACAAGGAATTTAGTTCTATTGTTCTATTTTCTATTCTATTGTTTCTGCTGGCTGGTAGACAACCAAATTCTGGTCCCTTTTATAACTCGTCTTGCAGCCTTGACAACGACAGGGAATCAAGGGAGATCTAACTTCTCCCTCGCAGGAGCAATAAGGAAATCTGTGACATTCCAGATCTGCCGTTCAAAGCTCAAATCTTCAAAAATGCGGGTGTGAAATTCTGTTATGTTTTTCTTTGAAAGGAACTTTGGGTAACTTATACTGCATTCACACTGACACAATTAAACCAGCTTTATTTAAACCAGTTTAAATTTCAACCAATCAAATGACTCGATTTGTTGGATTGACCAATCAGAAGGCCTTATTCGAAAACCTGGTTTAATTTAAGCTGGTTTAACTTGCAGTGTGAATAGGGCATAATGCTCCATTCACACTGCAAGTTAAACCAGCTTAAACTAAACCAGATTTTCGAATAAGGCCTTCTGATTGGTCAATCCAACAAATCCAGTCATTTGATTGGCTGAAATTTAAACTGGTTTAGATAAAGCTGGTTTAACTGTGTCAGTGTGAATGCAGTATTAGTGCAAATCTGCCCGTGGCAATTTTGTGATCTCTTGATTAGTAGCAAAATGGCCACATGTATTACGTAATTTTGTGGCTCTGACGTCATCAAATTTACAAATCCTAAACCCTGCCAGACCTGCCCCTGTCTATCTCTGTTTTTGTTTGAGATATGGCAACCTGATTTGGCACGAAGGTTTTTTAAAATTTGAAATACTATTTCCAAAGCCCCTCAAAATCAGTTTCACACATGGTCCTTGGATATGGTTGGAAAACAACTGTAGGCTTAACCTTTCTTAGATCAT
Source organism: Aurelia sp. 3 sensu Dawson et al. (2005) (assembly GCA_964020215.1). Classification (NCBI taxonomy): domain Eukaryota; kingdom Metazoa; phylum Cnidaria; class Scyphozoa; order Semaeostomeae; family Ulmaridae; genus Aurelia; species Aurelia sp. 3 sensu Dawson et al. (2005). The sequence continues at coordinate 18,348,421 of OZ026578.1, forward strand.
GGAGTTAGAATTTTTGCAATCCTGAAGCTTTGATCTAGCATCAAAAACTTATCTCTTCAATCTGTGATGCAAATTAAAAAGACCCTTGGTGTGTTGCAATTACATTTTCAATAACACATGAAATGGCAACATCTTACTGACAATGCAGATTATCATAAACTTTGACTATCCAATCAATTACATATTTACTTTTTGCATCTAAAATGGTTCATTTCGATGTTAATTGAAAGGAATTCGATCATTGTTTTATTCCATTAGGCCAGTAGGCCAGTTGGGAACTGTCATTTCATTTTTACGTTCTCTATTACAGCCTTGGTTTTGAATGATATCGTACATTAGGTTAGGTTAGTAATTTCTTTTGCTTGTTACTTATTTCAATCTTTAAACAGGTCAGGTCGAAAAACGTACTTATTTATGAACCTATATAGTGTATAAATATGATAAAATGAAATGAATGCAATGAAAATGTAGATGGTGAATTTTCAATATAACCTGAAATGACAATATCGCACTGACAATGCAGGTGATAATAAATTTTGACTGACCAAAGCCATTCAAAGATTATTTTGGCACCTGAAATTGCTCTCTTTTATGAAAACTGACGGGACTACAGAAATAATTTGCTGTCGTTGGGCATGTAGATGGTGTATTTTGAATATCACCTGAAATGACTGCATTTTCCTGGCAATGAGGGTGATAAAAAACTTTGACTGATATAAGAAATTCAACAAATCGTGTCTGCATCTGACATTGTTCATTTTCATGAAAGCGAAATTAAATTCAAACCTGGTTTTCGGACATTTAGTCATTGGAGGCTGTATTTTCAATATCACCTGAAATGTCAGCATTTTCCTGACAATGAGGGTGATAATAAACTTTGACTGATCAATAGACCAGGCGAAGAATACGGTAAGGATTGAGGGGTAAATCACTTGTCAAAATAGCATACGTGACTTTTGTGATTTTAAAATCACATGATTTCCTTCTGTGTTTTTTGAAAATTTTAGTGATTTTTTTCTGATTTTTTGTTCGATTTTTCAGTAATTTCTCAGTGATTTGTGATTTTTTGTATGTGATTTTTTTGTGATTTCAAGAAAGGTGTACGACAAAAATCAGTGATTTGCCCCTCGGTAGGGATTCCAAATGTCTGAACTTTGCGCGACTATGATTTTTCGCTACCAAAACCCTCTGCTAACGAAGAAATTGTTGGTAAAAATCGAAAATCTGCTGCGTTTGTGAAATATAGGCCTTTTCCAAAACGGGGCTTAGAGGTTTCATTTAATTAAATGTGTGAGAGGTCATAATATAATCTGGGATGCTCGAAAACATCTACTGTACAAACTTGTTAAGCTGAAAAAAAACTATCGATTACTGAACAATAAACTGAACAATTCAACAGAACGTTTAAATCCTTTCAAACATCTATCCCATCTAAAAGAGACTTCAGCAGAGTGTTTAAGTTGCAACAAAGCGTCTATTCAATAAATGTGAGAATTCATCAAAGAATCTGGGATGCTCAAAAACATCTACCTCACACACTTGTAAAGCTGAAGATATAGACTATTAACAACTGGATAATAAATGTGACAATTCTACAAACAAAGTGTTAAAATCGTTCGGAAATTCTATTGTATCAACTTAAGACAAGAGTTTAAAGGCAGTCTGTCACGCATTTGATTGGGTGATTTGGACTATACAAAGAATAGGAAATTTCAATGGCTGCTAATTCTCTGACTTTCTACGGCCGTAGAAAGTCAAGGCGTTTAGCCCTCCTTTGTTTCAAAAACACAGGTTCACAAAGAAATCTGTTGTGTTGAGCGCAGACTTGTCGCGGCCAATCAGAGACGTGACTGACTGCCTTTAAGTTGCAGCAAAACGTCTATTCACTGGACGTGATACCCTGGGTACCAGAGCCTCGAATTCATCAAAGAATCTGGAATGTTCAATATTTACTTAACACACATATAAAGCTGACGATATAGGTTATTAACAGCTGAATAATAAATGTGACAATTCTCCGAAATGCTTAAATCCTTCGAAACATCTATTCCACCGAAGGACTTTGAGACAGCTTTGAAGTTTGCCAGAAAACGACTATTCATTAGATGTGAGAATTCATCACAGAATCTGGGATGCTCAAAAACAACTACTTCTCACACTTGTCCAACTAAGGTTGACGATTATTGAAAACTACATCATAAATGTGACAATTCTACAAAATGTCTAAATCTTTTCAAACATAATTTCCACCAAGAAAAGACGTCAGCAGAGTGTTTTAGTTGCCAGAAAACGTCTATCCACTACATGTGAGAATTCATCATAGAATCTGGGATGCTCAAAAACATCTACTTCAAACACAAACACTTGTAAAGCTGATGACATAGTCTATCAAGAACTGTATAATAAATGTGACAATTCTACAAAATGTCTACATCCTTTCAAGCATCTATTCCACCGAGAAGAGAGTTCAGCAGAGTGTTGAAGTTATCAAAAACGTCCATTCACCAAGAAGGGACGTCAGCAGATTGCTGAGGTTACCAGAAAATGTCTATTAACTCCATGTGAGAATTCATCACAGAATCTGTGATGTTCAAAAACATCTACTTCAGACACGTGTAAAGCTGATGATATAGTATATTGACAATTCATTAATAAATGTGACAGTTCTACAAAATGTCTGCATCCTTTCAAGCATCTATTCCACCTAGAGGAGGGTTCAGCAAAGTGTTGAAGTTGCCAGAAAACGTCTATTAACTATATGTGAGAACTCATCACAGAATCTGTGATGTTCAAAAACATCTACTTCACACACGTGTAAAGCTGAAAATATTGTCTATTGAGAACTGGATCAAAGATGTGACCGTTCTACAAAATGTCTACATCCTTTCAAGCGTCTATTCCACCGAGGAGAGGGTTCAGCAAAGTGATGAAGTTGCAAGAAAACGTCTATTAACTACATGTGAGAATTCATCGCGGAATCTGTGATTTTCAAAAACATCTACTTCACACACATGTAAACCTGAAGATATAGTCTATTGAGATCTGGATCAAAGATGTGACAGTTCTACAAAATGTCTACATCCTTTCAAGCATCTATTCCACCTAGAAGAGGGTTCAGCAAAGTGTAGAAGTTACCAGAAAACGTCTATTAACTACATGTGAGAATTCATCACAGAATCTGTGATGTTCAAAAACATCTACTTCGCACAGGTGTAAAGCTGAAGATATAGTCTATTCAGAACTGGATCAAAGATGTGACAGTTCTACAAAATGTCTACATCCTTTTAAGCATCTATTCCACCTAGAAGAGGGTTCAGCAAAGTGTAGAAGTTACCAGAAAACGTCTATTAGCTACATGTGAGAATTCATCACAGAATCTGTGATGTTCAAAAACATCTACTTCACACACGTGTAAAGCTGAAGATATAGTCTATTGAGAACTGGACCAAAGATGTGACAGTTCTACAAAGTGTATACATCCTTTCAAGCATCTATTCCATCAAAGAGAGGGTTCAGCAAAGTGCTGAAGTTGCCAGAAAACGTCTATTACCTACATGTGAGAATTCATCACACAATCTGTGATGTTCAAAAACATCTACTTCACACACGTGTAAAGCTGAAGATATGGTCTATTGACAATTCCATAATAAATGTGACAATGCTACAAAATGTCTACATCCTTTCAAGCATCTATTCCATCGAGGAGAGGGTTCAGCAAAGTGTTGAAGTTACCAGAAAATGTCTATTACCTACATGTGAGAATTCATCTCAGAATCTGTGATGTTCAAAAAGATCTACTTCACACACGTTTAATGCTGAAGATATAGTCTATTGAGAACTGGATCAAAGATGTGACAGTTCTACAAAATGTCTACAACCTTTCAAGCATCTATTCCAACTAGAAGAGGGTTCAGCAAAGTGTTGAAGTTGCCAGAAAACGTCTATAAACTACATGTGAGAATTCATCACAGAATCTGTGATGTTCAAAAACATCTACTTCACACACGTGTAAGGCTGAAGATATAGTCTATTGAGAACTGGATCAAAGATCTGACAGTTCTACAAAATGTCTACATCCTTTCAAGCATCTATTCCAACTAGAAGAGGGTTCAGCAAAGTGTTGAAGTTGCCAGAAAACGTCTATTAACTACATGTGGGAATTCATCACAGAATCTGTGATGTTCAAAAACATCTACTTCACACACGTGTAAAGCTGAAGATATAGTCTATGTAGAACTGGATCAAAGATGTGACAGCTCTACAAAGTGTATACATCCTTTCAAGCATCTATTCCACCTAGAAGAGGGTTCAGCAAAGTGTTGAAGTTGCCAGAAAACGTCTATTAACTACATGTGAGAATTCATCACAGAATCTGTGATGTTCAAAAACATCTACTTCACACACGTGTAATGCTGAAGAAATAGTCTATTGAGAACTGGATCAAAGATGTGACATCTCTACAAAGTGTATACATCCTTTCAAGCATCTATTCCATCTAGGAGAGGGTTCAGCAAAGTGTTGAAGTTGCCAGAAAACGTCTATTAACTACATGTGAGAATTCATCACAGAATCTGCGATGTTCAAAAACATCTACTTCACACACGTGTAAAGCTGAAGATATAGTCTATTGACAATTCATTAATAAATGTGACAGTTCTACAAAATATCTGCATCCTTTCAAGCATCTATTCCACCTAGAAGAGGGTTCAGCAAAGTGTTGAAGTTGCCAGAAAACGTCTATTAACTACATGTGAGAATTCATCACAGAATCAGTGATGTTCAAAAACATCTACTTCACACACGTGTAAAGCTGAAGATATACTCTATTGAGTACTGGATCAAAGATGTGACAGTTCTACAAAATGTCTACATCCATTCAAGCATCTATTCCACCTAGAAGAGGGTTCAGCAAAGTGTTGAAGTTGCCAGAAAACGTCTATTAACTACATGTGAGAATTCATCACAGAATCTGTGATGTTCAAAAACATCTACTTCAGACACGTGTAAAGCTGAAGATATAGTATATTGACAATTCATTAATAAATGTGACAGTTCTACAAAATGTCTACATCCTTTCAAGCATCTATTCCACCGAGGAGAGGGTTCAGCAAAGTGTTGAAGTTGCCAGAAAACGTCTATTAACTACATGTGAGAATTCATCACAGAATCTGTGATTTTAAAAGACATCTACTTCACACACGTGTAAAGCTGAAGATATACTCTATTGAGTACTGGATCAAAGATGTGACAGTTCTACAAAATGTCTACATCCTTTCAAGCATCTATTCCACCTAGAAGAGGGTTCAGCAAAGTGTTGAAGTTGCCAGAAAACGTCTATTAACTACATGTGAGAATTCATCACAGAATCTGTGATGTTCAAAAACATCTACTTCAGACACGTGTAAAGCTGAAGATATAGTATATTGACAATTCATTAATAAATGTGACAGTTCTACAAAATGTCTACATCCTTTCAAGCATCTATTCCACCGAGGAGAGGGTTCAGCAAAGTGTTGAAGTTGCCAGAAAACGTCTATTAACTACATGTGAGAATTCATCACAGAATCTGTGATTTTAAAAAACATCTACTTCACACACGTGTAAAGCTGAAGCTATATTCTATTGAGAACTGGATCAAAGATGTGACAGTTCTACAAAATGTCTACATCCTTTCAAGCATCTATTCCACCTAGAATAGGGTTCAGCAAAGTGTTGAAGTTGCCAGAAAACGTCTATTAACTACATGTGAGAATTCATCACAGAATCTGTGATGTTCAAAAACATCTACTTCACACACGTGTAAAGCTGAAGATATAGTCTATTGAGTATTGGATCAAAGATGTGACAGTTCTACAAAATGTCTACATCCTTTCAAGTATCTATTCCACCTAGAAGAGGGTTCAGCAAAGTGTTGAAGTTGCCAGAAAACATCTATTAACTACATGTGAGAATTCATCACAGAATCTGTGATGTTCAAAAACATCTACTTCACACACGTGTAAAGCTGAAGATATAGTCTATTGAGAACTGGATCAAAGATATGACAGTTCTAAAAAATGTCTACATCCTTTCAAGCATCTATTCCACCTAGAAGAGGTTTCAGCAAAGTGTTGAAGTTTCCAGAAAGCGTCTTTTAACTACATGTGAGAATTCATCACAGAATCTGTGATGTTCAAAAACATCTACTTCACACACATGTAAACCTGAAGATATGGTCTATTGAGAACTGGATCGAAGATGTGACCGTTCTACAAAATGTCTACATCCTTTCAAGCATCTATTCCACCTAGAATAGGGTTCAGCAAAGTGTTGAAGTTGCCAGAAAACGTCTATTAACTATATGTGAGAATTCATCACAGAATCTGTGATGTTCAGAAACATCTACTTCACACACGTGTAAAGCTGAAAATATTGTCTATTGAGAACTGGATCAAAGATGTGACCGTTCTACAAAATGTCTTCATCCTTTCAAGCATCTATTCCACCGAGGAGATGGTTCAGCAAAGTGTTGAAGTTGCCAGAAAACGTCTATTAACTATATGTGAGAATTCATCACAGAATCTGTGATGTTCAAAAACATCTACTTCACACACGTGTAAAGCTGAAAATATTGTCTATTGAGAACTGGATCAAAGATGTGACCGTTCTACAAAACGTCTACATCCTTTCAAGCGTCTATTCCACCGAGGAGAGGGTTCAGCAAAGTGATGAAGTTGCCAGAAAACGTCTATTAACTACATGTGAGAATTCATCACAGAATCTGTGATGTTCAAAAACATCTACTTCACACACGTGTAAAGCTGAAAATATTGTCTATTGAGAACTGGATCAAAGATGTGACCGTTCTACAAAATGTCTACATCCTTTCAAGCATCTATTCCACCGAGAAGAGGGTTCAGCAAAGTGATGAAGTTGCCAGAAAACGTCTATTAACTATATGTGAGAATTCATCACAAAATCTGTGATGTTCAAAAACATCTACTTCACACACGTGTAAAGCTGAAAATATTGTCTATTGAGAACTGGATCAAAGATGTGACCGTTCTACAGCATGTCTACATACTTTCAAGCATCTATTCCACCTAGAATAGGGTTCAGCAAAGTGTTGAAGTTGCCAGAAAACGTCTATTAACTATATGTGAGAATTCATCACAGAATCTGTGATGTTCAAAAACATCTACTTCACACACGTGGAAAGCTGAAAATATTGTCTATTGAGAACTGGATCAAAGATGTGACCGTTCTACAGAATGTCTACATCCCTTCAAGCATCTATTCCACCTAGAATAGGGTTCAGCAAAGTGTTGAAGTTGCCAGAAAACGTCTATTAACTATATGTGAGAATTCATCACAGAATCTGTGATGTTCAAAAACATCTACTTCACACAAGTGTAAAGCTGAAAATATTGTCTATTGAGAACTGGATCAAAGATGTGACCGTTCTACAAAATGTCTACACCCTTTCAAGCATCTATTCCACCTAGAATAGGGTTCAGCAAAGTGTTGAAGTTGCCAGAAAACGTTTATTAACTATATGTGAGAATTCATCACAGAATCTGTGATGTTCAAAAACATCTACTTCACTCGTGTAAAGCTGAAAATATTGTCTATTGAGAACTGGATCACAGATGTGACCGTTCTACAAAGTGTATACATCCTTTCAAGCATCTATTCCATCTAGAATAGGGTTCAGCAAAGTGTTGAAGTTGCCAGAAAACGTCTATTAACTACATGTGAGAATTCATCACAGAATCTGTGATGTTCAAAAACATCTACTTCACACACGTGTAAAGCTGAAGATATAGTCTATTGAGAACTGGATCAAAGATTTGACAGTTCTACAAAATGTCTACATCCTTTCAAGCATCTATTCCACCTAGAATAGGGTTCAGCAAAGTGTTGAAGTTGCCAGAAAACGTCTATTAACTATATGTGAGAATTCATCACAGAATCTGTGATGTTCAGAAACATCTACTTCACACACGTGTAAAGCTGAAAATATTGTCTATTGAGAACTGGATCAAAGATGTGACCGTTCTACAAAATGTCTACATCCTTTCAAGCATCTATTCCACCGAGGAGATGGTTCAGCAAAGTGTTGAAGTTGCCAGAAAACGTCTATTAACTATATGTGAGAATTCATCACAGAATCTGTGATGTTCAAAAACATCTACTTCACACATGTGTAAAGCTGAAAATATTGTCTATTGAGAACTGGATCAAAGATGTGACCGTTCTACAAAACGTCTACATCCTTTCAAGCGTCTATTCCACCGAGGAGAGGGTTCAGCAAAGTGATGAAGTTGCCAGAAAACGTCTATTAACTACATGTGAGAATTCATCACAGAATCTGTGATGTTCAAAAACATCTACTTCACACACGTGTAAAGCTGAAAATATTGTCTATTGAGAACTGGATCAAAGATGTGACCGTTCTACAAAATGTCTACATCCTTTCAAGCATCTATTCCACCGAGAAGAGGGTTCAGCAAAGTGATGAAGTTGCCAGAAAACGTCTATTAACTATATGTGAGAATTCATCACAAAATCTGTGATGTTCAAAAACATCTACTTCACACACGTGTAAAGCTGAAAATATTGTCTATTGAGAACTGGATCAAAGATGTGACCGTTCTACAGAATGTCTACATCCTTTCAAGCATCTATTCCACCTAGAATAGGGTTCAGCAAAGTGTTGAAGTTGCCAGAAAACGTCTATTAACTATATGTGAGAATTCATCACAGAATCTGTGATGTTCAAAAACATCTACTTCACACACGTGGAAAGCTGAAAATATTGTCTATTGAGAACTGGATCAAAGATGTGACCGTTCTACAGAATGTCTACATCCTTTCAAGCATCTATTCCACCTAGAATAGGGTTCAGCAAAGTGTTGAAGTTGCCAGAAAACGTCTATTAACTATATGTGAGAATTCATCACAGAATCTGTGATGTTCAAAAACATCTACTTCACACAAGTGTAAAGCTGAACATATTGTCTATTGAGAACTGGATCAAAGATGTGACCGTTCTACAAAATGTCTACACCCTTTCAAGCATCTATTCCACCTAGAATAGGGTTCAGCAAAGTGTTGAAGTTGCCAGAAAACGTTTATTAACTATATGTGAGAATTCATCACAGAATCTGTCATGTTCAAAAACATCTACTTCACTCGTGTAAAGCTGAAAATATTGTCTATTGAGAACTGGATCACAGATGTGACCGTTCTACAAAGTGTATACATCCTTTCAAGCATCTATTCCACCTAGAATAGGGTTCAGCAAAGTGTTGAAGTTGCCAGAAAACGTCTATTAACTATATGTGAGAATTCATCACAGAATCTGTGATGTTCAAAAACATCTACTTCAAACAAGTGTAAAGCTGAAAATATTGTCTATTGAGAACTGGATCAAAGATGTGACCGTTCTACAAAATGTCTACACCCTTTCAAGCATCTATTCCACCTAGAATAGGGTTCAGCAAAGTGTTGAAGTTGCCAGAAAACGTTTATTAACTATATGTGAGAACTCATCACAGAATCTGTGATGTTCAAAAACATCTACTTCACTCGTGTAAAGCTGAAAATATTGTCTATTGAGAACTGGATCACAGATGTGACCGTTCTACAAAGTGTATACATCCTTTCAAGCATCTATTCCATCTAGAATAGGGTTCAGCAAAGTGTTGAAGTTGCCAGAAAACGTCTATTAACTACATGTGAGAATTCATCACAGAATCTGTGATGTTCAAAAACATCTACTTCACACACGTGTAAAGCTGAAGATATAGTCTATTGAGAACTGGATCAAAGATTTGACAGTTCTACAAAATGTCTACATCCTTTCAAGCATCTATTCCACCTAGAATAGGGTTCAGCAAAGTGTTGAAGTTGCCAGAAAACGTCTATTAACTATATGTGAGAATTCATCACAGAATCTGTGATGTTCAGAAACATCTACTTCACACACGTGTAAAGCTGAAAATATTGTCTATTGAGAACTGGATCAAAGATGTGACCGTTCTACAAAATGTCTACATCCTTTCAAGCATCTATTCCACCGAGGAGATGGTTCAGCAAAGTGTTGAAGTTGCCAGAAAACGTCTATTAACTATATGTGAGAATTCATCACAGAATCTGTGATGTTCAAAAACATCTACTTCACACATGTGTAAAGCTGAAAATATTGTCTATTGAGAACTGGATCAAAGATGTGACCGTTCTACAAAACGTCTACATCCTTTCAAGCGTCTATTCCACCGAGGAGAGGGTTCAGCAAAGTGATGAAGTTGCCAGAAAACGTCTATTAACTACATGTGAGAATTCATCACAGAATCTGTGATGTTCAAAAACATCTACTTCACACACGTGTAAAGCTGAAAATATTGTCTATTGAGAACTGGATCAAAGATGTGACCGTTCTACAAAATGTCTACATCCTTTCAAGCATCTATTCCACCGAGAAGAGGGTTCAGCAAAGTGATGAAGTTGCCAGAAAACGTCTATTAACTATATGTGAGAATTCATCACAAAATCTGTGATGTTCAAAAACATCTACTTCACACACGTGTAAAGCTGAAAATATTGTCTATTGAGAACTGGATCAAAGATGTGACCGTTCTACAGAATGTCTACATCCTTTCAAGCATCTATTCCACCTAGAATAGGGTTCAGCAAAGTGTTGAAGTTGCCAGAAAACGTCTATTAACTATATGTGAGAATTCATCACAGAATCTGTGATGTTCAAAAACATCTACTTCACACACGTGGAAAGCTGAAAATATTGTCTATTGAGAACTGGATCAAAGATGTGACCGTTCTACAGAATGTCTACATCCTTTCAAGCATCTATTCCACCTAGAATAGGGTTCAGCAAAGTGTTGAAGTTGCCAGAAAACGTCTATTAACTATATGTGAGAATTCATCACAGAATCTGTGATGTTCAAAAACATCTACTTCACACAAGTGTAAAGCTGAAAATATTGTCTATTGAGAACTGGATCAAAGATGTGACCGTTCTACAAAATGTCTACACCCTTTCAAGCATCTATTCCACCTAGAATAGGGTTCAGCAAAGTGTTGAAGTTGCCAGAAAACGTTTATTAACTATATGTGAGAATTCATCACAGAATCTGTGATGTTCAAAAACATCTACTTCACTCGTGTAAAGCTGAAAATATTGTCTATTGAGAACTGGATCACAGATGTGACCGTTCTACAAAGTGTATACATCCTTTCAAGCATCTATTCCATCTAGAATAGGGTTCAGCAAAGTGTTGAAGTTGCCAGAAAACGTCTATTAACTACATGTGAGAATTCATCACAGAATCTGTGATGTTCAAAAACATCTACTTCACACACGTGTAAAGCTGAAAATATTGTCTATTGAGAACTGGATCAAAGATGTGACCGTTCTACAGAATGTCTACATCCTTTCAAGCATCTATTCCACCTAGAATAGGGTTCAGCAAAGTGTTGAAGTTGCCAGAAAACGTCTATTAACTATATGTGAGAATTCATCACAGAATCTGTGATGTTCAAAAACATCTACTTCACACACGTGGAAAGCTGAAAATATTGTCTATTGAGAACTGGATCAAAGATGTGACCGTTCTACAGAATGTCTACATCCTTTCAAGCATCTATTCCACCTAGAATAGGGTTCAGCAAAGTGTTGAAGTTGCCAGAAAACGTCTATTAACTATATGTGAGAATTCATCACAGAATCTGTGATGTTCAAAAACATCTACTTCACACAAGTGTAAAGCTGAAAATATTGTCTATTGAGAACTGGATCAAAGATGTGACCGTTCTACAAAATGTCTACACCCTTTCAAGCATCTATTCCACCTAGAATAGGGTTCAGCAAAGTGTTGAAGTTGCCAGAAAACGTTTATTAACTATATGTGAGAATTCATCACAGAATCTGTGATGTTCAAAAACATCTACTTCACTCGTGTAAAGCTGAAAATATTGTCTATTGAGAACTGGATCACAGATGTGACCGTTCTACAAAGTGTATACATCCTTTCAAGCATCTATTCCATCTAGAATAGGGTTCAGCAAAGTGTTGAAGTTGCCAGAAAACGTCTATTAACTACATGTGAGAATTCATCACAGAATCTGTGATGTTCAAAAACATCTACTTCACACACGTGTAAAGCTGAAGATATAGTCTATTGAGAACTGGATCAAAGATTTGACAGTTCTACAAAATGTCTACATCCTTTCAAGCATCTATTCCACCTAGAATAGGGTTCAGCAAAGTGTTGAAGTTGCAAGAAAACGTCTATTAACTACATGTGAGAATTCATCAGAGAATCTGTGATGTTCAAAAACATCTACTTCACACACGTGTAAAGCTGAAAATATTGTGTATTGAGAACTGGATCAAAGATGTGACCGTTCTACAAAATGTCTACATCCTTTCAAGCATCTATTCCACCGAGGAGAGGGTTCAGCAAAGTGATGAAGTTGCCAGAAAACGTCTATTAACTACATGTGAGAATTCATCACAGAATCTGTGATGTTCAAAAACATCTACTTCACACACGTGTAAAGCTGAAGATATAGTCTATTGACAATTCCATAATAAATGTGACAATGCTACAAAATGTCTACATCCTTTCAAGCATCTATTCCACCGAGGAGAGGGTTCAGCAAAGTGTAGAAGTTGCCAGAAAACGTCTATTAACTACATGTGAGAATTCATCACAGAATCTGTGATGTTCAAAAACATCTACTTCACACACGTGTAAGGCTGAAGATATAATCTATTGAGAACTGGATCAAAGATGTGACAGTTCTACAAAATGTCTACATCCTTTCAAGCATCTATTCCGCCTAGAAGAGGGTTCAGCAAAGTGTTGATGTTTCCAGAAAGCGTCTATTAACTACATGTAAGAATTCATCACAGAATCTGTGATGTTCAAAAACATCTACTTCACACACGTTAAAGCTGAAAATATTGTCTATTGAGAACTGGATCAAAGATGTGACCGTTCTACAAAGTGTATACATCCTTTCAAGCATCTATTCCACCGAGGAGAGGGTTCAGCAAAGTGTTGAAGTTGCCAGAAAACGTCTGTTAACTATATGTGAGAATTCATCACAGAATCTGTGATGTTCAAAAACATCTACTTCACACATGTGTAAAGCTGAAAATATTGTCTATTGAGAACTGGATCAAAGATGTGACCGTTCTACAAAGTGTATACATCCTTTCAAGCATCTATTTCACCGAGGAGAGGGTTCAGCAAAGTGTTGAAGTTGCCAGAAAACGTCTATTAACTATATGTGAGAATTCATCGCAGAATCTGTGATGTTCAAATACAACTACTTCACACGTGTAAAGATGAAAATATTGTCTATTGAGAACTGGATCAAAGATGTGACAGTTCTACAAAATGTCAACATCCTTTCAAGCATCTATTCCACCTAGAATAGGGTTCGGCAAAGTGTTGAAGTTGCAAGAAAACGTCTATTAACTACATGTGAGAATTCATCACAGAATCTGTGATGTTCAAAAACATCTACTTCACACACGTGTAAAGCTGAAAATATTGTCTATTGAGAACTGGATCAAAGATGTGACCGTTCTACAAAATGTCTACATCCTTTCAAGCGTCTATTCCACCGAGGAGAGGGTTCAACAAAGTGATGAAGTTGCCAGAAAACGTCTATTAACTATATGTGAGAATTCATCACAAAATCTGTGATGTTCAAATACAACTACTTCACACACGTGTAAAGCTGAAAATATTGTCTATTGAGAACTGGATCAAAGATGCGACAGTTCTACAAAATGTCAACATCCTTTCAAGCATCTATTCCACCTAAAATAGGGTTCAGCAAAGTGTTGAAGTTGCCAGAAAACGTCTATTAACTATATGTGAGAATTCATCACAGAATCTGTGATGTTCAAAAACATCTACTTCACACACGTGTAAAGCTGAAGATATAGTCTATTGACAATTCCATAATAAATGTGACAATGCTACAAAATGTCTACATCCTTTCAAGCATCTATTCCACCGAGGAGAGGGTTCAGCAAAGTGTAGAAGTTGCCAGAAAACGTCTATGAACTATATGTGAGATTTCATCACAAAATCTGTGATGTTCAAAAACATCTACTTCACACACGTGTAAAGCTGAAAATATTGTCTATTGAGAACTGGATCAAAGATGTGACCGTTCTACAGAATGTCTACATCCTTTCAAGCATCTATTCCACCTAGAATAGGGTTCAGCAAAGTGTTGAAGTTGCCAGAAAACGTCTATTAACTATATGTGAGAATTCATCACAGAATCTGTGATGTTCAAAAACATCTACTTCACACACGTGTAAAGCTGAAAATATTGTCTATTGAGAACTGGATCAAAGATTTGACCGTTCTACAAAGTGTATACATCCTTTCAAGCATCTATTCCACCTAGAATAGGGTTCAGCAAAGTGTTGAAGTTGCCAGAAAACGTCTATTAACTATATGTGAGAACTCATCACAGAATCTGTGATGTTCAAAAACATCTACTTCACACAAGTGTAAAGCTGAAAATATTGTCTATTGAGAACTGGATCAAAGATGTGACCGTTCTACAAAATGTCTACACCCTTTCAAGCATCTATTCCACCTAGAATAGGGTTCAGCAAAGTGTTGACGTTGCCAGAAAACGTTTATTAACTATTTGTGAGAATTCATCACAGAATCTGTGATGTTCAAAAACATCTACTTCACACGTGTAAAGCTGAAAATATTGTCTATTGAGAACTGGATCAAAGATGTGACCATTCTACAAAGTGTATACATCCTTTCAAGCATCTATTCCACCGAGGAGAGGGTTCAGCAAAGTGTTGAAGTTGCCAGAAAACGTCTATTAACTATATGTGAGAATTCATCACAGAATCTGTGATGTTCAAAAACATCTACTTCACACACGTGTAAAGCTGAAAATATTGTCTATTGAGAACTGGATCAAAGATGTGACCGTTCTACAGAATGTCTACATCCTTTCAAGCATCTATTCCACCGAGGAGAGGGTTCAGCAAAGTGTTGAAGTTGCCAGAAAACGTCTATTAACCATATGTGAGAATTCATCACAGAATCGGTGATGCTCAAAAACATCTAATTCACACACGTGTAAAGCTGAAAATATTGTCTATTGAGAACTGGATCAAAGATGTGACCGTTTTACAAAGTGTATACATCCTTTCAAGCATCTATTCCACCGAGGAGAGAGTTCAGCAAAGTGTTGAAGTTGCCAGAAAACGTCTATTAACTATATGTGAGAATTCATCACAGAATCTGTGATGTTCAAAAACATCTACTTCACACACGTGTAAAGCTGAAAATATTGTCTATTGAGAACTGGATCAAAGATGTGACGGTTCTACAAAATGTCTACATCCTTTCAAGCATCTATTCCACCTATAATAGGGTTCAGCAAAGTGTTGAAGTTGCCAGAAAACGTCTATTAACTATATGTGAGAATTCATCACAGAATCTGTGATGTTCAAAAACATCTACTTCACACACGTGTAAAGCTGAAAATATTGCCTATTGAGAACTGGATCACAGATGTGACCGTTCTACAAAGCGTATACATCCTTTAAAGCATCTATTCCACCTAGAATAGGGCTCAGCAAAGTGTTGAAGTTGCCAGAAAACGTCTATTAACTACATGTGAGAATTCATCACAGAATCTGTGATGTTCAAAAACATCTACTTCACACAAGTGTAAAGCTGAAAATATTGTCTATTGAGAACTGGATCAAAGATGTGACCGTTCTACAGAATGTCTACATCCTTTCAAGCATCTATTCCACCGAGGAGAGGGTTCAGCAAAGTGTTGAAGTTGCCAGAAAACGTCTATTAACTATATGTGAGAATTCATCACAGAATCTGTGATGCTCAAAAACATCTACTTCACACACGTGTAAAGCTGAAAATATTGTCTATTGAGAAATGGATCAAAGATGTGACCGTTTTACAAAGTGTATACATCCTTTCAAGCATCTATTCCACCGAGGAGAGAGTTCAGCAAAGGGTTGATGTTGCCAGAAAACGTCTATTAACTATATGTGAGAATTCATCACAGAATCTGTGATGTTCAAAAACATCTACTTCACACACGTGTAAAGCTGAAAATATTGTCTATTGAGAACTGGATCAAAGATGTGACCGTTCTACAAAGTGTATATATCCTTTCAAGCATCTATTCCACCTAGAATAGGGTTCAGCAAAGTGTAGAAGTTGCCAGAAAACGTCTATTAACTATATGTGAGAACTCATCACAGAATCTGTGATGTTCAAAAACATCTACTTCACACACGTGTAAAGCTGAAAATATTGTCTATTGAGAACTGGATCAAAGATGTGACGGTTCTACAAAATGTCTACATCCTTTCAAGCATCTATTCCACCTATAATAGGGTTCAGCAAAGTGTTGAAGTTGCCAGAAAACGTCTATTAACTATATGTGAGAATTCATCACAGAATCTGTGATGTTCAAAAACATCTACTTCACACACGTGTAAAGCTGAAAATATTGTCTATTGAGAACTGGATCACAGATGTGACCGTTCTACAAAGTGTATACATCCTTTAAAGCATCTATTCCATCTAGAATAGGGTTCAGCAAAGTGTTGAAGTTGCCAGAAAACCTCTATTAACTACATGTGAGAATTCATAACAGAATCTGTGATGTTCAAAAACATCTACTTCACACACGTGTAAAGCTGAAAATATTGTCTATTGAGAACTGGATCAAAGATGTGACCGTTCTACAAAGTGTATACATCCTTTCAAGCATCTATTTCACCGAGGAGAGGGTTCAGCAAAGTGTTGAAGTTGCCAGAAAACGTCTATTAACTATATGTGAGAATTCATCGCAGAATCTGTGATGTTCAAATACAACTACTTCACACACGTATAAAGCTGAAAATATTGTCTATTGAGAACTGGATCAAAGATGTGACCGTTCTACAAAATGTCTACATCCTTTCAAGCGTCTATTCCACCGAGGAGAGGGTTCAACAAAGTGATGAAGTTGCCAGAAAACGTCTATTAACTATATGTGAGAATTCATCACAGAATCTGTGATGTTCAAAAACATCTACTTCACACACGTGTAAAGCTGAAGATATAGTCTATTGCCAATTCCATAATAAATGTGACAATGCTACAAAATGTCTACATCCTTTCAAGCATCTATTCCACCGAGGAGAGGGTTCAGCAAAGTGTAGAAGTTGCCAGAAAACGTCTATTAACTACATGTGAGAATTCATCACAGAATCTGTGATGTTCAAAAACATCTACTTCACACACATGTAAACCTGAAGATATGGTCTATTGACAATTAGATAATAAAAGTGACAATTCTACAAAATGTCTACATCCTTTCAAGCATCTATTCCACCTAGAATAGGGATCAGCAAAGTGTTGAAGTTGCAAGAAAACGTCTATTAACTACATGTGAGAATTCATCACAGAATCTGTGATGTTCAAAAACATCTACTTCACACACATGTAAACCTGAAGATATGGTCTATTGACAACTAGATAATAAAAGTGACAATTCTACAAAATGTGTACATCCTTTCAAGCATCTATTCCACCTAGAATAGGGTTCAGCAAAGTGTTGAAGTTGCAAGAAAACGTCTATTAACTACATGTGAGAATTCATCACAGAATCTGTGATGTTCAAAAACATCTACTTCACACACGTGTAAAGCTGAAGATATAGTCTATTGACAATTCCATAATAAATGTGACAATGCTACAAAATGTCTACATCCTTTCAAGCATCTATTCTACCGAGGAGAGTGTTCAGCAAAGTGTTGAAGTTGCCAGAAAACGTCTATTAACTACATGTGAGAATTCATCACAGAATCTGTGATGTTCAAAAACATCTACTTCACACACGTGTAAGGCTGAAGATATAATCTATTGAGAACTGGATCAAAGATGTGACAGTTCTACAAAATGTCTACATCCTTTCAAGCATCTATTCCGCCTAGAAGAGGGTTCAGCAAAGTGTTGATGTTTCCAGAAAACGTCTATTAACTACATGTAAGAATTCATCACAGAATCTGTGATGTTCAAAAACATCTACTTCACACACGTGTAAAGCTGAAAATATTGTCTATTGAGAACTGGATCAAAGATGTGACCGTTCTACAAAGTGTATACATCCTTTCAAGCATTTATTTCACCGAGGAGAGGGTTCAGCAAAGTGTTGAAGTTTCCAGAAAACGTCTATTAACTATTTGTGAGAATTCATCACAGAATCTGAGATGTTCAAAAACATCTACTTCACACAAGTGTAAAGCTGAAAATATTGTCTATTGAGAACTGGATCAAAGATGTGACCGTTCTACAGAATGTCTACATCCTTTCAAGCATCTATTCCACCGAGGAGAGGGTTCAGCAAAGTGTTGAAGTTGCCAGAAAACGTCTATTAACTATATGTGAGAATTCATCAAAGAATCTGTGATGCTCAAAAACATCTACTTCACACACGTGTAAAGCTGAAAATATTGTCTATTGAGAACTGGATCAAAGATGTGACCGTTTTACAAAGTGTATACATCCTTTCAAGCATCTATTCCACCGAGGAGAGAGTTCAGCAAAGTGTTGAAGTTGCCAGAAAACGTCTATTAACTATATATGAGAATTCATCACAGAATCTGTGATGTTCAAAAACATCTACTTCACACACGTGTAAAGCTGAAAATATTGTCTATTGAGAACTGGATCAAAGATGTGACCGTTCTACAAAGTGTATACATCCTTTCAAGCATCTATTCCACCTAGAATAGGGTTCAGCAAAGTGTTGAAGTTGCCAGAAAACGTCTATTAACTATATGTGAGAACTCATCACAGAATCTGTGATGTTCAAAAACATCTACTTCACACACGTGTAAAGCTGAAAATATTGTCTATTGAGAACTGGATCAAAGATGTGACGGTTCTACAAAATGTCTACATCCTTTCAAGCATCTATTCCACCTATAATATTGTTCAGCAAAGTGTTGAAGTTGCCAGAAAACGTCTATTAACTATATGTGAGAATTCATCACAGAATCTGTGATGCTCAAAAACATCTACTTCACACACGTGTAAAGCTGAAAATATTGTCTATTGAGAACTGGATCAAAGATGTGACCGTTTTACAAAGTGTATACATCCTTTCAAATATCTATTCCACCGAGGAGAGAGTTCAGCAAAGCGTTGAAGTTGCCAGAAAACGTCTATTAACTATATGTGAGAATTCATCACAGAATCTGTGATGTTCAAAAACATCTACTTCACACACGTGTAAAGCTGAAAATATTGTCTATTGAGAACTGGATCAAAGATGTGACCGTTCTACAAAGTGTATACATCCTTTCAAGCATCTATTCCACCTGGAATAGGGTTCAGCAAAGTGTTGAAGTTGCCAGAAAACGTCTATTAACTATATGTGAGAACTCATCACAGAATCTGTGATGTTCAAAAACATCTACTTCACACACGTGTAAAGCTGAAAATATTGTCTATTGAGAACTGGATCAAAGATGTGACGGTTCTACAAAATGTCTACATCCTTTCAAGCATCTATTCCACCTATAATAGGGTTCAGCAAAGTGTTGAAGTTGCCAGAAAACGTCTATTAACTATATGTGAGAATTCATCACAGAATCTGTGATGTTCAAAAACATCTACTTCACACACATGTAAAGCTGAAAATATTGTCTATTGAGAACTGGATCACAGATGTGACCGTTCTACAAAGTGTATACATCCTTTCAAGCATCTATTCCATCTAGAATAGGGTTCAGCAAAGTGTTGAAGTTGCCAGAAAACGCCTATTAACTACATGTGAGAATTCATCACAGAATCTGTGATGTTCAAAAACATCTACTTCACACACGTGTAAAGCTGAAAATATTGTCTATTGAGAACTGGATCAAAGATGTGACAGTTCTACAAAATGTCAACATCCTTTCAAGCATCTATTCCACCTAGAATAGGGTTCAGCAAAGTGTTGAAGTTGCAAGAAAACGTCTATTAACTACATGTGAGAATTCATCACAGAATCTGTGATGTTCAAAAACATCTACTTCACACACGTGTAAAGCTGAAAATATTGTCTATTGAGAACTGGATCAAAGATGTGACAGTTCTACAAAGTGTATACATCCTTTCAAGCATCTATTCCATCTAGAATAGGGTTCAGCAAAGTGTTGAAGTTGCCAGAAAACGCCTATTAACTACATGTGAGAATTCATCACAGAATCTGTGATGTTCAAAAACATCTACTTCACACACGTGTAAAGCTGAAAATATTGTCTATTGAGAACTGGATCAAAGATGTGACAGTTCTACAAAATGTCAACATCCTTTCAAGCATCTATTCCACCTAGAATAGGGTTCAGCAAAGTGTTGAAGTTGCCAGAAAACGTCTATTAACTATATGTGAGAATTCATCACAGAATCTGTGATGCTCAAAAACATCTACTTCACACACGTGTAAAGCTGAAGATATAGTCTATTGAGAACTGGATCAAAGATGTGACAGTTCTACAAAGTGTATACGTCATTTCAAGCATCTATTCCATCAAAGAGAGGGTTCAGCAAAGTGTTGAAGTTGCCAGAAAACGTCTATTAACTACATGTGGGAATTCATCACAGAATCTCTGATCTTCAAAAACATCTACTTCGCACAGGTGTAAAGCTGAAGATATAGTCTATTGAGAACTGGATCAAAGATGTGACAGTTCTAAAAAATGTCTACATCCTTTCAAGCATCTATTCCACATAGAATAGGGTTAAGCAAAGTGTTGAAGTTGCAAGAAAACGTCTATTAACTACATGTGAGAATTCATCACAGAATCTGTGATTTTCAAAAACATCTACTTCACTCACTTGTAATGCTGAAGATATAGTCTATTGAGAGCTGGATCAAAGATGTTACAGTTCTACAAAATGTCTACATCCTTTCAAGCATCTATTCCACCTAAAAGAGGGTTCAGCAAAGTGTTTAAGTTGCCAGAAAACGTCTATTAACTACATGTGGGAATTCATCACAGAATCTGTGATCTTCAAAAACATCTACTTCGCACAGGGGTAAAGCTGAAGATATAGTCTATTGAGAACTGGATCAAAGATGTGACAGTTCTACAAAATGTCTACATCCTTTCAAGCATCTATTCCACCGAGGAGAGGGTTCAGCAAAGTGTGGAAGTTGCCAGAAAACGTCTATTAACTACATGTGAGAATTCATCACAGAAACTGTGTTGTTCAAAAACATCTACTTCACACACATGTAAACCAGAAGATATGGTCTATTGACAATTAGATAATAAGTGTGACAATTCTACAAAATGTCTACATCCTTTCAAGCATCTATTCCACCTAGAATAGGGTTCAGCAAAGTGTTGAAGTTGCCAGAAAATGTCTATTAACTATATGTGAGAATTCATCACAGAATCTGTGATGTTCAAAAACATCTACTTCACACACGTGTAAAGCTGAAAATATTGTCTATTGAGAACTGGATCAAAGATGTGACGGTTCTACAAAATGTCTACATCCTTTCAAGCATCTATTCCACCTAGAATAGGGTTCAGCAAAGTGTTGAAGTTGCCAGAAAACGTCTATTAACTATATGTGAGAATTCATCACAGAATCTGTGATGTTCAAAAACATCTACTTCACACACGTGTAAAGCTGAAAATATTGTCTATTGAGAACTGGATCACAGATGTGACCGTTCTACAAAGTGTATACATCCTTTCAAGCATCTATTCCATCTAGAATAGGGTTCAGCAAAGTGTTGAAGTTGCCAGAAAACCTCTATTAACTACATGTGAGAATTCATCACAGAATCTGTGATGTTCAAAAACATCTACTTCAAACACGTGTAAAGCTGAAGATATAGTCTATTGAGAACTGGATCAAAGATGTGACTGTTCTACAAAGTGTATACGTCCTTTCAAGCATCTATTCCATCAAAGAGAGGGTTCAGCAAAGTGCTAAAGTTGCCAGAAAACGTCTATTACCTACATGTTAGAATTCATCACAGAATCTGTGATGTTCAAAAACATCTACTTCACACACGTGTAAAGCTGAAAATATTGTCTATTGAGAACTGGATCAAAGATGTGACAGTTCTACAAAATGTCAACATCCTTTCAAGCATCTATTCCACCTAGAATAGGGTTCAGCAAAGTGTTGAAGTTGCAAGAAAACGTCTATTAACTACATGTGAGAATTCATCACAGAATCTGTGATGTTCAAAAACATCTACTTCACACACGTGTAAAGCTGAAGATATAGTCTATTGAGAACTGGATCAAAGATGTGACAGTTCTACAAAGTGTATACGTCCTTTCAAGCATCTATTCCATCAAAGAGAGGGTTCAGCAAAGTGCTAAGGTTGCCAGAAAACGTCTATTAACTACATGTGGGATTTCATCACAGAATCTCTGATCTTCAAAAACATCTACTCCGCACAGGTGTAAAGCTGAAGATATAGTCTATTGAGAACTGGATCAAAGATGTGACAGTTCTACAAAATGTCTACATCCTTTCAAGCATCTATTCCACCGTAGAGAGGGTTCAGCAAAGTGTTGAAGTTGCCAGAAAACGTCTATTAACTATATGTGAGAATTCATCACAGAATCTGTGATGTTCAAAAACATCTACTTCACACACGTGTAAAGCTGAAAATATTGTCTATTGAGAACTGGATCAAAGATGTGACAGTTCTACAAAATGTCTACACCCTTTCAAGCATCTATTCCACCTAGAATAGGGTTAAGCAAAGTGTTGCAGTTGCAAGAAAACGTCTATTAACTATATGTGAGAATTCATCACAGAATCTGTGATGTTCAAAAACATCTACTTCACACACGTGTAAAGCTGAAAATATTGTCTATTGAGAACTGGATCAAAGATGTGACCGTTCTACAAAATGTCTACACCCTTTCAAGCATCTATTCCACCTAGAATAGCGTTCAGCAAAGTGTTCAAGTTGCCAGAAAACGTCTATTAACTATATGTGAGAATTCATCACAGAATCTGTGATGTTCAAAAACATCTACTTCACACACGTGTAAAGCTGAAAATATTGTCTATTGAGAACTGGATCAAAGATGTGACAGTTCTACAAAATGTCTACACCCTTTCAAGCATCTATTCCACCTAGAATAGGGTTCAGCAAAGTGTTCAAGTTGCCAGAAAACGTCTATTAACTATATGTGAGAATTCATCACAGAATCTGTGATGTTCAAAAACATCTACTTCACACACGTGTAAAGATGAAGATATAGTCTATTGAGAACTGGATCAAAGATGTGACAGTTCTACAAAATGTCTACACCCTTTCAAGCATCTATTCCACCTAGAATAGGGTTCAGCAAAGTGTTCAAGTTGCCAGAAAACGTCTATTAACTATATGTGAGAATTCATCACAGAATCTGTGATGTTCAAAAACATCTACTTCACACACGTGTAAAGCTGAAAATATTGTCTATTGAGAACTGGATCAAAGATGTGACCGTTCTACAAAATGTCTACACCCTTTCAAGCATCTATTCCACCTAGAATAGGGTTCAGCAAAGTGTTGCAGTTGCAAGAAAACGTCTATTAACTACATGTGAGAATTCATCACAGAATCTGTGATGTTCAAAAACATCTACTTCACACACGTGTAAAGCTGAAAATATTGTCTATTGAGAACTGGATCAAAGATGTGACCGTTCTACAAAATGTCTACACCCTTTCAAGCATCTATTCCACCTGGAATAGGGTTCAGCAAAGTGTTGCAGTTGCAAGAAAACGTCTATTAACTACATGTGAGAATTCATCACAGAATCTGTGATGTTCAAAAACATCTACTTCACACACGTGTAAAGCTGAAGATATAGTCTATTGAGAACTGGATCAAAGATGTGACAGTTCTACAAAATGTATACGTCCTTTCAAGCATCTATTCCATCAAAGAGAGGGTTCAGCAAAGTGTTCAAGTTGCCAGAAAACGTCTATTAACTATATGTGAGAATTCATCACAGAATCTGTGATCTTCAAAAACATCTACTTCACACACGTGTAAAGCTGAAAATATAGTCTATTGAGAACTGGATCAAAGATTTGACAGTTCTACAAAATGTCTACACCCTTTCAAGCATCTATTCCACCTAGAATAGCGTTCAGCAAAGTGTTCAAGTTGCCAGAAAACGTCTATTAACTATATGTGAGAATTCATCACAGAATCTGTGATGTTCAAAAACATCTACTTCACACACGTGTCAAGCTGAAAATATTGTCTATTGAGTACTGGATCAAAGATTTGACAGTTCTACAAAATGTCTACACCCTTTCAAGCATCTATTCCACCTAGAATAGCGTTCAGCAAAGTGTTCAAGTTGCCAGAAAACGTCTATTAACTATATGTGAGAATTCATCACAGAATCTGTGATGTTCAAAAACATCTACTTCACACACGTGTAAAGCTGAAAATATTGTCTATTGAGTACTGGATCAAAGATTTGACAGTTCTACAAAATGTCTACATCCTTTCAAGCATCTATTCCACCTAGAATAGGGTTCAGCTAAGTGTTGAAGTTGCAAGAAAACGTCTATTAACTACATGTGAGAATTCATCACAGAATCTGTGATGTTCAAAAACATCTACTTCACACACATGTAAACCTGAAGATATGGTCTATTGGGAGCTGGATCAAAGATGTGACAGTTCTACAAAATGTCTGCATCCTTTCAAGCATCTATTCTACCGATGAGAGGGTTGAGCAAAGTGTTGAAGTTGCAAGAAAACGTCTGTTAACTACATGTGAGAATTCATCACAGAATCTGTGATGTTCAAAAACATCTACTTCACACACGTGTAAAGCTGAAGATATGGTCTATTGACAATTAGATAATAAATGTGACAATTCTACAAAATGTCTACATCCTTTCAAGCATCTATTCCACCTAGAATAGGGTTCAGCAAAGTGTTGAAGTTGCAAGAAAACGTCTATTAACTACATGTGAGAATTCATCACAGAATCTGTGATGTTCAAAAACATCTACTTCACACACATGTAAACCTGAAGATATGGTCTATTGACAATTAGATAATAAAAGTGACAATTCTACAAAATGTCTACATCCTTTCAAGCATCTATTCCACCTAGAATAGGGTTCAGCAAAGTGTTGAAGTTGCAAGAAAACGTCTATTAACTACTTGTGAGAATTCATCAGAGAATCTGTGATGTTCAAAAACATCTACTTCACACACGTGTAAAGCTGAAGATATAGTCTATTGACAATTCCATAATAAATGTGACAATGCAACAAAATGTCTATATCCTTTCAAGCATCTATTCTACCGAGGAGAGTGTTCAGCAAAGTGTTGAAGTTACCAGAAAACGTCTATTACCTACATGTGAGAATTCATCTCAGAATCTGTGATCTTCAAAAACATCTACTTCACACACGTATAAGGCTGACGATATAGTCTATTGAGAACTGGATCAAAGATGTGACAGTTCTACAAAATGTCTACATCCTTTCAAGCATCTATTCCACCGAGGAGAGGGTTCAGCAAAGTGTGGAAGTTGCAAGAAAACGTCTATTAACTACATGTGAGAATTCATCACAGAAACTGTGATGTTCAAAAACATCTACTTCACACACATGTAAACCTGAAGATATGGTCTATTGACAATTAGATAATAAATGTGACAATTCTACAAAATGTCTACATCCTTTCAAGCATCTATTCCACCTAGAATAGGGTTCAGCAAAGTGTTGAAGTTGCCAGAAAATGTCTATTAACTATATGTGAGAATTCATCACAGAATCTGTGATGTTCAAAAACATCTACTTCACACACGTGTAAAGCTGAAGATATAGTCTATTGAGAACTGGATCAAAGATTTGACAGTTCTACAAAATGTCTACATCTTTTCATGCAACTATTCCATCAAAGAGAGGGTTCAGCAAAGTGCTGAAGTTGCCAGAAAACGTCTATTACCTACATGTGCGAATTCATCACAGAATCTGTGATGTTCAAAAGCATCTACTTCACACACGTTTAAAGCTGAAGATATAGTCTATTGAGAACTGGATCAAAGATGTGACAGTTCTAGCAAGTGTATACATCCTTTCAAGCATCTATTCCATCAAAGAGAGGGTTCAACAAAGTGCTGAAGTTGCCAGAAAACGTCTACTTCCTACATGTGAGAATTCATCAAAGAATCTGTGATGTTCAAAAACATCTACTTCGCACAGATGTAAAGCTGAAGATATAGTCTATTGAGAACTGGATCAAAGATGTGACAGTTCTACAAAATGTCTACATCCTTTCAAGCATCTATTCCACCTAGAATAGGGTTCAGCTAAGTGTTGAAGTTGCAAGAAAACGTCTATTAACTACATGTGAGAATTCATCACAGAATCTGTGATGTTCAAAAACATCTACTTCACACACATGTAAACCTGAAGGTATGGTCTATTGAGAGCTGGATCAAAGATGTTACAGTTCTACAAAATGTCTACATCCTTTCAAGCATCTATTCCACCTAAAAGAGGGTTCAGGAAAGTGTTGAAGTTTCCAGAAAACGTCTATCAACTACATGTGAGAATTCATCACAGAATCTGTGATGTTCAAAAACATCTACTTCACACACGTGTAAGGCTAAAGATCTAATCTAATGATAACTGAATCAAAGATGTGACAGTTCTACAAAATGTCTACATCCTTTCAAGCATCTATTCCACCTAGAATAGCGTTCAGCAAAGTGTTGAAGTTGCCAGAAAACGTCTATTAACTATATGTGAGAATTCATCACAGAAACTGTGATGTTCAAAAACATCTACTTCACACACGTGTAAAGATGAAAATATTGTCTATTGAGAACTGGATCAAAAATGTGACCGTTCTACAAAATGTCTACATCCTTTCAAGCATCTATTCCACCGAGGAGAGGGTTTGGCAAAGTGTTGAAGTTGCCAGAAAACGTCTATTAACTATATGTGAGAATTCATCACAGAATCTGTGATGTTCAAAAACATCTACTTCACACACGTGTAAAGCTGAAAATATTGTCTATTGAGAACTGGATCAAAGATGTGACCGTTCTACAAAGTGTATACATCCTTTCAAGCATCTATTCCACCGAGGAGTCCACCGAGGAGAGGCTTCAGCAAAGTGTTGAAGTTGCCAGAAAACGTCTATTAAGTATATGTGAGAATTCATCACAGAATTTGTGATGTTCAAAAACATCTACTTCACACACGTGTAAAGCTGAAAATATTGTCTATTGAGAACTGGATCAAAGATGTGACCGTTCTACAAAATGTCTACATCCTTTCAAGCATCTATTCCACCGAGGAGAGGGTTCAGCAAAGTGATGAAGTTGCCAGAAAACGTCTATTAACTATATGTGAGAATTCATCACAGAATCTGTGATGTTCAAAAACATCTACTTCACACACGTGTAAGGCTGAAGATATAATCTATTGAGAACTGGATCAAAGATGTGACAGTTCTACAAAATGTCTACATCCTTTCAAGCATCTATTCCGAATAGAAGAGGTTTCAGCAAAGTGTTGATGTTTCCAGAAAACGTCTATTAACTACATGTAAGAATTCATCACAGAATCTGTGATGTTCAAAAACATCTACTTCACACACATGTAAACCTGAAGATATGATCTATTGAGAACTGGATCAAAGATGTGACTGTTCTAAAAAATGTCTAGATCCTTTCAATTATCTATTCCACCTAGAAGAGGGTTCCACCATGTGTTGAAGTTGCCAGAAAACGTCTATTAACTACATGTTAGAATTCATCACTGAATCTGTGATGTTCAAAAACATCAACTTCACACACGTGTAAGGCTAAAGATATAATCTATTGAGAACTGGATCAAAGATGTGACAGTTCTACAAAATGTCTACCTCCTTTCAAGCATCTATTCCACCTAGAAGAGGGATCAGGAAAGTGTTGAAGTTTCCAGAAAACGTCTATCAACTGCAAGTGAGAATTCATCA
Source organism: Aurelia sp. 3 sensu Dawson et al. (2005) (assembly GCA_964020215.1). Taxonomy (NCBI): domain Eukaryota; kingdom Metazoa; phylum Cnidaria; class Scyphozoa; order Semaeostomeae; family Ulmaridae; genus Aurelia; species Aurelia sp. 3 sensu Dawson et al. (2005). Next base: position 18,376,465 of record OZ026578.1, read on the forward strand.
CAGAATCTGTGATGTTCAAAAACATCTATTTCACACACGTGTAAGGATGAAGATATAGTCTATTGAGATCTGGATCAAAGATGTGACAGTTCTACAAAATGTCTACATCCTTTCAAGCATCTATTCCACCTAGAAGAGGGTTCAGCAAAGTGTTGATGTTTCAAGAAAACGTGTATTAACTATATGTGAGAATTCATCATAGAATCTGTGATGTTCAAAAACATCTACTTCACACACGTGTAAGGCTGAAGATATAATCTATTGAGAACTGGATCAAAGATGTGACAGTTCTACAAAATGTCTAAATCCTTTCATGCAACTATTCCACCTAGAAGAGGGTTCAGCAAAGTGTTGAAGTTGCAAGAAAACGTCTTTAACTACATGTGAGAATTCATCACAGAATCTGTGATGTTCAAAAACATCTACTTCACACACGTGTAAAGCTGAAATTATTGTCTATTTAGAACTGGATCAAAGATGTGACCGTTCTACAAAGTGTATACATCCTTTCAAGCATCTATTCCACCTCGAATAGGGTTCAGCAAAGTGTTGAAGTTGCCAGAAAACGTCTATTAACTACATGGGAGAATTCATCACAGAATCTGTGATGTTCAAGAACATCTACTTCACACACGTGTAAAGCTGAAGATATGGTCTATTGAGAACTGGATCAAAGATGTGACAGTTCTACAAAACGTCTACATCCTTTCAAGCATCTATTCCAGCGAGGAGAGGGTTCAGCAAAGTGTAGAAGTTACCAGAAAACGTCTATTACCTACATGTGAGAATTCATCTCAGAATCTGTGATGTTCAAAAACATCTACTTCGCACACGTGTAATGTTGAAGATATAGTCTATTGAGAGCTGGATCAAAGATGTTACAGTTCTACAAAATGTCTACATCCTTTCAAGCATCTATTCCACCGAGGAGAGGGTTCAGAAAAGTGTTGAAGTTGCCAGAAAACGTCTATTAACTACATGTGAGAATTCATCACAGAATCTGTGATGTTCAAAAAGATCTACTTCACACACGTGTAAAGCTGAAGATATAGTCTATTGAGAGCTGGATCAAAGATTTGACAGTTCTAAGAAATGTCTACATCCTTTCAAGCATCTATTCCACCTAGAATAGGGTTCAGCAAAGTGTTGAAGTTGCAAGAAATCGTCTATTAACTACATGTGAGAATTCATCACAGAATCTGTGATGCTCAAAAACATCTACTTCACACACGTGTAAAGCTGAAAATATTGTCTATTGAGAACTGGATCAAAGATGTGACAGTTCTACAAAGTGTATACGTCCTTTCAAGCATCTATTCCATCAAAGAGAGGGTTCAGCAAAGTGCTGAAGTTGCCAGAAAACGTCTATTACCTACATGTGAGAATTCATCACAGAATCTGTGATGTTCAAAAACATCTACTTCACACACGTGTAAAGTTGAAGATATAGTCTATTGAGAACTGGATCAAAGATGTGACAGTTCTACAAAGTGTATACATCCTTTGAAGCATCTATTCGATCAAAGAGAGGGTTCAGCAAAGTGCTGAAGTTGCCAGAAAACGTCTATTGCCTACATGTGAGAATTCATCACAGAATCTGTGATGTTCAAAAACACCTACTTCACACACGTGTAAAGATGAATATATAGTCTATTGAGAACTGGATCAAAGATGTGACAGTTCTACAAAATATCTACATCCTTTCAAGCATCTATTCCACCTAGAATAGGGTTCAGCAAAGTGTTGAAGTTGCAAGAAATCGTCTATTAACTACGTGTGAGAATTCATCACAGAATCTGTGATGTTCAAAAACATCTACTTCACACACATGTAAACGTTTAGATATGGTCTATTGACAATTAGATAATAAATGTGACAATTCTATAAAATGTCTACATCCTTTCAAGCATCTATTCCACCTAGAATAGGGTTCAGCAAAGTGTTGAAGTTGCAAGAAATCGTCTATTAACTATATGTGAGAATTCATCACAGAATCTGTGATGTTCAAAAACATCTACTTCACACATGTGTAAAGCTGAAGATATGGTCTATTGACAATTAGATAATAAATGTGACAATTCTATAAAATGTCTACATCCTTTCAAGCATCTATTCTACCGAGGAGAGGGTTCAGCAAAGTGCTGAAGTTGCCAGAAAACGTCTATTAACTACATGTGAGAATTCATCACAGAATCTGTGATGTTCAAAAACATCTACTTCACACACGTGTAAAGCTGAAGATATGGTCTATTGACAATTCCATAATAAATGTGACAATGCTACAAAATGTCTACATCTTTTCAAGCATTTATTCCAGCTAAAAGAGGGTTCAGCAAAGTGTTGAAGTTGCCAGAAAACGTCTATTAACTACATGTGAGAATTCATCACAGAATCTGTGATGTTCAAAAACATCTACTTCACACACGTGTAAAGTTGAAAATATAATCTATTGAGAACTGGATCAAAGATGTGATAGTTCTACAAAATGTCTACATCCTTTCAAGCATCTATTCCACCTAGAAGAGGGTTCAGCAAAGTGTTGAAGTTGCCAGAAAACGTCTATTAACTACATGTGAGAAATCATCACAGAATCTGTGATGTTCAAAAACATCTACTTCACACACGTGTAAATCTGAAGATATGGTCTATTGAGAACTGGATCAAAGATGTGACAGTTCTACAAAACGTCTACATCCTTTCAAGCATCTATTCCACCGAGGAGAGGGTTCAGCAAAGTGTAGAAGTTACCAGAAAACGTCTATTAACTACATGTGAGAATTCATCACACAATCTGTGATTTTCAAAAACATCTACTTCACACACGTGTAAGGCTGACGATATAGTCTATTGAGAACTGGATCAAAGATGTGACAGTTCTACAAAATGTCTACATCCTTTCAAGCATCTATTCCACCTAGAAGAGGGTTCAGCAAAGTGTTGAAGTTGCCAGAAAACGTCTATTAACTACATGTGGGAATTCATCACAGAATCTGTGATGTTCAAAAACATCTACTTCACACACGTGTAAAGCTGAAGATATGGTCTATTGAGAACTGGATCAAAGATGTGACAGTTCTACAAAACGTCTCCATCCTTTCAAGCATCTATTCCACCGAGGAGAGGGTTCAGCAAAGTGTAGAAGTTACCAGAAAACGTCTATTAACTACATGTGAAAATTCATCACACAATCTGTGATGTTCAAAAACATCTACTTCACACACATGTAAACCTGAAGATATGGCCTATTGACAATTAGATAATAAATGTGACAATTCTACAAAATGTCTACATCCTTTCAAGCATCTATTCCACCTAGGAGAGGGTTCAGCAAAGTGTTGAAAGTTGCCAGAAAACGTCTATTAACTATCTGTGAGAATTCATCACAGAATCTGTGATGTTCAAAAACATCTACTTCACACACGTGTAATGCTGAAGATATAGTCTATTGAGAGCTGGATCAAAGATGTGACAGTTCTACAAAATGTCTACATCCTTTCAAGCATCTATTCCACATAAAAGATGGTTCAGCAAAGTGTTGAAGTTGCCAGAAAACGTCTATTAACTACATTCGAGAATTCATCACAGAATCTGTGATTTTCAAAAACATCTACTTCACACACGTGTAAAGCTGACGATATAGTCTATTGAGAACTGGATCAAAGATGTGACAGTTCTACAAAATGTCTACATCCTTTCAAGCATCTATTCCACCGAGGAGAGGGTTCAGCAAAGTGTGGAAGTTGCCAGAAAACGTCTATTAACTACATGTGGGAATTCATCACAGAATCTGTGATGTTCAAAAACATCTACTTCACACACATGTAAACCTGAAGATATGGTATATTTACAATTAGATAATAAATGTGACAATTCTACAAAATGTCTACATCCTTTCAAGCATCTATTCCACCTAGAATAGGGTTCAGCAAAGTGTTGAAGTTGCCAGAAAACGTCTATTAACTATATGTGAGAATTCATCACAGAATCTGTGATGTTCAAAAACATCTACTTCACACACATGTAAACCTGAAGATATTGTCTATTGACAATTAGATAATAAAAGTGACAATTCTACAAAATGTCTGCATCCTTTCAAGCATCTATTCCACCTAGAATAGTTTTCAGCAAAGTGTTGAAGTTGCCAGAAAACGTCTATTAACTATATGTGAGAATTCATCACAGAATCTGTGATGTTCAAAAACATCTACTTCACACACATGTAAAGCTGAAAATATGGTCTATTGAGAACTGGATCAAACATGTGACAATTCTACAAAATGTCTACATCCTTTCAAGCATCTATTCCACCTAGAATAGGGTTCAGCAAAGTGTTGAAGTTGCAAGAAAACGTCTATTAACTACATGTGAGAATTCATCACAGAATCTGTGATGTCCAAAAACATCTACTTCACACACATGTAAACCTGAAGATATGGTCTATTGACAATTAGATAATAAAAGTGACAATTCTACAAAATGTCTACATCCTTTCAAGCGTCTATTCCACCTAGAATAGGGTTCAGCAAAGTGTTGAAGTTGCCAGAAAACGTCTATTAACTACATGTGAGAATTCATCACAGAATCTGTGATGTTCAAAAACATCTACCTCACACACATGTAAACCTGAAGATATGGTCTATTGACAATTAGATGATAAAAGTGACAATTCTACAAAATGTCTACATCCTTTCAAGCATCTATTCCACCTAGAATAGGGTTCAGCAAAGTGTTGAAGTTGCCAGAAAACGTCTATTAACTATATGTGAGAATTCATCACAGAATCTGTGATGTTCAAAGACATCTACTTCACACACGTGTAAGGCTGAAGATATAATCAATTGAGAACTGGATCAAAGATTTGACAGGTCTACAAAATGTCTACATCCTTTCATGCAACTATTCCATCAACGAGAGGGTTCAGCAAAGTGTTGTAGTTGCCAAAAAACGTCTTTTAACTATATGTAAGAATTCATCACAGAATCTGTGATGTTCAAAAACATCTACTTCACACACATGTAAACCTGAATATATGGTCTATTGACAATTAGATAATAAATGTGACAATTCTACAAAATGTCTACATCCTTTCAAGCATCTATTCCACCTAGAATAGGGTTCAGCAAAGTGTTGAAGTTGCCAGAAAGCGTCTATTACCTACATGTGAGAATTCATCACAGAATCTGTGATGTTCAAAAACATCTACTTCACACACATGTAAACCTGAAGATATGGTCTATTGACAATTAGATAATAAATGTGACAATTCTACAAAATGTCTACATCCTTTCAAGCATCTATTTCACCTAGAATAGGGTTCAGCAAAGTGTTGAAGTTGCCAGAAAACGTCTATTAACTATATGTGAGAATTCATCACAGAATCTGTGATGTTCAAAAACATCTACTTCACACACGTGTAAAGCTGAAAATATAGTCTATTGAGAACTGGAGGAAAGATGTGACAGTTCTACAAAATGTCTGCATCCTTTCAAGCATCTATTCTACCGAGGAGAGGGTTCAGCAAAGTGTAGAAGTTGCAAGAAAACGTCTATTAGCTACATGTGAGAATTCATCACAGAATCTGTGATGTTCAAAAACATCTACTTCGCACAGGTGTAAAGCTGAAGATATGGTCTATTGACAATTCCATAATAAAAGGGACAATGCTAAAAAATGTCTACATCCTCTCAAGCATCTATTCTACCGAGGAGAGGGTTCAGCAAAGTGTAGAAGTTGCCAGAAAACGTCTATTAACTACATGTGAGAATTCATCACAGAATCTGTGATGTTCAAAAACATCTACTTCACACACATGTAAACCTGAAGATATGGTATATTGACAATTAGATAATACATGTGACAATTCTACAAAATGTCTACATCCTTTCAAGCATCTATTCCACCTAGAATAGGGTTCAGCAAAGTGTTGAAGTTGCAAGAAAACGTCTATTAACTACATGTGAGAATTCATCACAGAATCTGTGATGTCCAAAAACATCTACTTCCCACACATGTAAATCTGAAGATATGGTCTATTGACAATTAGATAATAAAAGTGACAATTCTACAAAATGTCTACATCCTTTCAAGCGTCTATTCCACCTAGAATAGGGTTCAGCAAAGTGTTGAAGTTGCCAGAAAACGTCTATTAACTACATGTGAGAATTCATCACAGAATCTGTGATGTTCAAAAACATCTACTTCACACACATGTAAACCTGAAGATATGGTCTATTGACAATTAGATAATAAAAGTGACAATTCTACAAAATGTCTACATCCTTTCAAGCATCTATTCCACCTAGAATAGTGTTCAGCAAAGTGTTGAAGTTGCCAGAAAACGTCTATTAACTATATGTGAGAATTCATCACAGAATCTGTGATGTTCAAAAACATCTACTTCACACACATGTAAAGCTGAAAATATGGTCTATTGAGAACTGGATCAAAGATGTGACAATTCTACAAAATGTCTACATCCTTTCAAGCATCTATTCCACCTAGAATAGGGTTCAGCAAAGTGTTGAAGTTGCAAGAAAACGTCTATTAACTACATTTGAGAATTCATCACAGAATCTGTGATGTCCAAAAACATCTACTTCACACACATGTAAATCTGAAGATATGGTCTATTGACAATTAGATAATAAAAGTGACAATTCTACAAAATGTCTACATCCTTTCAAGCGTCTATTCCACCTAGAATAGGGTTCAGCAAAGTGTTGAAGTTGCCAGAAAACGTCTATTAACTACATATGAGAATTCATCACAGAATCTGTGATGTTCAAAAACATCTACTTCACACACATGTAGACCTGAAGATTTGGTCTATTGACAATTAGATAATAAAAGTGACAATTCTACAAAATGTCTACATCCTTTCAAGCATCTATTCCACCTAGAATAGGGTTCAGCAAAGTATAGAAGTTACCAGAAAACGTCTATTACCTACATGTGAGAATTCATCTCAGAATCTGTGATGTTCAAAAACATCTACTTCACACACGTGTAAAGCTGAAGATATGGTCTATTGACAATTCCATAATAAATGTGACGATGCTACAAAATGTCTACATCGTTTCAAGCATCTATTCCACTTAGGAAAGGGTTCAGCAAAGTGTTGAAGTTACCAGAAAACGTCTATTAACTACATGTAAGAATTCATCACAGAATCTGTGATGTTCAAAAACATCTTCTTCACACACGTGTAAAGCTGAAGATATAGTCTATTGAGAATTGGATCAAAGATGTGACAGTTCTACAAAGTGTATACATTCTTTCAAGCATCTATTCCATCTAGGAGAGGGTTCAGCAAAGTGTTGAAGTTGCCAGAAAGCGTCTATTACCTACAAGTTAGAATTCATCTCAGAATCCGTGATGTTCAAAAACATCTACTTCGCACAGGTGTAAAGCTGAAGATATAGTCTATTGAGAACTGGAGGAAAGATGTGACAATTCTACAAAATGTCTACATCCTTTCAAGCATCTATTCTACCGAGGAGAGGGTTCAGCAAAGTGTTGAAGTTGCCAGAAAACGTCTATTAACTACATGTGAGAATTCATCACAGAATCTGTGATGTTCAAAAAGATCTACTTCACACACATGTAATCCTGAAGATATGGTCTATTGACAATTAGATAATAAAAGTGACAATTCTACAAAATGTCTACATCCTTTCAAGCATCTATTCCACCAAGAATAGTGTTCAGCAAAGTGTTGAAGTTGCCAGAAAACGTCTATTAACTATATGTGAGAATTCATCACAGAATCTATGATGTTAAAAAACATCTACTTCACAAACATGTAAAGCTGAAAATATGGTCTATTGAGAACTGGATCAAAGATGTGACAATTCTACAAAATGTCTACATCCTTTCAAGCATCTATTCCACCTAGAATAGGGTTCAGCAAAGTGTTGAAGTTGCAAGAAAACGTCTATTAACTACATGTGAGAATTCATCACAGAATCTGTGATGTCCAAAAACATCTACTTCACACACATGTAAACCTGAAGATATGGTCTATTGACAATTAGATAATAAAAGTGACAATTCTACAAAATGTCTACATCCTTTCAAGCATCTATTCCACCTAGAATAGGGGTCAGCAAAGTGTTGAAGTTGCCAGAAAACGTCTATTAACTTCATGTGAGAATTCATCACAGAATCTGTGATGTTCAAAAACATCTACCTCACACACATGTAAACCTGAAGATATGGTCTATTGACAATTAGATAATAAAAGTGACAATTCTACAAAATGTCTACATCCTTTCAAGCATCTATTCCACCTAGAATAGGGTTCAGCAAAGTGTTGAAGTTGCCAGAAAACGTCTATTAACTATATGTGAGAATTCATCACAGAATCTGTGATGTTCAAAAACATCTACTTCACAAACGTGTAAAGCTGAAGATATAGTCTATTGACAATTCCATAATAAATGTGACAATGCTACAAATTGTCTACATCCTTTCAAGCATCTATTCCACCGAGGAGAGGGTTCAGCAAAGTGTAGAAGTTGCCAGAAAACGTCTATTAACTACATGTGAGAATTCATCACAGAATCTGTGATGTCCAAAAACATCTACTTCACACACATGTAAACCTGAAGATATGGTCTATTGACAATTAGATAATAAAAGTGACAATTCTACAAAATGTCTACATCCTTTCAAGCATCTATTCTACCGAGGAGAGGGTTCAGCAAAGTGTTGAAGTTGCCAGAAAACGTCTATTAACTACATGTGAGAATTCATCACAGAATCTGTGATGTTCAAAAAGATCTACTTCACACACATGTAAACCTGAAGATATGGTCTATTGACAATTAGATAATAAAAGTGACAATTCTACAAAATGTCTACATCCTTTCAAGCATCTATTCCACCAAGAATAGTGTTCAGCAAAGTGTTGAAGTTGCCAGAAAACGTCTATTAACTATATGTGAGAATTCATCACAGAATCTGTGATGTTAAAAAACATCTACTTCACAAACATGTAAAGCTGAAAATATGGTCTATTGAGAACTGGATCAAAGATGTGACAATTCTACAAAATGTCTACATCCTTTCAAGCATCTATTCCACCTAGAATAGGGTTCAGCAAAGTGTTGAAGTTGCAAGAAAACGTCTATTAACTACATGTGAGAATTCATCACAGAATCTGTGATGTCCAAAAACATCTACTTCACACACATGTAAACCTGAAGATATGGTCTATTGACAATTAGATAATAAAAGTGACAATTCTACAAAATGTCTACATCCTTTCAAGCATCTATTCCACCTAGAATAGGGGTCAGCAAAGTGTTGAAGTTGCCAGAAAACGTCTATTAACTTCATGTGAGAATTCATAACAGAATCTGTGATGTTCAAAAACATCTACCTCACACACATGTAAACCTGAAGATATGGTCTATTGACAATTAGATAATAAAAGTGACAATTCTACAAAATGTCTACATCCTTTCAAGCATCTATTCCACCTAGAATAGGGTTCAGCAAAGTGTTGAAGTTGCCAGAAAACGTCTATTAACTATATGTGAGAATTCATCACAGAATCTGTGATGTTCAAAAACATCTACTTCACAAACGTGTAAAGCTGAAGATATAGTCTATTGACAATTCCATAATAAATGTGACAATGCTACAAATTGTCTACATCCTTTCAAGCATCTATTCCACCGAGGAGAGGGTTCAGCAAAGTGTAGAAGTTGCCAGAAAACGTCTATTAACTATATGTGAGAATTCATCACAGAATCTGTGATGTTCAAAAACATCTACTTCACACACGTGTAAAGCTGAAGATATAGTCTATTGACAATTCCATAATAAATGTGACAATGCTACAAAGTGTATACATCCTTTCAAGCATCTATTCCATCTAGGAGAGGGTTCAGCAAAGTGTTGAAGTTGCCAGAAAGCGTCTATTACCTACATGTTAGAAAACATCTCAGAATCCGTGATGTTCAAAAACATCTACTTCGCACAGGTGTAAAGCTGAAGATATAGTCTATTGAGAACTGGAGGAAAGATGTGACAGTTCTACAAAATGTCTACATCCTTTCAAGCATCTATTCTACCGAGGAGAGGGTTCAGCAAAGTGTTGAAGTTGCCAGAAAACGTCCATTAACTACATGTGAGAATTCATCACAGAATCTGTGATGTTCAAAAACATCTACTTCACGCACATGTAAACCTGAAGATATGGTCTATTGACAATTAGATAATAAATGTGACAATTCTACAAAATGTCTACATCCTTTCAAGCATCTATTCCACCTAGAATAGGGTTCAGCAAAGTGTTGAAGTTGCCAGAAAACGTCTATTAACTATATGTGAGAATTCATCACAGAATCTGTGATGTTTAAAAACAACTACTTCACACACGTGTAAAGCTGAAGATATAGTCTATTGAGAGCAGGATCAAAGATGTGACAGTTCTACAAAATGTCTACATCCTTTCAAGCATCTATTCCACCTAGACTAGGGTTCAGCAAAGTGTTGAGGTTGCCAGAAAACGTCTATTAACTATATGTGAGAATTCATCACAGAATCTGTGATGTTCAAAAACATCTACTTCACACACGTGTAAAGCTGAAGACATGGTCTATTGACAATTCCATAATAAATGTGACAATGCTACAAAATGTCTACATCCTTTCAAGCATCTATTCCACCTAGAATAGGGTTCAGCAAAGTGTTGAAGTTGCAAGAAAACGTCTATTAACTACATGTGAGAATTCATCACAGAATCTGTGATGTCCAAAAACATCTACTTCACACACATGTAAACCTGAAGAAATGGTCTATTGACAATTAGATAATAAAAGTGACAATTCTACAAAATGTCTACATCCTTTCAAGCATCTATTCCACCTAGAATAGGGTTCAGCAAAGTGTTGAAGTTGCAAGAAAACGTCTATTAACTACATGTGAGAATTCATCACAGAATCTGTGATGTCCAAAAACATCTACTTCACGCACATGTAAACCTGAAGATATGGTCTATTGACAATTAGATAATAAAAGTGAGAATTCTACAAAATGTCTACATCCTTTCAAGCATCTATTCCACCTAGAATAGGGTTCAGCAAAGTGTTGAAGTTGCCAGAAAACGTCTATTAACTACATGTGAGAATTCATCACAAAATCTGTGATGTTCAAAAACATCTACTTCACACACATGTAAACCTGAAGATATGGTCTATTGACAATTAGATAATAAAAGTGACAATTCTACAAAATGTCTACATCCTTTCAAGCATCTATTCCACCTAGAATAGGGTTCAGCAAAGTGTTGAAGTTGCCAGAAAACGTCTATTAACTATATGTGAGAATTCATCACAGAATCTGTGATGTTCAAAAGATCTACTTCACACACGTGAAAAGATGAAGATATAGTCTATTGAGAACTGGATCAAAGATGTGACAGTTCTACAAAATGTCTACATCCTTTCAAGCATCTATTCCACCGAGGAGAGGGTTCAGCAAAGTGTAGAAGTTACCAGAAAACGTCTATTACCTACATGTGAGAATTCATCTCAGAATCTGTGATGTTCAAAAACATCTACTTCACACACGTGTAAAGCTGAAGATATGGTCTATTGACAATTCCATAATAAATGTGACGATGCTACAAAATGTCTACATCGTTTCAAGCTTCTATTCCTCTTAGGAAAGGGTTCAGCAAAGCGTTGAAGTTACCAGAAAACGTCTATTAACTACATGTGAGAATTCATCACAGAATCTGTGATGTTCAAAAACATCTACTTCACACACGTGTAAAGCTGAAGATATAGTCTATTGAGAATTGGATCAAAGATGTGACAGTTCTACAAAGTGTATACATCCTTTCAAGCATATATTCCATCTAGGAGAGGGTTCAGCAAAGTGTTGAAGTTGCCAGAAAGCGTCTATTACCTACATGTTAGAATTCATCTCAGAATCCGTGATGTTCAAAAACATCTAGTTCGCACAGGTGTAAAGCTGAAGATATAGTCTATTGAGAACTGGAGGAAAGATGTGACGATGCTACAAAATTTCTACATCGTTTCAAGCATCTATTCCACTTAGGAAAGGGTTCAGCAAAGTGTAGAAGTTGCCAGAAAACGTCTATTAACTATATGTGAGAATTCATCACAGAATCTGTGATGTTCAAAAACATCTACTTCACACACGTGTAAACCTGAATATATGGTCTATTGACAATTAGATAATAAATGTGACAATTCTACAAAATGTCTACATCCTTTCAAGCATCTATTCCACCTAGAATAGGGTTCAGCAAAGTGTTGAAGTTGCCAGAAAACGTCTATTAACTATATGTGAGAATTCATCACAGAATCTGTGATGTTTAAAAACAACTACTTCACACACGTGTAAAGCTGAAGATATAGTCTATTGAGAGCAGGATCAAAGATGTGACAGTTCTACAAAATGTCTACATCCTTTCAAGCATCTATTCCACCTAGACTAGGGTTCAGCAAAGTGTTGAGGTTGCCAGAAAACGTCTATTAACTATATGTGAGAATTCATCACAGAATCTGTGATGTTCAAAAACATCTACTTCACACACGTGTAAAGCTGAAGACATGGTCTATTGACAATTCCATAATAAATGTGACAATGCTACAAAATGTCTGCATCCTATCAAGCATCTATTCCACCGAGGAGAGGGTTCAGCAAAGTGTAGAAGTTACCAGAGAACGTCTATTAACTACATGTGAGGATTCATCACAGAATCTGTGATATTCAAAAACATCTACTTCACACACGTGTAAAGCTGAAAATATAGTCTATTGAGAACTGGAGGAAAGATGTGACAGTTCTACAAAATGTCTACATCCTTTCAAGCATCTATTCTACCGAGGAGAGGGTTCAGCAAAGTGTAGAAGTTGCAAGAAAACGTCTATTAGCTACATGTGAGAATTCATCACAGAATCTGTGATGTTCAAAAACATCTACTTCGCACAGTTGTAAAGATGAAGATATGGTCTATTGACAATTCCATAATAAATGTGACGATGCTACAAAATTTCTACATCGTTTCAAGCATCTATTCCACTTAGGAAAGGGTTCAGCAAAGTGTAGAAGTTGCCAGAAAACGTCTATTAACTATATGTGAGAATTCATCACAGAATCTGTGATGTTCAAAAACATCTACTTCACACACGTGTAAACCTGAATATATGGTCTATTGACAATTAGATAATAAATGGGACAATTCTACAAAATGTCTACATCCTTTCAAGCATCTGTTCCACCTAGAATAGGGTTCAGCAAAGTGTTGAAGTTGCCAGAAAACGTCTATTAACTATATGTGAGAATTCATAACAGAATCTGTGATGTTCAAAAACATCTACTTCACACACGTGTAAAGCTGAAGATATGGTCTATTGACAATTCCATAATAAATGTGACGATGCTACAAAATTTCTACATCGTTTCAAGCATCTATTCCACTTAGGAAAGGGTTCAGCAAAGTGTTGAAGTTACCAGAAAACGTCTATTAACTACATGTGAGAATTCATCACAGAATCTGTGATGTTCAAAAACCTCTACTTCACACACATGTAAAGGTGAAAATATAGTCTATTGAGAACTGGATCAAAGATTTAACAGTTCTACAAAATGTCTACATCCTTTCAAGCATCTCTTCTACCGAGAAGAGGGTTCAGCAAAGTGTAGAAGTTGCCAGAAAATGCCTACTAACTACATGTGAGAATTCATCACAGAATCTGTGATGTTCAAAAACATCTACTTCACACACATGTAAAGGTGAAAATATAGTCTATTGAGAACTGGATCAAAGATGTGACAGTTCTACAAAATGTCTACATCCTTTCAAGCATCTATTCTACCGAGGAGAGGGTTCAGCAAAGTGTAGAAGTTGCCAGAAAACGTCTATTAACTACATGTGAGAATTCATCACAGAATCTGTGATGTTCAAAAACATCTACTTCACACACGCGTAAAGCTGAAGATATAGTCTATTGAGAACTGGATCAAAGATGTGACAGTTCTACAAAATGTGTACATCCTTTCAAGCATCTATTCCACCTAGAAGAGGGTTAAGCAAAGTGTTGAAGTTGCCAGAAAACGTCTATTAACTACATGTGAGAATTCATCACAGAATCTGTGATGTTCAAAAACATCTACTTCACAAACGTGTAAAGCTGAAGATATAGTCAATTGAGAACTGGATCAAAGATGTGACAGTTCTACAAAATGTGTACATCCTTTCAAGCATCTATTCCACCTAGAAGAGGGTTAAGCAAAGTGATGAAGTTGCCAGAAAACGTCTATTAACTACATGTGAGAATTCATCACAGAATCTGTGATGTTCAAAAACATCTACTTCACACACGTGTAAAGCTGAAAATATAGTCTATTGAGAACTGGATCAAAGATGTGACAGTTCTACAAAATGTCTACATCCTTTCAAGCATCTATTCCACTGAGGAGAGGGTTCAGCAAAGTGTGGAAGTTGCCAGAAAACGTCTATTAACTACATGTGGGAATTCATCACAGAATCTGTGATGTTCAAAAACATCAACTTCACAAACATGTAAACCTGAAGATATGGTCTATTGACAATTAGATAATAAATGTGACAATTCTACAAAATGTCTACATCCTTTCAAGCATCTATTCCACCTAGAATAGGGTTCAGCAAAGTGTTGAAGTTGCCAGAAAACGTCTATTAAATATATGTGAGAATTCATCACAGAATCTGTGATGTTCAAAAACATATACTTCACACACATGTAAAGCTGAAAATATGGTCTATTGAGAACTGGATCAAAGATGTGACAATTCTACAAAATGTCTACATCCTTTCAAGCATCTATTCCACCTAGAATAGGGTTCAGCAAAGTGTTGAAGTTGCAAGAAAACGTCTATTAACTACATGTGAGAATTCATCACAGAATCTGTGATGTCCAAAAACATCTACTTCACGCACATGTAAACCTGAAGATATGGTCTATTGACAATTAGATAATAAAAGTGAGAATTCTACAAAATGTTTACATCCTTTCAAGCATCTATTCCACCTAGAATAGGGTTCAGCAAAGTGTTGAAGTTGCCAGAAAACGTCTATTAACTACATGTGAGAATTCATCACAAAATCTGTGATGTTCAAAAACATCTACTTCACACACATGTAAACCTGAAGATATGGTCTATTGACAATTAGATAATAAAAGTGACAATTCTACAAAATGTCTACATCCTTTCAAGCATCTATTCCACCTAGAATAGGGTTCAGCAAAGTGTTGAAGTTGCCAGAAAACGTCTATTAACTATATGTGAGAATTCATCACAGAATCTGTGATGTTCAAAAGATCTACTTCACACACGTGAAAAGATGAAGATATAGTCTATTGAGAACTGGATCAAAGATGTGACAGTTCTACAAAATGTCTACATCCTTTCAAGCATCTATTCCACCGAGGAGAGGGTTCAGCAAAGTGTAGAAGTTACCAGAAAACGTCTATTACCTACATGTGAGAATTCATCTCAGAATCTGTGATGTTCAAAAACATCTACTTCACACACGTGTAAAGCTGAAGATATGGTCTATTGACAATTCCATAATAAATGTGACGATGCTACAAAATGTCTACATCGTTTCAAGCTTCTATTCCTCTTAGGAAAGGGTTCAGCAAAGCGTTGAAGTTACCAGAAAACGTCTATTAACTACATGTGAGAATTCATCACAGAATCTGTGATGTTCAAAAACATCTACTTCACACACGTGTAAAGCTGAAGATATAGTCTATTGAGAATTGGATCAAAGATGTGACAGTTCTACAAAGTGTATACATCCTTTCAAGCATATATTCCATCTAGGAGAGGGTTCAGCAAAGTGTTGAAGTTGCCAGAAAGCGTCTATTACCTACATGTTAGAATTCATCTCAGAATCCGTGATGTTCAAAAACATCTAGTTCGCACAGGTGTAAAGCTGAAGATATAGTCTATTGAGAACTGGAGGAAAGATGTGACAGTTCTACAAAATGTCTACATCCTTTCAAGCATCTATTCTACCGAGGAGAGGGTTCAGCAAAGTGTTGAAGTTGCCAGAAAACGTCTATTAACTACATGTGAGAATTAATCACAGAATCTGTGATGTTCAAAAACATCTACTTCACACACATGTAAACCTGAAGATATGGTCTATTGACAATTAGATAATAAATGTGACAATTCTACAAAATGTCTATATCCTTTCAAGCATCTATTCCACCTAGAATAGGGTTCAGCAAAGTGTTGAAGTTGCCAGAAAACGTCTATTAACTATATGTGAGAATTCATCACAGAATCTGTGATGTTCAAAAACAACTACTTCACACACGTGTAAAGCTGAAGATATAGTCTATTGAGAGCTGGATCAAAGATGTGACAGTTCTACAAAATGTCTACATCCTTTCAAGCATCTATTCCACCTAGACTAGGGTTCAGCAAAGTGTTGAAGTTGCCAGAAAACGTCTATTAACTATATGTGAGGATTCATCACAGAATCTGTGATGTTCAAAAACATCTACTTCACACACGTGTAAAGCTGAAGATATGGTCTATTGACAATTCCATAATAAATGTGACAATGCTACAAAATGTCTGCATCCTATCAAGCATCTATTCCACCGAGGAGAGGGTTCAGCAAAGTGTAGAAGTTACCAGAAAACGTCTATTAACTACATGTGAGGATTCATCACAGAATCTGTGATATTCAAAAACATCTACTTCAAACACGTGTAAAGCTGAAAATATAGTCTATTGAGAACTGGAGGAAAGATGTGACAGTTCTACAAAATGTCTGCATCCTTTCAAGCATCTATTCTACCAAGGAAAGGGTTCAGCAAAGTGTAGAAGTTGCAAGAAAACGTGTATTAGCTACATGTGAGAATTCATCACAGAATCTGTGATGTTCAAAAACATCTACTTCGCACAGGTGTAAAGCTGAAGATATGGTCTATTGACAATTCCATGATAAAAGGGACAATGCTAAAAAATGTCTACATCCTTTCAAGCATCTATTCTACCGAGGAGAGGGTTCAGCAAAGTGTAGAAGTTGCCAGAAAACGTCTATTAACTACATGTGAGAATTCATCACAGAATCTGTGATGTTCAAAAACATCTACTTCACACAGGTGTAAACCTGAATATATGGTCTATTGACAATTAGATAATAAATGTGACAATTCTACAAAATGTCTACATCCTAACAAGCATCTGTTCCACCTAGAATAGGGTTCAGCAAAGTGTTGAAGTTGCCAGAAAACGTCTATTAACTATATGTGAGAATTCATCACAGAATCTGTGATGTTCAAAAACATCTACTTCACACACATGTAAACCTGAATATATGGTCTATTGACAATTAGATAATAAATGTGACAATTCTACAAAATGTCTACATCCTTTCAAGCATCTATTCCACCTAGAATAGGGTTCAGCAAAGTGTTGAAGTTGCCAGAAAACGTCTATTAACTATATGTGAGAATTCATCACAGAATCTGTGATGTTCAAAAACATCTACTTCACACACGTGTAAAGCTGAAGATATGGTCTATTGGCAATTCCATAATAAAGGTGACAATGCTACAAAATGTCTGCTTCCTTTCAAGCATCTATTCCACCGAGGAGAGGGTTCAGCAAAGTGTAGAAGTTACCAGAAAACGTCTATTAACTACATGTGAGAATTCTTCACAGAATCTGTGATGTTCAAAAACATCTACTTCACACACATGTAAAGGTGAAAATATAGTCTATTGAGAACTGGATCAAGGATTTAACAGTTCTACAAAATGTCTACATCCTTTCAAGCATCTCTTCTACCGAGAAGAGGGTTCAGCAAAGTGTAGAAGTTGCCAGAAAATGTCTACTAACTACATGTGAGAATTCATCACAGAATCTGTGATGTTCAAAAACATCTACTTCACACACATGTAAAGGTGAAAATATAGTCTATTGATAACTGGATCAAAGATGTGACAGTTCTACAAAATGTCTACATCCTTTCAAGCATCTATTCTACCAAGGAGAGGGTTCAGCAAAGTGTAGAAGTTGCAAGAAAACGTCTATTAACTACATGTGAGAATTCATCACAATCTGTGATGTTCAAAAACATCTACTTCACACACGTGTAAAGCTGAAGATATGGTCTATTGGCAATTCCATAATAAAGGTGACAATGCTACAAAATGTCTGCTTCCTTTCAAGCATCTATTCCACCGAGGAGAGGGTTCAGCAAAGTGTAGAAGTTACCAGAAAACGTCTATTAACTACATGTGAGAATTCATCACAGAATCTGTGATGTTCAAAAACATCTACTTCACACACATGTAAAGGTGAAAATATAGTCTATTGAGAACTGGATCAAAGATGTGACAGTTCTACAAAATGTCTACATCCTTTCAAGCATCTATTCTACCGAGGAGAGGGTTCAGCAAAGTGTTGAAGTTGCCAGAAAACGTCTATTAACTACAGGTGAGAATTCATCACAGAATCTGTGATTTTCAAAAACATCTACTTCACACACGTGTAAAGCTGAAGATATAGTCTATCGAGAACTGGATCCAAGATGTGACAGTTCTACAAAATGTGTACATCCTTTCAAGCATCTATTCCACCTAGAAGAGGGTTCAGCAAAGTGTTGAAGTTGCCAGAAAACGTCTCTTAACTACATGTGAGAATTCATCACAGAATCTGTGATGTTCAAAAACATCTACTTCACACACGTGTAAAGCTGAAAATATAGTCTATTGAGAACTGGATCAAAGATGTGACAGTTCTACAAAGTGTATACATCCTTTCAAGCATCTATTCCATCAAAAAGAGTGTTCAGCAAAGTGTTGAAGTTGCCTGAAAACGTCTATTAACCCTATAGTGGTTGGGCTATTTGATAGTACTATTTTGGTTGGGGGGGGGGCAAAAAAGCCCCCCCTACCTAACTCTTTACTGGTAATAGGTAGAGCGACCAAACTTGGTGTGCTAAAAGCCTCAGGCATGTACTTTTTGTAAATATAAAAATTAACTTAAAAATAGCCACCATTTTTGCTTACGTCAGCATTTTCCTTTGTGTGGTAAAGAAAAGCGGCAAAATTGGCAAAAATCAGGAAAATCGAGATAAAATTAAATTTGGAGCATATGTTCCATCCAAACATGGTATTTATTATAGAATGCATCAAATAACACAACATTAAAAAAGAAATTTGCAACACATTCCACTTCTGCTCCTTTTTTCGCGATAATTGAGATTTGAGAATTTGCGATTTTTCCTGGGTCAGTCCCAGAAAATTATCTCCCGCCCCCTCATTTTTCAAAATATTTCAATGAAACTTTTTGAGAAGTTGCACAATAAGTAGTTGCAAGGAGTCAAGAAGTTTCATGGCTATAAAATTCTTCCTCGTTGAGTTATTTGAAAAAATCTACTAGGGGGGGGGGGCAAATTTGCCCCCCCCAACCAAAATAGGGTTAACTACATGTGAGAATTCATAACAGAATCTGTGATGTTCAAAAACATCTACTTCACACACGTGTAAAGCTGAAGATATAGTCTATTGAGAACTGGATCAAAGATGTGACAGTTCTACAAAGTGTATAAATCCTTTCAAGCATCTATTCCATCTAGGAGAGGGTTCAGCAAAGTGTTGAAGTTGCCAGAAAGCGTCTATTACCTACATGTGAGAATTCATCACAGAATCTGTGATGTTCAAAAACATCTACTTCACACACGTGTAAAGATGAAGATATAGTCTATTGAGAACTGGATCAAAGATTTGACAGTTCTACAAAATGTCTACATCCTTTCAAGCATCTATCCCACCTAAAAGAGGGTTCAGCAAAGTGTTGAAGTTTCCAGAAAACGTCTATTAACTACATGTGAGAATTCATCACAGAATCTGTGATGTTCAAAAACATCTACTTCACACACGTGTAAAGCTGAAGATATGGTCTACTGACAATTCCATAATAAATGTGACAATGCTACAAAATGTCTACATCCTTTCAAGCATATATTCCTCCTAGAATAGGGTTCAGCAAAGTGTTGAAGTTTCCAGAAAACGTCTATTAACTACATGTGAGAATTCATCACAGAATCTGTGATGTTCAAAAACATCTACTTCACACACGTGTAAAGCTGAAGATATAGTCTATTGAGAACTGGATCAAAAATGTGACAGTTCTACAAAATGTCTACATCCTTTCAAGCATCTATTCTACCGAGGAGAGGGTTCAGCAAAGTGTAGAAGTTGCCAGAAAACGTCTATTAACTACATGTGAGAATTCATCACAGAATCTGTGATGTTCAAAAACATCTACTTCACACAGGTGTAAACCTGAATATATGGTCTATTGACAATTAGATAATAAATGTGACAATTCTACAAAATGTCTACATCCTAACAAGCATCTGTTCCACCTAGAATAGGGTTCAGCAAAGTGTTGAAGTTGCCAGAAAACGTCTATTAACTATATGTGAGAATTCATCACAGAATCTGTGATGTTCAAAAACATCTACTTCACACACATGTAAACCTGAATATATGGTCTATTGACAATTAGATAATAAATGTGACAATTCTACAAAATGTCTACATCCTTTCAAGCATCTATTCCACCTAGAATAGGGTTCAGCAAAGTGTTGAAGTTGCCAGAAAACGTCTATTAACTATATGTGAGAATTCATCACAGAATCTGTGATGTTCAAAAACATCTACTTCACACACGTGTAAAGCTGAAGATATGGTCTATTGGCAATTCCATAATAAAGGTGACAATGCTACAAAATGTCTGCTTCCTTTCAAGCATCTATTCCACCGAGGAGAGGGTTCAGCAAAGTGTAGAAGTTACCAGAAAACGTCTATTAACTACATGTGAGAATTCTTCACAGAATCTGTGATGTTCAAAAACATCTACTTCACACACATGTAAAGGTGAAAATATAGTCTATTGAGAACTGGATCAAGGATTTAACAGTTCTACAAAATGTCTACATCCTTTCAAGCATCTCTTCTACCGAGAAGAGGGTTCAGCAAAGTGTAGAAGTTGCCAGAAAATGTCTACTAACTACATGTGAGAATTCATCACAGAATCTGTGATGTTCAAAAACATCTACTTCACACACATGTAAAGGTGAAAATATAGTCTATTGATAACTGGATCAAAGATGTGACAGTTCTACAAAATGTCTACATCCTTTCAAGCATCTATTCTACCGAGGAGAGGGTTCAGCAAAGTGTAGAAGTTGCAAGAAAACGTCTATTAACTACATGTGAGAATTCATCACAATCTGTGATGTTCAAAAACATCTACTTCACACACGTGTAAAGCTGAAGATATGGTCTATTGGCAATTCCATAATAAAGGTGACAATGCTACAAAATGTCTGCTTCCTTTCAAGCATCTATTCCACCGAGGAGAGGGTTCAGCAAAGTGTAGAAGTTACCAGAAAACGTCTATTAACTACATGTGAGAATTCATCACAGAATCTGTGATGTTCAAAAACATCTACTTCACACACATGTAAAGGTGAAAATATAGTCTATTGAGAACTGGATCAAAGATGTGACAGTTCTACAAAATGTCTACATCCTTTCAAGCATCTATTCTACCGAGGAGAGGGTTCAGCAAAGTGTTGAAGTTGCCAGAAAACGTCTATTAACTACAGGTGAGAATTCATCACAGAATCTGTGATTTTCAAAAACATCTACTTCACACACGTGTAAAGCTGAAGATATAGTCTATCGAGAACTGGATCCAAGATGTGACAGTTCTACAAAATGTGTACATCCTTTCAAGCATCTATTCCACCTAGAAGAGGGTTCAGCAAAGTGTTGAAGTTGCCAGAAAACGTCTCTTAACTACATGTGAGAATTCATCACAGAATCTGTGATGTTCAAAAACATCTACTTCACACACGTGTAAAGCTGAAAATATAGTCTATTGAGAACTGGATCAAAGATGTGACAGTTCTACAAAGTGTATACATCCTTTCAAGCATCTATTCCATCAAAAAGAGTGTTCAGCAAAGTGTTGAAGTTGCCTGAAAACGTCTATTAACCCTATAGTGGTTGGGCTATTTGATAGTACTATTTTGGTTGGGGGGGGGGCAAAAAAGCCCCCCCTACCTAACTCTTTACTGGTAATAGGTAGAGCGACCAAACTTGGTGTGCTAAAAGCCTCAGGCATGTACTTTTTGTAAATATAAAAATTAACTTAAAAATAGCCACCATTTTTGCTTACGTCAGCATTTTCCTTTGTGTGGTAAAGAAAAGCGGCAAAATTGGCAAAAATCAGGAAAATCGAGATAAAATTAAATTTGGAGCATATGTTCCATCCAAACATGGTATTTATTATAGAATGCATCAAATAACACAACATTAAAAAAGAAATTTGCAAAACATTCCACTTCTGCTCCTTTTTTCGCGATAATTGAGATTTGAGAATTTGCGATTTTTCCTGGGTCAGTCCCAGAAAATTATCTCCCGCCCCCTCATTTTTCAAAATATTTCAATGAAACTTTTTGAGAAGTTGCACAATAAGTAGTTGCAAGGAGTCAAGAAGTTTCATGGCTATAAAATTCTTCCTCGTTGAGTTATTTGAAAAAATCTACTAGGGGGGGGGGCAAATTTGCCCCCCCAACCAAAATAGGGTTAACTACATGTGAGAATTCATAACAGAATCTGTGATGTTCAAAAACATCTACTTCACACACGTGTAAAGCTGAAGATATAGTCTATTGAGAACTGGATCAAAGATGTGACAGTTCTACAAAGTGTATAAATCCTTTCAAGCATCTATTCCATCTAGGAGAGGGTTCAGCAAAGTGTTGAAGTTGCCAGAAAGCGTCTATTACCTACATGTGAGAATTCATCACAGAATCTGTGATGTTCAAAAACATCTACTTCACACACGTGTAAAGATGAAGATATAGTCTATTGAGAACTGGATCAAAGATTTGACAGTTCTACAAAATGTCTACATCCTTTCAAGCATCTATCCCACCTAAAAGAGGGTTCAGCAAAGTGTTGAAGTTTCCAGAAAACGTCTATTAACTACATGTGAGAATTCATCACAGAATCTGTGATGTTCAAAAACATCTACTTCACACACGTGTAAAGCTGAAGATATGGTCTACTGACAATTCCATAATAAATGTGACAATGCTACAAAATGTCTACATCCTTTCAAGCATATATTCCTCCTAGAATAGGGTTCAGCAAAGTGTTGAAGTTTCCAGAAAACGTCTATTAACTACATGTGAGAATTCATCACAGAATCTGTGATGTTCAAAAACATCTACTTCACACACGTGTAAAGCTGAAGATATAGTCTATTGAGAACTGGATCAAAAATGTGACAGTTCTACAAAATGTCTACATCCTTTCAAGCATCTATTCTACCGAGGAGAGGGTTCAGCAAAGTGTAGAAGTTGCCAGAAAACGTCTATTAACTACATGTGAGAATTCATCACAGAATCTGTGATGTTCAAAAACATCTACTTCACACAGGTGTAAACCTGAATATATGGTCTATTGACAATTAGATAATAAATGTGACAATTCTACAAAATGTCTACATCCTAACAAGCATCTGTTCCACCTAGAATAGGGTTCAGCAAAGTGTTGAAGTTGCCAGAAAACGTCTATTAACTATATGTGAGAATTCATCACAGAATCTGTGATGTTCAAAAACATCTACTTCACACACATGTAAACCTGAATATATGGTCTATTGACAATTAGATAATAAATGTGACAATTCTACAAAATGTCTACATCCTTTCAAGCATCTATTCCACCTAGAATAGGGTTCAGCAAAGTGTTGAAGTTGCCAGAAAACGTCTATTAACTATATGTGAGAATTCATCACAGAATCTGTGATGTTCAAAAACATCTACTTCACACACGTGTAAAGCTGAAGATATGGTCTATTGGCAATTCCATAATAAAGGTGACAATGCTACAAAATGTCTGCTTCCTTTCAAGCATCTATTCCACCGAGGAGAGGGTTCAGCAAAGTGTAGAAGTTACCAGAAAACGTCTATTAACTACATGTGAGAATTCTTCACAGAATCTGTGATGTTCAAAAACATCTACTTCACACACATGTAAAGGTGAAAATATAGTCTATTGAGAACTGGATCAAGGATTTAACAGTTCTACAAAATGTCTACATCCTTTCAAGCATCTCTTCTACCGAGAAGAGGGTTCAGCAAAGTGTAGAAGTTGCCAGAAAATGTCTACTAACTACATGTGAGAATTCATCACAGAATCTGTGATGTTCAAAAACATCTACTTCACACACATGTAAAGGTGAAAATATAGTCTATTGATAACTGGATCAAAGATGTGACAGTTCTACAAAATGTCTACATCCTTTCAAGCATCTATTCTACCGAGGAGAGGGTTCAGCAAAGTGTAGAAGTTGCAAGAAAACGTCTATTAACTACATGTGAGAATTCATCACAATCTGTGATGTTCAAAAACATCTACTTCACACACGTGTAAAGCTGAAGATATGGTCTATTGGCAATTCCATAATAAAGGTGACAATGCTACAAAATGTCTGCTTCCTTTCAAGCATCTATTCCACCGAGGAGAGGGTTCAGCAAAGTGTAGAAGTTACCAGAAAACGTCTATTAACTACATGTGAGAATTCATCACAGAATCTGTGATGTTCAAAAACATCTACTTCACACACATGTAAAGGTGAAAATATAGTCTATTGAGAACTGGATCAAAGATGTGACAGTTCTACAAAATGTCTACATCCTTTCAAGCATCTATTCTACCGAGGAGAGGGTTCAGCAAAGTGTTGAAGTTGCCAGAAAACGTCTATTAACTACAGGTGAGAATTCATCACAGAATCTGTGATTTTCAAAAACATCTACTTCACACACGTGTAAAGCTGAAGATATAGTCTATCGAGAACTGGATCCAAGATGTGACAGTTCTACAAAATGTGTACATCCTTTCAAGCATCTATTCCACCTAGAAGAGGGTTCAGCAAAGTGTTGAAGTTGCCAGAAAACGTCTCTTAACTACATGTGAGAATTCATCACAGAATCTGTGATGTTCAAAAACATCTACTTCACACACGTGTAAAGCTGAAAATATAGTCTATTGAGAACTGGATCAAAGATGTGACAGTTCTACAAAGTGTATACATCCTTTCAAGCATCTATTCCATCAAAAAGAGTGTTCAGCAAAGTGTTGAAGTTGCCTGAAAACGTCTATTAACCCTATAGTGGTTGGGCTATTTGATAGTACTATTTTGGTTGGGGGGGGGGGCAAAAAAGCCCCCCCTACCTAACTCTTTACTGGTAATAGGTAGAGCGACCAAACTTGGTGTGCTAAAAGCCTCAGGCATGTACTTTTTGTAAATATAAAAATTAACTTAAAAATAGCCACCATTTTTGCTTACGTCAGCATTTTCCTTTGTGTGGTAAAGAAAAGCGGCAAAATTGGCAAAAATCAGGAAAATCGAGATAAAATTAAATTTGGAGCATATGTTCCATCCAAACATGGTATTTATTATAGAATGCATCAAATAACACAACATTAAAAAAGAAATTTGCAAAACATTCCACTTCTGCTCCTTTTTTCGCGATAATTGAGATTTGAGAATTTGCGATTTTTCCTGGGTCAGTCCCAGAAAATTATCTCCCGCCCCCTCATTTTTCAAAATATTTCAATGAAACTTTTTGAGAAGTTGCACAATAAGTAGTTGCAAGGAGTCAAGAAGTTTCATGGCTATAAAATTCTTCCTCGTTGAGTTATTTGAAAAAATCTACTAGGGGGGGGGCAAATTTGCCCCCCCCCAACCAAAATAGGGTTAACTACATGTGAGAATTCATAACAGAATCTGTGATGTTCAAAAACATCTACTTCACACACGTGTAAAGCTGAAGATATAGTCTATTGAGAACTGGATCAAAGATGTGACAGTTCTACAAAGTGTATAAATCCTTTCAAGCATCTATTCCATCTAGGAGAGGGTTCAGCAAAGTGTTGAAGTTGCCAGAAAGCGTCTATTACCTACATGTGAGAATTCATCACAGAATCTGTGATGTTCAAAAACATCTACTTCACACACGTGTAAAGATGAAGATATAGTCTATTGAGAACTGGATCAAAGATTTGACAGTTCTACAAAATGTCTACATCCTTTCAAGCATCTATCCCACCTAAAAGAGGGTTCAGCAAAGTGTTGAAGTTTCCAGAAAACGTCTATTAACTACATGTGAGAATTCATCACAGAATCTGTGATGTTCAAAAACATCTACTTCACACACGTGTAAAGCTGAAGATATGGTCTACTGACAATTCCATAATAAATGTGACAATGCTACAAAATGTCTACATCCTTTCAAGCATATATTCCTCCTAGAATAGGGTTCAGCAAAGTGTTGAAGTTTCCAGAAAACGTCTATTAACTACATGTGAGAATTCATCACAGAATCTGTGATGTTCAAAAACATCTACTTCACACACGTGTAAAGCTGAAGATATAGTCTATTGAGAACTGGATCAAAAATGTGACAGTTCTACAAAATGTCTACATCCTTTCAAGCATCTATTCTACCGAGGAGAGGGTTCAGCAAAGTGTAGAAGTTGCCAGAAAACGTCTATTAACTACATGTGAGAATTCATCACAGAATCTGTGATGTTCAAAAACATCTACTTCACACAGGTGTAAACCTGAATATATGGTCTATTGACAATTAGATAATAAATGTGACAATTCTACAAAATGTCTACATCCTAACAAGCATCTGTTCCACCTAGAATAGGGTTCAGCAAAGTGTTGAAGTTGCCAGAAAACGTCTATTAACTATATGTGAGAATTCATCACAGAATCTGTGATGTTCAAAAACATCTACTTCACACACATGTAAACCTGAATATATGGTCTATTGACAATTAGATAATAAATGTGACAATTCTACAAAATGTCTACATCCTTTCAAGCATCTATTCCACCTAGAATAGGGTTCAGCAAAGTGTTGAAGTTGCCAGAAAACGTCTATTAACTATATGTGAGAATTCATCACAGAATCTGTGATGTTCAAAAACATCTACTTCACACACGTGTAAAGCTGAAGATATGGTCTATTGGCAATTCCATAATAAAGGTGACAATGCTACAAAATGTCTGCTTCCTTTCAAGCATCTATTCCACCGAGGAGAGGGTTCAGCAAAGTGTAGAAGTTACCAGAAAACGTCTATTAACTACATGTGAGAATTCTTCACAGAATCTGTGATGTTCAAAAACATCTACTTCACACACATGTAAAGGTGAAAATATAGTCTATTGAGAACTGGATCAAGGATTTAACAGTTCTACAAAATGTCTACATCCTTTCAAGCATCTCTTCTACCGAGAAGAGGGTTCAGCAAAGTGTAGAAGTTGCCAGAAAATGTCTACTAACTACATGTGAGAATTCATCACAGAATCTGTGATGTTCAAAAACATCTACTTCACACACATGTAAAGGTGAAAATATAGTCTATTGATAACTGGATCAAAGATGTGACAGTTCTACAAAATGTCTACATCCTTTCAAGCATCTATTCTACCGAGGAGAGGGTTCAGCAAAGTGTAGAAGTTGCAAGAAAACGTCTATTAACTACATGTGAGAATTCATCACAATCTGTGATGTTCAAAAACATCTACTTCACACACGTGTAAAGCTGAAGATATGGTCTATTGGCAATTCCATAATAAAGGTGACAATGCTACAAAATGTCTGCTTCCTTTCAAGCATCTATTCCACCGAGGAGAGGGTTCAGCAAAGTGTAGAAGTTACCAGAAAACGTCTATTAACTACATGTGAGAATTCATCACAGAATCTGTGATGTTCAAAAACATCTACTTCACACACATGTAAAGGTGAAAATATAGTCTATTGAGAACTGGATCAAAGATGTGACAGTTCTACAAAATGTCTACATCCTTTCAAGCATCTATTCTACCGAGGAGAGGGTTCAGCAAAGTGTTGAAGTTGCCAGAAAACGTCTATTAACTACAGGTGAGAATTCATCACAGAATCTGTGATTTTCAAAAACATCTACTTCACACACGTGTAAAGCTGAAGATATAGTCTATCGAGAACTGGATCCAAGATGTGACAGTTCTACAAAATGTGTACATCCTTTCAAGCATCTATTCCACCTAGAAGAGGGTTCAGCAAAGTGTTGAAGTTGCCAGAAAACGTCTCTTAACTACATGTGAGAATTCATCACAGAATCTGTGATGTTCAAAAACATCTACTTCACACACGTGTAAAGCTGAAAATATAGTCTATTGAGAACTGGATCAAAGATGTGACAGTTCTACAAAGTGTATACATCCTTTCAAGCATCTATTCCATCAAAAAGAGTGTTCAGCAAAGTGTTGAAGTTGCCTGAAAACGTCTATTAACCCTATAGTGGTTGGGCTATTTGATAGTACTATTTTGGTTGGGGGGGGGGCAAAAAAGCCCCCCCTACCTAACTCTTTACTGGTAATAGGTAGAGCGACCAAACTTGGTGTGCTAAAAGCCTCAGGCATGTACTTTTTGTAAATATAAAAATTAACTTAAAAATAGCCACCATTTTTGCTTACGTCAGCATTTTCCTTTGTGTGGTAAAGAAAAGCGGCAAAATTGGCAAAAATCAGGAAAATCGAGATAAAATTAAATTTGGAGCATATGTTCCATCCAAACATGGTATTTATTATAGAATGCATCAAATAACACAACATTAAAAAAGAAATTTGCAAAACATTCCACTTCTGCTCCTTTTTTCGCGATAATTGAGATTTGAGAATTTGCGATTTTTCCTGGGTCAGTCCCAGAAAATTATCTCCCGCCCCCTCATTTTTCAAAATATTTCAATGAAACTTTTTGAGAAGTTGCACAATAAGTAGTTGCAAGGAGTCAAGAAGTTTCATGGCTATAAAATTCTTCCTCGTTGAGTTATTTGAAAAAATCTACTAGGGGGGGGGGCAAATTTGCCCCCCCCAACCAAAATAGGGTTAACTACATGTGAGAATTCATAACAGAATCTGTGATGTTCAAAAACATCTACTTCACACACGTGTAAAGCTGAAGATATAGTCTATTGAGAACTGGATCAAAGATGTGACAGTTCTACAAAGTGTATAAATCCTTTCAAGCATCTATTCCATCTAGGAGAGGGTTCAGCAAAGTGTTGAAGTTGCCAGAAAGCGTCTATTACCTACATGTGAGAATTCATCACAGAATCTGTGATGTTCAAAAACATCTACTTCACACACGTGTAAAGATGAAGATATAGTCTATTGAGAACTGGATCAAAGATTTGACAGTTCTACAAAATGTCTACATCCTTTCAAGCATCTATCCCACCTAAAAGAGGGTTCAGCAAAGTGTTGAAGTTTCCAGAAAACGTCTATTAACTACATGTGAGAATTCATCACAGAATCTGTGATGTTCAAAAACATCTACTTCACACACGTGTAAAGCTGAAGATATGGTCTACTGACAATTCCATAATAAATGTGACAATGCTACAAAATGTCTACATCCTTTCAAGCATATATTCCTCCTAGAATAGGGTTCAGCAAAGTGTTGAAGTTTCCAGAAAACGTCTATTAACTACATGTGAGAATTCATCACAGAATCTGTGATGTTCAAAAACATCTACTTCACACACGTGTAAAGCTGAAGATATAGTCTATTGAGAACTGGATCAAAAATGTGACAGTTCTACAAAATGTCTACATCCTTTCAAGCATCTATTCCACCTAGAAGAGGGTTCAGTAAAGTGTTGAAGTTGCCAGAAAACGTCTTTTAACTATATGTGAGAATTCATTACAGAATCTGTGATGTTCAGAAACATCTACTTCACACACGTGTAAAGCTGAAGATATGGTCTATTGACAATTCCATAATAAATGTGACAATGCTACAAAATGTCTGCATCCTTTCAAGCATCTGTTCCACCGAGGAGAGGGCTCAGCAAAGTGTAGAAGTTACCAGAAATCGTCTATTAACTACAGGTGAGAATTCATCACAGAAGCTGTGATGTTCAAAAACATCTACTTCACACACGTGTAAAGCTGAAAATATAGTCTATTGAGAACTGGATCAAAGATGTGACAGTTCTACAAAATGTCTACATCCTTTCAAGCATCTATTCCACCTAGAAGAGGGTTCAGCAAAGTGTTGAAGTTGCCAGAAAACGTCTATTAACTATATGTGAGAATTCATCTTAGAATGTGTGATGTTCAAAGTCATTAGATGGTTTATTTTCAATATCACTTGAATTGTCAGCATTTTCCTGACAATGAAGGCGATAATGAATTTTCACTGATCAAAGCAAATCAAAAGATCGTTTTTCCATCTGAAATCGTTGGTCTTGTTGAAAAGATTCAAGAATTCAAACTTTGGTAAAAGACATTTTGTCATTCTATGGTATGTTTTCAATATCACTAGAATTGTCAGCATATTCCTAACAAAGAAGGTGATAACGAGGTGTTACTAATCAAAGCAAATCAATAGATCGTTTTTGCATCTGAAATTTTTGGTCTTGATGAGAAGGGACCAGAATTCAAACTTTGGTAAAAGACTTTAAATCATTGGATGGTGTATTTTCAATATCACCTGAATTGTCAGCATTTTCCTGACAATGAAGGTGATAATGATTTTTCACTGATCAAATCAAATCAAAAGATCGTTTTTGCTTCTGAAATCGTTGTTCTTGATGGGAAGGGACCCGAATGCAAACTTTGGTAAAAGACTTTAAATCATTGGATGGTGTATTTTCAATATCACCTGAATTGTGAGCATTTTCCTTACAATGAAGGTGATCATGAATTTTCACTGATCAAAGCAAATCAAAAGATCGTTTTTTCATCTGAAATCGTTTGTCTTACGAGAATAGATCGGTCTTCAAACTTTCGTAAAACACTTTAAGTCTTTGGATGGTGTATTTTCAATATCACCTGAATTGTCAGCATTTTCCTGACAATGAAGGCGATAATGAATTTTCACTGATCAAAGCAAATCAAAAGATCGTTTTTCCATCTGAAATCGTTGGTCTTGTTGAAAAGAATCAAGAATTCAAACTTTGGTAAAAGACATTTTGTCATTCTATGGTATGTTTTCAATATCACTATAATTGTCAGCATATTCCTAACAAAGAAGGTGATAACGAGGTGTTACTAATCAAAGCAAATCAATAGATCGTTTTTGCATCTGAAATTTTTGGTCTTGATGAGAAGGGACCAGAATTCAAACTTTGGTAAAAGACTTTAAATCATTGGATGGTGTATTTTCAATATCACCTGAATTGTCAGCATTTTCCTGACAATGAAGGTGATAATGATTTTTCACTGATCAAATCAAATCAAAAGATCGTTTTTGCTTCTGAAATCGTTGTTCTTGATGGGAAGGGACCCGAATGCAAACTTTGGTAAAAGACTTTAAATCATTGGATGGTGTATTTTCAATATCACCTGAATTGTGAGCATTTTCCTTACAATGAAGGTGATCATGAATTTTCACTGATCAAAGCAAATAAAAAGATCGTTTTTTCATCTGAAATCGTTTGTCTTACGAGAATAGATCGGTCTTCAAACTTTCGTAAAACACTTTAAGTCTTTGGATGGTGTATTTTCAATATCACTTGAATTGTCAGCATTTTCCTGACAATGAAGGTGATAATGAATTTTCACTGATCAAAGCAAATCAAAAGATCGTTTTTGCATCTGAAATGTTATGTCTTACGAGAATTGATCAGTCTTCAAACTTTGGTAAAACACATTAAGTCATTAGATGGTGTATTTTCAATATCACCTGAATTGTCAGCATTTTCCTAACAATGAAGGTGATAATGAATTTTCACTGATCAAAGCAAATCAAAAGATAGTTTTTCCATCTGAAATTGTTGGTCTTTATGAGAAGGGACCCGAACTCAAACTTTGGTAAAAGACTTTAAATCATTGGATGGTGTATTTTCAATATCACCTGAATTGTCAGCATTCTCCTGACATTGAGGGTGATAATGAATTTTCACTGATCAAAGCAAATCAAAAGATAGTTTTTCCATCTGAAATTGTTGGTCTTTATGAGAAGGGACCCGAATTCAAACTTTGGTAAAAGACTTTAAATCATTGGATGGTGTATTTTTGATATCACCTAAATTGTCAGCATTTTCCTGACAATTAAGGTGATAATGAATTTTCACTGATCAAAGCAAATCAAAAGATCGTTTTTGGATCTGAAATCGTTTGTCTTACGAGAATTGATCGGTCTTGAAACTTTGGTAAAACACATTAAGTCATTGGAGGTTGTGTTTTCAATATCACCTGAATTGTCATCATTTTCCTGACAATGAAGGTGATAATGAATTTTCACTGATCAACGCAAATCAAAAGATCGTTCTTGCAACTGAAATCGCTGTTCTTGATGAAAAGGGACCCGAATTCAAACTTTGGTAAAAGACTTTAAATCATTGGGTGGTGTATTTTCAATGTCACCTGAATTGTCAGCATTTTCCTGACAATGAAGGTGATAATGAATTTTCACTGATCAAAGCAATTCAGAAGATCGTTTTTCCATCTGAAATCGTTGTTCTTTATGAGAAGGGACCCGAATTCAAACTTTGGTAAAACACATTAAGTCATTGGATGGTGTATTTTCAATATCACCTGAATTGTCAGCATTTTCCTTACAATGAAGGTGATCATGAATTTTCACTGATCGAAGCAAATCAAAAGATCGTTTTTGCATCTGAAATCGTTGTCTTATGAGAATTGATCGGTCTTCAAACTTTGGTAAAACACATTAAGTCATTGGATGGTGTATTTTCAATATCACCTGAATTGTCAGCATTTTCCTGACAAGGAAGGTGATAATGAATTTTCAGTGATCAAAGGAAATGGAAAGATCGTTTTTGCATCTGAAATCTTATGTCTTATGAGAATTGATCGGTTTTCAAACTTTGGTAAAACACATCAAGTCATTGGATGGTGTATTTTCAATATCACCTGAATTGTCAGCATTTTCCTGACAATGAAGGTGATAATGAATTTTCACTGATCAAAGCAAATCAAAAGATAGTTTTTCCATCTGAAATTGTTGGTCTTTATGAGAAGGGTCCCGAATTCAAACTTTGGTAAAAGACTTTAAATCATTGGATGGTGTATTGATGAAGGTGATAATGAATTTTCACTGATCAAAGCAATTCAGAAGATCGTTTTTGCATCTGAAATCGTTGTCTTATGAGAATTGATCGGTCTTCAAACTTTGGTAAAACACATTAAGTCATTGGATGGTGTATTTTCAATATCACCTGAATTGTCAGCATTTTCCTGACAAGGAAGGTGATAATGAATTTTCAGTGATCAAAGGAAATGGAAAGATCGTTTTTGCATCTGAAATCTTATGTCTTATGAGAATTGATCGGTTTTCAAACTTTGGTAAAACACATTAAGTCATTGGATGGTGTATTTTCAATATCACCTGAATTGTCAGCATTTTCCTGACAATGAAGGTGATAATGAATTTTCACTGATCAAAGCAAATCAAAAGATAGTTTTTCCATCTGAAATTGTTGGTCTTTATGAGAAGGGTCCGGAATTCAAACTTTGGTAAAAGACTTTAAATCATTGGATGGTGTATTTATGAAGGTGATAATGAATTTTCACTGATCAAAGCAATTCAGAAGATCGTTTTTCCATCTTAAATTGTTGTTCTTTATGAGAAGGGACCCGAATTCAAACTTTGGTAAAAGACTTGAAATCATTGGATGGTGTATTTTCAATATCACCTGAATTGTCAGCATTTTCCTTACAATGAAGGTGATCATGAATTTTCTTTGATCGAAGCAAATCAAAAGATCGTTTTTGCATCTGAAATCGTTGTCTTATGAGAATTGATCGGTCTTCAAACTTTGGTAAAACACATTAAGTCATTGGATGGTGTATTTTCAATATCACCTGAATTGTCAGCATATTCCTGACAATGAAGGTGATAATGAATTTTCACTGATCAACGCAAATCAAAAGATCGTTCTTGCAACTGAAATCGCTGTTCTTGATGAAAAGGGACCCGAATTCAAACTTTGGTAAAAGACGTTAAATCATTGGGTGGTGTATTTTTGATATCACCTAAATTGTCAGCATTTTCCTGACAATGAAGGTGATAATGAAATTTCACTGATCAAAGCAATTCAGAAGATCGTTTTTCCATCTTAAATTGTTGTTCTTTATGAGAAGGGACCCGAATTCAAACTTTGGTAAAAGACTTGAAATCATTGGATGGTGTATTTTCAATATCACCTGAATTGTCAGCATTTTCCTTACAATGAAGGTGATCATGAATTTTCACTGATCAAAGGAAATGGAAAGATCGTTTTTGCATCTGAAATCTTATGTCTTATGAGAATTGATCGGTTTTCAAACTTTGGTAAAACACATTAAGTCATTGGATGGTGTATTTTCAATATCACTTGAATTGTCAGCATTTTCCTGACAAGGAAGGTGATAATGAATTTTCAGTGATCAAAGGAAATGGAAAGATCGTTTTTGCATCTGAAATCTTATGTCTTATGAGAATTGATCGGTTTTCAAACTTTGGTAAAACACATTAAGTCATTGGATGGTGTATTTTCAATATCACCAGAATTGTCAGCATTTTCCTGACAATGAAGGTGATAATGAATTTTCACTGATCAAAGCAAATCAAAAGATAGTTTTTCCATCTGAAATTGTTGGTCTTTATGAGAAGGGACCGGAATTCAAACTTTGGTAAAAGAGTTTAAATCATTGGATGGTGTATTTTCAATATCACCTGAATTGTCAGCATTCTCCTGACAATGAAGATGATAATGAAGTCTGACTGATCAAAGCAAATCAAAAGATCGTTTTTGCATCTGAAATTGTTTTTCTTGATGAGAAAGGACCCGAATTCAAACTTTGGTAAAAGAGATTAAGTCATTGGATGTTCTATTTTCAATATCACCTGAAGTGTTAGCATTTTCCTGACAATGAAGGTGATAATGAATTTTCACTGATCAAAGCAATTCAGAAGATCGTTTTTCCATCTGAAATTGTTGTTCTTTATGAGAAGGGACCCGAATTCAAACTTTGGTAAAAGACTTGAAATCATTGGATGGTGTATTTTCAATATCACCTGAATTGTCAGCATTTTCCTTACAATGAAGGTGATAATGAATTTTCAGTGATCAAAGGAAATGGAAAGATCGTTTTTGCATCTGAAATCTTATGTCTTATGAGAATTGATCGGTTTTCAAACTTTGGTAAAACACATTAAGTCATTGGATGGTGTAGTTTCAATATCACCTGAATTGTCAGCATTTTCCTGACAATGAAGGTGATAATGAATTTTCACTGATCAAAGCAAATCAAAAGATAGTTTTTCCATCTGAAATTGTTGGTCTTTATGAGAAGGGTCCGGAATTCAAACTTTGGTAAAAGACTTTAAATCATTGGATGGTGTATTTTCAACATCACCTGAATTGTCAGCATTCTCCTGACAATGAAGGTGATAATGAATTTTCACTGATCAAAGCAAATCAAAAGATCGTTTTTGCATCTGAAGTCGATGTTCTTGATGAAAAAGGGCCCGAGTTCAAGCTTTGGTAAAACACATTTATTCATTGGTTTCTGTATTGTCAATATCACCTGAATTGTCAGCATTTTCCTGACAATGAAGGTGATAATGAATTTTCACTGATCAACGCAAATCAAAAGATCGTTTTTGCTTCTGAAATCGTTTGTCTTACGAGAACTGATCGGTCTTCAAACTTTGGTAAAACACATTAAGTCATTGGATGGTGTATTTTCAATATCACCTGAATTGTCAGCATTTTCCTGACAAGGAAGGTGATAATGAATTTTCAGTGATCAAAGGAAATGGAAAGATCGTTTTTGCATCTGAAATCTTATGTCTTATGAGAATTGATCGGTTTTCAAACTTTGGTAAAACACATTAAGTCATTGGATGGTGTAGTTTCAATATCACCTGAATTGTCAGCATTTTCCTGACAATGAAGGTGATAATGAATTTTCACTGATCAAAGCAAATCAAAAGATAGTTTTTCCATCTGAAATTGTTGGTCTTTATGAGAAGGGACCCGAATTCAAACTTTGGTAAAAGACTTTAAATCATTGGATGGTGTATTTTCAATATCACCTGAATTGTCAGCATTCTCCTGACATTGAGGGTGATAATGAATTTTCACTGATCAAAGCAAATCAAAAGATAGTTTTTCCATCTGAAATTGTTGGTCTTTATGAGAAGGGACCCGAATTCAAACTTTGGTAAAAGACTTTAAATCATTGGATGGTGTATTTTTGATATCACCTAAATTGTCAGCATTTTCCTGACAATTAAGGTGATAATGAATTTTCACTGATCAAAGCAAATCAAAAGATCGTTTTTGGATCTGAAATCGTTTGTCTTACGAGAATTGATCGGTCTTGAAACTTTGGTAAAACACATTAAGTCATTGGAGGTTGTGTTTTCAATATCACCTGAATTGTCATCATTTTCCTGACAATGAAGGTGATAATGAATTTTCACTGATCAACGCAAATCAAAAGATCGTTCTTGCAACTGAAATCGCTGTTCTTGATGAAAAGGGACCCGAATTCAAACTTTGGTAAAAGACTTTAAATCATTGGGTGGTGTATTTTCAATGTCACCTGAATTGTCAGCATTTTCCTGACAATGAAGGTGATAATGAATTTTCACTGATCAAAGCAATTCAGAAGATCGTTTTTCCATCTGAAATCGTTGTTCTTTATGAGAAGGGACCCGAATTCAAACTTTGGTAAAACACATTAAGTCATTGGATGGTGTATTTTCAATATCACCTGAATTGTCAGCATTTTCCTTACAATGAAGGTGATCATGAATTTTCACTGATCGAAGCAAATCAAAAGATCGTTTTTGCATCTGAAATCGTTGTCTTATGAGAATTGATTGGTCTTCAAACTTTGGTAAAACACATTAAGTCATTGGATGGTGTATTTTCAATATCACCTGAATTGTTAGCATTTTCCTGACAACGAAGGTGATAATGAATTTTCACTGATCAAAGGAAATGAAAAGATCGTTTTTACATCTGAAATCGTTGGTCTTGATGAAAAGAAACAGGAATTCAAACTTTGGTAAAAGACTTTAAATCATTGGATGGTGTATTTTCAATATCACCTGAATTGTCAGCATTTTCCTGACAATGAAGGTGATAATGAATTTTCACTGATCAAAGCAATTCAAAAGATCGTTTTTCCATCTGAAATTGTTGTTCTTTATGAGAGGGGACCCGAATTCAAAATTTGGTAACAGACTTTAAATCATTGGATGGTTTTTTTCAATATCTTTGGATTTGTCAGCATTTTCTTGGGAATGGAAGTGATAAATAAAATTTCACTGATCAAGGCAAGTCAAAAGATTCGCTTTGCATCTGAAATGGTTCACCTTGATGAAAACTGACGTGAATTAAAGGTTTTGTTTTTGACAACATACCATATCTATGTGATCGAATTTTCAGAATAATGAAGATTTTCATAATCTGTAACACTTGTTGTCACTAGATGTGAGAGTTCGTCCCGGAATCTTTCATGGCAAAAGCCATATGTCATAAAAGCTGTTCAATGTATTAAAAAGGCCCTTACCAAATAAAATCTATCTAATTGATGTAAGAATTCAAGAAATATTTGTTGCTGTAAAGATTTCAATTTTATCTACTTTTGAGATCAACGAAGAATTCTGGAATAAGTAACACTTGTAGTCCCTAGAGGTGAGAGTTCATCGAAAAATCTTTGATTCCAAAAAACATATATTAAAGAAAGCTGTTATAATTAATCAAAAATATCCTTGCAAATGAAAAGATCCATTGAATAGATGCAAGAATTCAATAAAGATATGGAGATGCATGGAAACATGTGGTTCTTGGATGCGAGAATTTACTATGGAATCAGCGAGCCCCCCCCCCCCCAACGAAAATTCACCTCCACACAAAGGGGATTGGAAACTACTGGCCCTGACAGTCAGCCATGTTCGATGTCGCTGCGCAGGAATTTCTTCTTGCAAAAAAGCGGCAAATAAATTTGGTAGAGGGAAAGCAACACACAGCTCAATTTGACGAGTGAAGTGAAGAACAATTTGTTCAATGTGTTTATACACAAAGCAAAGAGATGGAATGCTATGGAAATGTAGTGCAAACCTTCAAAATGGTACTGCAACGGTAAGAAGCTTTAAATGCCCGCCTTACATTTTGCCATGGTTTGTGTTTTAACTCAGGCTGGCGAAGCATTGTGTTTAGTTAAGGCCCATCGGAAAGAGAGGATGAGGCAAAAGGGGAGTCTGCTACGGTTGTTCCAGCAAGAAAGAGAGGAGTCACAGATTCAAGATTCACACGAATTCAAGATCCGGAATTCAAGATTCACACTACTTTTAGTTCCACAATTTAAAATTCACCGCATTCAAGATAAGGATTAGAATTAAAGATTCACATTTCAAACCAAAGATCGAGAATTCTAAGAGCCTGAGAGCGTTCAAGAGAGAGGTGAAAAAATGAACACTTAAATCTTTTCGTTTTTGTTTGTTGATTCTTGAACAATTGTAATTTTAATTTATTTCGGAATACTGGTTTTTATTGGAAATTATTAATTGTTGTAAGTTTTTAGCATGGCCCCCTGTAAATTAGTTATTCCAACTGAGGGGCTACCATGGGTAAAAAACATAAAATCAAATCAAAATTCAAGACTCACTATGATTCTAGATCGAGAATTCAAGATTCACCCTAATTCAGGCTTTTAAAGAACTTTTAAGGACAAATTGAGTAAGTTTCATTAGCCCTTCTCCACAGGAAGCTTTTAAATGAGCTTCTTGTAAGTAAGAAACTCATCAGAGAATCATGTTACTCAAAGGTACTTCAGTCTAAACATTGTAAAGGCTTTAAAACACCTTGTTTTGATGGCGATGAAGGTGAAGATGCATTTCTCAGCACCAAGCATTGGGATCGCAGAAATAGAGCAAGCCTAATCGAGTGCATGACCCCTTGTCTTGACGCTTGTCATGAACCTAACAGGGATGTCTGAATGAAGATAATCTGTCATCCTTCTTGAATCTTGAGCTTGCTTTTGGCTTCTTTTTCCTTCCAAAATTGGTATGAAGCATATGATAGGATGTCAGTAGCATAACACGCACTGATTGGGGTTAGAGCATCTCTTAAGAGCCCACAATCTTGCAATTTTTGTGAAGTACAAGATTTCAAGTTTGGAGAAGCAGTGTCAGGATGTTGATTCTACACTAAATGCCTAAATGCTTTGGCCTCTCCAGAGAAACCCAAAACTTTTACCTTGGTGAAGTGAATTGAATGCAAGTTTATTTACATCATAAGATGATGCAAATTGCAAATTTATTAAAATTGCTTTGTTGTCTTCTGGGGAAATTCAAGTTGTTTTGCAGATAATTTACAGAAAACCAATTCTGTAGGATCCTGAAGTTCAATTTTCCAGAAATTCTCCTGGTGAAGCCCATTGTCGATCACAAGTCTTCTCTCCATTCAACGGTGAATGCAGAGTGGAAACTTTGTATCTTGTGCATGCAAGTGGAGATAGCCTAGATTGCACTGAAAATTTGCAGTTGAGAAACTAGATTTAAACATCTGGGATCCTTTGTTTATTGCCAACTGCACAGCTCAGATTAAAAACTGCATACATTCCTATGCACACAATATCTTGTGTGCACAGTATGAAAGTCCAGTCTGGTGGTGGATGTTCTATATACAGTAAAATTGTGCTTTCTGATGATCTACAGTGCATGGTTTGAATAATGTTTCTGAGGGGATACCCTGAACCCAGAAGTTGCCTTGCTTTCCTCACATTTAATTTCAGGCACCCTCTGCAAAAACTTTTTTGTGCCAACAGGCCTCCATACATAAACTATTGTAATCCCCTGTTAGGGGCCATCAACTTTCGATTTTAATATTTTTTAACGGCATTTGGCCGTTAAGATCGGAACCCCCTCCCCCTCCCCGTTAATGGCCTTCTACCAAACTGGCTTCTGATCGGCCTAAAATTTTTGGCCCAAAAGTAAGACTTGGGGAGCAGCAAAAAGATGTCTTGTGGAACACGCTGGACTTCAACCGAAGATACGCCATATCGAGAAGCATAGTAAAACTATTCTATTTTACAATATTCTACATTCTATGTGTTATTTGTAAAGATTTTATCTGATACGCTTTTCAAAAAATTCCCTTACGGAGATTTCCGTACGATTTTTTATTTTCTTAACGGCCTCAGGGTAAGACACATAACGGCCAATAACGGCCAATTGCCATTAAGAAATACGAAAATCGAAAGTCGATGACCCCTTACGGAATTTCGATGTATTTGGCTTGCCTTCAGGATGATTCGCCGCTAAAACACTCAATTTTGGAAAATTAGCAAAGTTTGTTGATGTATCTGCCACCTCAGGGGGACCTCTGCTACCTCAGGGGGACCTCTGCCACCAATATGACTGATCAATCACAACAGTGATGAATGTTTATGAGAAATATCCTTCAGGATTGGTACAGTATTTCACATGGTTCCTGTTCCCTTAGCCCTTAAGTCCTAGAAAGTTGCGTTGTGAGCTATTAAAGTGTAAATGCATCAGTTCTTAATGGGAATAGACACAGCTATATCTCATAACTGCTGTAAATAGGCCAGAGAAATGCCCACAAATCCATTGTTTCTTTAGCCACACAATGAAATGGGATGCATCTAAGTTGCTGA
Organism: Aurelia sp. 3 sensu Dawson et al. (2005); assembly: GCA_964020215.1. Lineage (NCBI taxonomy): Eukaryota > Metazoa > Cnidaria > Scyphozoa > Semaeostomeae > Ulmaridae > Aurelia > Aurelia sp. 3 sensu Dawson et al. (2005). The sequence goes on from OZ026578.1 coordinate 18,417,250, forward strand.
GTACAATATATTTTATTTTTGACCTGGCCTGGGCCAGCTAATTAACTATGTTGATTCCCTTTAACATTTTCTCTCATTGATGTAATAGTAAAGTTGATTAGAAAATTTCTAAGAATAGAAATTTTTATGACTGAGCTGACTCCAAATTTTCTTCAAATTCCTCATGGATAGTAGCAGTATAATTCACTAACCATCTATCTCAGGCTGCCTCAGAAATTTTGCCTGTTTATGTGAATTGCTGTGCTAATACAAACCTGATTTGAACATGCAAGGTCGCAAAATCTAAGTTGATATCTCATCTACGTATAATAGAATTAAAAATAAAAGATTTTGAATCAAAGGTTCCTTCGCAACTGGTCAAATGCTTATACTTTTCTTGGGACACCCAGTGTAAGTTACATATTATTATTAAACTATTCATGTTACTTTTTCACCTATTTGTTTTTTTTTAACTCAGTGGTGGAAAAGATATGTGCCTTCCTGTAACGTCTAACTGAAATTCTTTTATTGTTTTATCAATTTTCTCCACTCCACATTTCATTTGAACTATTGCACAACACACATTTTAGTTTTGAAGGCATGGTTAGAGTCACTTGGAATGGTCTAGAATCATTATTAATAGCTCCCTTGGATCACACCACTACGTAAAAATTGACAGAGCATAATCCAAACACCGTTTTCTTTTCTCTTTTATTCTTTCTTCTCTTTTTTCTTCCTTTGCAATTCATATTTTCAATCTTGTTTTCTTATCCTTCATTCTTCCTCCTTTCTGTTTTCTTTCCATCCTTTTTCACTTCATTTCTTCTTTCCCCTTGTTGTCTTTTGTTCTTTTTCCCATCCTTCTATTCCGTTTTCTCTCTTTTCTCCCTTTTTTTCCTTCCAGACAAACAAGCATCTTGCGAAGCTGCGCCGCGGATTTAACCATTTTTCCACCTCTGAGTTAACTCTTGCTGACCAATTAAGAAAAATTGATAGGGATTGCTTTTCATTTCAGACTGGACAATAATGAGTCATCGCAATGAAAATGAACAGCAAAGCAGAACAGCAGCATGCAATTTAACATTATTCCAGCACTAATCTGGTTTGTTGTACTTCAGATGGCTAGGTATGAACATGTCATGATTTCCTAATGCTGTTAAACTATAACAAATCTATTTGAAAATTACCTGGTAGACCAAATAGAGCTTCAATTTTTGAAAAGTTCGCTCAGCAGAGATTTATTTATATGCAAACAAATCATGATTAAAGTAAATGAACGGAGATATATTGCCACAATCTAAACATAGCACAAAAGAACGGCAGGCGCAACTTATCTTCTTATTGTTTTCTTGATCAAAAGCATCAAATTCAATAGCTTATGTTTAGATGGACCCAATCCCCTTAGCTAAGTTGCTTAAACCCCGTTGATTTACTTTAAACTAAAAAGACAGAGTTTAAAGTGTTTGTTTGTTCGTGCAGCTATAATACCAATCAAATCATAAAATGACGTTAAATACAGTTTTCAAAGCTTGAAGTACTGTACTAAATGTTTGACGCTTGACCTTTCGTCAGTAGTAACGAGAAAAGAAGTTTTAAACTACAAAAGCAACCACCCATGCCATTCACATCGGGAAAAGACACGTGGTCATCTAGTTCCCACTGTCAATGGCAGTTACCTTTCTCTAATAATTTTATATTTTAAAAAACAAAATCAAAGAAAAATTGGAATGGGGAGTCGAAGAGAATACTTGAGGTATTGGTAATACTTATCTTGTATCTCTACTATGTCTATCCTCTCTTACAGTGAGTTTATAGTTGGAGGAAAGTAATGACAGCTGGATAACTTTTAACCCGTTTTATTTTAACCCCGCTAAGTTGCACGGCAGCCTTTGCCGCTCCACTTTTGAAACACTCCACGGGTCTTGCCATCAAAGGCTGCCGTTCCATTAGCACACCACGCGTTTAAATAAAAACTCGTTAAAACGTCATCCATTTGTGCGTTGAGTTTCCCACTGACCCACCAAAGCAGATAAGTTTAGACATGGGTATCAGAGTGGATTATTTTCAACCCAGGTATCTTTTGACCCACCTGTGGGCTACTGGGAACGCATTAAACAAACAACATGCTTTACTTTTGGCATTTTAAATCAACACTAGAGCGGCAGAATATGGTTAAGATGACCACAAAATATTCACCTCAAAACTGGCGTTTTCATTGACTCGCTTTAAAAACGGATGACCTTCAGGCGGTTTTTTTAACCTGTGGTAGTAAACGGCAGCATAATTACTTGAGACTGTTGCATTGTGGCATACTATGAACCTGCTTGCAGCCTGTTTGTAGGCGGTGTAGTATAGATTTATTCCGTAAATATCAATAACTAAAAAGCTTTAGTGGCAACTAAAATCCAAACAGCTTTCACATTTTCGATTGCTTTAAAGATAACTGAGCCTCCTGTCTGTAGGTGATGCAAAATTCGCTAGTAAACATTCATTCATATGTAAAAATGATATGTAAAAGCTAGTCAAAAGAAGAAAAAAGAACATTGATGACTTTACGCAAGACCAGCCCCTTAAGGAAACAACTCCATACGAATCAACGAACACTTCATAAGTCATGCTACAGACCTGTATCGCCCAATGTCAGTGCTTGTCAGTATAGCTATGACTTACAAGGCCCATTAGTGCGAGTACCATTACCCAGCATTGAATTGTAGGATCCAGTTGCTTAATAATTTCTTTAAATGTCTACCCTGCCACAATTTTACTTTTCCATTTTACACCCTTGACAATAAACTATATGATTGAATTGTGTTGATATTTTGACGGGGGTAATACGGTCTCGACTGTTAATCATATCTGATCAAACAATTGATCGAATAAACAATCGTTTTTCTCGTTCCTAACATTTGAGCATAATGAAGCGAACAGGTGCGCTATTGTGTGCGAGCGAAGCGTTGCTGTTTCTAGACAACCCTTTATTGAATGCATCTGGTCAGAGCTTCTTATTTGAATTGCAAAGTAGCCGCTAAAAGCAGCGCTCGTTGAAAGCCGACACGGATTGGTCAATCACCACAAAGTACTTGCCAACTACATAATCACTTGATGGAAGGCTGATTCGTGCTCGCCACTTTTTGCCTTTTCTTCTGTTCTTATCAACTACGCTTAAGGAAGAATTATAAACCGTTGAATACATACTCATTTTATTGGATAATCATATAACGTTGATATATTGATGATTTGATATCGGGGAAATTTGTTATGTCGACGAAGTATTATACGAAAAAGTGGAGGCAACCGATTGTGGAGATATGAGAAATTTCCACTTCGTCCTGCCTGCGTTGCGGTGATGAAGGAAATGCTCAATAAGATCAAGACCTGATTTTACATTATGAATCTTGAGGTAATAGAAAGAGAGCCTCATGATGCCAGAAACGGGATCAGTCCCAATGGGAATCATAAGAATGTCAGCAACGGATCAAGATTGCTGTCCGTCAATAACAAACCGAAAAGCGCAAGATTATCCCAACCAAGACCGAGTGTGTGGACGCTCAAAGATGTCCAGAAAGTCATTCCCAAAGAGGGGCCGTCATCGCTGTTCATATTTCGGGAGAGTAACCGGATCAGGAAGTACGCCAAGTTGGTGGCAGAGTCAAAATATCCTTTCATTATTCGAAGATCAATTTTTTATGTGATTCAAGTAGGATGATTGGGCAGGTTTGACCTTATTTGTGTTAATCTATGTGCCTATTGAATGCCAAAGGCACCTGCTATATGTTGATATTGGTAGGGATTCAATCCAACTTGCATGGCTTGATATTTATTGTCGACGTAATCCGGCCCTTGTTTTTGTCAGTTTTTCATACATGCATTCGTCAGTGTGTGTTATTTCACAGGATGCGAAATTGTTTTTGCGAAAGTCATCGTAATTTTACATCTTGTTTGAAATGCGCAAAAAATTTGTGAAGTGTTAGTTCTAAATCATAAATTAAATTAAACTCATCCAAGGAAATGGCATCAAAACGATTTAATTTCTGTAGCAATCCAACTGCACATCGTGCGATTTTTGAAAGATAAAGGCTTGTTTAATTCAAAATAATTCTTGAAGGAAACTGGTTTTTGCAAAAGGAAGATAACCAAGATATTTCAAACAAAACTGTCTTGCTTCAGAAGTTAAATTAATCAATTCAGTTTCTGAAAAAGAATCATCATCATCATCATCATCATCATCATCATCATCATCATCATCATCATCATCATTATCATCATCATCATCATCATCATCATTATCATCATCATCATCATCATCATCCACCATCATCAGCCATTCACGTCACTGTAGGCCGATGACTTCCCTAATCCAGCGAAATCTATTTCCTGTTCTTTTCATCCAACTGACCCCTGCTTATTCTGCGCTTCATCTCTCCATCTCTGTTTTGGTCCTTGCGCTTCCTTTCATAAGGTGTCCATTCCGATAGGACAGAAAGAAAACAAGAAATTTCAAAATCCGTCCTGGAATCATTTATAAAGCTTTTTCTATTCATTACCATCCTTGACTTGGACATTGATTTCTGTATCGAATAGTTGATATAAACATAATATCAAGAGGTTGATTTCTGTAACAGAAAGACAGCAAAACTTCTCAATCCATCCTAAAATCTTTAGTGGATGCTTTGTTAAATTAGTAACATTGATTTCTGCATCAAAAATTTGTAAACCAAGTTATACAATCAAAGATTCATTTTCTTTGACAGAAATATAGCAAAAACCTCATACATTCCACGTTCTTTGATAGATATACTTTGTTTAATTCAGAAAGGTTCTTACACTAAACCATTTCTATATTCACACGGCAAGATCTTGGATAAAGAAATTACATAGAAATGATTTTGGTAACATATCGAGATAGAGTTGGATGTGACAACGGCGTTTTTAAAGTCAGAGCGACTCATCGTAATACCAATAATGCTCTTTGTCTACTTAGATTCTCAGAAAATTTCTGAAATTTCTGTATGTATCATTGCGGATTCCACGTAATTATTATGGAATGAGAAATGCTAGCTTTTGCCAAATATCTAAATCGTTGTTAAAATCATGACAGAAGTCAGAATGGGAGGACTGTTGAGTCAGATAGCACTGTTGATGAGATACAAGGTTTCTCAAATCTAGATAACTTTCGATGTCACCTGAAAATGGTCGAATTTGTCAGTTCGGTGCTAGGCATAATTTGCTACTTGATACTTGCATCCTTCATTTATTGAGTGAAAACAAGTCAAGAATTCACTTAGCCGTCTACCAAATTCAGTGATTCCGTTACATATTACTAAAACTAACGTAACTGTTGCTCATTTTACACGTTTAAAGATGACAATACTGTTTATTTTGTAACTTGATATCTATTTTGAAAAACTATAAGGATATATTCACCTGAAACCTTTAGAAGTCCAGTTCATCGCACCTTGTTTTCATGTCAAAGGATGCGTTTGCTTGGTATTCATGACGATGCTATTTGCGTTGAAACTTAATAATATCTTTTGTGAGAACCTCTAGCGATTTGCTTACCTAAAAGCTTCTGAAGCTCAGGCCCTGCTACCTTATTTTCATGTTAAAAGATGCGCTTGCTTGGCATTAATTTTGAATCTATTGTTTCAATAATTCACGTTTGTTGTGGTGTGCAAATATAGCGATATGTTCATCTGAAACTTCTCAAACTCAGTACATCCCACCTTATTTTCATGTTAATACAGAACTTGAACTTGCGCACGTTAACACGGTTTCCTGCCTAAGGATATAGAAAAAATGACAGTCTTTCATATGACTCAAGAATTTTTATATCATAATGTATAAAATTCGTTCCATGCTCAAAAGCTGTGCTAGCCTCAATACATAAGAACCCTTAAGTTACGCTCATCTCATTGAGTTGAATGCCTTATTCCTATAGAGCTGTTTTTTTTTTGTTTTTGTTTTTCAATTTGTTTTGAATGGGCTTGTCAGGATTTCTAGCTACTGAAACTAATTTAGGCCCACTGTGCATGCCGCATCCAGGAATGGGACGCCTAGTTTAACGTCCCTTCCGAAGGACGGTGAAGTCAGTTGTGAGGTCAGGCCTCCGAGGTCACCCATCCGGAGTTTGACCTCACTCGACCGAGCTTAACTTCAGTTACCTGACGAGAACTGTTTAAGCCACTCGGCCACTCACCCCGTAAAAACGGCAAAAAATTTCAATCGCTGACGACGAGATTTAGACTGATCACGATGAGTCCCAAGAATCGCTATCCAAAACGAGACTACTACACCAAACCGAGACCGCTAATCTTATTAGGAGCGTCCAACAGCCTTTCAATAGCGATAACTACGGCCATTTAATCAGTCTAGGCAATCACATGCTGTGGCATCGGCCGCCTGAAACAGCACTCTCATCTCAGCGAATGTCCTTGTGAAGTCTCATGTGTCTAGCTGAAGGTGTTGTATTGCTGTGGTTGTAACATTTGTGAATAAATGCTTTACACAGCCTTGTTTCCCTGTAAAAACCGTTTTCCCCAGCATTCGTAAGCTCGTAGGTACCTCTCAATGCACTCAGCGTGGGTTACTTCGAGAAGCACTCTGAATGAAATCCCTCACAGTAGATCAGTCTTTGTCATGGGACGTATTCTCAAGTGCCTCGTTGAAGTTGTTTTGATCTTCACGATTTTAACAGTTGTGAAGATATGATTTACTTTATGCAGCCTTGTTTCCCTATGAGTAGACGGTATTCTCTAGTATTCGTATGTTTCTAGGCAGCTTTCAGCTCATTTACAGTGTGGGTGGTGTTAAACAGCGCACTAAACGAAAATATTCGCAGTCCAATAATGCGTGTCATGGGAGGTAATCGCGAGTGCTTAGCTGATGTTTTTAATTTTGACGATTTTAACGGCTATGAAGAAACACTTCACAGAGCCTTGCGAATTTACTATTTAGCTTTCGCAGATTTTGACAGGATCCATAACAGAGGCCAGGCCTGTCATGGAGCTAGGAAGATTTTAATGAACGAGTCCTACTGTTTTCCATTGACACTAACAAAGTTAAAGGGGCAGGGTCACGTAACCGTAAACATACCTGTTATCTCTATGATCTATATACCGGGTGTCCCAGAAAAAAGGTAACAGATTTTATCACAACTAGCGCTGAGAATTTGGCGCCAATCAGTCGGAAATAACGTTTAAACTAATCCTCGATAGTTAAGTCGAAGATGCATACCTTGTTTGTTGAGCATTGAGAGTGGAAATTTTAGTCTTGAAAGTCTTGATTTGCCTCTATCTCCAAACCAGAGCTGTTGGGCTTTGGCCTAAGCTGTCAACGCGCTTGTTGTGGAATCTCCTGAATCATAGCCAGGGCAAGCCAGGTACACACAAGAAGCCTCATACTTCGGAAAAATTCTTGATAGAAATCCAAATCGAACTTGACAATCACACTCAAGAACTTGTTCCCAAATGGATATCTCTGTTAATTCTACGAAAGCTGTGAATTGCCACTGCCAAATAAAAGTTACCCCACAGGGAAATGATTCCCTTGAGTGTGGAAAAATCTTCCTTGTTCGAATAAAATGCATTTTTTGATCATTGAAATTATTACGAAACAAGAATTCGTCACTTATACCCAAAGGATTAAACATCCACGAGGGTAAGATCCTTGAAAGGGCTCTCGTGCTTAAGTTGTTTCATCTTTGTAAATTCATTTTCATTTTGGCTGAGTAAAAATATTCCTTAGTGACTTTTTCAGTTTTCAGTTTTTGCATTTGTGCTCAAAAGCAAAGGTCCTTCCTCGGACTTTCTACATTGTGCCTATAGGAGATTCCCCACAACAGCGCGCTTGTAGCGTAGGCCAAAGCTTAAAAGCTCTGGTTTGGAGGTGAAGGCAAATCTGGACTTTCAAGATACAAATGTCTACTCTAAATGCTCCAATATTAACAAACAAGGTGTCTATCCTCGAGTAAAGTATCGAGGATTAATTTAAAGGTTATTTCCGATTGATTGGAGTTAAATTCTTAGCGCTAGCCCTGATCAAATCTGTTACCTTTTTTTTGGGACACCCGGTAGATTTTAGTGGATGGGGTGAAGCCACAATAAAGTTGCTTCCGAAAATCCACTAATATCTCTGCAATCGTACAACATATGAGTGTTTGGTTTGTTTCTCTACAAAATTCAAGAGTCCATCTTAAAAATAACACCTATATTTCGAAAAATGTAGTAGAAAATCTCTGTGATATGGACTATCAAAAATACTGCAAAATCATCGTTTCGAAAGAAGTTTATTTACATTACGTGACTGCCCCTTTAAAGGCTCTTATTCAACCAGCATACAATGCACGTTTCGTCTCTTGGTTTGCCTTCGTTGTCACCATTTCATGAAAGGCCAGCTTTACCTAAAACATGTTGAATTTCAGCCAATCAAATAGATTGGATATGTTGGATTGAGCAATTAGAAGGCGCCATTCGATAACCTTGTTAGTCATAGCTAGTTTGCTTGCAGTGTAAATTGGGTATAAGCTTGCTGCTCAGTTTGACTATTGTAACAATTGTGTGAAAACTTAGATGCTTTAGAATCTTTGGGGGTGCTCACAAAAGTTAGGCTTCTTAGAAGGTAATTGAAATTGTTAGCACGTCCAGGTTTAAAAACATCAAAAGTTTGAAGACTTTTTGGCGTTTTAAGGACAACATTATGTTCATTCATGAAAGTGGTTGTCGGAATGTTTACCAATAGGAACTTGTGCCCGCAATAGCTTCATATAAGAATACTCCAAAGGCCTGGTATAATGCTTCACTGCATATTCATGGCGAACTTCTCTATTTTGCTCATGCTTATGAATGTCTTTGTTGACCACAATGGTATCATTTGACAACCACAATGCCGCCTGGAAAAGCTGTCGCAAACATGCACAGATCAACATAATGTATTTTAACAAGAATATAACATTGCTGCGCAGCAATAAAGCTGGTTTCATGAAGAAGATCATTTGATATTTACTGCTCACGATGGTGAACAGATGGCAATGATATTGATTCGGTATCATGCTTTAATGGATACTTTTGTATGGTTCTATATGGTTTATATGGTTCCTAGTATTGGTTTGAACGAGCGGAACTCCTGTTTAACGTCTTGATAATGACCCGCTAGAGAAAGGGGTCCTTATTATTTCAAATGCTGAAGAGTCGCAGGACCTCAGAGGTCCTAGGGTCCGGTTTTTATAACATGCCAAATCAAACAATAGCGAAACCAAGTTTTTCATAAGTTCTTCATAAGACACCTCCTCTTCACAACATATGGAATTTCGGCCTCCCGTTGACTTGAAATACTTCAAACAGATTTCCAATTTTACTCAGCAGGAATGGATTTTAAATTTTGTGGCTATTGTTTAGTCATCTTCTTGACAAATGAGTTTTTTCTTCATTGAAAATACTCTCTTTGCAAAGGTAATTGATTGAATGCTTAATTTGTTTAGATTGTGGAATGTTTATTTTCTAGGCGAAGATTATTTCCGTAGCACCTGAATCAAAGCTTAGAGCGTCTATAAAACGACTTCAGATTCTTATCTAATTGACCGATTTCAACGATCATTGTTTTCATTTATCGATGAATCTCTCTCGCAAGCTCGGTCTGTACTTAAGACCTCGGGCTTTCTATTTTCCTGTAAAACACAAAACCGCTTAGTATGCTCATAATGGGGACCTGATGAGTTGTTTTACAGTTACGATCTTTCAAATGTTTCAAACGAGTAAGCTTTTTCTGATTCATCCACAGGAAGCCCACTTAAAAAGTAGGAAAAACAACTGCATGAAATGCGTCTTTTGCGAGTGAGACACTGCGAAGCGCGGCATCTGTTAAGGAGCACCGATGTTTCCTTTTTCCTCCGCAAAAAGGTGCATCGTTCATTCGCAGATGCCGCGTTTCACCGTGTCTCACTCGCAAAAAAGGCATTTCGTGTAGTTTTTCCTACTTTTTAAGGGAATTCCCTGTGATTCACCTGGTCGATATTTAATTCTTAAATGTGTCATAGTTTTAAATTCCTAATTGACTTCAGTTTAATAAAGGATTTTTTACTTGCTAGAAAAGACGTTTGGATCAAGCGCCCAATTTTGCCAAGGACAATAAAGCATGGCTGCCTTTGTCAGTAAAACTACTGCTAGCTGCAGCAAAATTTTCCTTTGGGCGTCATAATATTCTTCAGAGAGTTAATCAAGAATGAAACATAGGTGCATATGACTAAACACACCGAGAGTCGCATTTCGGAAATTTAGTCCTCTTTTAGACAATCTAGAGCAAATTTCTTGAAAAGTGTTTTTAGATCCTAGATAATCATGCTAAGGCCAGCAGTGTTTCTCCTAAGAAAGGGGTCATTCTTTTGTATTTTCCCTTAGCATCATTTACCAGATTTAGACCCTCGGTCCAAGCTTCTTTTCTAACAAGTAAAAAGAAAGGGTCTATTCGATATGCCGTGGTGCTGGGGTCTGGAACCACTTAGATATTTCTCATATCGTGGAGCTGGCGTCTGGAACCACTTATATTTGGGAGTCAAGAGGGTATCCTCTTTCAAAGCATTTAAAGACGTCGTTAAAAATGATTTATTTTGCTGTTTCTTTTTATTTATTTATTCACTTTTTTCATGTGTCATTGTAATTAGGATAGGCTTTTTAAACGATAAATAATCTTCTTTTTTTTAAGATTTTAAGCGCGGCCCCCTGAAAAGCAGTCTTCTTAGATTGACGGGGTAACCGTGGATAAATAACTTAAAATGAAATGAAATGAATGAATTGAATGAAAATGCCAAGCTGTTTTTAAAGACGTTTGCTTTAGACTGTCTAAAAGTGGAGTATATTTTCGGAATGAGACTCTCTGCATTTTTTGCCAGATGCACTTGCATTGGTGCTATTGCACTGGGAACGTTGATCTTTTTTCAAATCCGAGGCCTTTCTTTGCAACAAGCATTGCCTTAATCTTTATTGCACATGCTACATTGCGTATCGTTAAATTTACTTAGCTTGCACGACAAGATGTTTGGAAGCATCGACAGAGAATATTAAAATCTGTGGTTGATTTATCTAAACAAATGTTTCTTATCATTGAAAACATGTTAAAACAACTATGCAAGGTGGTTATCAATATTTTAAGTCATTTGCTAGTATTTTTACGCAGAAATGCTATCTTTTGCCACATTTAAGCAGGAGATATCATTGAAAGGAAGAAACTGCGTAATGCTTGGTGAAAATCAAATACAGTGGGACCTCCATTAACGGACACCTCTATACAACGGACACCTCCGAACAACGGACAAATATTTTCGTCCCAAAATACACTATGGCAAAAGGTGACACCTCCATACAGCGGACACCTCTCTACAACGGACGAAAAAATTGGTCCAATAGGTGTCCGTTATATGGAGGTTCCACTGTAAACAGATTTGGGAGACAAGCTGATGGTGCCTGTAGCAGCAATACCTTTAGTCGATCATAACAAAATAAGTAGGATTCAGCAACAAGTTAATGGTACCATGGGCAATGATGCACCGTGTTTGTAGCTAAGAAATCAACGCATATAGACTAAATTTTACTGTTTTAGGTCGTTGCTTTCTCTTTGGCTGAAGCCTAACCAGTGCTAGGAATCAAATTCAAATGGCTCCTGCGCATCTGCACAGTTAGTTCCTACCAGCGTTTATCTTCGTTTCAAACTCCCTCTTACAATATTAGAGGCGGTTTAAAATGAGGATGAACGCTGTGTAGGAGCCAACAGTTCAGACGCACAGAAGCCATTTGAATTTGATTTCTAGCACAGGTTAGGCTTAGGCCAAAGGGAAAACAACGAGGAAAACTATGGTAATATCGAGGTAACAACTTTAATTTCTAAGCTACAAACATGGTGCATTATTGGCCGTGATAGCACCTGTAGATTCATCGGCCTATACGGATCTTTGGCGACAGAGCGGAAACTACGCGTGTATGTGCAAAAATTCGTAGCTTTGAGACTCTCTAGCTCCCTAGCCTTATTCTAGACTCTTTAAAGAGTCCCAGTCATAGCAACAACAACAACGATATTGAATCTGCAATTGCGTATTTTTTCCTACATGTTATGTTGCAGAATGCGTCATATTTCAGAGTGAAAACATTAGGACGAATGGAATAAGTCTAGCGTTTCTCCACGAAGACCACCAACTTTCGTAAATCTCTTTGAAGTGAACTTATTTTTTTATTGTCGCTTCAATGAGGACCTTATTCCCCAAGGACTCTAAAAGCGGACGAAAGTCTCAATGGCTTAGGAGTTTCCTTGAAATGATAGCTTCACTGATAGCTAGTTTTTATACACTCTTTGTTATAAGAATACCATAAATTTTGTTAAACGTTTCGGTCAAAGCCTTCATCAGAAGCCTTCATCTGTATTATTTAAAGTAAAGCCTTCGCCAGTATGTTTTATGATACATCTGTTTTTCAGACCATTCTTCAGCTTTGTTTTTCCCAAATACCACGTTTTCGCCAAGCCAGCTCAACCTGCTTTTCAGCATGTTTACAACAGGATTATAGTCTAACCATATCAGGAGTAAAATCGGTAGCTAATGCAGGATTATACTTGCTTGAGCTGCCTTAGCGGAACTGCGCTTGTTTACACTACTGTAAAAACTGGTTTATCTTCAGCATGTTTTGTCCGTATTTTGGAATGATGAGAATACATTTTAGTGTAAAATGGGTAGTAACTGGTTGGTGATTATAATACTTGTATCCTGTCTGGTTTTTCTGTGAAGCATGTGTTGCTTCCTACTTGGAGTTTACAGGTTTCTTAAGAGGAGCTCTCTGCAGAAAATCTCCCATATCCATTGGAAGATCAAAGATAATGTTTTCCAAAATGTACAGAAGGAGGATAATGACATATCTTCAAATGACTGATTTGAGATTGAAAAACACACATGCAATTTAGTATTTTACTTTTTTCTCAGGTTTTCCAATAGAACGACATCTTTAAGGGGATCATCGTGGAAATAGGTCAACTTGACCCATTTTAATGCCATCCCTGCCACTGTATTTAGGGGTGTTTATCTTTTCGTTTTGTAACCTTAGATATAATATTGCATCTATTTTATATCATAATAACCTTTAAATCAAGAGGTGGCAAATGATGCATACATACATACATGTATTTGATTCTATATTTAGAAATGTCGGGGGATAAAATGTCATTTTAGGAAATTTCGCGCAATAGAATTTCACGAATTTTTCGGCCGAGAACTGGAAAAACCCAAAAGTTTCTAACCTTAGGCTCCGTTCACACTACTCCGTTTTTGTACAAAAACGGAGAGAAAAAACCTCCGTTTTTGTGAAAGTGTTCACACTGATCCGCACAAAAACGTCACAAAAACGGAGGTTTTCGAAAACGCTATCAAAAGTGGATATCCACAAAAACGGAGGTTTTTGAAAACGCATTTGATCAATGTGAATGCACAAACACGGAGGTTTTTGAAAACGCTCCAATATGCAACAATGGGTTTCACAAAAACGGAGTAATGTGAACGCACAAAAACGGATGTTTTTCGCTGCGTTTTTGTTATCGGGCAGATCAGTGTGAACGCACAAAAACGGAGGTTTTCCTCACCGTTTTTGTACAAAAACGGAGTAGTGTGAACGGGTACCTTCGATGCAACAAAACGGATACTAACAAAAACGGAGTAGTGTGAACGGGGCCTTGAAGTATAACATATTTTGCTTACTGTAAGGTTTTAAAGGCTTTAAAGACATGGTAAACTAAAATGTGATTTCCAGGGGGTTCCATGATGAATTATCACTCGCCATTTTCTAGCTCAGATTAGAAATTCCTAATCATCAATTTTCACCATCCTGGTGAAGTTTACCGGTGGCCCTTTATTAATGTTTTTGTAAGTGGCATTGTATTTTCAATCGTATTTTCAATAAAAAGTTGGCAACCGTAGATTCTAAACAGCTATCATGAAAACAAGTTTTTACTGCTGTATTTTCCAATGTCCTTCACTATATGACATGCTGGTATCCCAATAATTAATAATCCCGTTGAAATGGCCCAGGGGAGGGACTCCCTATTAGTAAGTGACGGGGGGGGGGTATCAGACATTTTTTGGGTTTGTAAAACGTTGTCTAGTATACCTTTGGGTACGCTATTTCGTGCATAGTCGGTATATTTTTGGGGTTACTGATGAGGAGATTTGACAATTTACACCAAAATATTGCAGGGCAGTTGCCGAAAATGCTATAAAGCCTTTAGTTTTCATGCACTATGAAGCTATGAGTATATTTTTGGGGTCTAAAATGTGCTAAATTTAGTATATTTGTGAGTTTTCAAAAATATACTGTGTCTGACCCCTCCCGTCACATACCGATAGAAGTCCCCCCCTGAGTGAAATGGGTCACGAAAATGGCGACGACAAAAGCAAATCAAGAGACGAAACGTGCAAGGCATGCTGGATGAAACAGACCCTTTAAGATTTCTGCGATGTGATTTGACCTCCTAATTCACAAGCAAAGTCATTATCTTTCTGTTATTGAAAACTCGACACCTACAATAGTTCTGATATAAGATTATCTCTGCAACATGCTGTGTGCTTCATTTCGGCTTGCCTTTGTGAAGTATATGTTTGGAAACTTCATTTCAAGCTTACTAGGCAGATTGTTCCGATGCTATTGCACGATTTTCTGCTTCTGCAGGTTGCAACAGTGATTCGGTATCAATTTGTTGCTGAAGTATAGCAGTGGCGGATTTAGGGGGCAGATGGGGGCAACTGCCCCCCTTCACGATAAAAATTCAGCTTTGGCGCCCCTTTTTCGGCAAGAAAAGCGCCCCTTATCCTGACCAGAATGCACTCTTTTTTCAATGATTCGTTCTGAATGCGGCGAAACATATAAACTAAGGCGTTATTCAGTAGAAAACCAAAGAATTTTCTCGAATAAAGCCCCAAAAATTTTCGCGCGCCTTCGGCGCGCTAACTTTTCACTGAGTTTTTGGCGCCCCATCTCCAAGTTGCCCCCCCTTCAACTTCTGTCTGGATCCGCCCCTGAAGTATAGCATTACGCTATTACAAAATGCTCCATTCTATGAGGGTAAGACCCCCGGCGTCAAGTTTTTATGTTTCGTTTCCTCCGTCTTATACAGAATACGATACATTATAACACAAACTTAGCCATCGCACTCTGTCCATTAAAATTGCATTTATGGAGTCCCAAGATGGTAACCCAATCCAGGTATTGATATCATCTATCCAGCGGCGTTTTGGTCTTCCTTGATTCCTTGTACCATTGGCGCGGCCTTCCAGAATCAGTTTAGATAGTATATGTTTGGGTAATTACATTATTCAAAAAAGGTAATCCTGAGCTACCATCAAACTATAGGCCAATTTCTCTTTTGCCCATCTTTAGTAAGATATTTGAGAAGTTAATGTATAGAAGATTATATAGATTTCTAGAAATACATGATGTTCTCTTTTCTCTACAATTTGGATTTCAAGAAAACCACTCGATTGATCATGCACTAGTAAGCCTAACAGAAACTGTAAAGAATACACTTGACAATAAAAGATTTGTTTGTGGTATTTTCATAGATTTACAAAAGGCTTTTGATACTGTTAATCATAAAATTTTATTATCAAAACTGGAACACTATGGTGTTCGGGGATGTGCTCTTGAGTGGTTTAGGTCATATCTTTCTGATAGAAAGCAATATGTTTCTGTTAATGGTAGTAATTCTAATTTACTTTCAATTGCTTGTGGCGTACCACAGGGTTCTGTACTGGGTCCGTTACTTTTTCTTATTTACATTAATGATCTACCAAGCTCTTCTAAGAAATTGAATTTTTATCTCTTTGCTGATGATACCAACATCTACTGTGATTCCAGTGATTTGTCTAATTTGATTAAAATAGTAAATAGAGAGTTGAGATCAGTAAAAAAGTGGCTTGATGCAAATAAATTATCATTAAACATTGATAAGACAAACTACATTATTTTCCATTCTTCATCATCATCTGTTCCTTCTGATGCTGTTGTTAAAATAGGTAAAAAACATATTAAAAGAGTTAAATTTGTTAAATTCTTAGGACTCCTCTTAGATGAGCACCTAAGCTGGAAATACCATCTCAGCGAACTCTCTAAAAAATTAGCCAGAACTTGTGGAATCTTTTTCAGAATTCGAAATTTACTACCGCTGGATGTTTTGCTGTGCTTATATAATGCTTTATTCCTTTCTTTTCTGCAATATGGTCTTATTGTCTGGGGTGGAACATATGCATCATACATTGAACCAATATTCAAATTACAGAAAAAAGCAGTCAGGGCTATCTCTTTTCAGTCTCGTTTGTCACCCTCTCTTCCTATCTTCAAAGATCTTAAATTTCTCAAACTCTCTGAGATTTTTGAGCTCAGACTTTCAACTTTTGTTTTTGATTCTGTCAACAAAACTTCACCTAGTTGCTTTCATAATTTTTTCTTATTCAATTCATCTGTTCATCAATATTCCACAAGACAGGCCAGTCAAGGTGATCTATATTTACTCCGAAAAAACAGTTCTCAATATGGTCTTAAATCGATTCGTTATCTTGGTGCTAAACTCTGGAATTCTTTACCTGTGGAACTCCGTAATGCTCCATCTAAAGTATCATTTAAAACAAAAATGAAATTTTACTTATTGAGCAAGGCTAACCGATGAAGCTGATATATTTGCCATCTTGAATAATTTCACAATCATGATGCGAACATGCTGTGGGGCCTGTGTGCTGTGTTTTGGTGCACGGGTTCCATAGCGTGATCAAATGCAATTCCGTCTACTTCTCAGGATAATTTTAATTCATCCAAAGTCAACTGATAATATTCTAGGATAGGGGGGGCTCTCTCCTCGATTAGTTTACCTACTGAGAGAGCTCCTCCTTTAAGTAATTCCCTGCATACAATTTATTTTTGTTCTTTGTTTTGTATTTGTATGTTGTATTAATTTCCTATCATCTTTAATCTTTTGTAAATTGTATTAATTTTGCTTATTGATGTAGTAATTTTCTGTATTTTAGCTTTTTCATAAATTGTATGTTGTGGAATTTAAATAATGAAACTGAAACTGAAACTGAAAAGATAGACCCACTGATGATCGTTTTATATGGCCAAGGAATTTTAACTTTCTCTCTTTGATAGCAGCCGATATAGGTTTAAGGTTCGAGTAGATGTTATAAATGGCTTTTTTCAACTAGCATGACTTGCTTGTACCGCCTGCTGATTGGCCTTTTTTGCCGCCATTTTTACTGGGCATGAAAATCACGACTAGAAGGGTCAACCAAGGGATGGCACGTACAATTCATGCTGGTTGAAACAGATTCTTTAAAGGGGCAGGGTCACGTAACCATAAACAAACTTGTTATCTCTATGATCTATATTGTTGCCCACACGTGGCCATTGTGTTCCGCTCAGATTTTGGTGGATGGGTGAATCCAAAATAAAGTTACTTCTAAAAATCCACCAATATCTCTGCAATCCTACAACATATGAGTGTCTGGTTTATTTTTCAAGAAAATTCAAGAGTCCATCTTCAAAATAACACCTATATTTTGAGAAAAGTAGTGGAAAATCTCTGTGATATGGACTATCAAAAATACTGAAATATCATCGTTTCGAGAGAAGTTTGTTTACATTACGTGGCCCTGCCCCTTTAAAGGCAAATGACGGAGATAAAAAGCAACTCAAGTTAGGGGCCTTGGCAATTTCAATATAGCTTATTGCAGTGTTAGCAGCAAAATGTTTCAAGATAATCAGCATGCTGTGATGTCCTCTTTCTGTCGGTTTGTGGTAATATATGCAATTCGCTTTTCTCTAGGTAACCTATTTTTATCACACAATAACAAAAACATCAGATGCGGTGACATCAAAGCCTTTGTAATTGTCTCTTATTCCATGGAATGAATGCATGTTTGTCTGACTTCGTTTTGGTCTTGAGACAGTGGGCGGGGAGATGGGCAGTCATTTTGTGATGCACTGTCAACAGAACTGGACCGACTGCAAGAATGAAAGGATGCAACAGGGAGGGAGCACAGGCATCTTGTAACGTCAACGGAATGAGACAGGCCTACTACTTTTATTCCATTCCATATGTTGGTGCAATTTGTTCCCATTTCCCAAAACGCTGCACTCACTAACTAATGTTATTGCAAGTTGTATTCCATTGTATTTGATGATCTCAGAAAGGTTTCCCTTTTGAGCTGTTATGTTAGTCAAAGTGCATGTTATTCAATAAAAAATACAAAAGGAATCTATTTTACAATGCCCAACTTAGATCTTAGCATTTGTTTCATTTATCTATCTCCGATTTTCTATAATTATTTTCCTGAAAAACAGAATGCCAGAAATGTTCAAGAAAGAGCTAAAACAGTAAACCAATAAGATCGTTAAACCTGCAGCCCAAAATCCACGGAAATTCTGCTTTTCAACTGAATTTCAATAGTACGCATGGGCAATAATGCACCGTGTTGGTAGCTTGGAAATTAAAGTTGTTACCTTGATACGATTACCATAGTTTTCTTCGTTGTTTTCCCTTTGTCCCAAGCCTAACCAGGGCTAGAAATCAAATTCAAATGGCTCCCCCACGTCTGAACTGTTGGCTGCTACACAGCGTTCATCCTCATTTCGAACTGGGAAGTTTGAAACTTCTCACAACATCGGATGTTTTGTTGCTGTTGCTGTACCGAATGACGCAACATTATTGGCTGTTTGTGTATTGTACAGTCTATGTTATTAAGTAACATTGCAGTACAGCAACAGCAACAGAATATCCGATGTTGTCATGGCGGCAGGATACTGTAATGATTATGAAGCACGAAGAAAAACTCAGAGATAAGCAATCAACCATTCAATGGTATGAATTTCAATTTTCTTCAGTTCAAAGAAAAAGTACTGCTGTCTTTATGTTGCAGTTAGAAACAGCAGCAGCAAAATGATTTGCTTCAGTGGAGAAGCTACGTAAGCCCCATAGTACGCGATTAAGCCTCATGTGGTTCATCCTATTGAAAACCCACTAGCAGCTGCTATCTTTTTAAGGAGCTATTTTGTAGCATATTGAAAAATCATGGCCTTCGGTTTGTTCATAAATTGAATTTTTGTTACATAAGATCTGTAAAGTAGCAAAACTGCTGCTCTTAAAACATGATTGGATTATTATGCAACTTTAACTTACACAATTGAAAATGGTAATTGCGTCAGGCTGCATCTTGCCACACCTTCACCTAAAGTGTGACCACAGCTTAAGAAGATATCGAAGGGCTGCCTTAAATGACGATTTCGACTTGTTGTTACTGCGGCGCGTCTATGCGTCGTTTTCAGTTTGGTTCCCTGGCATCATTCTCAACTGGGGGACTGGGCTTCAGAACCCTCAAACAAACGCGGTCAAGTTGACGCAGGGAAGCAGGCCGCATCTTTTTATCGTCTCTGATGATATCAGTAGGTCTGGTTGAGAAATTTCGGCTGTTCTCTATTTTAAACCATGTTGCATCAAATCCTGATCCAAAAGTCAAACGTGTAAGCTTCACAGCGATGAACATGAAACTTAAAGGAATTGATTCAGCATGAGACGACAGTTTCATATGATCACTTTGATTTCAACCTTCAGTGGTGAATGTTGTTTCTATCTGAATGCCGTTTCATTTGTGTAAGCATCTTGGAGCTGTGCTGGTGTCGTGCCGGGCTGTTTCTATCATCCTTGGTACAGGAGATTATATTGCTTGTACGTAAAGACAACGGAGGAGTAAACAGCCCTATATGATTTAACCGATATTTTTTTAGAATTTTATATGTATCAGTTTGTCTTTGCATTATTTCTGAATCAGCTAAAACTAAAGTTAAACTAAAGTAGCAACACAACAACACGCAATTTCATGTGATCAATACATAACTGACCAATCAAAACCCTCATTTTCATATGCGTTGTCAACAGATTTTGCCTAATTATGCAGATTCAGCTCCTTTAGTTGGGCCATGGTATTGCCTAGGCAGTCGGTTTGTCGGTACGTTGATAACAGCTACTTCATGTCTTTGCACTTGGGACTTTATTTCGGCCGTTTTCAGGAAGTTTCATTATCGTCATGCTGAATTACTAACAAATTTGTAAAGCATTTAGGTATGTTTTGAAGGATTCTGAGTTGAGCAATCATTCATAACTTGGGAACAATGCAAGCGATTTAAAATAACTACAATGCCTGCCAAAAGTCCTTGGAACACTTAGGCCATTTCTTCATAATCCGCATTTCTAACCATAGTTATCAAGTTCAAATACCCCTCGCCCTCGAAACAATGTTGATTTCGATGGTTATTGTCCTAGCATCCCAGCAGAGTCGCGGATCGTCCTGACATCCCGATTTTCTGACCACAAAACAACATTGTTCTAAGGGGGAGAGGGGGAAATCGCAAAACAAGGCAAAATTAGCAGAGGTGTTCCAAGACTTGGCAGGCATTGTACATCTTTTTATGTAACTTGACATGTTACCTGCACAATCGTATAGTAAGTCATATAATGAATCTGGTATATGGTAACAAACTACAGGCTTCCAAACGTTTTTACATTGTTTACCCACCCGGTAGATATCAAAACATTAAAGGGGCAGGTTCACGTAACCGTAAACAAACCTGTTTTCTCTAGAATCTATATTGTTGCTCACACGTGGCGATCGGGTAGCCAGGGTAGTTACGAGGGGGCTCGGGGCCTTCAGGGGCCCGGAAAGCCATACGTTTTTCATTTTTTCTTTGTTTTCAGTTTTCCTCAAGGAAAATCTCCAGGCCAGCGGGCCCACTGGCCTTCTAAGCTTAGTCTTTGCACAGAGATCGAAAAAGATTTTCCATCAAAAGTTATGTTTCCAACAGTGTATAGGAGGGCATGTCCACCTGAAGCAGTGTTTTACCAGTGAATTTGAGGGCGTGGTCTAAGAGAAAAATGGCGTGGCCCAAAAAATTTTTTGGTGCCCTTAGCGCTGGAGGGCTCCTTTTGCTCCCAACCCTGGGGCCAGGTCCGGCTCTCGACGGCCCTGCCTATGGAGCCCATGCTACCAAAACTGTCATTCAAACCATGTAACCTGTTCTATTTCCTTCCTTTGAAAGGCAGATGAAAACTGGATAATTAATCTTATTTCAAGAGCTTGAACGAAATACAAAAGCACACAATGACATCTAATTGTAGTCATCAATTTCTTAACAAATATATCGTAATCCTTCTATCATCTTTAGATTTTGGTCGTTTCATTAAAATATCCAATATATTCCAAGCTTGTTCGAGGACAGAAAAAATTGACAAAGCGTTCATTGAATAATCTTCTTCTTTATGTGTCATGCGCTAAGGCGTTGACGATCATGCTCCTCCAAACTTCTCTATCTTGACATGCTTGAATGAGTTCATTTCCATTTGTCCTGTTAGTCCAATCTTCGATGTTGCTCAAATACATAATTCTCTGTCTGCCTCTTGCTTTTTTACCTTCTACTTTTCCGGTTAGCGATAGGTTCTCTATTCCTTTCCTCCGCATAACATGTCCCAAAAATGTCATTTTCCTCTTTTTGATGGTCTGTAACAATTGTCGCTTCACGTTAGCCATTGTGAGTACTCGCTCATTTGATATCTTTTCAGTCCACGAAATCTTCAGCATTCTTCTTAAAAACCACATTTCTGTTGCCTCCAAACGCTTTTGCATAACAGATGAATAATAAGATCTTTTTATCCAAGCTATAATATTGGTAGTGCATGTATTAACTGTTCAAGTGTGAAAATGTCTCTTTCGGATGGTCTTGAACCGGTTCCATTACTCCGTTTTCGCGAAGAAGAAGGCCTGTCACAAAAACGGGGGTGTTTTCCATCGCTCAGTTCTCATCCGTTTCCACTTTCCATATCCTTTGTTCGGGCTACAAATGAGCCTGTTTGTAATTAGATTTCACGTGAGATTTGCGATAACGCAAAATTAGTCATGGAATACACTTACACTTCAGTTGTTGCCATTCGCGTGGCTTTTCACGTGACTTAACAATTGATATGTTGTTACTAATGCAACTTTCTTAGACTTGACTCCTATGTTGTACCCAATTTGACTCAATGTTAGCTAATACTAATGAAACAGATTCAATAAATTTTGATTTGTGGGAAGCCAGTTTTTGAAGCAACCATACAAAATTTGATCGTTTCGCTTTCGATTCATTGTATCTAACCTGCTTGAAACAATCGATGCTTATAGATACTCGCCACGGGGAAGCTTTTCATGATTTAGTAGGCAGATAAAAGTTTCAGTGTAGCTATGATTTTTGGTTGATTAAACCTGTAAATCGCTGCATGTGAAAATAATATTTGTTTAAGATCTGTAAACTGCAATTCTAATAATGTAAAATAATCTAAACTATGTTTCAATCATTGATTGATTGATTGGACTATTGTAGAAAGAAAAAAAAGATGTGGACGGCGCAGAGCGTCGCATGCTTCCGCCAAGGCCCGGAATTTAAAGACAAATGACGGATATATAGCGCCTAGTTTAGAGATAGAACAAAAGATGGGCGCCTGCCATCATTTGTCCTATTGTTTTGATAATCTCTTGATATCATCAAATATAATGGAATACAATAGACTTTATTTAGATTGCCCAGGCCCCTGATTTAAGTCACCTTATGTCTCCGTCAAATTCGGCTTAGGTTTCATAAGTTTCGTCTCGACACAGCTCTGTAAGCCATCAATGGGATCTTTTAACAGCAAGACGCGGACGCCTTTGAAACGCAGCTACTCTTTTATGCTTGTAGAGCGTTCCAATTCTCCTGCTTTTTCCTCCTAGAAAGCGGCTCATAGACAGACCAATTCCCTAAGAAAAGTTTGCATTGTCACATTTCCATCACTTACGATCATGGGCGGAAGGAGACTACTGTCCTAGCCTAACAATGCTTAAATCTCCTCATGATTCGCGCCAGCACTACATGCGCATGCGTAGAATCAATGCAACGAACATGGCGGCGCCTACTAGGCCACAGTCGTGGTGTACATATTGGTAGAAATATTTGGCCAAAGTCAATGGAGAAGAAAGAGACAACCACAGCATCGTAAGTTTGAATGAATATATTTCTTTATGAGGCGATTCAAGCATTTTTAGGCTAACACAGTAGTCTCCTTCCGCCCATGTTATGATTGTGCCCACATAATCTTTGCTTCCCTTCTCGGCTTTCTATTCCTGTGGAGCGGGCTTCAAAAGAACCCCTTTTCAGTTTGTCACTTTCAGAATACAACAACGCAAAGTCTCTTGAGACTCGCAAAAGGCTTGAAGCTGATTTCGCTTTGTAATTTACACCTTCGAATAAAAAAATTATGGAGGCGTCTTCTAGGCCTACGTCTTCTTGCTAAAACAGCCTAATACATCAGTACGGCAGTCGCTAAAAATCTTCAAAACTGTTTAAATTCAAACTACAACTTCGATCGTAAAACAAGGATTTTAAGTGGCCTAAACATACGTCCTGTTCTATCTTCCTTTCGTTATCAAATAAACTAGTAATGTAAAATGTGCGGCAAATCAAGAGTAAGATTACAAAGGGAATAGCTAAAAGGCGTAGTCCATGTTTGTGCTAAAAGATGCAAGTCAACGTAACAAAGGGAATCATTAAAAATATGATTTAGTAGTGCAAGCATTATTAGTAACAAAAGATCCCTTATAAATTGTCAAATTTGTTATCGCCATAAATTTGAAAACGCAAACGCTAGAATATCAAAATTTACAAAAGGAGTAAACTTCGCGCAAATGCGCAGTCTGAAATTTTGTATCATGGAATTTTCAAAAATTTCCAAAACGACGCCATAGATTGAAAAGGTTTATTGGTTGCATGGGTAATCCAACACGATTTTCAAACAATGTATCTAGCAAAGCATTTTCATAATTACACTCCACGAAATTTGTGATTCACTTAAAAAAAGCTGGTCCCCAAGACTCCATCAAAAGTTAAAGTATTCATTAAATTTTCGTCGGATCAACAACTTTAACATGAAGTCAGTTAAATCGTTTTGTCAAGTTTACTGCGGAAATACAAGTTTCGAGTGGGCTGATGTTTGCCACGTGGGAGTTCTGCTAAACATCATCGGCTATTTACACGTCAAAGTCTTCAGTGAGATAACACGCTTTCACCATATTTTCATCATTAGTAAGTTTAAATTGAACCGGTTGCAGCTAAAGATAGCAACATGATTACATATCGTTCGTGGGCAGAAGCTTCTTCTTAATCAACTTACACCGGCTGAGTAAAACAACTTGCACATTTTGCAGAATCAACAAAATTTGAATATCAACCGCATCATATTCTAAGAAAAGTAGACTGCTTTACAGGGACGGGCATATTATTTGTAAGATGCAGTCCTAAAGTTTATCAAAGACATCATAAACCAGCTTGAGATTATTATAGCTACTTTTGCATTCACGGCACAAGACTATAAAGCAGTGTAAGAAAAGTATACTGCTTTACAGGGCTGGGCATATTATTTGTAAGGGGATGGAATCCAAAACGGCATAAGAAGTTTATCAAGGACATCTTGATATTATTATATCCTTTGCATTCACGGCACAAGACTATACAAAACAACATCATTTGCACAACTTTTCGATGCGCTAGAAGTTAACCGATTTCTAAGGAGGGTTGTTCTGCCAAAGGGCAACTCGCTGCTCACTAGAGCGGAACAAATATCTGAAACTCCTAAAATCTACAAAAGCTTTGATTCATCATAATATCAGACTATAACACATTCTAGCTGTCATAACCACGATTTAGCTTAGTTCTAGGCCTTGTAATCATCTTGAGATATGATATTGAGCGGGTAGCCTTCCTTGATTTTGTTTGTTCGCAAAATGATTTACATTTGAAAAGAATAATCTCGAAAAGGCTGGTTGGCAGGTAAACTACAGAGACGAATTTTTACTGCAACCTGTAGAAAGCTGTTAACTGATACTGCAACTTGATCGATTTCACGACAACAAATTATTAAAAAACTCCATAACATAACAACAAAATCCAAGGGCCTGATTATATGGAATATGGCTAGCCAGGCAAACGGGCTGCCTCGTTTGCTGAGATGGAATTTAGGGCTTGATTGTATGGAACCAGCTTAGCCCGGTAGATGGGCTTGCTAGTTTGCCGAGATGGAGTTTAGTTTGGAATTATCTGTGAAAAGAGCCGTGACACGTTGATGAAGGGAAACTGCGCATGCCCCGTGTAATGTATTTTCAGCCCGCTTACCGGGCTAGCTCGGTGTGATGAGGCTACATGGACACGAGTCAGCCCGTTTAGCTAGCCAGCCCTCTTGCATCAAAGTGAGCCAGCTCGATTTCCGGGCTGGCTCACTTCCATGTAAAATGATAACTTACATTTTTATGGAATAGACCGTGGAAGTGAGCTGGGTCCTTTGCAGGGCCAATCCGTTTCCCAAGCCAACATCCCTCATATAATCAGGTCCTAAAGACTTTCTGCAGCTGATTGAGGGAAAGGAGCACAAATTTGTGAGCAATTTCGGCTTCAGTATGTACCGTTACAGAACATGTTTAACGACACATTAAGTATGAAATACAGTGGTCAGAGAATCATTTCCATACCCCAATGGTCTGCCCTCAAAAAAAACGACCCCAATGCCCGAATATGTTAGCTTGCTTGTCTGCCCTGAATAGGGTTAAAGCCTGAGATAATAGTTGACCGCTAAATCAGCACGATTGCATTTGAATTCCTGTTTATTACTATCAACTTTTCAAGTCATGAGTAGTTGCGGTTTTTAAGCGCCAAGCGCTGGGATCGCAGCCCGGGGGGGGGGAGTACTTAGTATATTTGTCCGACGGGGATGTGCCGTTTTTCAGGGTATCGTTTTCGCCTATTTTTTCTAGAACAGGGTATCAAAAGAAGGCAAATTTTCTGGAGCAGGTTGTCAAGACATGTCAAAGGAGGAAATTTTGTTACAACGGGTTATTTTTTAGTCAAATTTTTGTGTTTTTGAGTATACTTTTCACCGAGTTTTTCTAGAACAGGGTATCATTTGAAGGCAAAAATTCTGGAGCAGGGTGAAAAAATTTTTTTTCGTGGGCACATCCCCGTACAAATTTAGGTCAAGTACCCCCCCCCCCCCGGGATCGCAGTAGAAGCGAAGCGCTAATCGATTCCGCGACCCCTTGTCATGAGACTCAAGTGTTGGGGCCCTTCCGGGTATCGAACCCACGCCGCCTGACTGTTTTGACTGCAAAGTCAGAGGATTACACCACTGCGCCACAACACGAATAACTGAGTTTTCCCGGTGAGTCAAAACAACGTGCAGCCTTCGAGAAATCATCACACTGTGAACATATCACAGATCATGAAAATGTCTGTATGAGCATTTGTGTAAAACACCAATTTGATTTTAGACATATTGCGAAGTTTTGAAATGGCTTCGGATTTCTTGTAATTTGTGCTCTTTGCTCTTAGAAGTGGCCTGGTTTTGAAAAATACTCCGAAACCGTACGCAATGATTATCAAATTGAATTTTAATGACGCATTGCCACTGAACACTGCTCAAGAGCATGGTCTCATGTCCTTCAACGTGTGAGACAAGTTTCTGAGCCGAGTTTGTCTAGTGTAACGAAGACTATTTTTTGCTGTCATTGTTGTTGTCGCTGTGGAAAAGTTTTGATTGAAATCAATCGGATATGGATGACTGCGTTTGGAAAACTTCCATTAGTTATTCACTGTTTGGATGACACCAGGAAGGAGGGATTCATCGATGATTTGAACATTACTTAATGAATGCGATTAGGTTCAGTGAACTGTGTGAAAAAGTTCTGTTGTAGCTGCATCACAATGTTCTAATTTTTTTTTTGGAAAAAGGTGCTGTTAGATTTTTGCAAAACAAAGGTTTTCAGGCGTATTTCTATAGAGAAGAACCTTCTGCATATGTCTTGTTTCAGTAATCTTGCATCCTTACTACGTGGAACGTGATATCCCACTCTGTGGAGACTGTCGTATGCTGTGTCCGAAACTTTTCATCTGTTGTTTACAAGGGAAGCGCTTCAGGGAAGGGACAAAGATCAGCGATGTTGTTGCTGTGTGTTGCTTTTCCTTGTTATCTTAGTGTCTGCTTACATTGACTGATTGCGCGACCAAGTATCGGGTGAGTCAAAAACAAGTTTACACTTTTGGCGGGCAGTAGAATAAGAAGTATGTGACCGATATTCAAAACTAAAATGTTAATCTATCAGTCATAGGCTAACTTAGATGAGAACATTTCGTTTGGTAAAATCACACATCTTTAAGAGTCAACAATTAGAAAAATTCCTGCAAGGGGTTTGTATGGGAATCGAGAATTCCACGTTCCATTGTAGTCCATGATTTATGTGGCATTGAAGTTTACATTGCCAGCTTGAGATATAGAATCCAAATTTCAATAGATGTTAAATCATGGACCTGAATGGAATGTGGAATTTTTGTTCCCAAACCTGCCCTGTACCAGCGTTCTCCTAATTTCTGGATCTATGAAATGAGGTATACTACCAAACAAATTTTCTCATCTGAGTTGATCTTTGACTGATAGATTAACATTTTAGTTTTGAATATCGGTCACATACTTTTTATTCTATTGCCCCCGCCAAACGCGTACACTTTTTTGACTCACCCTGCAGAGAAATCTCAGTGCATGACGTGACATTCTTCCATCCCTTTCAGATGAAAAAGATTGTTCGTTCGCTTAAAGGGAATAATAGACAGCCTGCAAAGGACTATGGGTGACAATGTCTCTTTAATTTGTTTGAGAGAGATGCTTGTAATCACAAGATTTCAAATTTTTTCTACACCGTACCATGCTCAATGACCCAGTATCATATTCCTTCGTCTTGACGTCGCTGGTGATCTTCACTTTGTCAGTATCTTACAATCACAACTAAACCTATGTCAAATCTTTCCCAGTCTCCGTCACAGAGGTATGAAGTGCTCGTTGCGTCTTCGGTGTGGGACTAAGACTGCGTTCACACCATGCCGGCACATTTTGAAAACGATGAAAAAAGTGACGGTAGCAAAATTTGAGCTAGCGTTCACACGATGCCGGCACAATTTGAAAACGGTAGGAAATTTGACGATAAAAACTTGTTGCAGGATTTGATGCCAAAGAATAGTACCTACACCCTAAGAATAGACCTGTCTCGAGCCAAAAGTGTCGAAAAATGTTCTGTTTTCATCTTTGTTGAGTGTTTAAACGATGCTGTTTCAAATTTATGCCGGTTACGGTTCCCTTTTCAAAATCTACCGTTTTCAAAATCTGCCGGCAAAAAATGTGCCGTTTTCGTGTGAACGGGAGGCCTATCCGTCGAATTTTTCACCGTTTTCAAAATGTGCCGGCATCGTGTGAACGCAGTTGTGACGGCTGCAAAGTTTGAGCTAGCGTTCACACGATACCGGAACAATTTGGAAATGATAGGAACCTAGACGTCAAAACCTCGTTGCAAGACTTTGATGCCAAAGAAGTGTGTCTACACCCTAAGAATCGATCAGTCTCGTTCCAAGGTCTTCCAAAAATGTTCTGTTTTCATCATTTTCAGGTGTTTACACGACGCCGATTCCAAAGCGTGTCGGTTAGAGTTCCGTTTTCAAAATCTACCGTTTTCAAAATCTGCCGGCAAAAAATGTGCCGTTTTCGTGTGAACGGGAGGCCAATCCGTCGAAGTTTTCAACGTTTTCAAAATGTGACGGATAGGCCTCCCGTTCACACGAAAACGGCACATTTTTTGCCGGCAGATTTCGAAAACGGTAGATTTTGAAAACGGAATCCTAACCGGCATAAATTTGAAACAGCATCGTGTGAGCACTCGACAATGATGTAAACAGCACATTTTTCGACGCTTTTGGGTCGAGACTGATCAATTCTTGGGGTGTAGGTACTGTTCCTTAGCATCAAAGTCCTGCAACGAGTTTTTAATGTCAAAATTCCTACCGTTTTCAAATTGTGCCGGTCTCGTGTGAATGCTAGCACAAATTTTGCTGCCGTCACTTTTTTCACCGTTTTCAAAATGTGCCGGCATCGTTTGAACGCAGTCTAAATCAGTCTCCCGTTTTAATAAACCCGTTTCAATAATGCCTCTGCGAAGGGGAGTGGATCTTTCCTCTCCCATAATTAGTAACCCAGTCTCTCATTTCTTGCGGTCGCTTCTGATTCTACAGTTGTTCGTTCGCGTATTATCTGCATTTCTTTAGGAAAACATAAACAAATTCAAAGCCATAAAATTTGTTTACATGATACATCTACAGCACAGTACTTGAAGTTATCCAAAGCAGCACCTGCTTTTTAAATCATTCAACTCACATAAAGCAAACTATCTATGTCACCTGTTAGCTATAATCTCAAATGCATTCTTTCCTGAAAGCTTGGTTTCCATATTGTCGTAAAAGTTTTCATCATCCCCTCACAAGTGATTTATCAAGCAAATGTGTTATGACTGAAACAACTACTCAAGTCAAATCTCGTAACTGTTACGAAGTTGCTAGAACTTTACAGCTTTCAAAGAAAACACTCATGCACATGCGTTGTTCCTTTGGCTATCGTTTGTTAACGGCGTGTGTACTACGTTAGAGAGTTTACGAAACCAGGACGGCAACGCCAGCCTGAACGTCATCTGAAATTCCGGAAAGCAAGTATTGTTTCCGTACGCTACCTTTAATGTATCATCCAAAAGGGGCAAAATAAGGCCCCCTATAACTCACAGGTGCCTGAAAACGGTATTTTCACTGTGAAGACAAACATTTAAAACGACTGAGTGTTACTTCGCGGGCCTAGATCTGCAGTAAAGAACGCCAGAAATGCGGTTTCCAAGCTGTGAAATTGAAGAGGACAACTTCAGAGTCTCTCATGGGAAGCAAATTCGAATGAAAAGCAAGGAATCTTTTGCATCTAAAGTTCTTAAACAAAAGAAACTTTGCGTTGCAGTCGCCGTTGCCGTCGTGATTTCGTCAACT
Source organism: Aurelia sp. 3 sensu Dawson et al. (2005) (assembly GCA_964020215.1). NCBI lineage: Eukaryota > Metazoa > Cnidaria > Scyphozoa > Semaeostomeae > Ulmaridae > Aurelia > Aurelia sp. 3 sensu Dawson et al. (2005). The sequence goes on from OZ026578.1 coordinate 18,447,189, forward strand.
CCCTATTGATTTGAATGGGACATTTTTGGCATAACGGAATAACCAGACCCAGGACCAGTAGGACCGGACCCTTACGGACCAGTCCGTGCAATGGCGGCGCCGAAGTTTCATTCCAAAGGAAGACAAGATCAAAACTACCAACCTACCAGCTATGCCATTTTGCAGTTTCTTTGTTTTACTAAATGCGTTATTTTCCCATGTAGATCAGACTGATTGTTACCGGGGGTAAATACCAACGTTTTCTGGTATAGCTTTCATGTAATTCTTGATTTCTCATCATTAAATATTGAAAGAAGCTTTTGTCACTGCAAATATTGATTTAGGCCGTTGGTAATGTTTTGAAATGCAGAACTCCTGTTGGTTTCATTCACCCTCAATACTTTAAAGAAAGACCGGGTGACTCAAAAAAGTTTGCACGCTTTGTGAGCTGTGGAATGAAGAGTAGGCCTATTTTGCAGATATTCAAAACTAAAATTTTTTATTTTCTCAGTCAAAGGCCAGGTTAGATGTTAGAAGTTGTTTTAGTAAAATGTATCATCTTTAAGACCGAAGAATTAGAAAAGTTCTTTCGAGGAGCATGTATTGGAAAGAGAATTCCGCGTTCTGTTCTGATCCATGATTTACTTGCTATTGAAATCAAATTCTATTTCTCAAACTGACAACTGTATTGAAGTTATATTTCAGTGCCAAATAAATCATGGACCAGAATGAACATGGAACTCTCACTTCCTAGCAGGCATTTTTCTAATTTTTGGGTCCTAAAGATGAGGGCTTTTACCAAAAAAAACTTTCTGATCTAATTTAGCCTTTGTATGGGAATCGAATATTCCACGTTCCATTCTGGTCCATGATTTATGTGGCATTGAAGTTCACATTGTAAGTGTCAGAAATAGAATTTTAATTTCAATAGCAAGTAACTTATAGACCAGAATGGAATGAGGAATCCTTGTTCCCAAACATGCACCTTCCAAGCACTTGCCTAATTTTGGGGGCTATATGATGAGTGATTTCATCAAACAAAATTTTCTCATCTAATTTAGCCTTTGACTGATAGATTAACATTTTAGTTTTGAATATCAGCCACGCCACATACTTTTTATTTCACAGCCCTTCAAACATGTAAACTCTGGCCCCGTCCACACGTATCCGGATATTTTTAAAAACGCATCTTTTTTTATCCGTTTTCAAAAAGATCCGCGTCCACACGAGAAGCGTTTTCGAAAATATCCCCGTCCACACGAAGACGCTGCTACATTCAAACTTCGCTGTTCGAACTTCGACAAAAGAAAACAGACAATCAAAATGCCCTTTTGTTGTCCCCAAAGATCCGTGCGCATGCTCTGATACGTCGTAAATCGATGCCTTGACGTCAGCGTTTTCGAAAAGCTCCGTTTTCACCTGTCCACACGACAACATGAAAAGGCGTTTTCAAAAAGATCCACTCTGGAGAGCGTTTTCGAAAAGATTCGTTTTTGGTGACTGAAAACGCCGTCTCCGTGTGGACGGGAACCCAAAACGGATAAAAAGATGCGTTTTCAAAATATCCGGATACGTGTGGACGGGGCCTCTTTTTGACTCGCCAGGTATTATCTTTCAAAAGTATCGCAGGATATCATAGCACAGTACAGTTAGCAAAAGCTCTTTACCGGGTCGATTCCTTAGTTTCCTTGTGCTAGAATTATATTCTACAAAGTTTCCTATTTTCTCTCTTTTCACTAATTTTCTACCACTTTGATATAAAAAGTTTGCTCGAAGAAAAATATTTACATCTGCTTCCAGGGTCTCGGGGTCCGGGGTTCTGGGCTCGGGACTTGGGATCTTGGGGTCTGGGAGCTTATGGTCTTGGGGTTCTTGGGGCCCAGCAAATAGAACTTGCTTCGAGAGTTCGAGATCTTTTTGTTGGTTTGTACATCCATATGTGAACCAACTAAGTTTATCAGGAAGCCACCATATCCTTGTATCTGTACTCTCAGTGGGTCTCGGTCAAACTGCGTTTTCTGGAAGATACCGACTATGACTCCTTGGAGGTCATTTAATTAATAAGGCTTTCGTAGTACGTTACTTGTGCAACATTTATGATGTTGTTTTTGAATCATTAGAGGTCATCTGCTGTAGGTTGCATGGAAGATGAAGTCATTTGCTCACGTCTGCACTTTTTTCTTTCCTTTAGAAGTTATATGTGGGATGCTGGAGAGTCTGTAACAGGTCAATTTTATGTGATTGAAACTCTAGAGATTATAGATACAAGGATCTTGTGGTCGATTGTTCAAACTGCAAATGTAAATAAACGACACTGCAAAAGACTCTCGGAAACCTAGATGGCTAACTCACTTATTGTACATGAGAAAAGAGGCTGTCGAGGGACAACATGAGTAGATGTTGAAAAAGGAAGGATATATCCACAGAAGGCCTAATCGCGTACTATGGGGCTTACATAACTTTCCCACTGAAGCAATTTATGCTGCTGCTGCTGTTGCTGCTGCTGTTTATAACCGCAACGTAAAGACAGCATTCCTGTTTCTTTGAAATGAAGAAATTTGAAATTCATACCATTAAATGATTGATTGTTTATCTTTATGACTTTCCTCATGCTCCAGAATCATTACAGCATACCGCCGCAATGACAACATCAGATATTCTGTTGCTGTTGCTGTACTGCAGTGACGCAAAATTATTGGCTGTTTGTGTAATGTACAGTCTACGTTATTAAGTAACTTTCTTGATAATATAGACTGTACAATGCACAAACAGCTAATAATTTTGCTTCATTGCAGTACAGGAGCAGAATATCCGATGTTGTCATTGCGGCAGTATGCTATAATGATTTTGGAGCATGAGGAAAAACACAGTGATAATCAATCAACTATTTAATGGCATGAATTTCAATTTTCTTCAGTTCAAAGAAAATTACTGCTGTCTTTACGTTGCGGTTAGAAACAGCCGCAGCAGTAGCAGAAGCAGCATAAATTGCTTCAGTGGAAAAGCTACGTAGGCCCCATAGTACGCTTTTGAGCCCTCTGTGATATATCTAAGCACCTCTTCCTCATGAAAAATATTTATATAATCAAACAGCTAAGCAGTATTTATTGCAATTCTTTTATAGTTTGTTGCATTTCAAGTGCTATTCAAAGACCCTATATTAATAATAGTTTTTTCTATTATTAATTATTAATTTCTTAATTTGAATTTGGCCTCATGTCGGGGGTCCCATGCTCATTGACTTCCACTCGTTTTTTTACGCTTTGATTGCTTGACATCAAATTTGTTGGGGATACGAATAGGCTAAGTTGTGAGCCTCCAGGAATCCCCCAAAAGGGCTCCAGATCGCATGCGTAGTAGCGATTTATGTCAATGACGTGATATGCAAATTAGATTGACGGTTGAGAACAGGAGAAGAAAACAATAGCAAAGTTGCGCATGACAGTGTGAGCCCCACCGTTGATTCGCTCTCAACAAAGCTGAATCACAATCGGTCAAAACAATAGGGTCAGCACTTCATCTCCCCAACAAAAACGTGAGACAGACGAATATCAATCTTTTAGAAATACGTAAATATTTGAATTGTGAGTGTCTGTCATGGTGGGAACTCCGATGACCCAGTGTCTATTCCCGCCATGACAGGCACAATATGTAGCTGTAAACATTTGTGTTTATTTTAGTGGATTATAAAAGAAAAAAATCTATCCCAAAGAAAGTTCAACGGTCAGTAAAATTATGGCCCGACAAGGCTCTCCAAATCCATTTAGATAGCATGGTTTGAGTTGTGGCATAATTTCTTGGCCCGTTGTTTCAGGCTACCCTGCCGACTTTCTTTGCTTTGCTAAACTATTCTTAATTTGCATTTAGAGACCACAGCAATATAACACAGTCTGTTGAATATAAGGCCCCGTTTACACGAGATCGGATCCAAATGGATCCGTACCCAAAGTGTAACGGATAGGCCTTGCGTTTACACGGGACTCAACGGATCCGAACCCATTTAGATCTGCTATCCGTACCCAAACGGGATCACTTTCGAAGGTGATCCCGTTTGGATCCGATCCCAAAAAGGTCTCGTGTAAACGGTTGGGATCGAATCCAAACTGGTACGGATAGGGAGTGACACGATTAAACTGAAAATCCTTTGTTGACATTTCAAAGCGGGGAATCGGAGATGAGACAGAGTCTATTAGAGTGCAAAATTTCAAAGAATCTGATTAAAATAAGAGAAAATGTTTAATAGAGCGCTGCCAAGAGTTCATAAAATCCAAATGGATCCGATCTTGTGTAAACGCGAACAGTTCTGGATCCGATCCCGTGTAAACGCTCCTCAAAAAGTGGATCGGATCCAAATGGATCCGATCCCATTTGGATCCGATCCCGTGTAAACGGGGCCTAAATTACATGTGAGTTGCAGTCTCTGCTTCGTTCGTTTATTTTCATTAAGCCATGCCGCAGATTTATACCGCAAACCGTCCAGCTTGTATTGATAGGGTTTCTGCTTATTCCGATAGTATTGTTGGTATCATTATGTCATTGAAAATCGTGCACATATCACATGCTGTTCATTGTAAATGAGTTACAATAGCTCTGATTGTGTTGGCAGTCGCCGTATTTCAATATTTATGTTATGCATCTAACGGATGAGTCAAAGAACTTTGATACGTTTAGAAGGCTTCGGAATAAAAAGTACACAGCTGATATTCAAAGCAGTAATATCAATCAGTCGGTGAAAGGCTACCATTAAGCCCCCCCCCGGGGGGTGGAGGCTTATTTAGGCTATAGTTACACTATATCGGATTGCTATCGGAGCTGAGCAGAGCGGAGTGATTTTCACTCCGTAGTGACGTTCTGGATAGCAGTTACACTACAAGGCTTCGCTTGCTCCTACGGCGTATTCCTCCGCAGTTCTGGTCTACACTGTAGGGCGCTTTTGCTGTGTGGTGCCAAATTTTATTTTTTGCTTATCTGAAATTTCATTGTTTCGAAGCGGAGTGTACCGGATTCGTGCGATTACACTGCAACTACGGAGTGACTTAGGAGTGATTTTCATCACTCCGCTCATCGGAGCGTTGTGTATCGGATTGGTGCGGTATAGTGTAACTCAAACCCCTATCCGATACGAAAGTCACTCCGCTCCGATAGCAATCCGGTATCTAGCTTATTAGAGAGGTAGGTCTTATTCACAAAATCAAATGAATGTGATGAAGTTGCGGTTTTTAGCGCCAAGCACTGGGATCGCAGAAGTAGCGAAGCGCTAAGCCAATCTACGACCTCTTGTCATGACGCTCAAGTGGTGGGACCCCTACCAGGTACCGAACCCACTCTGCCTGACTGTTCTGACTGCTAAGTCAGACGATTACACCTTGCCACTGCTCCACAACACCTTCAGTGACAACAATGCACATTACAAGAATGTACATGATAGGTTTTCTGTTCTTTTACCTCATATTTTGAGTATTCGGCATATGACTTGATGAGTCAAGTCCATAACTTCGTCACAGTTTTATCCCAGACCATATCAAAATTGACATGCAAACTTGTCGAGGCAAATCAATGGAAAATCTTTGGTGAGTTTTAGAATTTGAAATAACTGGAGCTGCTTGATAAAGAGGAGGCCCCGTGCGGGCGAGGTGGGGCTATATGTAAAAGCTGTGATCTTACTCTATGAGGACCCCTAGACCCTGAGGCGCTTGGGAAAATTGCTCTCTGCCCCTACCGTCTCTCAGCTAGACTGATTACGATGAGTCCCAGTAAACGCTATTCAAAACGAGACTACTACACCAGACCGAGACTGCTCACACTTGCTCAAAGCAGAGTTTCAAGAAACTTATATATTAACCTTACAGAACAAAGTCTTACGAACAAGAATATCATGAAAGAAGTTGGCGCCAATGTCAAACTTGCACGTAGGTACTATTTTATTGGTTTCGCTAGGCATTAACTGATTTACTTTGAAGTTTTCACATCAATATGTTTCATTTGAAAAGTACTACTGTTTATGTTAGTGTTTTTGCCTAGGCCCCTATCAAAACGAGGCAGATATCATCATTTCAAAATAATGGCGTGTGATTATGAGTCGTAGTTAGAAGTGTCTGGCAGCCTTTCAATTGCGATAACTACGGCCATGTAATCAGTCTATTTCTCAGCAGCCCTGAATGAGAGTCAGGCTCTCGTGATAACTTTATCCTCTCTCTCACATGTTACCACGGTTGATAAACCTTCAATCTCCTGCTATTGAAAATTTTAAAACAGCTGCTTGATATGTAACAATCTTGCCATAATTTTAATCGCAGTTAGGATCTGCAAACATATGCTACAGTCTGTGGCCATTTCAATGTAATGAACTTTCAACCAGCCAATTCGCCTACTTGCTGATTGAATTGAATACTCAGATTATAGCACCTCTTAAGGTGATGCTTCACATTAGATCGGCGCAATGGCTGGAGACGCTGGGTTCGTTCGTTTAATTTCATTTCTATTTTAACTTTGTTCAGAAAGTTGGAACTTATCAGTTGAATACTACTAGAATTGTTTTGCAAACCGTTCTATTCAAAGAAAAAGGTGAAAGCCCGAAATTCAAAATTCAAGAAAGAAATCAGACAATTTTTTGCGAAAACTTTCCCAAAATGTTGTATCTTCTTCGGCCGCAAATAAAAATTGTATTGAAAATTTGAGATTTGAACAGTTCTAAAGTTTAGAATTCTTTTTGACGATAACAATGACAGGTATAAGTATTCTGCAGTCAAAACAATTATGAACTTTCTACGTGATGGGAAATTTTTTTGTGTTTTAAACACAAAGTTATGAATTCAACATGAATCGAGAGCAGCTGCTGGCAGGCAATTCATTTGCTTTATTACAAGCTTTAAAATCGTCGTGGGGATGCTGGTTTAATTTGAAACGTAGTATTTTTCAGAAAATAAAAACATAATTTTGATTCTTGCAAATTAATTCATATTGCAAAAAGTTTGATTGGAGAAGTCAGAACATTTGCACAACATTGACTCTGGCACAACAATGTAAGGGCTCTCTTGAGGCCTTTGACATCGATTTAGACCTGTTTTGAAAGTTTCTTGATTGGGCTGTCTCGCGTTTATCCCTCACAATTTCAGGAAGTTAACAACTGATTCCATGAGCGAAAGGACACACAGATTGGGTAATCGAGCCTAAGCTAATCTCGCCGTGATCTGACTGACCTAATTAATTATGTTCGCAATCGAGATGTAATGATAATGAATACTTACTCGTGTTCTTCTCTGTCATTTCCCCCTTCCACAACAAAACTAAGATGGCCGCATTATCTGACGGTTTGCTCTTCCACACGCACCTTTTCTAAGTGTGTACGGAGGAGCAAACCGTCAGATCAGGCGGCCATCTTAGTTTTGTTGTGGAAGGGGAATCTCGCTCCGGTGCTGGCTGTATTTGGTGGTAATTGCAAGGTTAGGAAATGACAGAGAAGAACACGAGTAAGTATTCATTGCATCATTACATCTTGATTGCGAACTTAATTAATTACGTCGGTCAAATCACTGCGAGATTAGCTTAAGCCCGATTACCCAATCTGTGTGTCCTTTCGCTCATGCTGGTTCGTGAGATTCCCGGCAAATTTTGCAGGATTTGCTAGCGATCGCTCAAAAGTTCAAGTTACTTCAACTTTAGGGTGAACCACAGTGACCGGTCTGAAGGTGTGAAAAGATCAACCACGTCTGCTCAAATTCTTGCATTCGCTAACGATTGCTGCGATTCGCTTTAATGGAGATTGCAACGTCGTTCCCAGGTGTTCTTACGGCATACGTTGATTACGAAGCCGAATGAACACCCTAGTACACTTCGATCCAATCTTCCCAGAAAATGGGCAGATTTGCAGCCATTATGGATTTCACGGTTTGCTAGGCAACGCTAATCGACGGAAAATGACCATTGCTCTAGCGCTAAATCTGCAGAAGCTAAATTTAGAAATTGAGAAGAAACACTTTGAGGATCTTAGTTGAACCTTTTTGAAGGTATTTAAACAATAATCTGGGATTGGCAAGTGTGTTTAATGTGAAAATAATCTCGGTTTGTTTGGAGCAAAAATGGGCCTAAGTTGCAAATTCGAGGAACTTTCACCGCAGCTTCGAAAATAAAATGGCTCGTTATTCTCCGAATTTCAGAGATAAGTAGTCAATTATGGTCGAAATGGGTAAAGAATGTGGTTTCGCACTCTAGGGATTCGGTATCCTGCCGAAGAGTTCATTGAGGAGGTCTCATGTCGAGCTTCTAATAACGGCAAATGGCCTGTCTTACATAAAATCCTCTCTGCGCTAAAATCGCTGATAGCCTACTTAATCTCCAATAGAGTGGCTTGAACTTGCTTTATTTGTTCAGTTTGTTGCCGAGCAATTTTCTTGAAGCAGTTTGTCGCTAATAACAAATATTCCACGAGGGAGAATCTCTTTAAAGGTGACATACGAAAAGTTCGTTTTCAGCAATTTTCCACAGCAACCGACGATCTAATGAGTTATTCTTTATACACCTGTTTACCTGCTTGCTCGGCTTATAGAGATTCCTCTCAAAATTCTATTTCTGATCTCCTACGTTAAAGAAGTAATCCCCAAAACAAGGCACTCAGCTACCTTCATTGAACGCTTGACAGAAAAGTAAATAAATAATAATATGCAATGAAGAGCATTCTGAATTTGGTATAGAATATCACAATTTATCTTTGTGCTTGTTTGTCAAAATTGTGTTTCCACATCTACGAAAGATTTTTGCCATAGTATCGCACATGATCGCACATATTAATAGAAGGTTTTGTGGCGCAGTGGTGTAATCTTCTGACTTTGCAGTCAGAACAGTCATCGGGAGTGGGTTCGATACCCGGTACGGCCCCACCACTTGAGCGTCAAGACAAGTGGTCGCGGAATAGATTAGTGCTTCGCTACTTCTGCGATTGCAACGCTTGGCGCTAAAAACCTCAACTTCACCTTCACTTCGATGTAACCATATACCGTAAAGCTAAAAATGCTCATTTTATATTTGAAGTAATGGTTACATTAATTATCTGGTCTTAGAGTTTAGATGATATTATACAGTTGTTGGGCTATACTTCCAGCTGAGTGAGGAAAGATTGTTGAACAAGTATTCGAAATATATTTCTCATTCAACTTTTTACGCTTTCTTTATGTTCTTCATATCATTTTGTCACGTTTTCCCGGTAAAAATTTCTTGCTTGACAATGTTTGTTTGGAACATTGTTACTTTAATCGTGCTTGCTTGATGTGCCTTGGTTTGCTTGGCTTTGTTTACTTTACGAGCATCGTTCGCTTAGCCAGGTACGCTTGGATTATTGATTGTTTGATCGCGTTTTGTTGAACACCTTAATTCGTTTTGCTTTGGGCTTGTCTGCTTGACAATCAGTGCTCATTAGGTTACGTTTGCTTGAAGCATTGTAAGTTTGATATCGTTGTTGATGAAAATTGCTACTTCGCGCTTGTTTGCTTGACGGTTATTGTTCGTTTGGCGTTTTGCTAGGTTTGCATCGATCATTGCATATTCCTTGATCATTGTTTGTTTTATCATGTTCATTTGATGAATATTGGTCGTTTGAATATTTGATCGAAGAGCATCTTTGCTACCCCGCATTTACTTTGAAAATTATCAGAAAATTACTATTGATATAGTAACCTGCATCTCGCTTTTCATGGTAAAAAATTCTCAACTTGTATAGAAGAAGATTTCTTCAAGAGCAAAATCACATGATAACGCTTTCCCAATTGCATTCTGTTGCGTTAGTAAACGCGTTTTACTATTGCAGGATGCAAGCTTGAATCGGTTGATAAACTGTAGCCTATTCTTAAATCCTTCAACTCGTAAAATGTTATGACATTTCTAAAACTCATTTATTCGCGATTACAACCTTAACTCGAGCTTACAGCTTTTGACTACTTCATCTTGTTCAATATTCTATTCAACTGCATTGTTTTGGCAATCGATGCGCCGTTACCAGAAAATGACAAATCAGACACAAACAGAATCGCTGTATGTATTTATTTAAATTCTTTCGTGATTCCCACTTTATTATGTTTAAAGGCAGTCTATCACGTATCTGATTGGCCGCTACAATCACAGCTCAACACAATGGATTTCCTTGTGAATGTGTGTATTTGAAACAAAAGAGGGCTAATCTTCTTGACTTTCTATGGCCGTAGAAAGTCAGAGGATTGTCAGCCATTCAAATTTCCTATTCTTTGTATTGTCATTATCACCCAATCAAATGCGTGACAGACTGCCTAGTAATATTAGAAGTCCTGGACCCGCCTGGACCGGGTGACGCAAAAATAGAGAACCGAGTAAATTTGTCATACAGAGTCAAGTAATCGATCGAGTATATTGACTTAAACTTTGTTTGGGAGCTAGGATTGCTAGGGTAAAAGACTACTACTTTGCTTTTCTTATCAACATTGCAAAGTATCGAAAATAAGGATTTAGTGATCATTGGCCGTTCTAAAGCCTGTGGAAATCAATCAAATCAAATCCCATGTTTTTTGATGAATTTTTAACCCGTTTTAGCCTGCTTTATTGAGTTTTCATTTTCATCAATTTCCACTGGCAGTAGATAAAGTTTCTTTAGGCTAACATGAACCAAACTACCGAAAAGCTCTATTAAGGCTCTCTCTCTAATAAGCCCCTCCCCTCTGAGTCAAAATTTGAAGTAAGCCCCCCAGTTATTCAAAAAATCCTAGAATTTACCAAGTGTTTTCCATTTATTTAGCAACAAAACCTTGCATGTTAATTTTGGTATGGTTTGGGATGAAAACTGTGTCGAATTGATGTATTTGAGCCGTAAAATTGTATGCTGATTCCACAAAATATGGGATAAATGAACTGAAAAGCTACCAAATATATCCTTGTCGCTTGATCTTGTGAATAAGCCCCCCCTCTCTCTAATAAGCCCCCTCTCTATTAAGCCTCCTTCTAGATGGTGCGAAATTATATAAACCCCCTGGGGGGCCTCAATAGAGCTTTTACCGTAACACAAGGTAATAGAATTTTATGCCAACCTTTTTGCACCAATGTAAAGTTCTGGAACCTATGCTGCATTTATCAGTCAACTTCAGACGATGAACGTTAGTTATTACAATCAGGGCTAAAAAAATATTTTCTTCCTGGTAGCAAACCAAGTACCTTCATTACTTTTTACACACTTTCTTCTCCTTTCCCAATAAACCACCCCATATCATCCTTTTACTATTCTCTTCTTCTTTCTTTCCCATTCCTTTATTTCCTCCTTTCTTTCCTTTCTTTTCCCCTTCCTTCCGTTCGTTCTTCCTTTCTTCCTTCCTGGGAAATTTGAGCATTTCAGCTACCTTCCTTGTAGCGCCGCTACCACGCTACTTCATTTTTTGAGCCCTGATTACAATCCTCGTCTGTTTTGTCAAATTCATTTGTGGTGCCTCGGAGAACTTCTTCCATTCATTTGTGGTGTCTCGGAGAAGCGTCGCAGCCGCTGCTTATGGACTATAGTGATTTACCGGTATGAAAATGAAAACATTATAAGAAATTGCTTTCTCACCAAACTACATTGAAAATAATTTTGTTTAGATACGAATTTCTTTTTTGCAGGTTTCGATAGAGTATTACTTTCTTGCTATCTTCCTGTTTGAAGCTATTGTAAAAATCGTTGCGATGGGATTTGTTTTACATCCTCGTTCATACCTAAGAAGTGGATGGAATATCCTTGATTTCACCGTCGTAATTGCAGGGTAAGCATATTTACTACTAAATGAAATACTTTGAAATATCTTTAGAATTTGATCATTTCTCCTCTATTTAAGGTACCTTTCCCGGGTCTGTACAATTGATGCTACAAAGCAAAGTGACCGACTGCTGACACGAATTCCTGCCTTTGACCGGCATGCTTATACATACACAATTTCAGCTCCCTCCAAATTCTCCTTTGGTCCATAATTGGGGTCAGTGGTATCCCCAACTCCCTCGGGATTGGCACAGGAATCTCTTCATGTTGGTTAAATGGATGCGGCCTGGGGCTTAGCATCAGGAATACTGCTAATCTCTTGGGTTTTAACTTGCCATTTGATAATATGGGGCTTATAACTCCCCAGGCCTCCTATCTCAATGATCCAATGTGGGGGGGGGGACCTTTGTCAGCCCCGAGGATCTGAATGCGCTGGTCGCCGACCGAAACTATTGCTAGTGAAGTATATATTTCATATTTTCATATTTTCAAATCTTAAACATAGTTACACAAGGAACAAATTCAAATAAGTATATTGTTTTACAATTTGGCCCTGTTCAAATCAAAGTATCTAATAAACTATTTACAAATGAATTACATAAAATATATACATCTGACGACAATAAGCTATCTACAAAATTAAAGATTTTCGTACCCCAACTGTCTCAACCTTGATTTAAAAGAGTATACCGAAGGGGGCCTCTTTGATATTGATGTTAAACTTGTTCCACACTTTTGTACCGCGGTAAGAGAATGCCTTTTGGCCTCTCACTGTTCGCATTAACGGTACTGCAAGATCATTTTTAGTGTTTCTTAGTTCTCGTGTGTGGAAATCTGATAGTCGAACGAATTTATTTATTTATTTATTTATTTATTTTAAAATTCTTTACCCAGGGATACAATTCAGTTTGAGTAACTGTTTTACAATGTACCCTGCAACTAAACATAAAAATAACCTAATAACAATAATCGTCTAATCCTATAAATATACAAAACACCTATTAATAAAAACGTGAAAAGAAAAACGGAAAATTAAAACCAGCTTTCCTTGAATATTTTCAATTATGAGCTTTGAGTTTGGCTTTAAACGACTGGATGGAAGGAGCTAACTTGATATCAGAATGGAGTTTGTTCCATGTATCAACTCCGCGGAAAGCAAACGAGTTTTGACCATAAGCTGTTCTCATTCGAGGTATAGCTAAATCGCATTTCGTATTCCGTAAGACCCGACTGTGAACATCAGACAATCGGGAGAAAATCTGACATAGATTGTCGGGAGCAAGTCCATTTAGGGATTTATATGCTATGGTAGATGTTTCCCTATGGACAAGCCTATCAACTGAGAGCCACCCTAATCTTTGCAACAATGGAGCAGCCGATGAATCAAAAGGGCTGCCCGTGACAATTCTTGCAGCTCTGTTCTGCAATTTTTGCAAGGCATTCAGTTTAGTATCGCCACAGCATCCCCATACTGATTAACAGTAGCTGAGGTGGGGCTCTACGATACTTAGATACATGTTCCTTAACGTCTCTTCTTGTACAAATTGTTTGGCATATTTCAAAAGCCCAAGGGCTCGTGAGGTCACCAAGGTACTGTGGTGCAAGATCGTTTAAAGATTTATACATATAATCTTTATACATAACGGCTACGGAGTTAGGCCGTAGATTCAATGAGTACCCCTTCCTGTCTGAAATTTACTGAGTATCCCCTTGGGGGTAGAAGTGCAATCCTTCATAGCGTATTGCTTCTATTTGACAATCTGTTTTCTCCTGATCATTTCTTTATCTTGTTATCATTGCAGCACTGTGACGTTTATATTAGAGCTGCTTCCTGGAGAAAATGCCAGCAACTACAATATCAAATCACTGAGAGCAGTTCGAGTGTTGAGACCGCTCAAGCTCATATCAGGAATTCCAAGTAAGTAACTGTCTTCATAATTTAAAGAAATGCCATTATGGACCAAGGGCCCACGCCGGATAACCCGGTTATCACGCAACGAACGCACCTACTTTCGATGAATTGTGTTTATTCACAGCATTGACTATATTTTCAAATTCCTGACGAAAAATTCACTCGTTGAAAATCTGATGCTGGCAGAAGATTTGTCATGCCCGAAGCTCTCAGATTTGCTATCGTTTTTCCAAAATAAAGCAGTGCCGTCGGGATTTTAGACAAAGTGCTGCAAATTCACTCGCAATTCTTTAAAGACATTACAAATTGGGCATACTTACTAAACTATCAATTAAAGGATAAATGATTCCATCAATGTATCCAAATTGCATATCATTTTAAAGAAGAAAGATTGTACGTTCAGACGGTATACATTACATCTACACAAACTTCATCCCAATTTTAAGATTTGAAATTATAGTTGGGTTGTATTTTTTTTAAGCACCCACCTGTAGAGCCTGTTACTGTACACTCAAGGTTAATCATCACATGTTGTTAGAAAGGTCGGCAAGAGCTAGGAATGTTGAAGCGCGAGCGAGGCGATTCTTGTAAAAAGCTTTACAAAGCTTAAAAAAATTATTGAAAATTCTTTCAGAAAGTCTTGTCGTAGCTCCGTTGTTAATTCAAATTTTAGAGAACTTCGTCTACCTTTGACAGTGAACTGCTATCTTTTGTCGAGATAAAATTGTAGTCTCGATGCTCTCGTTGTTCTTTAAAGTTAAATTTTGCGTAAATATTTTTCAGATTTTCGTTGTAAAGGAATACAATTTTTTGCAGGTCTTCAAGTCGTCATGACATCAGTTGTGAGAGCCATGTTTCCACTGATGCAAGTACTCTTCTTGGTCATCTTTGTGATCATCATATACGCCATCATTGGACTTGAATTCCTCAGAGGCAGGTTTCGGTGGACCTGCTATAACAAAGACACGAAGCAATGTAAGCTTGCCTTTTTCACTTTAGTTCACCTTTATACTCTTGCCTTCAAATTAATTTCATTTTTTCTCTTTTCAATTTTCTTTACTTGGTAGCCCCATCAGGACAGCTTTACAGGGGGCCTTGTCAAACTTTACGATGCGAAAACTGAAAGGAAATTGATCAAGAATTACATCTATTTTTGCAATGTTAAACGTGACAAAATAGAGTTAGGCCGAGAAAAGTAAATTACTTTTCACTTTTTAAGCCTACTTTTGAAAGGTGCTAAGAGAGGGTTGCTTGTATGACATCCAATAGCAATTTAATCTAAGCCTTTGCGCCCCGAAAACATACATCTTTCTGTCCACTGTGAGTATTCATTCTTGGAGCCAGGTGGTCTGCAGTCAAATTCATATTGATATCACACGCAAAATGTTTCTTGAAAAGGTTTTAAAAGATAGCCACGCGCAAGACCTGATAATGCCCGAGCGCAAGATCTGATGATTTACTTCTGAAAACAGAGCAATGGACAATAGCCAAAGTAAACAGCCTTTAGTTGAAGATTTTGTGATGGCTCCTTGCAGCAAGCGTCTGTCTTCCATACTGCATAATCATTATAGCTTTAAATGTTGATAATTGTTTCATATTTCGATGTTTTGATTTTGATATGATGCATTATTAAGTCAATGTTTTCTTTTTCAGTCGAGGACACTAAAACACCGTGTGACCCAAAGTTTGTATTAGGTGGAAATTCTTACATAAGCGGTAAGAAATGTCCAACAGGCTTTACGTGTACAAAGAATTGGGAAGGGCCTAACTCAGGCATCACATCCTTTGACAACATATTTCTAGCAATGTTGACAGTCTTTCAATGCATCACCATGGAGGGATGGACCGAAACGATGTATAATGTGAGTTGTCCTTTCTCTT